>JARQAC010000037.1:2400000-3012632 GCA_036172945.1 Meloidogyne incognita
TTCAAAAAAATATTATTGTTATAATGGGGGAAAATGTAGAAAAATTATTTATAATGATGAATTATCTCCTATATTTTGCATGTAAGTTTTAAATTTTAATATTGCTTCAAGTTTATGTTTATTTTAAGTTTTAAGTTTATTCCAAGCTTATTTATTTCAAGTTTATTTTACTTCAAGTTTATTTTACATTTTAAAGTTTACGTTGGCTATTTTTAAGTTTTTTAAGTTTTAACCCCGCGCGAAGCGCGGGGTTTTGCACAAGCGCCTCGCCTACGCCCCATAGGTTTACGTTGACCATTTTGAACCTTTTTATCTTGGCTCAAAATCAAGATATCGAGCTGATTTTGGTGTCATTCGACTCAGTTCGAGGAGCTCTTTCGAATGTTGTATAATTTGCATATTCGAATTTTTCACCCCAAAAAAGTGCTTGGTCCCCCCTATGGTTTTTCGATTTTCGGGGACCTATATCTCGGCACACAGGCATCTCCGCGCCTGGAGAGTGGTACCGTTCGACTCAGCTCGCCGAGACGAATCGAATGGTACGGGTCTTATATCGGAACTAAAACTCCGGTATACTAAACTATATTTATTTATTTATTTATTTATTTATAACGAACACCAAAAGGTACATACAAACATGTACACTTACAATGGATAAAAAACAATACAAATAAATGCGTTGGTAAAATTATAAAACTTAAAAAAATAAATGATATTTGAAAAAATAAATGTGATTAAAAAAATATATATGTGATTAAAAAAAAAATATATGTATGTGATTATATTTAATGAAAAATAATGTTAAAAACCCTTAAAGACCAAAATCTACACAATTAGCTAATACTCTAAATTTTTTGGGATTTGCACACTCAATGACTTCTCTAGGCAATTTATTCCAAATGTTAATGACCCTAATGAAAAAATTATTTTTTGTCTTAAATGAGTACCCCCTATTTTGAAGCAGATATTTCCTGCGTAAATTTCTTTTCGCAAATATAAAGAATTTATCTGGTTTTAGATGTGTATGTCCAGTTATAAATTTATATGTCATACATAGGTCTGAAATACAGCGTCGCTCAGTTAGCTTCTTAAGCTTACATAATTTTAATCTTTCTTCATAGTTCCTAGGTGTAATGGAGCAAATTTTTAGGGCAATTCGTGTAAAGAATTTCTGGACTCTCTCTATTTGGTGGGAGGTTTCCACTTTTGATGGATTCCATACTTCGGTTGCATATTCTAGACAGGGCCTTACATACGTTTTGTAACAAAATACAAGTTTATTTATATCTTTAGTTTTAATTAGTCTAAATATCTGGTGGGTGAGGAAATAAGCATTTTTAATAATTTTCTCATAATGCTGGGAAAATGATAAACTAGAATCAATTATAATACCAAGATCCCGAACACTATCTACTTCACTCATCTGTTTTCCTAGTAACCTATATTTTCTTTTATTATTATTTTTCCCTATGTAGAGAACAACACATTTTTCTAGTGAAATATCTATGCCATTAATAATAGACCATTGTTCAATACATGATAGAGCTTCGGATAGAATTTCAGTTTCAAAATCGTTTTTATGTTCAATATATAGCTTCACATCATCAGCATAAATTTTTATATTTATACTTTCAGGTAAATATTTTGGTAAGTCATTAATAAATATTAGAAAAAGTAGTGGTCCGAGTACACTACCTTGTGGTACACCAGATAAAGTTGAAAAGCTATCAGAAAGGGTATCTTCAATCTTAACTCTAAATGTTCTGTTTTCTAGGAAATTCTTAATAAACATATATATCTTTCCAGATATACCGATTGATTTCAATTTATAAAGTATCCTGTTAATAGGTACTGAATCGAACGCTCTAGCAAAGTCAATATATACTAAATCAATAGATTTATTTAGCTGTATCGCCTTATAGAAATCATTTAACATTACTAGCATTTGTGTTGATGTTGATCTGTTAGTTAGAAATCCGTATTGGTCATCAGAGAAATAAGATTTTTTATTTAAGAATCTTATTATTTCAATACTAATTATTCTCTCTAATACTCTACAGAGCGTACATGTTAGTGATATAGGTCTGTAGTTGTTAGGATCTGATTTGTCACCTTTTTTGTGGATTGGTATAATTATAGATGTACTTTTTCGGGGACCTATATCTCGGCCCACAGGCATCTCCGCGCCTGGAGAGTGGTACCGTTCGACTCAGCTCGCCGAGACGAATCGAATGGTACGGGTCTTATATCGGAACTAAAACTCCGGTATACTAAACTACAGCCAAAGTCGCTTTTCGTCTTACGACAGAAAATAACAATGAAAAGTAGGAGAGACAAAATCGTGCGCGACTTTTACCTCCTCATTTCCCATTATCTTTTCTGTCGCAAAACGCGAGCGATTTTTATGTAACCCTAGCATTAAAGATCTTTTCTACCAACATATTCGTGAAGATATAATAAGTTCGCATTCATATTTTAATGACTCAATTTGATACTTGTGTGCAATAACAAAAACTTCGTCAACATTTGCTGTAGATGGAGGGCAGCCACTATAGAAAAACTGCAACATTGAACGAACACATTCTGGAGAAGCATCGGTGATTGTGACTTCCCCCTGAATTTACGAGAAAATCTAATAAAAAAAGCTGTCAACATTTATTGTGTGCAATAGCAGTATTATGCTTCACATTAGAATATCCTACATGGAAATAAAGTGAAATTGAGGAAGGAAATCTGACCATTATGAACTCTGAGACTCAAAATAGGGGGGGGGGTATATACATAAAGTACCCATAATAACAAACTTTTTGTGATTCAATCATGCCAGACTGCTCAAACATAGTCCGGAATACTTGACTATTTTCTGCTAGAACACAACGATGTGCCTTTATAATTTCGTCGCCAACCTAAAAAATCAATGTTTTTACAAGTCGTTCGGAAACCTTAATAACGCAATCAGAGAACGTTCCATTTTCTAGCATGTTACGATATTTATTTTTTAAATCCTTTGTTGGATTGTAACAATCAGTTTCAATGTCACAGCTTAAATCCAATAGACCAACACTGGGATCACGATTACACATTGAGCTCGATGTTTCGACGATCGATAATAAAGGAATTTTAGTGAATCCCAATTTTCCCGGGGTTTCAAGCTCATTTTTTGACCTTAAAATAAATTAAGATTTAACAAAAATTAACATAAAACCTGGCAATATCTATTCGATGGTCACCCTTCTTCGCATAAATATGATATTTAGTATTTACATAGTCATATGTGGGCCCTATTTGACGAAGCCAAATTTCAATATTGCTACATTGCACTGGTTTATGTACAACCAGCTCCCATTCCACATTGGGAAGCTCTGGGTGACCTTTTCGAAAACCTTAATGCTATTTAACTTTGAAAAACCGGCAAGAATACTTGTTAAAAGTAAAGGTTTTGCATCTGTATGCGTCCAATCCGTCATCTCACATATCTTATCAAAATTGCAAATTTGTAGTTTAACAGTTAAAGAAATGGTTTTCATCTGAAAAAATATGATTATAGATTTTTTTAATAATAATGCATGAGCATTTAGCTTTTCAGGCAGCAGTTGCTCAAGGTCAGTTTGAGCCTGGTCATTATTTCCTTCTAACTACACTTGAGTATCAACCAAGTGCTTGCTTAGCCGGACTTGATGTGATTCTTTTAAAATTTCTCATTAAAACGACAAAATATGCTTAAAAATATGACTAAACATTAAGGTATGAAATATGCAAAAATATGCGTTATATGCAAGTAGAAACACTATCTAGAAGGTCAAAACATGTAGAAAAGGTGTTCTTTGTGGATAACACACGTGGATAATATGCTAGTGCCAAACACAAATTGCTCAAATTTTTAAAACTCTCCAAAAACGCCAAAATCTGCCTAAAATAAACAAAACGCCAGGGCGCCCAATCTGATAAAGACAAGTTTACCAAAAATATGATTTACAAAAAATCTGGCTCTTATTCATCACATCAATTAGTTGTTGCTCACAAATTAGTCGCATTTTATTACATAAACCATCTTTAAATATTTTCAATTCTCCCCAATAATTGACAGATTTTTCTTCTCTCAACTTCACGTTTACATCTTTAATAATTCTTTTATTGTGTAAATAATAGAAATTGAAGAAGAAGAAAAAAAAGAGGAGACGTGGCCGAAACTAAGCATAAAATTAATAAAATGATTTTTCTGTTATCAACATTTTAAATATAATTTCTATTCTCTTAATTTAATTATTAAAAGATAATTTTGGAATTTTCTCATCAATTTTAATTTAACGGCCTATTAAAATAAAAATTTAATTAAAATTAATTTTAAAAATTGATCGAATCTCGCTATAAAATACTTCAGAATCAGAATAACTACCGTAAATGTTTTAATAGAAGTCCTGGGCGTTCAATTATTTAATAGGCATCATTGAGTGGGCTTCTAATTAAAGTTGTTGGATCCGGATCCAAAAAAAGTTCAGATATCCGGAAATTTTCGGTTCGGATATCGGATCCGAGGATTTCCAGCTATCCGACAACCCTACTTCTAATAGGGTATAGGATATTAATGGAGCCGGATTTCTATCAAAACATTTACGGTATTTTAAAATATGGTCAGTAAGTAGCAGGGGATCTGCCTAGATAAGGTGAAATTAAATTTCACAGCATTAAGATTTACCTTACATTTAAGACTCATCTCATTATTAGGCTCGGATTTTTAGTATTTTTTCTATTCTTTCCTGAACTTCCCAAGGTCTGCGAAGCATGATCATTTGTTATTTTCAAATTATTTCAAACGGTTAAAGAGCTTAATATCCCTACTTTCCTACCTATTCTGAGAAATTCCTTGGCTAAAAATCCGACAAAAGTCTTTCAACTTTTAAGATAAACTTTTTTGAGATCTAAAGGTGTATATTTCAGTGAGACCTGGCTGATTAAAAGATATAAATGAATTTAAATTTAAATATAATATTAATTATTTTATTATTAATTCTATTAAAAGTATTTTGTAAAAATAACAACCAAATTAAAAAAGAAAATGAGAATCTTGTTTCTGTACAAACTCTGACTGGCAAAATTATTGGAAAAGTTGAAAAAATTGAAATTGAATCGGGGCAAATAATGAATGTAGATATTTTCTTTGGAATTCCTTATGCTCAGCCGCCCGTTGGGGATTTACGTTTTGAGGTATTTTTGAGATATTAAATAAGGTTAGGGATTATATTTGGCAATTTTAGGTTAGGATGTTAGGCTCCTTAACCGAACATAGCACATTATCCTCCTACCCAAATAAAGTTTAATCTCTATTATAACCTTTGGGCTAAAAAATCACAAACTAAAATGACTGTACACATTATATGTATAGAAGGTATTGCTCAGGCATATTCTTCTAGCAGTGACTATATCTCATACAACGAGAGGCCGTAGAAAGGCTATTTAGATTTTAGAGAAAATTAAACTTCATTCTCATTTTGATACCTATAACCCCAAAACGGGAGATTTACTTCCTAAAAAGACAAAAGTTTTTGGAAAGGGTTAACACATAACTTGGAGCTTGATTAAAAAAACCTCCGGATGTTTAATTTAGAAAACAGTCCCCCTCATTCAAAACGAAACACAAACAATTTATGCACTTGAACAACCAAAAGTTTGTGTTCAACACCATAGAATGGATAATTGGACATGGGATTGGTATCAATATAGTGAAGATTGCCTTTATTTAAATTTATTTTCTCCTCACAGAATTGAAGTTTTTTTGTTTAATCTTTTGAATTAAAAAAATTATTTGTTTAGGGACAAGTTGAAAATCTTTTACCAATACTTGTTTTGGTATATACAGGCGGATTTGAGACGCAATCAATGAGACGTTACAAAGTAAAATATCTGATAATTTCTTATTTCATAATTAATAGATTAAGATTGCAGATCTGTATTTATCGGGAATAGTGACAAAAAATAGATGTCCGATTCTGTGAATAGGGATTCCCAACCTAAGAAAAAACGTTGGGAATTCCCGATTTTCTGGAATCAAGTCGGCTAGATCACTAGTCTGCTAGATATAGTTATGTGCGTGACCTTCCTGGTCCAGGCACCTTCAGACTGCTGAATATGATTGGGAAAGATTTGGGTTGGGTGGGAGCAGAAATTTGGGTTGGGGACTTTTGTTTACCTTACCCGTCCCGCAATATCGAAAATCCCAAAAATAGTCCCATTTCAATAAACTAATCATTCCAGAAACGCTTGTTTAAATTTTAATAATAAATTTAAAAAAATTATAAGGACTTTGAAGACATTGGAAGAAAATATTTATCAAAAGGAATTTTGGTAATTGCTGTACAATTTAGAATTGGATTTTTAGGTAAGAAAAACTTCCCATTTGTTTCAGAAATTTTAAAGGATTTTCTTCTATTGGTTATCCTCACCAACAACTAGCCGGGAATTTTGGTTATTGGGATATTGCAGAAGCTTTAAATTGGATTAAATTAAATGTTAAAGCGTTTGGGGGTGATCCAGAAAGAATTACTTTATTTGGATATTCTGCTGGTTCTACAGCTGTTACGACGCTTGGAATTTCTCCTCATACAAGAGGTACAACTCAACCTCATTTTTAGGTACCTTTTGGAGCTGAAAATAGTACCTTATAATGAGAGGTATCTTAAATAGAGGGCATCGCTTAGGCAGCTCTTCCATTAAATGGCCAATAAAATTAAAAAAAGCGTAAATTGATGTGTATCATTGAGCGTAACTTATACAGTCAAACCTCCCTATGAGATATGCTCAATTAAATACTACACCTAAAACATCTCCTAAAACATCTTCTCAGCTTGGCCAACAACTGGAAGGCGATACTCTCTATTTAAGATACATCTCATTATAAGAGACAATATTTTTATCCCTTAAGGGTATAATTAGGTTTAATTGTAAGCTAATCTTAAAACTCTCACAGATTTATTTCAACAATCTATCCAAATGAGCGGTTCAATTTTTACTTCGAGAGCAGCAAATGACCGCGTTATTTCTGTAAGCAATCATCTCTTTACTGAATTAGGTTGTATCTCATCAAGTACAACAGAGCAATTGAAGGAATGTTTAAAGACAAAAGATATTGAGGAATTTTTTGATGCGATGGATATAATTGTTGGTAATTAATAGAAAATTATTTTTTCTTATATTGAATTAGCTCACTCATTCTAGGATACATTTTTTGAGTAAGCAATATGCCCTATTAAGGTACTTTTTTCAGCCTTAAGGGCATGGGCGCTTTACACGCCGAACCGATGATCCAGGGATTCTTTCGGGTCAACAAGTGTTTAAGGACAAAAGATTCAGTTCCAAAGATTTGAAGCTTCCCAAAGAACGGACACCCTCTACTTAAAGGCTCAATCTCGTTAAAAATGCATTTTTAGGGTTCAACCATTCCGGATGTCAATTATGATATTTTTGGACCTATTATGGATAACGATTTTCTGCCCAAAGAATTTACCGAATTAATTAATGAAACAAATCCTAAACCAACAATTTTGGGAATTACAGAAATGGATCCTCTTGGATATTGTATGTTCTGTTATTTAATACAAATGTTTGAGATGTCGATCTCAAGTCTAAGACGACACTCCCAGTCCGTTATCTAGTTCTGTTTTGGTTTCAGAAATTGTGCTGTTTTGGTTTGTCTGTTGAATATTCACCGTCTGAAACTCAATTTTTGCTACAGCGCCAAAAAATTTAATTTTACAAGGGAGTTGAGAGAGAAAAAAATTTTTTAGTTGGAAAATTTTGTTAATTTATGACTGCCAAAATCCTCTTAGTCATATCCTTTTAGTTTAGCCTTTTCTCAATTCCATTCCTAGCGCTGAACGCTTTTCTTTTCCAACACCCTGTTAGAGAAAATAAAAGAGTGTACATGACAAAGATGAAAAGTAAAAGAAATTTAGTAGTAAAAGAAGGGGAAAGGATGAGAGAAAAATGTTAGTGAATACACTTTTCTTCCTTGGAAAACTTCTTTGCTTACAAACTGACACTTTTCTCTTTTAATTATTTAATAGATGTTGGGAATTTGTCGTTTCTTAAACTTACCTGGCTGGGGCGCTCATACGATCAAGAAGGTATGGCGTCTGTGGTGAGACTTCCCCATTGCACTCAAGGGCGAGGTTGACCCGCAGGGCGGCTCCGAACTGGGGTAGGCCCACAGCTAAATTTTTGAGTGTGGGGGACAGCGTTCGCGCTTCCCCCTTAAAATTAACCTTAATTTCAAGCTGTTCGGTGTCCCATTTTAAAAATTAATGTAAAGGTTGTAAATAGGGTTGCTCGAGACCGGTTTATTCCTCGTTTTTTCTTCCCTGTGGCAGGTCAAAAAGAGAAGAGGGGAGGGAAAAGGCTGCCACAAGGAAGAAAAAACGAGGAATAAACCGGTCTCGAGCAACCCTAGTTGTAAAGTAAAAATAAGTAGGGTCAGGGGCTCAATCCGGCCCGGTACGAAAGATCTGTCGGATATTGAATTTTTGCCGAAAATACTCGGTCGAGCCGGCCCGTAAATATGAAGCCCGAAAATAATAAAAATAAGCAATGGAGTTTTCTACTCGTGGGATACTTGGTTTTATAATTTGGAGAATAAAGTAAAAATTAAATTTAAAAAAGAAATTCTGAAGAAAAAATATGATAAATTCTTTCATTAAAAAAATTTCTAAATTTTTTTATCCAATTTCTCAAGTGTTAATACTCGGCAATAATTCTCTTCGTCATCTTGGCATCCCAAAAGATGAATTGAATGAATTTGGAATTGATCAATTTAAAAATTATTTACGCCAAAAAATTATAAAAAAAGAAAATTTTGGGGATTTTACTGAAAAAGTAGTTGAGCATATTTCTAATTTTTATTTGAATTATGACAAACCAGAAAAATTGGATAATTGGTTTTATTTGGAAAGGATTGTTTATGTTTGTTTTTTTCAAATAATTATTTATTTTAAGAATCGAGTTTTAATAATTAATAGAGAATCGAGGTTTAAGTTTCGTTTCAATCTCACCTTTAAACTGGAGTTTCCTCAATTACGGATGATCTCTGGGCATTTTTCTGTCTTCTGTAAGGATAATTCACCTAGCAACATTTAAAACGCTTAGGCGGGGGTTAAACGATCTAAAAAGGAAAAAGAGTAAGCAATAGTCGATGCCCAGGTATCTCAGTGGTAGAGCACCTATATGTATGTGAGCAAGGCCGAGCGATCACTGTCAGCGTTGTCGCAGGTTCGAATCCGGCCGCAGGTGGCTAAACTTTTGCTAAACTCTTTTCCTTCACCTTTTTTGGAGAAAAACTATTAAGGAGAACTTTAATTTTATTTAACCGATCAAGGTATGCTAATATGAGCATACAAATAATTAAATTCTTTAACTAAAAACAAATAAGGATTAATTTAATAATTTTGTAGTTAATGACCGATATTCAATTTATCATTCCATTAGCAACAGAAATTCAAAATAAACAAGGATGGCCTCTACACATTTACATTAACTCATATATTAATAAAAAATTAATTCCATCGGAAATAAAAATTAAAAGTTTTTTTAATTAATTAAAAATCTGAGGAAAAAAATAAATTTAAAGAAAATTTTCACGATAATGACCATCGCTATGTTTTTAGAAATCCATATTCCGATTTTATTTATGACGAAAATGATTTAAAAATGGAGGCGTTAATGACCGATTTTATTTCAAATTTTGTTATTTATGGGCAAGTTGTGATTTTAAACTTTTTATACAAGAGCGAGCACTTGGCCAGATTTTAGAGTATAGACCAGAGCTGGCCATGGATACGAATAATATCCGGACATGGATAGCAAAATCCGTGTCCATGGCCTGGTCTGGTATAGACAGGGGACGATTAGCTAGATTCCACTGTTTTTGTTTCAGGTTGGATGGCCGGGCGCCGTTTTTGGGCGTGTCCAAAAACGGCGCCCCGTTATGGCCGGGCGCCGTTTTTGGGCGTGTCCCTATTTAGGGATAGAAAGGCAGTCAGGATAATCTTTTTTTTATTTTTCAATTCAATAGGAATCCATCAACAAATACAATTCTCTGGCCAACGAATACCGATTCTAGCCCATTTTTACATTTAAATATAGACTTGAATGATACCAAAGTAGAAGACACATTTCCACTGGAAAGAATAAAATTTTGGAAAGAAATGGTTGAAATATTTCCTATTTATGATTTAATATTGGGCAAAAGTCTTGAGGATCAAGAAAAAGCATCTTCAAGTGTTAATTCTATCAAACAATTTAATTTTATTTTTAATTTTTTGTTACCGGTTATTATGTTATTCTCGTTATATTGAAATACAAATTTGTCTAAAAATGAAAATCTATGTCTTATTGGCTTGAAAAAAAGCTTTGAAAACCTCTATTTAAAAGTATTAGTGCCCAGGAAATTTACTTTTCGGAAATGGGAAAAGCATTTTCCGGATTACTGGGGCAATTTGTAGGGCTTATAACTCGGTCCCCGGTACCATTTTGCTAAAATGGTTCAAATTTCACAATAGAAAGGGATCTACCTGTCTACCAAATTTCATCCCGAAGTCCCACGGTCATCCAAAAGCCTTTCCTTTGTTAGGGAACGTCAAAAAGCGAGACCAAGACTTGCCTCCAACAAAAGGCGAGCACTCTTTAGTGATGAAATTTCTTGTCTGTTTGTTTGTCTGTTTGTTAGACTTTATTGCGTAATAGATTTCTTAATTTTTGTGTAAATTCACGTGAATCCCAAAAAGCACTTTAAAGCTACATCGACTTATTGCCGCCCATTTCATAATTAAAAGGGCATTTCTTAAGTCCCGCTTATTTTCAAAAAGCAATTATAAAATAATTTTTTTTCTTTTTAATAATTTATTATTTTAATTTTCTTTAAATTTTAAATTAAAAAATAACAATGAAATTATCCCCTCGCTCTATAAATAGAGGACACCCGGCCCGTTATGGCCGGGCGCCGTTTTTGGGCGTGTCCCTATTTAGGGATAGAAAGGCAGTCAGGATAATCTTTTTTTTATTTTTCAATTCAATAGGAATCCATCAACAAATACAATTCTCTGGCCAACGAATACCGATTCTAGCCCATTTTTACATTTAAATATAGACTTGAATGATACCAAAGTAGAATATTCATTTCCACTGGAAAGAATAAAATTTTGGAAAGAAATGGTTGAAATATTTCCTATTTATGATGTAATATTGGGCAAAAGTCTTAAAGATCAAGAAAGAGCATCTTCAAGTGTTGACTCTATCAAACCATTTAATTTTATTTTTAATTTTTTGTTACCTGTTATTATGTTATTGTCGTTATATTGAAATACAAAATTTGTCTAAAAATTTTGTATTTCAATATATTATTCCACGTTTTCAGATAGAGAATAATGAATCAAGTTTCTATTAAAGAGTGTGGTTGTTCTACTACATAGAGTAGCTACGTTAAGTCTTGGAGTGTATTTCATTTAGTATTATTTTTCCTGAAAATTAAATTGTTAGACTTAAATAAAATTGGGTAAAATAAGGAGAAAAAGAAGAAAAAAATGGAAAAATCCTCTACTTAAAATTAATTAAAATTAACATAATTTTATTACGAATTTAGTGATATTGAATTACGTCAACTTGAAGTCTTTTTAGTTATAATTTTTCAAAAGGAGATGAATTTATATCTCTTCTACAAATTGCATGTTTTAGCACGGAGATTGATCGTGTCCTTTATCCAAGAAAGTTCGAATGCATACATTGCTCTTTTTGAACATGCACCTGCGCTTATAGATGATGACAATGTTGCATATACGTAATGTTTTGAATAAAGCTTTCCGTTCTTTTTTAAATTGAATTTTTCAAAATTTCATTCCTTTCTCAAGCTTTTAATTAGGAAAAGTTTAGTAAATGTTTTTATGATTTGGATTAAATAATTTTTAAATAGTGTAAGGATGATTCATCTAGAGCATTTAAAACGCTTAGGCGGTGGTTAAGCGATTGCTGCATTCGCTTAATCAAATAAACAATTGCATTTTCACATGCAAATATAAAGTGACCTATTTCTAAATATAAAGGTCTCCCGACATTCTCATCCAACTCTTGACTCTTATCTTAATTTTGTTATTCACTTTCCATTTATATTTTGACCCTTAAATTGTCTCTATAAATGCCCCAGCCTTTTCCTCATTATCCGAAGTTTTGGCCTAGCCAATTCTCTCACTTATTATTGTATCCCATTTTATATGGAGAATAAAGTGAATGAATAAATAAATATTTAAATAATGTAATTCAGTCTAAATATAGTCCCCAGAATAGTAGAACCCGAGTTTAAGCTATATCTTCAAATATAGCAGCGATCTAAAAGGATAAAAGAGAAGGCATTATTCGTCGCCCCGGTAGCTCAGTGGTAGAGCTCCTGTATATGGTGAACGAAAGCGCCTAGCTGTCAGGAGGTTAAGGTTGTATTTTTATAACCGATGTAAGGTAAGTAAACACCCAACAGCTCACTCCTTATCTGCTAGGAAACTTTACTCTTCGTTGATTCGCGTTTAGTTTCCACACTCCGCTTCATATAATCTTTCGTTTATAAATAAGTTACAGCATATACACAATACAGTTTACTAAAATTTAGTATCAAAATATCAATTGTTGGCTATATCGCTATTTTTGATTATTATGAACTGACTGCAAATAGTCTGCATGATATGTTGGAAAATCAAGCTTTTAGTATTATACTTGGTGATAGTTTTATAAAGGCGTTGGGGGTTGAATTTTCTTTTATTAAGATACCGACAATCTGTTCAGAGATCTTCGAAGCGACGAGCTGGAGTTGACACTTGGAGGATATCCTGTTCATTGTCATTCCAACCCAGACTACGAGAATATTAATAATATTGGAGAGATTGAGAGATACTTGCCACTCATTTACACATGTAAAGTATTTAATTAATTAGATCCCTGACTACTTTGCCCCATTTCTGTAAATGTAGCAAAGTGGTCAGGGAGCCCGAAAAAGACCGTTGAGACTCGAAAAAACTAAACTCGAAACGACTCGCTCGGAAAATTCCAAGCTCGGAAAAATGCACCGTACGTCGGCTCGAATCCTAATTATGAGGATTACATAAAATTAAATAAAGAACAACTATTTTCTGTAAATGTGGCATTTGGTCAGGGTCAAACTAACTACGGAGACGCCCAGCACTGACGATCTAGTTTCGAATAGATAGGATGTCCTCGAACCTAATACGGCCTACACTGATCCTTAAACCCGATCAGCCAACACTGATCGTTCATCTTTGCTTAATTAACTAGGCGTTGAGGAAAATTTGCAGGATTTACAAATTATAAAAGGTTTAAAGGCAGATTAGGCTTACAATTCGAACTTTAATGGTTATTAATTTCAACTTGTAATAAACTAATTTAGTTAGAGGAACTGATTCTCGGGAAATAACAAATGAAGAATTTGCACAGTTTGCACAATTTCGTATTCAAGGACCAAATAATACCTACAATCTCTATCAACTCCTCAATTCTCAAGATGTTAGTGAACGTCAACATCTTCAAGCAAAACTTGAACAATTTTATATAAATCCACAATTGATTGCCCAAATAAACAATAATGCTTTGGTTTATAACCATGAATTGACGGAAACATTGCCAATTCGTGAAGGAGTGAGAATCCCACCACAAATCCGAGAGGTTGTCTATAAATAACGCATGATCGCTTCAGACTATTATTGTCTATTTAAGACTTTACATTGTAACTTCTCGTTAATGCTCTTAATATTTATTAGGTTTACATCCAATTCCCTCCACCTGTACCAACTGGAAGTGTTAGGGAAAGTAGCCAACAAGCCAGTGGAAGACGTCGCCGTCGTAACGGAGGAAATGGAAATGGCAATGGAGGTAATGGTAATGGAGGGAATGGTAATCGTGGCCGTGGACGTCGTCGTCGTAACGGAAATGGAGGGCCTGGAAATGGAGGGAATGGTCAACATGGTGGTGGACTGGGTCGTCACAATTGAGGGAGAGGAGGAAATGGGAGAGGATCAAAAATTGTTGAAAGAATTTAAGAGAAAAGATTAGTTTTAGACAAGATTGAAATTGAGAAAATTGCCCTTATTGAACCTTACCTCTTTCGTAAATCCTCTATTAGAGCACCACACTTTAGCTAATGAACTTCAAAGGAATCCATTTAATTGCAGAGTGGATACGATTAAATAAAAACAAACAATTAACGGATTATGATTGTATGTAGGTTAGCCCGGGGCTGGGTCCTTTGTTCGATGGTTGTATTCCATCATACAAAGAGTTCTCCGTAAAATCTTACGATAGACCCAAGACAAATACTACATTTCAGCTTAAGATTTTTTAAGTTGGTTAGTTACAGGGCGGGAGAGGGAGCTGTCTAAGTGCTAACCTCTATTTAAGATAACCTTCATTATAGGCTACGATTTATATGCTCAAGGGTGTAAAGTGAGGCCCGGCTGCAGTGGTATAATAACAGAGGATTTAGGGTATTTAAATTTGTTTCTTTTTTTCTTGGAAGATAAAAGTAGAAGAGTCTTTAGATAATTATTTTTTAATTATTTTAACAAAAAAATGAAGCAAAGGGTCTTTAAAATTTTGCCAAGTACCTACTGTAATTTTTATAAGTATTCCTAAATCTGAAAAAGTAGTGTTGTGTCCGCACTTGCAGGAGGAATATATTTAAATGAAAAATCCCCCATCCAATGAATTTTGCTAAAGCATGGATAGGTAAATCCTTGATCCGATATCCTAAACAAAAATTTAGGATATCCGTACTTTTTCGGATCAGGATCTGACAACCCGATTCCGGCATAGGAAAATTTTCTCGTAAAACGGTTAAAATAATTAATTTATTCCTCCCAAAAAATTAAATTACATTATTCTTTAATGATGAAATTTTTTAAAATTATTGTCGGTATTTTATTTTTGTCTGTTTGTTAGACTTTATTGCGTAACAGATTTCTTAATCTTTGTATAAATTCACGTGAATCCCAAAAAGCACTTTAAAGGATAAATAGACTTATTGCCGCCCAATTCATAATACTTAAAAGGGCATTTTCTTAAGTCCCGCTTATTTTCAAAAAGCAATTATAAAATAATTTTTTTTCTCTTTAATAATTTATTATTTTTATTCTCTTTAAATTTTAAATTAACAAAATAAACGATTAAAGTATCCCCTCGCTCTATAAAATAGAAAACTTAAGATTCTATAGAGAATATCTTTACTGACTGCTAATTTAACTTCGCTTTTATGTAATAGATGTTAAGCCCCTGATTAGCAAGGGTTAGTAGCTAGAGGTATGCCCCTTCCTTATAGCACCTTCTCTAAGGACAGGACTAAAAAATTGTTGGAAATTTGAGAGAACATTCATTTATAATTCAGAGCTCAAGCTAAGGATTTTTTAAATCCGCTTTAACAAAGCGGAGTATATAATAGAGTAAAGAAAGCTGGAACTCAGCGGAAAACGGAAAAAGCAACAGTCAAGTCTATTACGATTACTATTAAACCAAGAAACGATTCACCTCTAAATTCACCTCTAAATTCACCTCTAGATTCCTGGAGCAAAAGAGACATTGTCCTCTACATTACAGCTCAATAATAAAATAAATTTTAGATAAAAATAGTAAAAAATGAAAATTAAAAAAGCTTTGCTTTTAATAAATTTAATAATTTTATTATTCAAAACGAGTCAAGAAACAAGCCGCAATGAACATTTATTAGCTGAAGTAGCAGCTAAAGAACATGAAGAAATGGTAACAACAGCTACGGAATATATAGAATTTATTGAAAATTTTGAAGAGGGAAACAAGGAATTATTAGGAGGATTCTTAATAAAAATAATTTCAAAATTTTATAATTATTTTATTGAAAAGTTTAAAATACGCCCTTCAAGTAATTCTGCCTATCAAGTTTATAAAGAATTTGTTGGAAATGATGAAGG
Organism: Meloidogyne incognita; assembly: GCA_036172945.1. Taxonomy (NCBI): domain Eukaryota; kingdom Metazoa; phylum Nematoda; class Chromadorea; order Rhabditida; family Meloidogynidae; genus Meloidogyne; species Meloidogyne incognita. The sequence goes on from JARQAC010000037.1 coordinate 2,415,981, forward strand.
GTGGAATGAAGGGTTTGGAAGGATTATTAAAAAATATATTTTTAAAGCAAAATTGTTGGAGGGTAAATTAATGTGCTTGGAAGATGAAAAGAGGAAATTTTGTGAAATACACAATTTAATTGATGAATTTGTTAAAGACGAGGAAATTTTGAAGATGAAGTTGTGGACAAATAAATTAAAAACACATTACAGATTATTAACACATGTAAAGTTTTGTTTTAATGGCAGTGGTGTGTGGAGATCGGGGGTTCGGAGAGAAAAATATGGGGTCGGGTAGCCTGTCTGAACCAGTGCTTCGAGTCTCGTACCAAAATTCGTACTTGTACCTCCTACTCGTACCTCATACTCGTACCTCCTACTCATACCTGGTACGAAGTACGAGGCCAAAAAAAGTGAAAAGTACGAGGTACGAGGCTTAAGTACGAGGTACGATGCTGAACGATACAAATATCGAGTCGGATATAAAAAAACTGAAGTAACTGAAGAAGGAGGTTCAGATACTTCTCGTGCATTTTTTCTTCGAAGTCTTTAATAGATCCTGATGAATCGATCCCTGCCCATTATCCCAGTCTTTTTCGCTCTTGGGTATCTTGAATGCAAAATTTCCATAAATTCCTGAGTCCCGATACATTTTGAGAAACTTAGAAGTTAAAATAATTATTAACGTTATTTTTTTGTTAGGATGAAAAATCGCCCTTTCGAAATATTAACTGCCAGGATGAACAAGAAGTTGATTCAGTTATTAAAAAATATCTTTCACCTTCTTGCATCAAACAATTTTATTTGATAAATTTCGGAAATCTAAAAATGTTGTTAGACAAAAATATTGAAGAGTTTTGCAATTTCATGGAAAATAAGAATCCTTCCAAACGAGCATTTTTGGGGTTGCTTGGACCCGAATTGTTAGCTAAGTTGGAAGAAGCATATCCGAAATTGATGAGAATAGGTAAAGTTCCCATTCAAAATCACCCAGTCCAATATTTGAGGGAATTAAGCAAAACTGGGAATTTGATTGTTCTTCCTCGACAAGTTCAAACTTGCTTCTGAGTTTTCTAGAGCCTCTACACTTTTAAGGCCATGCAGGTTTCATTGTGAAGTCCAGAAGGCAAGAAGCCGGAATTCCTTCATTTCTGTGCCTAAGATCTGTGGATAAATAATCACTATAATAAAATCTGCATTTCCAGTTCGGGTTTAAAAATTAAGCTGCGGCTGATCACGGCTACCTTCCGGTGCTGGATCCAAGCTGGAGCTGGAATTAAACCAACATTGACTGAATGCAGCTCTGTACTAGATCCTAAGCCCTAAACATATTAGATTCTTACAAGCCGGTCCTTCTGAGGAGCAGAAACGGTAATTGTTCGGTTCGTATACCCCCTCTTTTTTCTGACCATTTTTTCATTTTTCCCTCCTTTTTTTTCTTCCCTTTCTCCTTTATTTTTCGTGAGGCTTGCAATTCTTGCAATTCCGTTCCCTTGCAATTCCAACATGAAACTCAATTTGTTCATAAGCGCTAAATCGGTATGCCCACATAAAGGATAAATGAAATATCTTCTTTAACTCCAAATGTGTTCCTTAAATTGCGATTTATAATGGTTGTTTTAGTAAAAACCTTCAAAAAATGTTCCACAGAGGTACCCTTGAACTTTCCTACAATTTTTAGTTGTGCACCTCCAGTTACCATATCGGCGATCTTTTATATTTTGTATAGTTGTTCTGCCACCACATGCATCACATGTTCGTTTACCATGAAGAAGTCCAAGCTCTTCGAGCCAAGCATCGAAATCGTTGTCGCTTAATCTCAGTTTGTCGCCCAAATCAATCATGTTAAATTTTTTTAGTTGTTCCATATTGGTTAATGAATTATGAGAATGAGTTTTTCCAGAACTTTTCTCATGAATATATACCTACATAATCTTTTTTCATACTTGCCTCGGAAAAAGGGAAAAAAGGGAGGGAAAATGGAGAGGAAAACTGGAGAAAGGGAAGAAAAAAAGGAGGGAAAAATGAAAAAATGGTCAGAAAAAAGAGGGGGTATACGAACCGAACAATTACCGCAGAAACAACTACATAATTTAACATTAATTTAATTACAGATGATTTCGATTTTGAAGTTATTTCACATCTTTACAAGGATATACTTTCATTAAAAGACGGGGACAGAGAAGTAAATTATGAATATTCCTTAAATGGAGAGGATCATTTAACAAAGGAGCGTCGTCTACAAATAACTTTATTATTAACAAAATTTAAGCTTTTCAAAGCTTTAATTCCAAAAATCAAGGAACTTGACAATTTAAATATTTTGGAAGAAAAATTTGAGGAATCCAACAAAATTGCCTATTTATGGCTAAAATCTAAAGCAGATGATACTTTATTATTTCATTTTTTCAAGTTTGTGTCCTTCATGTCTTCAAATACGTCACGTTTAATTGAAATAAAATCAAATGAGGACGTTCAAAAATTATTAGATGATATAAATAATTTAAAAATATATAAAGGAAAGGATATAACAAACGAAATTAGAAATTATTTAAGTAGCGATCACTTTCTTCTTTTGGGAGGAGAATTAAAAAATAATCAAGAATTGAAGGAAAAAATTATTAGAAGCAAATATACCAGATATTTGATTTTTAATTTATTTTTGGATAAAGACATGTTTAAACAATTAATTGAAGATATGAAGCTAATTGATGAACAAGGTAGAATATAATTGATGATGATTAGCGATTGATAGGACACGGCCAGATTTTCCGAATCCGGAGATCTCGAAAATCAAAAAATTATTTTAAGTTTAATAATAATTTGATGATGTTTGACGAGTATGCTAGTTTTTTACAGTAAGCGATCAGAGTTAGGCGAATCCAGTGAAAACTGGGTTGGTGTACATGGGAAATCGCCTGATATTCGGATCCGGAACAGAGATACAAACCAGTGAAGATTGTCGTAATTAAAAGGGCTTAAGCGGGCAAGAAGAATGCAGAGAGATTGGGAGGGATCAATGGGGAAATTTGTATGGAAGATAGGAGAAAGTCTGTAAATAGGTCTCACAAAAAGTACATATACCTAGGTATATAAACTAGAAGGGAAAGGGATCTGGAAAACGCTATTACCAAAATACGTACATAGTGAGCGGAATCGGCTATCAATAGCTTTACATGTTAACAACAAGATTGATGCCTGGCAGGAGCAGGCTCTTTTAAGGCCCACATCTGCTCGATGTGAGGCCTACATCTGCTCCATGTAGACCTCAATCTTGCTTAAATATTTTATTTTTATTAAAGTATATTCTGGCACGGAACGTCTTAAAGAGCATTATCTGAACATTCTACTTGTTAACATTAATAATGAAAATTTTCAAAAAATAAGGAAGGTAAATGAACTTGCTGCAAACTTCCTTGTCTGGTTTAAATTTATGGAAGGCGAAATAAACCCTTTAGACGGGAAAGGAGAATGGGAAAGTTTGGATAATAAAAAAATTTTTTCTGCATTTTGGAAATATATAAAACATATAAATATATTAGAATATGAGAGAAATTTTGTTGTAAATTATGAGGATTTGATATCTGCAGAGAATAGTGTAAATAATTATTATAAAGGACTTTTGGAACTTTTACATGATGAAATGATTGTAACTGAAGAAGATTACAAAATAAAGGTTCTTTAATAAAATTACTAATTTAAGAAAGGGGGCTTAATTATAGGGGGGGGCTTACTTATAGGCCTAGCTTGATTATAGCAAGCTATGGCTCTATGACAAAGGCATTAAAAACAATAAATCCTTAACAATCACACACTTAAGTATTAGAGTTTCACCAGAAGTTCCGGTTCCGGAAAGTTCCGGTATTTTTTGGTTCCGGTTCCGGTCAAAATTTCGGTTCCGGTGAAACACTATTAAGTATCTACCTCTAATAATGCCCCCACGGGGTTCAACTCCTAAAAGTCTCCACACCAAAAGACTGAGAAAAATAATTTTAAAATTATAGAAAAGGACCTACCTAAAAAAGAAAATGATGGGTAAAAGGCAAGAAAACTCTCAATCTTCATCAGAAAAGTTTTACTCAACCTATGAAGATAAAATATTGAATGATTTAAATATAGAATGGAACCATTTACGACATCAAAGAGACAATAATTTAGGAGAAACCGCACAATATTTTCCATCCTGGCTTAAAAGGGAACATTTAATGAATATAGCTAAATTACTAGAAAATGATGAAGGGTTTTGGCATTCTCTTAATTATTGTAAGTATAATAACGTGTTGATAGGGTTGTCCCCGACGGGGAGGGGGAGGGGTGTCCCCGACGGGGGTGTCGCTGCCTCCTTTTCGGGTAGGCAGCGACACCGGGGGGACGGGATATTTTCAAAAAAAAACTCTTAAATTCCCCGACTTTCGGGGACGGGGAACAACCCTACTTGTTGCACCCCGATTTTTAAAAGGCGGAAAAAAATTAAAAGGCAGGCGTGGCAGAGTAAAAAAAGTTGAAATTTGGCGAAGGATAAAAGATGGAAACATAATTCTTAGTACTGTGTATTTTATAAATAGGATGGGAAAAGGGTTAAAAACATGCAATAAAGAACTCGTTTGTGTAAAGTTGGATAACCTGTACCAGGCATGGCTCCGGGAGCTAGCCGTTCCCGGTCGTAATCGGGCAGAGATTTTGAAATGGCCGAAGATGTGCCCAAGGTTTGAAAACCTCGAAGCCATAAATCCGATACCTAGAGCTAGGCTTGTACGTTTTATCTTTTCTCGTGTGCTTCATTAAATCCTCAATTTAAAATGTATTTTTTTTTATTCAGCATTTCAATTAAACAATTCAGCAAGAGAAAGTCTTTTAAGAATAATACCAGAAGATGTAGTAGATGGAATTTTAAATAAGTTAAATTTAATAAATAAAGGGAAAGAAAAAGAAGAATTTATTATAACTTTTTCTGATGAGGATGAGGAAGATGATTTAAATGATAAAAATGAAGTGATTAAAAATAATGATGAAAAATTGAATAAAAAAGGGTTGAATAATAAAGGAAAATCTAAGAAAAATAATAAATCGAAAAAGAAAAAGAGGAAAAATAAATCAAGCAGATATGATGGAAATAAATTGAGGTTGGATAAGGGAATTGAGGCTGCATCAAATTCTGTGGGGGAAGTTGAAGGGGAAGAAGATGGGGAGGAAAAGAGGGAGTTGGAGAAGATTATTGGAAAAGAAGAGGAGAAGGAGGAAGAGGAAGAAAAGGAGATGAAGGAGGGGAAGAAGAAGGAAGGGAAGGAAGATGATGGGGAGGAAATGAGGGCTTTAGAGAAGATTGTTGGAAAAGAAGGGGTAAATAAGGAGGAGGAAGAAGAGGAGATGAAGGAAGGGAAGGAAGCAATATTGAACAGGGAAGAGGAGGAGGAAGAAATGAACAATAAATCAAAAGATCCAAAAATAATTAAAGATCAGGAAGAAATAAAAAAGAAGGCTAATGAAGTAGAAATTGCCCCAAAAAATTTTATAAACAACGAGAATTTCTCAAGCAAATTAAAAATCGGAAAAGGAAAAAATTCTAAAAAATTTCAAGCAAATGATAGTCAACAAACATGGATTTTGAAGGAACTCATTGGATCAGAAGGGGATAATAAACTAAAAAATTTATATAAAACAGCCATAGAAAACCCTCAAAATTTGAAGGAAAAAAAGGTTTTGGATTTAATTGTTTATTTAAATTTATTGGCGAAAAGTTTTGATTTTTTAAAATATTTGAGAAAATTCCCCCAAGTTTATGAAATTTTATTTCCAAAAGAAGAAGAGGGGGAAAATGGGGAAAATAAAAATAAATTGATAACAAAATTGGAAAGAACTTGGGAATATAAATTAAATAAAGATTTTAAGAGAAAAGTTGGAGGAATAAAAGAAACGGATAAAATTGAAAGGGATTTGTATTGTATTTTGGTTGATTTAATTAAAAGAATGAATGGAATATTTGAATTTAAATGTAAAGCTAAGAATGTTAAAAAGGAAGAGCTATTAAAGGTTAGTGTTATGTGAGGGGGCTGTCTGGGATTATTACAATGTCGCCGAGTAAGTGAATACCAGTTTATCCTCAGTAGAAGGTAACAATGTAGGCTAAGTTGGAATTTGGGCTGGATGATTAGCCCTTTAAGTTAGAAGGCTCAGAGTGCCTAACAAGCTCCAATTCCAGTCCGTAAGGTTGAAGGTCGATTCCTGCCCGATGGCTAACTCCAAGAAAAATTAATTTTTCGAAAAATAAGTAGATATTCCCTGAGATATTCCCCCCCTCCGACCCAGTGGCTACCAATATCTGGTTCTGAAGCTTAAAATGAGTTGTCTCTTCTAGGACTTAAATTAAATTCTGAATTTATCCTAACAATGGATGATTTTTTGTTATTTACAGATGAGACGCCAGCTTCATCTTGAAGCGTTTTCTGGTGTCCTTTCGGAGGGAAATGAGAGTTATGAAGGAAACCAATTTGAAATCGTCCGAATGATTTTTGAATTAAATAATGAAAGTATAATTAATTGGATAAATAAAATATCCAAACGAACAAAGGAAATGAAGAGAATAAAAGAGCAATTGAATATAGACAACCCGGAACTAAAAGAAAATTTTTATTTGAATCCAGAAGGGTTCCAACCAATTGAAATATTTGAAAGAAAACTCGATCAGAATTTTATAAATTTTTTGGGTAAAGACGAGGAAATAATTAAAAAAGGAATGGGAATTTTAATTAAAATTATAAATAAATGGAAGTCTAAAAATGGATTTAAAGACAAATTTAAAATTACGGGCATTTACGAGTTTGGTATTTGGGTAATTGAAGATGTTGAAATTAATATTGTATTTGATGACCATTTAGTTGGAAAATATTTTGGTTCTGAAAAGTCAATTTGTGAACCTTTAATTTCGTTAAATTGTAAAGACAATTCCCTCTATTGTTTTTTATGTAGAGAAAAATTTGAGGGGTTTGAGGTTTGAAATGTTTTTAATGTTTATATTGTACTGTTCAAGATCAATTTTTGTTCAAGATCTCGTTTTTTGCGTCTCCATTAGTAATAATCAGCAATGGGTCTGATCCGGCCATTCTTTTCAAAGTCCAAGTTCCAAATCTGGGTATTTTCACGATCTCCGGAATAATTCCGAATTTTGGGAAACATTTAAAAAAGAGAACATAAACTAGAATTTTGCCGAGTATCCGTGTCAAATAGGATAAAATGAAAGTTTTGGAGCTGGAGAATGGAAGTGTGGATTATCACAAAAATGAGAATTTCTAAGATTTGTCCCAAAATATTAGATAATTTTTGGAAGGTATGGTTAATACGTTGCAGTATTTCCCTAAATTATAAAGACAATTCCTAAATTATTGCTATTATCTGAGGGTTTTATTTAAAAATACAGCGACTACCATTCAATTAGAGAATATAAAGCAATAGATTTACAAAAATAACTTTTAAGGTCCCTTTTAATCACCTACAAAAACAACAAAATAAAACTCAAAAAATGATTGAATTAAATATTGAAGGAATTAAATTCACAATAGAAACAAAGGAGGCTTTATACAAACACGAAACAATTAATTTCATAAAAGAATTACCGGACATTAAAAATAATGTTAAATTTACCGAAGCTTTAATTATTTTAAATCGGTGGGCTAAAAGTATGTGGAATAGAGAAAAAATTTCAAAAAAAATTTTTTCTTTCAGATAATTTTGTAAATCAAGAACATTTGGGATTTTTAGACGAATATTCAATATCTATAATGCTAACAAAAATAAATATTTTATATCCAAATGTGTCTTTAACTGAATTAATTGAACGCTTTTTTTTGACATATTTGACATGGTTAGAAATTAATTTTTAAAACCAAAAATTAATTAATATTTTAACAAAATAATTTAGTCTTCGAAATCGTAAAATTGTATCGAGTTGTCATTTATCAAAAAAATTTCCTTAAAATAACTCATATTTGTTTATGATGCCAAACCCTTAAAAATGGTGTCCCAAAAATCTGAAATTATTCAAAGGATTGGAGGAGTATCAATGAATACCGTATATACTGTATTTATTACCCTCCCTCAAATAATTACCCCACCTGCTATTATTACCCCTCCAGCGAGAGATCGAAACAATAATTACCCAGGGTAACGTTCGTGGACATGTCTAAGTAATGGGTTAACAATTTTTCAAAGCGGGGCACAAGGCGGCAAAGTTCCATTCGAAAACACTCACAAAATATCAGTGAATAGTTTCTGGTTTACAAAATTTAAAAATAATTTAAGGAATAATTCAATACCTGTTCGAATAAATAAAAATAAAAAATACAAAATAAACGAGAATGAAGGTTCATCAATTATTGTCCTTTCCCCAACTTATCCCGAACAAAATTTAACAAAACAAATAAATAAATCAACAACAAAAATAATCGAAAAAGCAATGATTGAGGGTTTTTAAAAATTAATTAAAATTTACTTTAATTCATTTGGCAGGTTTAAAAGAAATTAGAGAAGCAAGAAATTCTTCTTCTGAAACAATAAAAGATTTTTGGAAAAAATTTTTGGAGCCAAAGAAAATTTCAGAAATTTAGATGTTTTTATCAAAATTTAATTTAAAAAAATAATTATTTTTGAAATTTTTATTTAAAAAATTTTTTTATATTGTGTAGATTTTTAGTTTAAAAAAATTAAATTTTAATTTGATAATGTTTGGACCAGGGGTGCAGCGAATTGAATTTTGAAAGGCGAGAACGAGAAAACGAGAAGCGAGAATGAAAATTAAAAAGCGAGAGCGAGAAGCGAGAGGCGAGACTACCAAAAAAGGCGAGAAAAAGCGAGAAGCGAGAGGCGAGAAGCGAGAATTTTAAAAAAAATTGTAAAAATTTTATTTGCCTAAATTAAATAGTATATTTTTATAAATCATACTTATAATCGTATATTTTTAAATTATTATGAAGAAAAAGCAATTTTTCGACATTATCAGGCAACAATCTTGTGCGTAAATTACTTACAACCAATCCTGCAGTTGAGAAAAGCCTAATTAAAAATTTAAAGGATTAAAATAAAATTTGTTCTCAATAAACCTTTCACTCTCCGATGATGTAGCTGGTGCTGAGAAATAACGATGAGACAATTTTGTCAGTAACGGCCATTTTATTGAATTTTCGCCAGACCAGTATTTAAATGGATCATCAGTTATTTGCAGCCTTTTTGAATGTAAATACTCGTTTACTTCAACCTCTGCTTTTTGATGTGCATTAAGCTCAGCCTTTACTTCTGTTGATTGATCCAAAAATTGTTTGTGTTGTTCCGGGTGCTTACTTTTTAAATGTGTTGCCAATGTCGTTGTTGGTGCTCTTGGCGGAAAATCTTTTTTATAATCACATTCTTTACAGAATGCAATTCGTCCAGAGAGTGTGAAATAATTCCAAATCTTTGACATCTCATTTATTTATTCCTTGAAAATAAAAATTAGAAAAATAAAGGGATAAAAAATTCTCGCTTAATTCTCGTTTTTTTGAGAAAAAGCGAGAGCGAGAAGCGAGAGGCGAGACTGCCCAAAAAGGCGAGAAAAAGCGAGAAGCGAGAGGCGAGAAGCGAGACGAGCTGCACCCCTGCTACATATACTGAGAAAACAAAGTAAGGATAAATTTTTTGAATTTAATATTTTCACTTTCAACATTTATCCACTTTTTAGTATGTTTCCATTAGAATATGCTATAGGGAAATAAAGTAAAATTGAAGTCGAAGGAATTCTGACCATTATGTACTCTGACTCAAAATAGGGGGGGGGGGAATAAACCAGGGTTGCCGCGGGTACAAAAAATTTTCGGGTACGGGTTTCGGGTATCGGGTTGGAGCGTTTTCATTTCGGGTCACGGGTTTCGGGTTGGCAAAAATATCGGGTACGGGTTTCGGGTTATAAAATTTTCATTTCGGGTATCGGGTTTCGGGTTGGCAAAAATTTCGGGTACGGGTTTCGGGTTTGGCGAAAAATTCGGGTTATTTTCGGGTGTTCGGCTATTGGTAAACTAAATTGTAAGGAGGCAAGCTATATTGCATAATAGGATTTTGGTGATATAGAGAGAAGCAAATTTGAAGAGATTAAAACATTGTGGGATTTGGGGATTAAGAGGGATATCTTGGTAAAATCCCACTATATTGGTAAAATCCCACCTTGATAAAATCCCACTATGTGCTAATATCCCTCCGCCTTATCTCCATAAAAGCATCCAAATTTCTCCCGTTTTTAGCGCCGCAGGCGAAAATTTTGAGAATTTTGAAGACAAAGACGCCAATTTTCTTCCATTTTTTGCGCCGCAGGCGAAAATTTTGAGAATTTTGGAGGTTCTTAAGCCAGATTTCTTCCATTTTTTGCGCCGCAGGCGAAAATTTTTATTTAAGTTTAATTGATCATGAACCTAGAACTCTTAATTTTATGCGCCGCAGGCGAAAATTTTGCAAAATTCATGACTAAATTAAAATTTTTAATGCTCTTTCAAGCTTAAAATATTAAAAAAATAAATTTAAAAATCTAAAATGAAAATCAAAGTTTAAAGGCATTTATTTTTGAAAAGAAAAATTTTTTAGGCCTTATTTCCAATCCTGGACTCGAACCCACCTCAAGAAAATAGCGAGCCAGTCGCCTTACACACTCAACCACCGACCAACATAATGAAAAATTAAAGAAATTATAAATATTTCTTTCCCTTTTCCTTCTTTCTCTTTCTATAAATTTATTTTAAAAAATCGGGTAAGGCTAAGTTTTCGGGTATAAATTTCGGGTTTTAACCAATTTCGGGTCACGGGTTTCGGGTTGGAAAAAATATCGGGTACGGGTTTCGGGTTGGAAAATTTTCAATTCGGGTATCGGGTTTCGGGTACAAAAAAAGGCCGGGTTTCGGGTTTCGGGTTTCGGGCGGCAACCCTGGAATAAACATAAAATACCTATAATATGAATAAAAAATAAGAAACTTTTTGTGATTCAATCATGCCAGTCTGCTCAAACATAGTTCGGAATACTTGACTATTTTCTGCTAGAACACAACGATGTGCTTTTATAATTTTGTCGCCAACCTAAAAAATCAATGTTTTTATAAGGCGTGCGCGAACCTTAATAACGCAATCAGAGAATGTTGCATTTTCTAGCATGTTGCTATATTTATTTTTTAAATCTTTTGTCGGATTGTAACAATCAGTTTCAATATCACAGCTTAAATCCAATAGACCAACATTGGGACCACGATTACACATTGAGCTCGATGTTTCGACGATCGATAATAAAGGAATTTTAGTGAATCCCAATTTTCCCGGGGTTTCAAGCTCATTTTTTGACCTTAAAATAAATTAAGATTTAACAAAAATAACATAAAACCTGGCAATATCTATTCGATGGTCACCCTTCTTTGCATAAATATGATATCTAGTATTTACATAGTCATATGTGGGCCCTATTTGACGAAGCCAAATTTCAATATTGCTACATTGCACTGGTTTATGTACAACCAGCTCCCATTCCACATTGGGAAGCTCTGGGTGACCTTTTCGAAAACCTTAATGCTATTTAACTTTGAAAAACCGGCAAGAATACTTGTTAAAAGTAAAGGTTTTGCATCTGTATGCGTCCAATCCGTCATCTCACATATCTTATCAAAATTGCAAATTTGTAGTTTAACAGTTAAAGAAATGGTTTTCATCTGAAAAAATATGATTATAGATTTTTTTTAATAATAATGCATGAGCATTTAGCTTTTCAGGCAGCAGTTGCTCAAGGTCAGTTTGAGCCTGGTCATTATTTCCTTCTAACTACACTTGAGTATCAACCAAGAGCTTGCTTAACCGGACTTGATGTGATTCTTTTAAAATTTCTCATTAAAACGTCAAAATATGCTTAAAAATGACTGAACATTAAGTATGAAATATGCAAAAATATGCATTATATGCAAGTAGAAACACTATCTAGAAGGTCAAAATATGTTGAAAAGGTGTTCTTTGTGGATAACACACGTGGATAATATGCTAGTGCCAAACACAAATTGCTCAAATTTTTAAAACACTCCAAATACGCCAAAATCTTCCTAAAATAAACAAAACGCCATGACGCAGAGCTCTGATAAAGACAAGTTTACCAAAAATATGATTTACAAAAAATCTGGCTCTTATTCATCACATCAATTAGTTGTTGCTCACAAATTAGTCGCATTTTATTACATAAACCATCTTTAAATATTTTCAATTCTCCCCAATAATTGACAGATTTTTCTTCTCTCAACTTCACGTTTACATCTTTAATAATTCTTTTATTGTGTAAATAATAGAAATTGAAGAAGAAGAAAAAAAAGAGGAGACGTGGCCGAAACTAAGCATAAAATTAATAAAATGATTTTTCTGTTATCAACAATTTAAATATAATTTCTATTCTCTTAATTTAATTATTAAAAGATAATTTTGGAATTTTCTCATCAATTTTAATTTAACGGCCTATTAAAATAAAAATTTAATTAAAATTAATTTTAAAAATTGATCGAACCTCGCTATAAAATACTTCAGAATCAGAATAACTACCGTAAATGTTTTAATAGAAGTCCTGGGCGTTCAATTATTCAATAGGTATCATTGAGTGGGCTTCTAATTAAAGTTGTTGGATCCGGATCCAAAAAAAGTTCAGATATCCGGAAATTTTCGGTTCGGATATCGGATCCGAGGATTTCCAGCTATCCGACAACCCTACTTCTAATAGGGTATAGGATATTAATGGAGCCGGATTTCTATCAAAACATTTACGGTATTTTAAAATATGGTCAGTAAGTAGCAGGGGATCTGCCTAGATAAGGTGAAATTAAATTTCACAGCATTAAGATTTACCTTACATTTATGACTCATCTCATTATTAGGCTCGGATTTTTAGTATTTTTTCTATTCTTTCCTGAACTTCCCAAGGTCTGCGAAGCATATATTCAATGTTATTTTGAAATTATATCAACTGGTTAAAGAGCTTAATATCCCTACTTTCCTACCTATTCTGAGAAATTCCTTGGCTAAAAATCCGACAAAAGTCTTTCAACTTTTAAGATAAACTTTTTTGAGATCTAAAGGTGTATATTTCAGTGAGACCTGGCTGATTAAAAGATATAAATGAATTTAAATTTAAATATAATATTAATTATTTTATTATTAATTCTATTAAAAGTATTTTGTAAAAATAACAACCAAATTAAAAAAGAAAATGAGAATATTGTTTCTGTACAAACTCAGACTGGCAAAATTATTGGAAAAGTTGAAAAAATTGAAATTGAATCGGGGCAAATAATGAATGTTGATATTTTCTTTGGGATTCCTTATGCTCAGCCGCCCGTTGGGGATTTACGTTTTGAGGTATTTTTGAGATATTAAATAAGGTTAGGGATTATATTTGGCAATTTTAAGTTAGGATGTTAGGCTCCTTAACCGAACATAGCACATTATCCTCCTACCCAAATAAAGTTTAATCTCTATTATAACCTTTGTGCTAAAAAAATCACAAACTGAAATGACTGTACACATTATATGTATAGAGGTATTGCTCAGGCATATTCTTCTAGCAGTGACTATATCTCTCACAACGAGAGGCCGTAGAAAGGCTATTTAGATTTTAGAGAAAATTAAGCACTTGTTCATTGCCATTTTGATACCTATAACCCCAAAACGGGAGATTTACTTCCTAAAAAGACAAAAGTTTTTGGAAAGGGTTAACACATAACTTGGAGCTTGATTAAAAAAACCTCCGGATGTTTAATTTAGAAAACAGTCCCCCTCATTCAAAACGAAACACAAACAATTTATGCACTTGAACAACCAAAAGTTTGTGTTCAACACCATAGAATGGATAATTGGACATGGGATTGGTATCAATATAGTGAAGATTGCCTTTATTTAAATTTATTTTCTCCTCACAGAATTGAAGTTTTTTTGTTTAATCTTTTGAATTAAAAAAATTATTTGTTTAGGGACAAGTTGAAAATCTTTTACCAATACTTGTTTTGGTATATACAGGCGGATTTGAGACGCAATCAATGAGACGTTACAAAGTAAAATATCTGATAATTTCTTATTTAATAATTAATAGATTAAGATTGCAGATCCGTATTTACCAGGAATCTAGTTGACGAATAACAACTGTCCGATTCTGGGAATAGAGATTCCCAACCTAAAAAACGTCGGGAATTCCCGATTTTTTGGAATCGAGTCGGCTAGATAAGTAGTAGAATTTATAGTTATGTGCGTGACCTTACCGGCACAGACACCTTCAGACCGCCGGATATGATTGGGAGAGATATGGGTTGGCGGGAGCAGAAAGTTGGGTTGGGGAGGCCCATTCACTTTTGTTTAGCTTACCCGTCCCAGCATATCGAAAATCCCAAAAATAGTCCCATTTCAATAAACTAATCATTCCAGAAACGCTTGTTTAAATTTTAATAATAAATTTAAAAAAATTATAAGGACTTTGAAGACATTGGAAGGAAATATTTATCAAAAGGAATTTTGGTAATTGCTGTGCAATTTAGAATTGGATTTTTAGGTGAGGAAGTTAAAAAAGAATTGCTTTAAAAATTTAAAGGATTTTCTTCTATTGGTTATCCTCACCAACAACTAGCCGGGAATTTTGGTTATTGGGATATTGCAGAAGCTTTAAATTGGATTAAATTAAATGTTAAAGCGTTTGGGGGTGATCCAGAAAGAATTACTTTATTTGGATATTCTGTTGGTTCTACAGCTGTTACGACGCTTGGAATTTCTCCTCATACAAGAGGTACAACTCAACCTCATTTTTAGGTACCTTTTGGAGCTGAAAATAGTACCTTATAATGAGAGGTATCTTAAATAGAGGGCATCGCTTAGGCAGCTCTTCCATTAAATGGCCAATAAAATTAAAAAAGCGTAAATTGATGTGTATCATTGAGCGTAACTTATACAGTCAAACCTCCCTATGAGATATGCTCAATTAAATACTACACCTAAAACATCTCCTAAAACATCTTTTTCCCTTAAGGGTATAATTAGGTTTAATTGTAAGCTAATCTTAAAACTCTCACAGATTTATTTCAACAATCTATCCAAATGAGCGGTTCAATTTTTACTTCGAGAGCAGCAAATGACCGCGTTATCTCTGTGAGCAATCATCTCTTTACTGAATTAGGGTGTATCTCAAGTACAACAGAACGATTGAAGGAATGTTTAAAGACAAAAGATATTGAGGAATTTTTTGATGCGATGGATATAATTGTTGGTAATTAATAGAAAATTATTTTTTCTTTGTATTAAGAGTAACATATTATTTACAGTTCTACCTTATCTTTGAAACATTTTTTATAAAGTTGGTTAGACAAACCAACACCTTTTGGAATTACAGAAACCGATCCACTGAGCATGATGACGTAATTATATGATAAGTCTTTCAGCCTTAAGTGTAGGGCTGTCTTTGCACGCCGACCCGAAGAACGGGGGATTTATCGGTTGAACAAGTGTTTAAAAATAAAAGATTCGGTTACAGAGATCCGAAAATTTTCCAAGAACGGACACCCTCTACTTAAAGGCTCAATCTCGTTAAAAATGCATTTTTAGGGTTCAACCATTCCGGATGTCAATTATGATATTTTTGGACCTATTATGGATAACGATTTTCTGCCCAAAGAATTTACCGAATTAATTAATGAAACAAATCCTAAACCAACAATTTTGGGAATTACAGAAATGGATCCTCTTGGATATTGTATGTTTAGTAATCTAATACAAAATTATCATTCAAAAGTATCTACCTTCCTAGACTAAAATAAGGAAGAAATTCGTCTTATCAGATGAAAGAATAATCCTTTGAAGCAGACTTTTGTATAACGAGTTCTCCTTAAAATGATGCCCTGTAGTCATAATTAGGGATATGGCAGAGATCAGATCTCGAACAAAAATCTCTCTTTTTGAGATCGACATTTTTTGTGATGTCTATCTCTAGTCTAAGACAACCCTCCTAGCCGGTCTCTAGTTCTGACTTATTGGCCGTTTGAAACTCAATTTTTGCTACAGCGACAAAAAATTTTTTATAAGGGACTTGAGAGAGAGAAAATTTTTTAGTTGCAAAATTTTGTAGAATTATGACAGCCAAAATCCTTTTAGTTAAGCTTTTTCTCAATTCCATTCCTTGCATTCTACGCTTTTCTTTTTCTAATACCCTGTTAGAGAAAATAAAAGAGTGTACATGACAAAGATGAAAAGTAAAAGAAATTTAGTAGTAAAAGAAGGGGAAAGGATGAGAGAAAAATGTTAGTGAATACACTTTTCTTCCTTGGAAAACTTCTTTGCTTACAAACTGACACTTTTCTCTTTTAAATATTTAATAGATGTTGAGCTTTTGTCGCTTCTGAAACTTACCTGGCTGGGGCGCTCATACGATCAAGAAGGTATGGCGTCTGTGGTGAGACTTCCCCATTGCACTTAAGGGCGAGGTTGACCCGCAGGGCGGCTCCGAACTGGGGTAGGCCCACAGCTAAATTTTTGAGTGTGGGGGACAGCGTTCGCGCTTCCCCCTTAAAATCTCCATTGAATGGAAAATTTTCTTTATCCATCTTGAAAATTAATGTAAAGGTTGTAGAGTTTACTAAGCTTGTTTTTAAAAATAAGTATTATTACGCGATCCGGCCCGGTACGAAAGATCGAGTCGGGCATTGAATTTTGGCCCGAAAAAGACTCGGTCAGGCCGGCCCGAAAAAATAAGGCCAAAAAAATGACTCGAACGTCGTGCCGACTTGAAAACCCCAACCCTAAAAATAAGCAATGGAGTTTTCTACTCGTGGGATCCTTTGTTTTATAATTTGGGAGAATAAAGTAAAAATTAAATTTAAAAAAGAAATCCTGAAGAAAAATTATGAAAAATTCTCCTTAAAAAGACTAAATTTTTTTATTCAATTTCTCAAGTGTTAATACTCGGCAATAATTCTCTTCGTCATCTTGGCATCCCAAAAAATGAATTGAATGAATTTGGAATTAGTCAATTTAAAAATTATTTACGTCAAAAAATTATAAAAAAAGAAAATTTTGGGGATTTTACTGAAAAAGTAGTTGAGCATATTTCTAATTTTTATTTGAATTATGACAAACCAGAAAAATTGGATAATTGGTTTTATTTGGAAAGGATTGTTTATGTTTGTTTTTTTCAAATAATTATTTATTTTAAGAATCGAGTTTTAATAATTAATAGAGAATCGAGGTTTAAGTTTCGTTTCAATCTCTCCTTTAAACTGGAGTTTCCTCAATTACGGATGATCTCTGGGCATTTTTCTGTCTTCTGTAAGGATAATTCACCTAGCAACATTTAAAACGCTTAGGCGGGGGTTAAACGATCTAAAAAGGAAAAAGAGTAAGCAATAGTCGATGCCCAGGTATCTCAGTGGTAGAGCACCTATATGTATGTAAGCAAGGCCGAGCGATCACTGTCAGCGTTGTCGCAGGTTCCAATCCGGCCGCCGGTGGCTAAACTTTTGCTAAACTCTTTTCCTTCACCTTTTTTGGAGAAAAACTATTAAGGAGAACTTTAATTTTATTTAACCGATCAAGGTATGCTAATATGAGCATACAAATAATTAAATTCTTTAACTAAAAACAAATAAGGATTAATTTAATAATTTTGTAGTTAATGACCGATATTCAATTTATCATTCCATTAGCAACAGAAATTCAAAATAAACAAGGATGGCCTCTACACATTTACATTAACTCATATATTAATAAAAAATTAATTCCATCGGAAATAAAAATTAAAAGTTTTTTTAATTAATTAAAAATCTGAGGAAAAAAAATAAATTTAAAGAAAATTTTCACGATAATGACCATCGCTATGTTTTTAGAAATCCATATTCCGATTTTATTTATGACGAAAATGATTTAAAAATGGAGGCGTTAATGACCGATTTTATTTCAAATTTTGTTATTTATGGGCAAGTTGTGATTTTAAACTTTTTATACAAGAGCGAGCACTTGGCCAGATTTTAGAGTATAGACCAGAGCTGGCCATGGATACGAATAATATCCGGACATGGATAGCAAAATCCGTGTCCATGGCCTGGTCTGGTATAGACAGGGGACGATTAGCTAGATTCCACTGTTTTTGTTTCAGGTTGGATGGCCGGGCGCCGTTTTTGGGCGTGTCCAAAAACGGCGCCCCGTTATGGCCGGGCGCCGTTTTTGGGCGTGTCCCTATTTAGGGATAGAAAGGCAGTCAGGATAATCTTTTTTTTATTTTTCAATTCAATAGGAATCCATCAACAAATACAATTCTCTGGCCAACGAATACCGATTCTAGCCCATTTTTACATTTAAATATAGACTTGAATGATACCAAAGTAGAAGACACATTTCCACTGGAAAGAATAAAATTTTGGAAAGAAATGGTTGAAATATTTCCTATTTATGATTTAATATTGGGCAAAAGTCTTGAGGATCAAGAAAAAGCATCTTCAAGTGTTAATTCTATCAAACAATTTAATTTTATTTTTAATTTTTTGTTACCGGTTATTATGTTATTCTCGTTATATTGAAATACAAATTTGTCTAAAAATGAAAATCTATGTCTTATTGGCTTGAAAAAAGCTTTGAAAACCTCTATTTAAAAGTATTAGTGCCCAGGAAATTTACTTTTCGGAAATGGGAAAAGCATTTTCCGGATTACTGGGGCAATTTGTAGGGCTTATAACTCGGTCCCCGGTACCATTTTGCTAAAATGGTTCAAATTTCACAATAGAAAGGGATCTACCTGTCTACCAAATTTCATCCCGAAGTCCCACGGTCATCCAAAAGCCTTTCCTTTGTTAGGGAACGTCAAAAAGCGAGACCAAGACTTGCCTCCAACAAAAGGCGAGCACTCTTTAGTGATGAAATTTCTTGTCTGTTTGTTTGTCTGTTTGTTAGACTTTATTGCGTAATAGATTTCTTAATTTTTGTGTAAATTCACGTGAATCCCAAAAAGCACTTTAAAGCTACATCGACTTATTGCCGCCCATTTCATAATTAAAAGGGCATTTCTTAAGTCCCGCTTATTTTCAAAAAGCAATTATAAAATAATTTTTTTTCTTTTTAATAATTTATTATTTTAATTTTCTTTAAATTTTAAATTAAAAAATAACAATGAAATTATCCCCTCGCTCTATAAATAGAGGACAATTGAGATTCTACCTGCTGCTTTCATTTTCTCTTTAAATACATAGACAGCCGATTAGTATGATTTAGTAGCTAGAGGTATGCCCCTTCCTTACAATATCTTCTCCAGGGATCAGGACTAATGATTGTTGGAAACCCGAGAGAACATTCATTTACCGATAATTCAAAGCTCAAGCTTAGATTTTCAAATCCGCTTTAAAAAGCGAATAATATAATAGAGTAAAGAAAGCTGGAACTCGGCTGAAAACAGAAAAAGCAACATTCTAAACTTTTACGCCTGTTTTTAAACAGAAGTAGATCCTAAACCAATCGCTTTTTCACTTCTAAATTACTAGAGCAAGAGCACGCCTAGCACTATGTCTGTTATACGACAATTAGGACCGACATTTGATTATTGAGGGCTGTCAATTGTAAATTTGGGTCGGCAACAAAACTCGCACATTACAACCAGTGGTTGGAAGCTCATACCAAAATTTGTACTCGTACCTGTGTACGAAGTACGAGTACGAGCATAAAATAAGGCCTGACGAGTACGAGCAATTTTCAAAATCCAACCACTAATTACAACTCCATAATTGAATATATTTTAGATTAAAATAGTAAAAAATGAAAATTAAAAAAGCTTTGCTTTTAATAAATTTAATAATTTTATTATTCAAAACGAGTCAAGAAACAAGCCGTAACGAACATTTATTAGCTGAAGTAGCAGCTAAAGAACATGAAGAAATGGTAACAACAGCTACGGAATATATCGAATTTATTGAAAATTTTGAAGAGGGAAATGGGGAATTATTGGGAGGATTTTTAATAAAAATAATTTCAGAATTTTATAATTATTTTATTGGAAAGTTTAAAATACGCTCTTCAAGTAATTCTGCCTATCAAGTTTATAAAGAATTTGTTGGAAATGATGAAGGGTGGAATGAAGGGTTTGGAAGAGTTATTAAAAAATATATTTTTAAAGCAAAATTGTTGGAGGGTAAATTAATGTGCTTGGAAGATGAAAAGAGGAAATTTTGTGAAATACACAATTTAATTGATGAATTTGTTAAAGACGAGGAAATTTTGAAGATGAAGTTGTGGACAAATAAATTAAAAACACATTACAGATTATTAACACATGTAAAGTTTTGTTTTAATGGCAGTGGTGTGTGGAGATCGGGGGTTCGGAGAGAAAAATATGGGGTCGGGTAGCCTGTCTGAACCAGTGCTTCGAGTCTCGTACCAAAATTCGTACTTGTACCTCCTACTCGTACCTCATACTCGTACCTCCTACTCATACCTGGTACGAAGTACGAGGCCAAAAAAAGTGAAAAGTACGAGGTACGAGGCTTAAGTACGAGGTACGATGCTGAACGATACAAATATCGAGTCGGATATAAAAAAACTGAAGTAACTGAAGAAGGAGGTTCAGATACTTCTCGTGCATTTTTTCTTCGAAGTCTTTAATAGATCCCTGCCCATTATCCCAGTCTTTTTCGCTCTTGGGTATCTTGAATGCAAAATTTCCATAAATTCCTGAGTCCCGATACATTTTGAGAAACTTAGAAGTTAAAATAATTATTAACGTTATTTTTTTGTTAGGATGAAAAATCGCCCTTTCGAAATATTAACTGCCAGGATGAACAAGAAGTTGATTCAGTTATTAAAAAATATCTTTCACCTTCTTGCATCAAACAATTTTATTTGATAAATTTCGGAAATCTAAAAATGTTGTTAGACAAAAATATTGAAGAGTTTTGCAATTTCATGGAAAATAAGAATCCTTCCAAACGAGCATTTTTGGGGTTGCTTGGACCCGAATTGTTAGCTAAGTTGGAAGAAGCATATCCGAAATTGATGAGAATAGGTAAAGTTCCCATTCAAAATCACCCAGTCCAATATTTGAGGGAATTAAGCAAAACTGGGAATTTGATTGTTCTTCCTCGACAAGTTCAAACTTGCTTCTGAGTTTTCTAGAGCCTCTACACTTTTAAGGCCATGCAGGTTTCATTGTAAAGTTCAGAAGGTAAGAAGCCGGAATTCCTTCATTTCTGTGCCTAAATCTTTGGATAAATAATCACTATAATAAAATCTGCATTTCCAGTTCGGGTTTAAAAATTAAGCTGCGGCTGATCACAGCTACCTTCCCGTGCTGGATCCAAGCTGGAGCTGGAATTAAACCAACATTGACTGAATGCAGCTCTGTACTAGATCCTAAGCTCTAAACATATTAGGTCCCCTTACAGGCCGGCCCTTCGAGGAGCTAACTTTAATTTAATTACAGATGATTTCCTCTCTGAAGTTCTTACATATTTATACAAGGATATACTTTCATTAAAAGACGGGGACAAAGAAGTAAATTATGAATATTCCTTAAATGGAGATGATCATCTAACAAAAGAGCGTCGTCTACAAATAACTTTATTATTAACAAAATTTAAGCTTTTCAAAGCTTTAATTCCAAAAATCAAGGAACTTGACAATTTAAATATTTTGGAAGAAAAATTTGAGGAATCCAACAAAATTGCCTATTTATGGCTAAAATCTAAAGCAGATGATACTTTATTATTTCATTTTTTCAAGTTTGTGTCCTTCATGTCTTCAAATACGTCACGTTTAATTGAAATAAAATCAAATGAGGACGTTCAAAAATTATTAGATGATATAAATAATTTAAAAATATATAAAGGAAAGGATATAACAAACGAAATTAAAAATTATTTAAGTGACGATCACTTTCTTCTTTTGGGAGGAGAATTAAAAAATAATCAAGAATTGAAGGAAAAAATTATTAGAAGCAAATATACCAGATATTTGATTTTTAATTTATTTTTGGATAAAGACATGTTTAAACAATTAATTGAAGATATGAAGCTAATTGATGAACAAGGTAGAATATAATCGATGATAATTAGCGATTGATAGGACACGGCCAGATTTTCCGGATCCGGAGACCACGAAAATCGAAAAATTATTTTAAGTTTAATAATAATTTGATGATGTTTGACGAGCATGCTAGTTTTTTAACGTAGGCTATCAGAGGTAGGCGGATACAGTGGAAAATGGGTTGGTGTATCCTGGGAAATCGCCTGGTATTCGGATCCGGAACAGAGATACAAACCAGTGAAGATTGTCGTAATTAAAAGGGCTTAAGCGGGCAAGAAGAATGCAGAGAGATTGGGAGGGATCAATGGGGAAATTTGTATGGAAGATAGGAGAAAGTCTGTAAATAGGTCTCACAAAAAGTACATATACCTAGGTATATAAACTAGAAGGGAAAGGGATCTGGAAAACGCTATTACCAAAATACGTACATAGTGAGCGGAATCGGCTATCAATAGCTTTACATGTTAACAACAAGATTGATGCCTGGCAGGAGCAGGCTCTTTTAAGGCCCACATCTGCTCGATGTGAGGCCTACATCTGCTCCATGTAGACCTCAATCTTGCTTAAATATTTTATTTTTATTAAAGTATATTCTGGCACGGAACGTCTTAAAGAGCATTATCTGAACATTCTACTTGTTAACATTAATAATGAAAATTTTCAAAAAATAAGGAAGGTAAATGAACTTGCTGCAAACTTCCTTGTCTGGTTTAAATTTATGGAAGGCGAAATAAACCCTTTAGACGGGAAAGGAGAATGGGAAAGTTTGGATAATAAAAAAATTTTTTCTGCATTTTGGAAATATATAAAACATATAAATATATTAGAATATGAGAGAAATTTTGTTGTAAATTATGAGGATTTGATATCTGCAGAGAATAGTGTAAATAATTATTATAAAGGACTTTTGGAACTTTTACATGATGAAATGATTGTAACTGAAGAAGATTACAAAATAAAGGTTCTTTAATAAAATTACTAATTTAAGAAGGGGGCCAGGTTATGGAATTTAAAATACCAAACAGAAATGGGCTTATTTATAGGCCTAGCTTGTTTATAGCAAGCTAGAGCTCTATGACAAAGGCATTAAAACTAGTGTCCGGCAAATGGACTTTTTCGGTACCGGTACCGGGGGAAAGGGGGCCAGGTTATGGCATTCAAAATCTTATAGGAACTACCGAAAAATCCCGATACCGGGTGATACCGAAATTTTCCAAAATCTTATAGGGACTACCGATTCGGTACTTTTCGGGGGTACCGCGGGAATACCGAACCGTGCCGAACACTATTAACACATAGCCGAACACTATTAACACATAACTACCTATCTACCTCTAATAATGCCCCTCCGGGGTTCAACTCCTTCAAGTCTCCATGGTTTATTTATACACCAAAAGAATAAAAAATTGATTTTAAAATTATAGAAAAGGACCTACCTAAAAAAGAAAATGATGGGTAAAAGGCAAGAAAACTCTCAATCTTCATCAGAAAAATTTTATTCAACCTATGAAAATAAAATATTGAATGATTTAAATATAGAATGGAACCATTTACGACATCAAAGAGACAATAATTTAGGAGAAACAGCACAATATTTTCCATTCTGGCTTAAAAGGGAACATTTAATGAATATAGCTAAATTACTAGATAATGATGAAGGGTTTTGGCATTCTCTTAATTATTGTAAGTATAATAACGTGTTGATAGTGTTGTCCCCGACGGGGAGGGGGGGGGGTGTCCCCGACGGGGGTGTCGCTGCCTCCTTTTCGGGTAGGCAGCGACACCGGGGGGACGGGATATTTTCAAAAAAAAACTTAAATTCCCCGACTTTCGGGGACGGGGAACAACCCTACTTGTTGCACCCCGATTTTTAAAAGGCGGAAAAAAATTAAAAGGCAGGCGTGGCAGAGTAAAAAAGTTGAAATTTGGCGAAGAATTAAAGGTGGAAACGTAATTCTTAGTACTGTGTATTTTATAAATAGGATGGGAAAAGGGTTAAAAACATGCAAGAAAGAACTCGTTTGTGTAAAGTTGGATAACCTGTACCAGGCATGGCTCCGGGAGCTAGCCGTTCCCGGTCGTAATCGGGCAGAGATTTTGAAATGGCCGAAGATGTGCCCAAGGTTTGAAAACCTCGAAGCCATAAATCCGATACCTAGAGCTAGGCTTGTACGTTTTATCTTTTCTCGTGTGCTTCATTAAATCCTCAATTTAAAATGTATTTTTTTTTATTCAGCATTTCAATTAAACAATTCAGCAAGAGAAAGTCTTTTAAGAATAATACCAGAAGATGGAGTAGATGGAATTTTAAATAAGTTAAATTTAATAAATAAAGGGAAAGAAAAAGAAGAATTTATTATAACATTTTCTGATGAGGATGAGGAAGATGATTTAAATGATAAAAATGAAGTGATTAAAAATAATGATGAAAAATTGAATAAAAAAGGGTTGAATAACAAAGGAAAATCAAAGAAAAATAATAAATCGAAAAAGAAAAAGAGGAAAAATAAATCAAGCAGATATGATGGAAATAAATTGAGGTTGGATAAGGGAATTGAGGCTGCATCAAATTCTGTGGGGGAAGTTGAAGGGGAAGAAGATGGGGAGGAAAAGAGGGAGTTGGAGAAGATTATTGGAAAAGAAGAGGAGAAGGAGGAAGAGGAAGAAAAGGAGATGAAGGAGGGGAAGAAGAAGGAAGGGAAGGAAGATGATGGGGAGGAAATGAGGGCTTTAGAGAAGATTGTTGGAAAAGAAGGGGTAAATAAGGAGGAGGAAGAAGAGGAGATGAAGGAAGGGAAGGAAGCAATATTGAACAGGGAAGAGGAGGAGGAAGAAATGAACAATAAATCAAAAGATCCAAAAATAATTAAAGATCAGGAAGAAATAAAAAAGAAGGCTAATGAAGTAGAAATTGCCCCAAAAAATTTTATAAACAACGAGAATTTCTCAAGCAAATTAAAAATCGGAAAAGGAAAAAATTCTAAAAAATTTCAAGCAAATGATAGTCAACAAACATGGATTTTGAAGGAACTCATTGGATCAGAAGGGGATAATAAACTAAAAAATTTATATAAAACAGCCATAGAAAACCCTCAAAATTTGAAGGAAAAAAAGGTTTTGGATTTAATTGTTTATTTAAATTTATTGGCGAAAAGTTTTGATTTTTTAAAATATTTGAGAAAATTCCCCCAAGTTTATGAAATTTTATTTCCAAAAGAAGAAGAGGGGGAAAATGGGGAAAATAAAAATAAATTGATAACAAAATTGGAAAGAACTTGGGAATATAAATTAAATAAAGATTTTAAGAGAAAAGTTGGAGGAATAAAAGAAACGGATAAAATTGAAAGGGATTTGTATTGTATTTTGGTTGATTTAATTAAAAGAATGAATGGAATATTTGAATTTAAATGTAAAGCTAAGAATGTTAAAAAGGAAGAGCTATTAAAGGTTAGTGTTATGTGAGGGGGCTGTCTGGGATTATTACAATGTCGCCGAGTAAGTGAATACCAGTTTATCCTCAGTAGAAGGTAACAATGTAGGCTAAGTTGGAATTTGGGTAATTCTTCGGTTGTCGCCCCCCCCTTTTTTTATGTTTCCCTGACCATTTTGAGCTTTTTTGTTTGACATATAATTTATTATATATCATTCGAACGAGCTGTCCGAGTTGGGTAGATTGATACCATGATCGGTTAGATTTGGCGATTTTGAACAAAATTATGAAGCTAAATCCTCTGTGGACATGCTTTTTGTGGTGTTGAAAGGGATTAAAACAAATGCTCATAACTATGTTGATTTAAGTCAAATTCGATGATTCGACTCAGCTCGAAGAGCTCTTTCGAATGTATATAAAAAATTATAGAAATTTCATAGGAAATGAAAAAACTAGAACATAGAAAAAAAGGGGGGGGGGGCGACAACCGAAGAATTACCGGAATTTGGGCTGGATGATTAGCCCTTTAAGTTAGAAGGCTCAGAGTGCCTAACAAGCTCCAATTCCAGTCCGTAAGGTTGAAGGTCGATTCCTGCCCGATGGCTAACTCCAAGAAAAATTAATTTTTCGAAAAATAAGTAGATATTCCCTGAGATATTCCCCCCCTCCGACCCAGTGGCTACCAATATCTGGTTCTGAAGCTTAAAATGAGTTGTCTCTTCTAGGACTTAAATTAAATTCTGAATTTATCCTAACAATAGATGATTTTTTGTTATTTACAGATGAGACGCCAGCTTCATCTTGAAGCGTTTTCTGGTGTCCTTTCGGAGGGAAATGAGAGTTATGAAGGAAACCAATTTGAAATCGTCCGAATGATTTTTGAATTAAATAATGAAAGTATAATTAATTGGATAAATAAAATATCCAAACGAACAAAGGAAATGAAGAGAATAAAAGAGCAATTGAATATAGACAACCCGGAACTAAAAGAAAATTTTTATTTGAATCCAGAAGGGATCCAACCAATTGAAATATTTGAAAGAAAACTCGATGATGATTTTATAAATTTTTTGGGAAAAGACGAGGAAATAATTAAAAAAGGAATGGAAATATTAATTAAAATTATAAATAAATGGAAGTCTAAAAATGGATTTAAAGACAAATTTAAAATTACGGGCATTTACGAGTTTGGTATTTGGTTAATTGAGGATGTTGAAATTAATATTGTATTTAATGACCATTTAGTTGAAAAATATTTTGGTTCTGAAAAGTCTATTTGTGAACCTTTAATTACGCTAAATTGTAAAGACAATTCCCTCTATTGTTTTTTGTGTAGAGAGAAATTTGAGGAGTTTGAGGTTTGAAATATTTTTAATGTTTATATTAGGGGTTGCACTCGAAGGGTAATTACTATCTAGCAGAGGTGGGTCGGAATTTATATTTCCGACTTCCGAAAAAGAATTTTGATTTCCGAGTTCCGACTTTTGAGCCAGTTCCGATTTCCAGCTCCTCCGAGTTCCGACACCTATGTAGGACTGTCCCGATCACCTCTGCTATCTAGTACTTTAGTTGAGCTAAATCCTAAACTAGAGTGGCTAATCGGGGCTATCTAAAAATAAGACAAATACCATTCAATTAGAGGATTTATGGCAATTATTTTACGGTATTATAAAAAATAATTTTTAAGGTCAGTTTTAATCACCTACAAAAACACACAAATAAAATTCAAAAAATAATTGAATTAAATATTGAAGGAATTAAATTCACAATAGAAACAAAGGAGGCTTTATACAAACACGAAACAAATATCTTCATAAAAGAATTACCGGATATTAAAAATAATATTAAATTCACCAAAGCTTTAATTATTTTAAATCGGTGGGCTAAAAGTATGTGGAAATTTAGAAAAAAATTTTTTTTAATTTTTTTTTAGATAATTTTGTAAATCAAGAAAATTTTGCATTTTTAGACGAATATTCAATTTCGATAATGCTAACAAAAATAAATATTTTATATCCAAATGTGTCTTTAATTGAATTAATTGAACGTTTCTTTCTGACATATTTGACATGGTTGGAAATTAATTTTTTTAAAATCGAAAATTAATTAATATTTTAACAAAATATTTTAGTCTTCGAAATCGTAAAATTGTATCGAGTTGTCATTTATCAAAAAAATTTCCTTAAAATAACTCATATTTGTTTATGATGCCAAACCCTTAAAAATGGTGTCCCAAAAATCTGAAATTATTCAAAGGATTGGAGGAGTATCAATGAATACCGTATATACTGTATTTATTACCCTCCCTCAAATAATTACCCCACCTGGTATTATTACCCCCTCCAGCGAGAGATCGAAACAATAATTACCCAGGGTAACGTTCGTGGGGTATGTCTAAGTAATGGGTTAACAATTTTTCAAAGCGGGGCACAAGGCGGCAAAGTTCCATTCGAAAACACTCACAAAATATCAGTGAATAGTTTCTGGTTTACAAAATTTAAAAATAATTTAAGGAATAATTCAATACCTGTTCGAATAAATAAAAATAAAAAATACAAAATAAACGAGAATGAAGGTTCATCAATTATTGTCCTTTCCCCAACTTATCCCGAACAAAATTTAACAAAACAAATAAATAAATCAACAACAAAAATAATTGAAAAAGCAATGATTGAGGGTTTTTAAAAATTAATTAAAATTAATTTTATTAAATTTATTTGGCAGGTTTAAAAGAAATTAGAGAAGCTAGAAATTTATCTTCTGAAGAAATAAACGATTTTTGGAAAAAATTTCTGGAGCCAAACAAAATTTCAGAAATTTAGAAGTTAATATGAAAATTTAATTTAAAAAAAATTATTTTTGAAATTTTTATTTAAAAAATTTTTTTTATATGGAGTAGATTTTTAGTTTAAAAAATTAAATTTTAATTTGATAATATTTGGACCAGGGCTGCACGCAACTGAAAAAAAATTACGCAACTCGCAATCCGCAAACGCAATCCGCAATTGCGTGCAGCCCTGATTTGGACGGTTTTATAAATTTAGTATAATTACATTAAATTCTTTAATAGAAACACTTTATTTTTCGATCCTCTTGCAGGTTGTGCAATATTAGAGATACTCTACGATATAACACACTCAATTAAAGAATGTGGTTCTATTAGACATTTACTGTATTTTGATAATATTTGGACGCTTTTAATAAATCTAGTAGTATAATTGACTAAACAAAATTTATATTTTTAAAATTAAAATGATTCAAAGTTTTTTAAAAAACTCGAAAAAATCATTTCCGGACACCCTATTTTCAGAAATTGATATAACTTTTGATTACCTTAATGAAATCTTTTAAAATTTTGCATAGATACCAGAGGTGGGTCGGAACAGTCAGCGGTGTCGGAACTCGGAAATCGGAAATCAAAATTTTTTCGGAAATCGGAAGTCGGAAATCGGAATTCCGACCCACCTCTGATAGATACTATAAATAATAGTATAAATATTGTATAAAATATTGTATAATTTTATACAATATTTATAATATATGTATATTGTATAAAAATTAGACAAAGTGAAACTAATTTACACCTAAAAATTAGGGTGGTTATATCATTTCCGGACACACTGTATGTAACTCGTAAATAAATAAATAAAATTTAATAAATAATGAAAATATTTAGAAAATGTTTTTACTGTGATAATTAGGGATGTGATGATTTTTAGAGTTTTGCCTGTTTTTGTTCTTGAAATTAAAATCTATCTCCTTTGAAGAGAAACTATGTTAATTTTGTAAGACAGAATGTACATACTTTTACAAAAAGGAGGATATATCTACACGATAACTTACCATAAATCGAAAATTTTTCCCGTTCCCAAAATACCGTATTTACTCTAATTGAATGACTCTTCTATTTGAATGACCCTTCTAATTGAATGACCCATTTTTGAGGCTATTGAAAAATAGAATGACCCCCTCTATTTGAATGACCTCTCTAATTGAATGACAAATTTCTGGGGTATTGAAAAATAGAATGACTGTCATTCAATTAGAATAAATACGGTAGTACTAGAATTCCAGAAAATGATGTTTTTCTTTCCTATTTTTGTATTTTTCTTTTTTTTATAACTTATTCTAAGATATCTTGAGAAATTCCTTTGATAAAAATCACATCCCCAGTGATAATAAAATGTGTAATTAATAGAGACAAGACCGAGACGAGATATCGAACAAAACTCTCTTCTATCAAGATGAAGATTTTTCGAAAATAGCCTCACATGATCCTCATTGTCCCGACTTTAACAGTGTTCATAAATTTCAGATTTGCCACCACTAATTTTGGCCTCGTACATCGAACCCAATTTAAATCCTTTGCGACTTGGGTGAAGCCTAACACCTTAACCAATCGACCCCTCTCTCATTTAAGGGCGATTGAAAGAAATTAAACATATTCTTTCTATTTTTCCATTTATCCCAAGTACGAAAGTACGAGCTGAATTTTGGCCTCGTACTCGTACTTCGAACCAAAGTACGAGTACGAATTTTGGTACGAGTTATGAACACTGGTCTTTAATCACAAATTGTTTATATCCAAAATCAAAAAAATTTAGTTAGCAATTTAAACCAAAATACTTTTTCACATAAAAATTCATCAATTTCTTTTTTACATTCATTCCAATTTTCGCTTTTTAGTAAATTTTTCTCTTTTTATCTTTTCTTTAATAATATTCTCAAAATTTAAAATTTTTTCCTTTAAAATATTTTTAATTTCTTCCTCAACATGTTCTCCCACTTTTAATTTAAAAAATTCAATTGGATTTTTTTTATATTTTCCAAATTTTTTAATTAAATAATTTACAATTATTTCATCTCCTTCTTTTACAAAAAATTTATTTTCAAATTTTTCTTGTTTTGAAATAATTAATTTTATAAATTTAAGGGTTGTATAAAAGAAAAGAAGATTACATATTTTTTCTGCAGAGTTCTCAGGATTTTCCAAATAAATATCATTTTCAACTAAATTTTTTATAAATTATATGTAGACACCAGGGGTGACGCGAGTCCCACAAAATACGAGAACGAGATTCACGAGATACGAGATTCTCAAAAAATACGAGAACGAGATAAAATACAGTTATTACGGTATATATCGAAAAATATCAAAATAACGTTTGAAGCCAGTATTTTAGAACTTGGACTTTCCCGGAAAATAATAAATTAAAAAAAATTTACATGTAAAACTCTCAATTAATTCCAACCGAAATCCATTAATAATTTCATTGAATTCATTCATAAACTTTTCTATATATTCCCCATCCCCTTCATTTTTTGTTTCATCCAAATTAAATAATAAATGGAAATTTCCTTCTTCATAAACTGCTTCCAAAAAATTTCTGTTTTCATTTTCAATTGAATTTTTAACATTCCACCCCATATTCATAATGCTTTCATAAATTTCTTGGTCTTTATTCTTGTTTGCTTTCACCCCTCTAATAACAACCTTTAAATTTCCATCAATATAATTCTCCATAAATTTTGAAATTTTTTCTATCGTCAAATTAGTTGTCTGTTCTTCTAATCTTTTCTTAAATTTTTTAGTAAAAAATACTTGAGGCGTTTCTATATTTTCTTTACAATTTTTAATTAAATAATCAAAAATATTTTCATCTTCATTTTTTATTTCTAACAATTTTTTGTATTTTTCGTTAAAAATCATCGATTTAAAAAATTCTAGAATGACGCGGAATAGAAGTAAATCACAAATTCTTTCTGCGTAAGACTTGTCACGAACTAAATTAATTATTTTATTTAAATTTTTCATAACTAAAGATGGGATTTATATGGACTATTAATCGAAAATATGGACATATACATGGACTAAATAACGAAAAATATAGACTGAAACATAGATTTAAAGCCAAAACATGGGCCAGATAGCCAAACAATCAACCTTACATACCGTATTTACTCGATTAATTCCCCCGGTGAATTATTTTTTCAACCCATCCGTGGCATGGGGAATTAATAGGGGGTGGGGAATTATTCGAGTTTTGAAATTTGAACGTGTATTAGGGTATTTGGGGGGGGGGGGGAATAATTTTTTCAACTCATCCCTGGCATGGGGAATTATTCGAGGGTGGGGAATTAGGGGTGGGGAACTTTTAAAAATTAAAATTTTAACGATTTCTTTTAGATATCGAAATCCAATTTCCGAACGATTTTATCAGATTAGGATAGTGACAGATAATTCATATAATTTAAAAAATTACTTTGAAAACTCAATTTTAATTCCCCCGCAAAATCATAGAGAATTGGACGAAACTTATCCATAAATATTTTAAATTCAACAAATTTATTTTCAACTATTTCCAATTTTTTCAAATTGTTATAAACTGCTTGTAAATAATTTATTTTTCCTTTTATCTTATTTTTAACTCCCTTTACAAAATTTAAAATTTCTTTATAAAATTTTTTCCCCTTTCTCGGATCTGAATATTTAATTATTCCATTTATTTCGACTTTTCCTCCACATTTTTCTTTACTTTTTTCTTTTAATTTTTCTTTAATATTTTTTAATATGTTATTGCTAAAATTTTAAAAATATTTTAAGTGACTAAAAAATAGGTATTTTCTGGTAGTTAGTAAGTAAAAAAATAGACAGGTGGAGGGGAAGTAAAAAAGTACCTCCTCCCCCAACCTCCTGCCCAACTATCTTTTTATTTTATTGAAAATGGTTAAGACTTATGTAACTAGTCTTCAAAATTTTGTATTTTGCAGACTAGACTAAGGCTTTTACATTATACCCGTCATAAACCTTAATTAAATATTTGGCAATTCTCTAAGCCTTTTATTAAAAAATCCAATTATATTCCCTGACCCAACTCCCAAACCTCAACTACCATTTCAATATTAAGTCATTGCTTCCCATCAATGCTTTAAAAAACAAAAAACGAACGTTTTAGCGGTACCAAGATTTTCTTTTCCGCCAACTTTAGTTTTTTCAAGTAAATCTTGTTCAAATAAACGGACTTTTCTTTCAAACAATCTTGTTAAAATTGTTTGTCTGCTCGTTTTAAATGTATTTTCCAAATAAGTTGGCGATAAATTTCCATATAAATATAGAACGCATATTCCATGATAGAACGTTTCCTAAAATTGTGATTAGGAACAGGGCTGTGCGCCAAAATTTTCTCGAGGAACGCCAAACGCTAAACGCCAATTTTTCAAAATTTTCAAACACGCCAAACGCAAAACGCCAAACGCCATGACGCTCAGCCCTGATTAGGAACAGTATGCTCATTTAAAATAATTTAATAACCAAAAGTTCATTTGTCATTTGCTTTTGATCATTTTTAAAAAGTTCCGAAGATCTTTTAAAGTCAAAATTTTCATTCTTGTAGGTTGAATAATACTCTCTTCTTGGTAATTCTCCAAATAAAGCTATTTGGCAATCATGAAAAATTTGATAATTTCTTTTTCTAGTCAAAGTTGTCGAAGCCCTTTTCCTTTTTTTAATTTTTTCCTTTCCTTTGCCCTTTTTTAATTTATAAATTAAGCTTTATTTTTGATAAACAAAAGGTATTCGAATTCGTGACATCTCCTTACAGGGATCTCACGGACTGAAAAATGTCCTGTTTTGGTTTCGGTTCGAAAAAAGTATGGGGTTCAGGTAATTCGAGGCATCCCTTACGCCTAATTGAGCCGATGTTTAAATGATAGGGAAGGTGTTTGGGCGACATATTCGCGGGATTAAACTGTATTAATAATTTTACACTCAAGGGAGTCGAAGAATCT
The DNA here is from genome assembly GCA_036172945.1 of Meloidogyne incognita. Taxonomy (NCBI): domain Eukaryota; kingdom Metazoa; phylum Nematoda; class Chromadorea; order Rhabditida; family Meloidogynidae; genus Meloidogyne; species Meloidogyne incognita. The sequence continues at coordinate 2,449,237 of JARQAC010000037.1, forward strand.
TCATTTTTCATCCATTCTTCACTTGATGTAGTTACATTCAAATTAGAATCTTGATAATATTCTTCAGAAGATGAAACTTAAATTATTGTAATTTATTTTTTCCACAATACATGTATTATTTAAAAATTATACAATTAGTAGAATCCTCGCTAAAATCGTTTGTAGCATTTAAATAAAATAAAAGAGTAAAGTCAATAAATAATGCTAATTTATTTATCAGCATCTAAAATTAATACACTCTGTAATTTACTCGATTAATTCCCCCGAGGAATTATTTTTTCAACCCAGCCGTGGCATGGGGAATTAATAGGGGGTGGGGAATTATTCGAGTTTTGAAATTTGAACGTGTATTAGGGTATTTGGGGGTGGGGAATTATTTTTTCAACTCATCCCTGGCATGGGGAATTAATAGGGGGTGGGGAATTATTAAAGGGAGGGGAATTAATCGAGTAAATACGGTATCTTTTTGTTACACTCTAAAATCAAATTTATTATTATAAGTTTTTCCTAAAAGTGCATTAAACTTTTTCTTTTCATTATTTCTTTTCATATCCTTACCTATATTCTACCAAAATTTGAAACAGATCCATTTAATATTTGATAGGATATTGATAAAAACTAGGAAGAACTATCATTTTGTTACAGAGTGTAATTAGCGGCAGATAATTTACAAAAGCTTAATTATTGAAAGTTTATTTATTCTGCTCGGTTTTTAGTTGGCTCTTCCCGTATTTGTACTATAAACAATTAAACAAACAATTTTAGTCAAAAAATTTTTTTAAAATTAAATCTAATTGTAAATAAAATTTTAAGTATAAAATTTTATATAATAATGTCTCTCATTGCTATAATCAATTAAAAAATCAAAATTTGTCTTGTGATGATTATACGTTAATTAATTATAGCTGCTTTCCTCTCTTTTTTTTTAATAAAAAATCTTTTACGGGCTCTATTCCTTTAAATGTCTTTTGACATATTTGACATGGTACGTGTGATGGGCAAGATATCGTTCAATTAAAATTAGAATAAAAAAACCGTCCACTTTTACATATGATAAATTCGAGCTGTGTAGAGCCCCTAAAAATAGTGACCCAAAAATCTGAAATTTTCCAAGTGATGGTAGTTTCAATGAATATTAAGGTTGTACCACGAACGTTCATAGGGCATGTCTGAGTGATGGGTAACCAATTTTTTAAACGGGGCTCGAGCCGAAAAAGTCTCATAAAATTTCATAAAACACTCATAAAATATTATTTTGCTTTACAAAATTTAAAAATAATTAATTTTAAAGAATAATTCAATACCTGTTCGAATAAAGAAAAATAAGACAGAAAAAATAAACGAAAATGAAGGTTCATCAATTATTATCCTTTCCCCAACTTACCCAGAACAAAATTTAACAAAACAAATAAATAAATCAACAACAAAAATAATTAAAAAAGCAATGCTTGAGGGTTTTTAAAAATTATTTTAAAATTAATTTAATTTATTTGACAGGTTTGAAAGAAATTAGAGAAGCAAGAAATTTATCTTCTGAAGAAATAAACGATTTTTGGAAAAAATTTTTGGAGCCAAAGAAAATTTCAGAGATTTAGAAGTTTCTATGGAAATTTAATTTAAAAAAATTATTTTTGAAATTTTATTTAAAAATTAATTTTTATATGGAGTAAAATTTTAGTTTAAAAAATTAAATTATAATGGGTTGTCAGATAAATAATGAGCCCTTTGGCAATAAATAATACAATTTACATTAAGATTTGGTATTAAGAAGGTTGGAAGTTGGAAACCCAATTTGAGAGTTAAGCATTATTTTGGAACCTCACATCCCGCAAATGATTTTTCATCGAACGAAATAACTGCTAGTCAGACGGCGCAATATCCGAGAATAAAGAGGATGAACTAAAAGTTCCCATCCGAGTGTCTCTGTGATGTAGGCTCGAGATACGTTCGCGCGATGCATGGGTGCATTTTCCTATTGAAAGATAACTTGACCATAAAGAACCCCACAAGCAGTGAAACCATCGAAGGCAATCTGAACTCTGTCCAATATTGTTCTGTAGAGTTCAATCACTTTTCACCTCTAAATTACTAGAGCAAAAATAAGCATTATGTCGGTTAAAGATACGTGTGGACCGACATTTGATGATTTACATTTGTGGATTGAGGGTTGACATTTAAATGTTAATCTTCAAATTTGTGTTGATGATAGTAGTGAGAGACTGTCCGCCACATTACAACTCATTAATAAAATAAATTTTAGATTAAAATAGTAAAAAATGAAAATAAGAGTTTTATTTTTAATAAATATATTATTTTTATTATTCAAAAATAGTCAAGAAGTAAGCCGTAACGAACAATTATTAGCTATAGTAGCAGCTGAAGAAAAGCGTCCAAATATTATCAAATTATAATTTAATTCTTTAAACTAAAATTTTACTCCATATAAAAATTAATTTTTAAATAAAACTTTCAAAAATAATTTTTTAAATTAAATTTCCATAGAAACTTCTAAATCTCTGAAATTTTCTTTGGCTCCAAAAATTTTTTCCAAAAATCTTTTATTTCTTCAGAAGACAAATTTCTTGCTTTTCTAATTTCTTTTAAACCTGTCAAATAAATTTAATAAATTAATTTTAAATAATTTTTAAAAACCCTCAAGCATTGCTTTTTTAATTATTTTTGTTGTTGATTTATTTATTTGTTTTGTTAAATTTTGTTCTGGGTAAGTTGGGGAAAGGATAATAATTGATGAACCTTCATTCTCGGTTATTATGTGTTTTCTATTCTCCATTATTCGAACAGGTATTGAATTATTCCTTAAAATTATTTTTAAATTTTGTAAACCAAAAACTATCCTCTATGTTATTTTGTGAGTGTTTTCGATTCAAACTTTTTCGCCTTGTGCCCCGCTTTGAAAATTGGTAACCCATTACTTAGACATGTCCACGACGTTACCCTGGGTAATTATTGTTTCGATCTCTCGCTGGAGGGGGTAATAATACCAGGTGGGGTAATTATTTGAGGGAGGGTAATAAATACAGTATATACGGTATTCATTGATACTCCTCCAATCCTTTGAATAATTTCAGATTTTTGGGACACCATTTTTAAGGGTTTGGCATCATAAACAAATATGAGTTATTTTAAGGAAATTTTTTTGATAAATGACAACTCGATACAATTTTACGATTTCGAAGACTAAATTATTTTGTTAAAATATTAATTAATTTTAGATTTTAAAAAATTAATTTCTAACCACGTCAAATATGTCAGAAAGAAACGTTCAATTAATTCGATTAAAGACACATTTGGATATAAAATATTTATTTTTGCTAGCATTATAGAAATTGAATATTCGTCTAAAAATCCAAAACGTTCTTGATTTACAAAATTATCTGAAACGAAAAAATTTTTTTCAAAGAAAATTTTTTGTAGAAGTTTTCCATACTTTTGGTCCACCGATTTAAAATAACCAAAGCTTTGCTGAATTTAATATTATTTTTAATGCCCGGTAATTCCTTTAAGAAATTATTTGTTTCGTGTTTGTATAAGGCTTCTTTTGTTTCTATTGTGAATTTAATTCCTTCAATATTTAATTCAATCATTTTTTGAGTTTTATCTGTGTGTTTTTGTAGATAATTAAAAGTAACCTTAAAAGTTATTTTTGTAAATCTATTGCTTTATATTCTCTAATTGAATGGTAGTCGCCGTATTTTTAAATAAAACCCACAGATAATTTCAATAATTAGGGATTGTCTTTACAATTTAGGGAAATACTTTAACGTGTTAACCCTACCTTCCAAAAATGATCTAATATTTTGGGACAAATTCTAGAAATTCTCATTTTTGTGATAATCCACACTTCCATTCTCCAGCTACAAAACTTTCATTTTATCCTATTTGACACGGATACTCGGCAAAATTCTAGTTTATGTTCACTTTTTTAGATGTTTCCCAAGATTCGGAATTATTCCGTAGATCGTGAAAATACCCAGATTTAAAGCTCGGGCTTTGAAAATCATGGCCGGATCAGAACCGTTGCTGATTATTACTAATGGGACGCAAAAAACACAAGATCTTGAATAAAAATTGATCTCGAACAGTACAATATAAACTTTAATATTATTTCAAACCTCAAACCCCTCAAATTCTTCTCTACATAAAAAACAATAGAGGGAATTGTCTTTACAATTTAGCGTAATTAAAGGTTCACAAATAGACTTTTCAGAACCAAAATATTTTTCAACTAAATGGTCATCAAATACAATATTAATTTCAACATCCTCAATTAACCAAATACCAAACTCGTAAATGCCCGTAATTTTAAATTTGTCTTTAAATCCATTTTTAGACTTCCATTTATTTATAATTTTAATTAATATTTTCATTCCTTTTTTGATTATTTCCTCGTCTTTTCCCAAAGATTTTATAAAATTCTGATCGAGTTTTCTTTCAAATATTTCAATTGGTTGGAACCCTTCTGGATTCAAATAAAAATTTTCTTTTAGTCCCGGGTTGTCTATATTCAATTGCTCTTTTATTCTCTTAAGTTCCTTTGTTCGTTTTGATATTTTATTTACCCAATTAATTGTACTTTCATTGTTTAATTCAAAAATCATTCGAACAATTTCAAACTGGTTTCCTTCATAATTCTCATTTCCTTCCGAAAGGACACCAGAAAATGCATCGAGATGAAGCTGGCGTCTCATCTGTAAATAACAAAAAATCATCTATTGTTAGGATAAAGTCAGAATTTAATTTAAGTCCTAGAAGAGACAACTCATTTTAAGCTTCAGAACCAGATATTGGTAGCCACTGGGTCGGAGGGGGGAATATCTCAGGGAATAGCTACTAATTTTTCGAAAAATTATTTTTTCTTGGAGTTAGCCATCGAGCATGAATCGACCTTCAACCTCCGGACTGGAATTGGAGCTTGTTAGGCACTATGTCTTCCAACTTAATGGGCTAATCATCTGATCCTACCCGAATTCCACCTTAGCCTACATTGTTACCTTCTACTGAGGATAAACTGGTATTCTCTTACTCGGCGACATTGTAATAATCCCAGACAGCCCCCTCACATAAAACTAACCTTTAACAGCTCTTCCTTTTCAACATTCTTAACTTTACATTTTACTTCAAATATTCCATTCATTCTTTTAATTAAATCAACCAAAATACAATACAAATCCCTTTCAATTTTATCCATTTCTTTTATTCCTCCAACTTTTCTCTTAAAATCTTTATTTAATTTATATTCCCAAGTTCTTTCCAATTTTGTTATTAATTTATTTTTATTTTCCCCATTTTCCCCCTCTTCTTTTTTTGGAAATAAAATTTCAAAAACTTGGGGGAATTTTCTCAAATATTTTAAAAAATCAAAACGTTTCGCCAACAAATTTAAATAAACAATTACATCCAAAAGCTTTTTTTCCTTCAAATTTTGAGGGTTTTCTATGGATGTTTTATATAAATTTTTTAGTTTATTTTCCCCTTCTGTTCCGAGGAATTCTTTCAAAATCCATGTTTGTTGACTATCATTTGCTTGAAATTTTTTAGAATTTTTTCCTTTTCCGATTTTTAATTTTTCGGGCAAATTCTCCTTGGTTATAAAATTTTTTGATGAAATTTCTACTCCTTCCTTCACCTTCTTTTTTATTTCTTCCTGATCCTCAATTATTTTTGTATCTTCTGATTTATCCTTTTCTTCGTGTTTTTCTTCTGTCTCGTCCTTAGTTTCTTTCTCCTCTTCCTTTTCTTCATTCTTTTCTCCCTTACCCGTTTCCTTCTCTTTTTCTCTTTCTTTCTTCTCTTCTTCTACTTCCACTTTCTTCTTTTCTCCCTTATCCTCCTCTTCCCTCTCCTTCTTCTCTTCCTTTACCTTCACCTCCTCTTCTTCATTCTTTACTTCCTTCTTCTCCTCTTCTTTAACAATCGGATCCCTCATTTCCCCCTCGTCTTCAACTTCAGGTTGCCTTACAAGACTATTTGAGGTACCTTCAATTTCCTTCTCCAACTTCAATTTATTTCCTTCATTTTTACTTATTTTATTTTTCTTCTTTTTCTTCTTCGATTTATTCTTTTTTGATTTTCCTTTATTGTTTAATACATTTTTATCATTACTTTTATTTTCATTTAAACTATCTCCATACTCGTCAGAATCTATTGCCGTTCCACTTTCTTCTCTTCCTTCATATTTAAAATTCAAAATATTCCGAATTACTCTATCTATTTCATCTTCTGGTACTATTCTTAGAAGATTTTCTATTATCGAAATGTCTAATTCAAATGCTGAAAAAAACAAATTAAATTTTGGATTAAGGATTTGAAACAAATAAGGCTTATCATTAATCCTCACACCTTAACATTAGGTCCCCAATAACAAAACTCTAAACACTCTTGGTTAAATACAAGCGTGCTGGAGCTCTCGGCCGTATACCCTATGAGCCGTGTCAACCGTATACCTTTTCTTTTTGCATTAGAGATGAACTTCCCTCCACCTCATGATTTTTAGAGGCCTATATTAGCCCTAATATAGGAACGTTCCTTGATTTAAACTCATTCAACTCAGCAACTGAGATTTTTAAAATTCGGTTTAGTATAAAGTCCAGTTCTGTAATATTTGTGTTTTGCGTCTCTAGGTCTAGCTTCCAGAGCTATACCCAAAACTTGTAATGTTTTGATAAGTTACCAACTTACAATTATTAACTAACTGCCAAAACACCTCGTCATTGTTTAAAAATTTAATTAAATAATTTAAATGTTCAGCTTTAATCCATTGTTTAAAAAATTCTGTTGTTTCTCCTGAATTATTGTCTCTTTGAACTCGTAAATCATTAAATATTGAAATTAAATCATTCACTATTTTTTCGTCAAAGGTTAAATAATCTTTATCTGGCGAAGATTGATGCATTTCTTGCCTTTTACTTTTAATTTTCGCTTTTAAGTAGTTTCTATTCTTTAATTTTAAATTTAGGTACTATCGCATTATACCGCCACATGTCCGCAAATTTTTGTCCGCAGGTTTTTCCTTCTTCTCCCATCCTCTCTCTTCTCATAAAGATTAAAAGAACGGTAAATGTTAATGACAAGTTTTCCTTTTCACTTTTTTCAAAAGGTTTTTAGGAAAAAAGTCCACGCGTAAATAAAGGGAGCAAGCAAATGGGATACGACTTCCTTCTAACAAAGTTTCGACCCAAGTAAAGACTGCAGAACGAATGTACCACCTGGATTTAGACAAGGATGGTAAAATTCAAGTTCGTTCCCCCTCCTTTTTCCTTCCTCAAAGTATTAAAAATGGTCAGTCAGTCTTATATTATAGAACTCGACGAGCTGTGTCGAGCCAGAAAAAAATGCCACAACTGGAAAGATAGTTATTGGACGCTTGGTTTCGCAAGGCGGAAGGAGTGTTGTGTCCGCACTTGTAGAAAGAATATAAATGACAAATAAATAACCCATCATCGGGTTGAATGGTGGTTTGGGCCTTTCCATGATGGTTCTATTCCATCTCCCATCCAATGAATTTTTCCAGAGCACGAACATCGTATATAATATTTACCGCTCTTTTAATGTTTATGAGAAGAGTGAGGATGGGAGAAAAAGGAAAAACCTGCGGACAAACATTTGCGGACATGTGGCGGTATAATGCGATAGTACCTAAATTTATTTAGTTATGTTTGTAGTAATTAAATAAACCATGAACCTCTTCGGATATCTTCGGATATACGGATCTTAGGATACCCAGACATTTGCGTTCCGATATCCAACAGGCTAGGCCTGGTTTGTGCCATATCTTAAGTTTACTATAATATTGCCCTTCAATAATTGTCAACATGCGCCCGCCCTTGATGGCAATTATTACCCTATCCCTTTCCTTTTTTTACACACTCCCTATCCCTTTTTAGTAGGTGAAAATAAAATTTAAGTTAGAACCTCTATTTTGTATCCTTCTTTAGTTACTCTCATTTCTTGATTTAAAAGACGGATATTTCCTTCATAAAAATTATTTACACTATTCTCTGAAGCTAACAACTTCTCATAACTGGAAACAAAATTCATCTCATATTCTATTATATTAATATGACTCTTTTTTATATAATTCCAAAATGCATAAAAGATTTCTAGATTTTCAGAATTTTTCCAGCCTCCTTTTCCGTGTAAAGGATTTACTTCGTCTTCCATAAATTTATACCAAACAAGGGAGTTTGCTGCAAGTTCATTAATCTTTTTTATTTTTTGAAACTTTTCATCATTACTGGTAATAAGTAAAATATTCAAATAATGCTCCTTAAGACGTTCATTGCCAGAATATACTATAAAATAAAAATAAAATCTGTTAGCTTAAGAGAGACATGAGTTTAGCCCCCAGGAATGCAACTATCTTGGTCTTCATTTCCTTTAACATCTCTAGTGTCCTTTAGCTACTACTAAAGGTAAAATTCAACTTCGTTCCCTCTCCTTTTTTTTCCTTTCTCAAAGTATTAAAAAATGGTCAGTCAATCTTAGTTATAGAACTCGTCGAGCTGTGTCGAATGACACCAAAATCAGAAAAATCGGACTTGATTTGACTGAGATACAGAGTCTGTACCACTCTGTATATACTCTTTATACAGAGTCTATATACAGAGTCTGTATCTCGGTCAAATTAAGTCCGATTTTTCTGATTTTGGTGTCATTCTACACAGCTCGACGAGTTCTATAACTTAAGATTGACTGACCATTTTTTAATACTTTTTAATACTTTGAGGAAGGAAAAAACAGGGGGGAACGAAGTTGAATTTTACCCTACCAAAAGTTACGATGCTTTTCGTACTACGGGTACCAGCTCCAAAAAAATTCATTTTACGAGCGCTATACTGTCTTGCGCCATCCTACCTTCAATATCTATCAGCTCTAGTTCTTCAATAAGTTTACTAAACATTTCTTTATCCAAAAATAAATGTAAAATCAAATATCTTGAATATTTTTTCTTCTTAATTTTTTCCTTCAATTCTTCATTATTTTTCAATTCTTCTCTTAAATTACCAAAGTGGTATTCTCTCAAATAATTTTTCATTTCCTTTAAAATATCCTTTCCTTCCTGCATTTTTATATAATTATTTAATTTTTCTATTAATTTTTGAACGTCTTTATTTGTCTTTATTTGCATTAAACTCGCCGTATTTACAGCTATGAAGGACACAAAATTAAATAAATTAAATAATAATTTATTATCTTCTTTATTTTGTATCCATAAATAAACATTTTCGAGGCTTTCTTCAAATTTTTCTTTTAAAATATTTAAATTGGTAATTTTTTCGTTTTGAGGAATTAAAGTTTTAAAATATTTATTATTTGTTAATAATGCTGTTATTTGTAAACGAAGTTCTTTTTTTAAATGTTCCGCACTATTTAGGGAATATTCATAACTTTCTTCGTTGTCTTTCTCGTTTAATAAAAGTACATCCTTGTAAAGGTATAAACGAACTTCTGGAAGGACTTCATCTGTAATTATGTAGATTAAAGTTAATTAAGAGTTGTTGTTGTTTGATACCTATGAGAAGCACCGGCTAGCAATGATCTAATTTGTAAGGAGGGGTTTAAGGTTCAGTATGGACCTGGAAAGTAGCTTCGAAACGGACTACGGTCAATCGGAGCTTATTTTGAAATACCCAAGGTCAGAAATGGTTTAATGGTTAATTAAATGGTTAACTCCGTTTAATGATTATATATCCAAAATCTTCGCCTGGTTCTTAAAAATTCTTCTGAAATTCACAAAGAAGCCTGAAGGGCAGAATGGTTGAGGGGCTGTGAACAACTCTGACTCCTATGCCTTAATCGAGCATTAAAATGGTTCGAGCCACAAACCCCAAATTCCCAGCATTGCTTAGCTACCCAAAGACTATATCTAGCAAATATTATAGAAGTAAATTTTTTACTTTTTTTGATTTTCAATGGAAACTTTACCTATTCTCATCAATTTCGGATATGCTTCTTCTAACTGTGCTAGCAATTCGGGTCCAAGCAAAGCCAAGAATGCTCGTTTGGATGGATTCTTATTTTCCATGAAATTGCAGAACTCGTCAATATTTCTGTCTAAAATCATTTTTATATTTCCAAAATTTATCAAATAAAATTGTTTGATGCATGAAGGGGAAAAGTATTTTTCAATAATTGAATCAACTTCTTGTTCATCTTGACAGTTTATATTTTTAAAAGGCGATTTTTCATCCTAACAAAGAAATAACGTTGATAATTATTTTAACCTCCAAATTTTTAAAAAGTTACGGCAGATCTCTAGTCATAAACCAAGTTTACGAGAAATTTTGGATAACATGCTATCATTTAAACTCATCTATAGAAAGCAAGGACATACATAGCTCTGGTAGCTTAATCGTTAAAGCCCATGCACAATGCATAGTAAAGCTTATAGCTGTTTCTCTCCTTCAGTTAGTGCAGAAGGTTAATCGGCGGCTGGGTGCGAACCAGGATCTTTAACACCCACGCCGCCTACTGCACAGCCTTAGTCTGCACAGCCTTAGTCTAATATTAATTAATAGCTCCTGAACAGCTTCGAACCCTTCCCATGGCCTTTTATCTCTTACTAAATTAAATATCGAGATTCTAGTTTAGACAGATTACCCGACCCAAATTACTCTCTCTCCGAACCCCCAATCTCCACACGCCACTGCCATTAAAACAAAACTTTACATGTGTTAATAATTTGTATTGTGTTTTTAATTTATCTGTCCACAACTTCATCTTCAAAATCTCCTCATCTTTAACAAATTCATCAATTAAATTGTGTATTTCACAAAATTTCATTTTTTCATCCTCCAAGCACATTAATTTACCCTCCAACAATTTTGCTTTAAAAATATATTTTTTAATAACTCTTCCAAACCCTTCATTCCACCCTTCATCATTTCCAACAAATTCATTATAAACTTGATAGGCAGAATTACTTGAAGGGCGTATTTTAAACTTTCCAATAAAATAATTATAAAGTTTTGAAATTATTTTTATTAAAAATCCTCCCAATAATTCCTTTTTTCCCTCTTCAAAATTTTCAATAAATTCTATATATTCCGTAGCTGTTGTTACCATTTCTTCAGATTCTTTAGCTGCTACTTCAGCTAATAAATGTTCATTACTGCCTGTTTCTTTACTCTTTTTGAATAATAAAATTATTAAATTTATTAAAAATAATGCTCGTTTTATTCTCATTTTTTACTATTTTAATCTTAAATTTATTTTATTATTTAGTTTTAATGTGCGGCAGTTTTGCAGCCGTTCTAAATTTGCGATTGACGGCCCTCAATCCTCAAATGTCGGTCCATAATTGTCGTATAACAGACATAGTGCTAGGCTTACCCTCGCTCTAGAAATTTAGAACCGAAAAAGCAATAGAAAAAATTTGTTTAAATATAGACGTAAAAATCTGGGATGTCGCTTTTTTGTTTTTCGCCGAGTTCAGGCTTCCGCTTTTTTAAAATCGGATGGAAGATTCCTTAGCTTTAACTCTTACTTATAAACCAATGTCTCTCAAGTTTCAAACAACTTTTTTAGTCCTAATCCTTAGAGAAGATACTGTAAGGAAGTGAGATATATCTGGCTGTCAACGCTTACTTGTCGATGGTTTAAGATTGGAATTTTTCACGTTATCAAAAGAGAAGGTGAAAAACTGAAGACAGCAGAGAGAATCTCTATAGAAACTTAATAGTCCTCTATTTTATAGAGCGGGGGGATAATTTTATTGTTTATTTTGTTAATTTAAAATTTAAAGAGAATTAAAATAATAAATTATTAAAGAGAAAAAAAAATTTTATAATTGCTTTTTGAAAAATAAAAGGAAATTAAGATTTGCCCTTTTAATTATGAAATGGGCGGCAATAAGTCTATGTAGTTTTAAAGTGCTTTTTGACAAATAATTCACGTGAATTTACACAAAGATTTTGAAATCTAACACACAAAAAGTAGACATAAAAACAATATTATGTCTCAGGGATCGCGCCGACCCGATTCACGATTCCCGAAAATCGTGAATTCCCGACGATTTTTGGCTCGTGAATTCACGCTTCCCGAAAATCGGGAATTTGATTTTCTGTCGGCGCGATCCCTGTTATGTCTACCTATTTACTTTTAAGAAACAATTTTAAAAAAATTTAACTTTGTTGGTTGTGAATAGGGCTGGAAAAAACATTCAAATGCATGTTTTGTATGCGGATATGCCTTGATGAGAGAAGCTTATTCACAAATCTAGATCTGGATATCCAAATCCGAACAGACCAAGTCTGTTATGAAATATGAAAAAAATTAGTATGTTTTCCTATTTTTTACTGGATATCCTCTGATTTGAAAATCATTTTAAATTGTCAAATTTCATAAACATAATAGAAATACTTTAAAAACTTTTATGTGATACATTTGCTATCAAAGTCAATTCAAAAAAAAATTTTTTTTTAATAATTTATGTTATATTTTGGTACTTTTCCGTTATCTCCCCCCATTTTATTTTCCTTCTCCATTTCTTCTCCTTTCCTTTTTCTCCTTACAAATTGGTCAAAGGCAAATAATGGTCAGGCAAGAGGAGTAAAAGAAAATAAAATTTATCAAAAGAAAAAATCATTTTGGTTTTTTCATCTGAACATGAGTAGATGAAGCGGACAATTTTGTGTAAATGGACATAAACTGAAGTTAAGCATTAGAAATCAGGTTATATTGAGATGCAGAAAATCGAATTGTCATTTGGAAGTAAATATTTGAGTCGAAAATTGGGTAGAAGGTTAGATTACGTTTGTTATTGTCCGCTTCATCTACTCATGTCCAGATGAAAAAACCAAAATGATTTTTTCTTTTGATAAATTTTATTTTCTTTTACTCCTCTTGCCTGACCATTATTTGCCTTTGACCAACTTGTAAGGAGAAAAAAGGAAAGGAGAAGAAATGGAGAAGGAAAATAAAATGGGGGGAGATAACGGAAAAGTACCTATTTTTCGTTTTTTACACGTCTAATTTTCTCTTTTTTGCTATTGATAAATAAAATTCTTTATACATTTTTCTTGTAATAATTTTCTCAAAATTTGAAAATTTTTCTTTTAGCACATTTTGCAAATATTCTTCGAATCCTTCCTCTAAATTTAAATTAAAAAATTCAATTGGATTTTCTTTATATTTTCCAAATTCTTCAATTAAATAATTTACAATTATTTCATCTCCTTCTTTTACAAAAAATTTATTTTCAAATTTTTCTTTATAATAAATAATTAATTTTATGAATTTTAGGGTTGAATTAAAGAAAAGAAGGTTTAATATTCTTTCTGCAGAGTTGTCAGGATTTTCCACATAATTAACGTTTTCAACTAAATTTTTTCAAAAATACAAAACAATAATTAAGTTTTCCTGCTTTTGCTAGGAAAATATTTAACAGAAACATGTATGGTCTAATAAACTTTAAACTTGTTGTTGTATCTCTTTCGGAACAAAAAAAATTAGTGAGTTAGCAAATTTCAAAAGTTTGAGAACTTTATCCCAAGATTTTTTTCCAGCGTCAGCTGTTGTGCAAAAGAGGCTCATTGATAACTACCTACCGTATAACCTGTATTAATTGCCCTCCCTTAAATAATTACCCCACTTCCATTAATTACCCCATCCAGCGATGGATTGAAACAATAATTACCCCTCAACAAATGCCCTAAAACACACTCAAATTTCAAACCTCATATAATTACCCTCCCTCGATTAATTACTCCCTCCAACGGAAGGACGAAACAATAATTACCCAGGGTAATTATTAAAGGATATACGGTACATAGATGGAGTTACCGAAATGATTGAAAACTCCTATAGCCCGGAAGCATTTTTTGGTGGAAGCCGTTTTCGAATAGGACCTCCTACTCTATCCTACCAAAAATTTAAAAATTTACTTTTAAAACTCTCAATTAATTCCTCACGAAATCCATTAATAATTTCTCTAAATTCATTCATAAACTTTTCCATATATTCCCCATTCCCTCCATTTTTTGTTTCATCCAAATTAAATAATAAATGGAAATTTCCGTCTTCGTAAACTGCTTCCAAAAAATTTTTGTTTTCATTTTCTATTGAATTTTTAACATTCCACCCCAAATTCATAATTCCTTCATAAATTTCTTGGTCTTTCTTCTTGTTTGACACAACATTTTTAATCAGAACCTTTAATTTTCCTTCAATATAGTCCTCCATAAATTTTGAAATTTTTTCTTTTGTTACTTTAATTGTATGTTCTCTATATTTATTTTTAAGTTTCTTCGTAAAAAATACTTGGGGCGTTTCTATATTTTTTTGAAAATTTTTAATTAAACTAAGCAATGTATGCTCATCCTCATCTTTTATTTCCAAAAATTTTTTGTAATTTTCGTTAACAATCATCGATTCTAAAAATTCCAGAATGGCGCGGAATAGAAGTACATCACATATTCGTTTAGCGTAACCTTTGTCGCGAACTAAATTAATTATTTTAATTTTAAGTTTGCATATATTTTGCTATATTAGCTTTAACAAATAAACACTTTGTAATTCCACAGGAAAATAGAAGACCGACCTTTTCTCATTATTTTTGAATTTCCAAGTGATTATCTCTTATCTTATTTTTCCAGATTTTTGTTTAAGATTTTGACATCCTATAATGTCATATAAATATTCTTAAGATTTTGACATCCCAAAATGCCACAATAAATATTCAATTGGGGCTAGTACTCGGCAAATGGATTTTTTCGGTATCAATACCGGGTGTACCGAAAATTCCAAAATACAAGAAAATACAGACTTGGAATTTTCGGGAGTACCGCGGAAGTATAAACTCTGCCGAACATTAATTGGGACTTTTCAAACATCTTTATGTCCAGTATATAAAGTTAATAGACATGAGATTGTGACAGACCTCAACCTTTCTTTAAAAAAATAAAATTACTTTGAAAAACTCGTTTTAATTTCTCCTCAAAATCAAAGAGAATTGGACGAAATTTATCCATAAATATTTTAAATTCAAGAAATTCCTTTTCAATTGTTTCCAATTTTTGTGAATTTAAATTGCTATAAACTGCTTCTAAATAATTTATTTCTTCGTTAACTCCCTTTACAAAATTTAAAATTTCTTTATAAAATTTTTTCCCTTTTCTCGGATCTGAATATTTAATTATTCCATTTATTTCACCTTTTTCTCCACATTTTTCTTTACTTTTTTCTTTTAATTTTTCATTAATGGCTAATAATGCTTCTCTATAAGTTTTATGTATAATTTTTAATATATTTTGAGTGAAAATTTTGAGTAATGAGTAATCTTAGCTACTGTAAGGATGATTCATCCAGCAGCATTTAAAACGCTTATGCGGGGGTTAAACGATCTAAAAAGGAAAAAGAGAAAGCATTAGTCGATGCCCCGGTAGCTCAGAGGTCGATGCCCCGGTAGCTCCTGCATATAGTGAGCGAAAGCGCCTAGCAACAACTAGCAGGTGGTCGCAGGTCCTGCCCGGTGGCTAAACTTTTGCAAACTCTTTCTCTACTCACATAGACAGCTGAACTATTACCAGGGATTGTTGAATCGTTATGTGGATACGGATATAGAAAAACATAAAACAAAAACTACAGGCTTCACCAAAAACTGTATCTAATATCCCTAGGTACAGATTATACATCAGGGTGTGCTGAAACATAAAAAGCGAAATGCGAAACTCGCGCCAAAAAATGCGAGAGTGCGAAACGCGAAATTGCGAAATAAGCCCAGCCCTCTCTATTTGCCTCTATTCATTTATAAAACAAATTTCAAACTTATCAATGTCTTCATTTTTAGCTCTTCGTTTTCTATCTTTCAAATCTTCATCTTCTTCGGCTAAATCTTCTTTAAATAAACGGACTTTTCTTTCATGAAGTTTTACTGCAAATGGAATACTTCGCGCATTAAAATATTCTTCCATAAAACGTGGCCTTATATTTCCATATAAATAGAGAACACATATTCCGTGATAAAACTTTTCCTAAAAACATTTTATTTAGCACAAAGGCTACAAACTTAAATTAATCGTAGATACCGTATTTTCTTGATTAATTCCCGTCCCTCGATTATTTCCCCTCCCTCGAATAATTCCCCCTCTCGATTAATTCCCCATGCTAGTTGTGTTGAAACAATAATTCCTCACCCTCGAATACCCTTCTGCACGTTCAAATGCCAAAACTGGAATAATTCCCCCTCTCGATAAATTCCCCATGCCAAGGAAGGGTTGAAAAAATATGTAGTTCCCTAGAGGAATTAATCGAGAAAATACAGTAATTACCAAATTTTCTTCTGTCATTTCATTGCGATTATCTTTAAAAATTTCTGACACTTTTTCAAAGTCAGAATTTTCTTTCTTATAATTTTCGAGAATTTTATCTTGCGTTTCATAACTTAAATAATGCTCTCTTTTTGACATTGCATCGCCAAATAAAAGTCTTTGGCGTTCATATAAATTTTGTTTTATCCCTCTTAAACGGTCAACAGATTTAGATAATTCGACATCGTCTCTTTTCCTTTTTTTATTTTTTTCAATTTGGCCCTCACTAAACATTAAGATTTAATAAAAGTTGAAAAATATTACCCTTTCGGATCCATTACTTCGTTAATTCTACTCAGACTCTTCTTTTTAACCTTTTAATAAATTTATAAAATTTTGTGCTGTGATCAGGGTTTTAAGGTGTCTAACCCTGGAATTTGTGAGAAATCACACCTTTTTAGATTCCAAGCTTAAACCTTTCATGTATCCCTTAAACCCGTTAATCCTCTGATATACTATCATGATACCCTCAATCCTCTGGTCCCCTTTAATAACTCCTAATCTACCGATATCCCACAACAATCCTCCGTTATATATTCAAATCCTCTTAATCCCTCCAAATCCAACACGATATCTCTTCAGCTCTTCCTTACTCGAAAACAGCAACCCTAGTTGTAGATATTAATAACGTTTACAGGCTTAGAAGTCGAGGGACTTTCATTTTCCATCCAGTCCTCATCTGGTGAAGTTTCATTCAAATTATTAGCTTCATAATATTCTTCAGAAGACAAAACTTTTTCACTCATATGAGAAGCTTAAATTATCTTAATTTTATTTTTAAAAATATTATTTAAAATTACAATCAGAATCCTCGCTATAATCGTTTGTAGCATTTAAATTAAATAAAATAATGAGGTTGATAAATAATAATAATTTATTTATCAGCATCTAAAAATAAATAATTTCTTGAAATTTCACTTGTAGTGCTAAGAATTTAAATTTTAATGTCAATGACTCAAGAAATCCAAATTTTCAAATTTTCGCCCGCAGTGATAAAAAATTTTAAAATTTTTATTTCTTGGGCACAAGAACTTTTAAGACTGTTGTAAAACTAAGTCTACGGAGTAAGCGGCATGGTGTAATGGATAACACATCAGTCCGGTCTACTGAAGATTCTGGTTCGCTCTCATCCGCCGAATAAACTTTTACACTAGCTAAAGGAGAGAAAAGCTATAGCCCATCTGCTTTAATTTCTTAATGAAATTACTAAAAATAATTACACTACATTTACCTTGCCTCCCCAGCCAATTAAAATGCCACGATTATTCCTCTGATAGGTTAAAATCGATTAAACTTAAGACTGATTCTTTCTAAAAATGATTGAGGGGGGGGGGATGGAGAGGGATAGTGGAGGGGGGAAGAATTCGAAATAATTTGCTAATAAAGTAAAGAGAGAAAGAGAAAGTGAAGAGAGAAGGAGAATTCTTCAAAGTCATTTATTGGGCATAACTTTCTTTTTGCGCTGCGGGAATTTTGAAAATTTGGAAGGCCATAGGAGAAAAAAGTATCTTATTTGCGCTGCAGACAAGAATTATAGGAAAACTCTCAAATTCTCCGACTTTCAGGGAACAACCCTAATTTAGACGCGCTTGGATGCGCCCGACAAGTAGGTGCAGCGTAAATGCTGAAATAATTACCCTGGGTAATTATTGTTTCAATCTCTCGCTGGAGGGAGTAATTATTAGAGAGAATGTGCTGGATTTGGGGTAGACCTCAATCCAGGCGAAATTGATTTATTTTTTGATATTGAGTCTTAAAATGTTCCAATAATCAAATTTGATTGTAATTCTTTAAATATTTTCGATAAAGAAAAAAAAACTAGGGGATAATTGTTAGAGAAGCTAATTATTTGAGAGAGGGCATTTACGGTATATGGTAGAAAATTGGGATAAAAAGTCATTTATTGGGCATAACGCCAAAAAAATTTTCTTTTGTCTTTTTTCTCAATTTTCGGCATTTTTCTTTGATTTTTTAATTTTTCCTTTAGTCCGTTGGAAATTTTCAATTAATCTGATTTAATTTTAAGAGAATCTTAATTTCATTTTTTACTATTCTTATCTAAAATTTATTTTATTAATGAGTTGTAATGTGCGACAGTATCGCACTTCGTCGTGCCAGAAGATTGATATCCGACTTAATGCTAGGCATGCTCTTGCTCTAGTAATTTAGAAGTGAAAAAGTGATTGGAATCGTCTTTTTGTTTGAAAATAGACGTAATAGACTTGAATGTTGCTTTTTCTGTTTTCAGCCGAGTTCCAGCTTTCTTTACTCTATTTTATTTTCCGCTTCATTAAAGCGGATTTGAAGATCCTTAGCTTGAACTCTGAATTATCGGTAAATTAATTCTCTCTCAGGTTTCCAACAATTCTTAGTCCTGATCCCTAAAGATTGTAAGGGGTATATACCAGGGTTGCCGCCCGAAACCCCAAACCCGGCCTTTTTTTGTACCCGAAACCCATACCCGAAGATTTTTTGTACCCGCGGCAACCCTAGTATATACCGTTAGCTACTAAATCCTGCTAATCAGCGGTCTATGTATTTAAAGAGAAAATGAAAGCAGCAGGTAGAATCTTAATAGTCCTCTATTGTATACAGCGAGGGGATAATTCCATTGTTTATTTTGTTAATTTAAAATTCAAAGAGATTTAAAATAATAAATTATTAAAGAGAAAAAAAATTATTTTATAATTGCTTTTTGAAAAATAAAAGTGAATTAAGAAAATGCCCTTTTAATTATGAAATGGGCGGCAATAAGTCGATGTAGTTTTAAAGTGCTTTTTGGGATTCACGTGAATTTATACAAAAATTAAGAAATCTATTACGCAATAAAGTCTAACAAACATAAAAATAAAATACCGACAATAATTTTAAAAAATTTCGTCACTAAATAATGAAATTTTTATTTTGGGGAGGAATAAATTAAATAGTTTAACCGTTTTAAGAGAAAATTTTCCTTAGTTTTTGGTTATTATATCCTTCATTTTATTAGTTTCAAAAGATTATTTGGATATGAAGTTTCATCCATTTTATCCATTTATTTTATCCATTTTATCCATCTGTTGTGTATTGGCTTTATTATAAAGGTCTAAAAACACTAGAAGAAATTACCAAGAGCATTGTCCATTCCTCTGACAAAAGGAGGATCAAATAAGGAAGGTATATCAATCAACATTTTAGTGAGGAATTTTATTAAGATGGGAGAAGAACCCTCTTTTAGATGCAACAACAAAAAGAGTAATCATTAGGGAGCGGATTTTTATTGAAATAAAATCGCAAAATATGGCCATAAAATATTGAAATAAAATGGCAAAATATTGACAAAAAATGGCAAAAATTAGCTAAATATTGAAATAAATTATCGTTTATTCACTAGCAAAACCCAAAATAAAGTTGAAATTTAACAAAAAAAATTGATTACGTTTTTTAAATTGCACATTTGCTTTATATTTCGACGAATTGAGTATTTTTACTCTCTTGGACATTTTGAGATTGACGAAATAGGATGGGAGATTTTGTGGTTTTTGCTCAATGTGCCATTTTGGGTTGTTTTGTACTGTGGGACATTTTGAGGAACATTTTGGGATGGGCCTTTATGGGGATTTTGTTCAGTTACACATTTTGAGGGTTTTGTTGATTGGGAAATTTTGGGCGCCATTCTAGGGAATAACTATTTAGTGAGAAGGCATTGACACTAGTGAATAATAGGCCATAATACATATGTCCTTTTCAGCGCCGCAGGCGAAAATTTTGAGAATTTTGGTTGTCAAACGGTTAGATTTCTTCACTTTTTTCCTAAAATTTGTGAAAAATCCCAAAATTTAAGTAAAAATTTGCAAAAATATTGAAATAATTTGCAAAAAGTGCGAAATATTGAAATAACGCGAAAATTGGCAAAATATTGAAATAAATTGAAATGTATCTTTGTCGAAAATCATAATATCGAAAAACTAAATGCATATTTGTGCTTCTTTTGACAAACTATGTTTGCAAAAAAAACATTTTATTTCAATAAAATCCGGTCCCTAGTAATCATTTAATATCTATTGTAGCCTGATTCAGAAACGAGACAGATTTAGCAGATTCACTCAGTCGAGTGTTAACAAAACGTATCGAGAAGTAACTATAATTCTAAAAATTTCGTGATGTAAGTAATAAATTAGAGCCAAAAAATTTCTTATTATTTTTTTCTTAACTTAAAAAATATTCTCCTTAATCGAGCGACGAAGCCCTATTTTTCAATCCCCTCTCAAAAAGCGCTCTATTGGAGAATGCCGATAAAATGGAGGGGCACTCTTTTTATGCTCAAAATTCCAAGGAATTAACGCTTAAAATACCGTTCTCTTATCTTAATAGAATCAATCTGTTCAATTAATTTCTAAAAAAATTATTTCCATTTCTCTCTTTTTTAGATTTGAATTTAAAGGAGAAATATCATCCCATGGTGGATACCTCCTAAAGGATCTATGGAGTTATCTCTCGATAGGTCCTTTGGGAGATAGACCCCCCAAATATTAAAAGAGATATCTCCTCCGATATCTCTTATCGTTGATATTCCCCACAATCCCACTCCTCTTTAAGCATATATATCCTTTTTGACCCTGCGGAATAATCGCGAAACTAATAATCTCCGAATTTAAAGTATTCGCTTCAAGACTGACTTCAAATTCGATTTTAAATTTTTTCGATCTTTAGGCTCTAAAAGTAAATAAATATGAAATATAGAGGTAAATATGAAATATTTTAAAAGTAAATATGAAAATTTTTAAATAAATATGAAATATTTTTTATCTATTTTGTAAAAATCTTCGCTAAAAATTTACATCCCTTATGAAAATAGTAAATAAAATGTCTTTACTAGAGACTGGACTGGGACGAGATTTCAAACAAAAATCTCGTTTATCAAAATCCTTCGGACTACCCTCCCAGTCCGGTCTTTAGTTTCACATTGTTTTTGTCTCAAAATTTACTAAAAAAATTTGTCGGTTTTTATCTAATAGATTTTACTCTAAAATTCCTCCTTCTATTTTCTACATTCAGTTTTTGGTGATTAATTCTTCTTGAATTAAATCACCCCTCTAATAACAACTTTTAAATTTCCTTCAATATGGTCCTCTATAAATTTTGAAATTTTTTCTTTTGTTACTTTAATTGTGTGTTCTCTATACTTATGATTAAGTTTCGAAGTAAAAAATACTTTAGGCTTTTCTATATTTTTTCGAAAATTTTCAATTGAATAAGCAAAAATCTTTTCATCTTCCTTTTTTATTTCCAAAAATTTTTTGTAATTTTCGTTAACAATCATCGATTCTAAAAATTCCAGAATGGCACGGAATAGAAGTACATCACATATTTTTTTAGCGTAAGCTTTGTCGCGAACTAAATTAATTATTTAAATTTTTAGTTATATATTCTGCTATATTCTTTTAAACAACTAAACAATTTTTAATTCCACAGGAAAATAGAATGTCGACCTTTTCTATTAGAAAAGGTTCAATCGCAGCTAAAGGGCATGGAACTACACAAGGCTCAGTTGCTGGAACAGCCTCAGCAATTTCTTTTACGCCGATTCATGGACTTGAATTAGTGACGCCTATCCATTTAGTGACGCCTGAATTAGTGACGCCTATCCAAAAAGAAGCTGGGAAAGCTTCAACCTATTTTCAACCCTCAACAAATTTTATTGCCCCAAAATTATATAAGAAGAAATAATTTTCTTTGACTATGAAATGTACGAAAAACATGTTTTTGGCTTGTTTTAGTGTTTCCAGAAGGGTCTTTAAATCCATATTTTTCCATATTTAGCCATTATATCCATACATATTTTATGTCCATATTTTTCAATTTTATTACACACCCTAGTGATTATGATTTCTTATCTTATTTTTTTCAATTTTTTTGTATAAGATTTTGGTATCCTAAAATGCCCCTGGGCTGTACTTTAGCCGGTGGCCGGTCGAAACCGACACGAAATATATACCATTCGATTCGTCTCGGCGAGCTGAGTCGAATGGTACCACTCCCAGGGTGCGGAAACGCCTGTGGCTAACGCCGGCTAAAGTATATCCTTCCCCTGTAAATATTCCATTGGGATTAGTGTTCGGCAAATGGATTTTTTCGGTATCACTACCGTGTGTACCGACTTGGAATTTTTGGGAGTACCACGGAAGTGTCGAACAGACCGTGTCGAACATTAATTGGGACACTTCAAATATCTTTATGTCCAGTATATAAAGTTAATAAACATGAGATTGTTACAGCAACCTTTCTTAAAAAATAAAAAAATTACTTTGAAAAACTCGTTTTAATTTCTCCTCGTAATCACCGAGAATTGACCTAAATTTATCCATAAATATTTTAAATTCAAGAAATTCCTTTTCAATTGTTTCCAATTTTTGTGAATTTAAATTGTTATAAACTGCTTCTAAATAATTTATTTTTTCGTTAACTCCCTTTACAAAATTTAAGATTTTTTTGTAAAATTTTTTCCCTTTTCTTGGATCGAAATATTTAATTATTCCATTTATTTCACTTTTTTCTCCACATTTTTCTTTACTTTTTTTTTTTAATTTTTGTTGAATGGCTAATAATGCTTCTCTATAATTTTTATAATTTTTGAAATATTTTGAGTGAAAATTTTAAGTAATGAGTAATTCTAGCTACTCACAGAGCTAGCTATAAGGCAGGAGAGTTGTCAAAACCCAATGACTATACCACAAACTTTCTACCAACCATAGGTACAAGTTTTACACCAGGGGTGTGCCGAAACAGACTTTAACAGGCACAACGCGAAACGTTAAAGTCCAAAAAACGCAAAGATCCGCGATGGACGAAACGCGAAACTGGCATCCCCTGTTTTACATGTAGATGGGAGATGGAATGGAACCATCATGGAAAGTTCCCAAACCGAGGCACAACCGACTGTGCCACCATCCAATCCGAGGATGGGTTATTTATTTTTACTTATGTATGTTCTTTCTGCAAGTGCGGACACAACAATTTCCATAAATATTTTTAATGAAAATATAAAACAAATTTCAAACTTTTCAATGTCTTCCTTTTTAGCTCTTCGAAATCTATCTTTCAAATCTTCACCTTCTTCGGCTAAATCTTCTTTAAATAAACGGACTTTTCTTTCATGAAGTTTTAATACAAATGGAAATTTAACCACATTAAAATGTTTATCCATAAAACGAGGTCTTATATTTCCATATAAATAGAGAACACATATTCCATGATAAAACTTTTCCTAAAAATTTTTTTGTGACGATTTCAGGTAATACTGAAGCATGCAAACCCCATTTTTTCCTCCCCAATTTCCCCCCCCCCCCCCATATTTATAAAAAATGGTCAGACTTTTTCCTTTCTTCCATCACTTGCCTTTCAAATTTTTGCCTACAATCAGACAAAAAGGATTATTTAATTTTATACAAGGGCAAGTGCATGCAAAACACAAGTAAAAGCAGTATGGAAGAAAGGAAAAAGTCTGACCCTTTTGTAAAATTATGGGGGGAAAATTGGGGAGGAAAAAATGGGGTCTGTATGCTTCAGTATTACCCGATTTCATAAACAATTTTATAAGTAATGAAATTTTCGATTAATTCCCCTCCCTCGAATAATTCCCCTCCCTCGATTAATTCCCCATGCCAAGGAATGGTTGAAACAAAATTCCCCAGGGGAATTAATCGAGAAAATACGGTAATTACCCAATCTTCTTCTGACATTTCATTTCGCCTATTTTCAAAAATTTCTGACACTTTTTCAAAGTCTGAATTTTCTTTCTTATAATCTTCGAGAATTTCATTTTGCGTTTCATAATTTAAATAATGCTCTCTTTTTGGCATTGCATCGCCAAATAAATTTTTTTGGCGTTGATACAAATTTTGTTTTATCACTCTTAAAGGGTCAACAGATTTAGAGGATTTGCCGTCGTTTCTTTTCCTTTTTTTATTTTTTTCAATTTGGCCCTCACTAAACGCAATTAGATAAGATTTATTTTATAAAATTTGAAAAATATTACCCTTTTGGATCCATTACTTCGTTAATTCTACTCAGACTCTTCTTTTTAACCTTTTAATAGATTTATAAAATTTTGTGCTGTGATCAGGGTTTTAAGGTATCTAACCCTGGAATTTTTGAAAAATCAGAGATTTTCAGATGCCAGACTTAAACCTGGGAGTTTAAACCTTTTAAACATTTTTAGCCCTTAAACCCGGCTTTACTGGGAGTTACGAGCCAATAACTTGACTCTTAACGAGGATCATGGAGTTCTTGACTTTCCTCACGAAAATTTAGACATTTCATTTCTTAATTTATAAATTTATTTGGCTATTTAATTAAGAAATGGGTTTTAAATAGGGATGCTAAAACGGACCCACTCGGACCGAAAGATCGGTCTGGCCTAAGATATTTGGCCCGAAAAAGGCCCGAAAGTGACTAGTACCAGCCCGACTCGATAAAAACTAGCCCGAAAAAATGCCTCGACATTCGGCCCGACTCGAAAGCGGCAACCCTAGTTTATTAATAACGTTTACAGGCTTAGAAGTTGAGGGACTTTCATTTTCCATCCAGTCCTCATCTGATGAAGTTACACTCAAATTATTATCTTCATAATATTCTTCAGAAGATGATACTTCTTCACCCACATTTGCTTAAATTATTTTAATTTTATTCTTAAAAATATTATTTAAAATTACAATCAGAATCCTCGCTATAATCGTTTGTAGCATTTAAATTTAATAAAATAATGAGGTTGATAAATAATAATAATTTATTTATCAGCATCTAAAAATAAATAATTTCTTGAATTTTCACTTGAGGTGCTAAAAATTTAAATTTTAATGTCAATGACTCACAAAAATCAGAAATCCAAATTTTCAAAATTTTCGCCTGCAGTATAAAAATTTTTAAATTTTTATTTCTTGGGCACAAAAAGAGTTTTTATTTTTTGCTTTCATAATAAATAGGCTTTTAAGATTGTTGTAAAGCATATAGCTATTTAATTCCTAAGACTGTGCGGCACTACCTCTCCTTCCCCAACCAATTAAAATGCCACGATTATTCATCTGATAGGTTAAAATCGATAAACTTAAGAATGATTCTCTCTAAAATGATTGGGGAGTGGATGGGAGAGGGATAGTGGAGGGGGGAAGAATTTTGAAATAATTTGTTAATAAAGGGAACAGAGAAAGAGAAAGTGAAGAGAGAAGGAGAATTCTTCATTTTTTCGGCGCAGAAAATTTTCTTTTTTTTTTGCGCCGCGGGAATTTTGAAAATTTGGAAGGCCATAGGAGAAAAAATTATCTTTTCTGTGCTGCAAACTAGAATTTTAGGAAAACTCTCAAATTCCTCGACTTTCTGATGGGAACAACCCTAGTTTAGACGCACTTGGATGCGCCCGACAAGTAGGTGGGCGTAAATGCTGAAATAATTACCCTGGGTAATTATTGTTTCAATCTCTCGCTGGAGGGAGTAATTATTAGAGAGGATGTGCTGGATTTGGGGTAGATCTCAATCCAGGCGAAATTGATTTATTTTTTGATATTGAGTCTTAAAATGTTCCAATAATTAAATTTGATAGTAATTCTTTAAATATTTTTAAAGTTTGAGTAAAATAACTAGGGGGTAATTGTTTGAGAGGCTAATATTATTTGAGAGAGGGAATTTACGGTATATGGTAGAAAATTGGGATAAAAAGTCATTTATTGGGCATAACGCCAAAAAAAATTTTCTTTTGTCGTTTTTTCTCAATTTTCGGCATTTTTCTTTGATTTTATCAATTTGTTCGTTGGAAATTTTTAATTAATCTGATTTAATTTTAAGAGAAACGTTTAAATAATGTCTTTAGCCCAAGAATTACTGGCTGATTTAGAAGAAGAGGGAGATGATGAATTAGATGATATTGGAGTTAAAAAAGAAGAGGAGGATGATTTTATTGATGAAATTACTGAAGAAAAACCTCTAATAGATACTACAAAGTATGAGAGGGTTACGGATGTTGCTAAATTGACAAATTCTGCAAAGTTTATTTTTATTTAAAATTTTAGTTCATTGGGACCTATAATAACTGGTTATAAAAAGCATTATAAGATCCAGATTAGAGCTGGGCCTGGATCAAGGCCTGGATTTTTCCTGTCCCAGGAGTGCAGGCCAGGCATTTTTTGATCCTCCTGGGGTTTTCCTGGGTCTGGGTTTTTCCTGGACTACAGCCCTGGATCCGACCCAGGTCAATAAATTAGGCCTGGAACCCATGAACAGGCCCAGTCGTTTTAAAAATTCCGATCTTTATTCAGATACGTTTCTAAAATCTGGGGCAATCCTCGGATTTTTCCCGGTCCAATTGAAAAATACATAAATTTATAAAAAATTTTTTAAAGTTATATGGAATTAAAAGCAGAGCTTAACAAATATGTAGAGATGGAACAAGTACCAAAAATTACCATTCCAATCGAATCTGATCCTCAATATATTTTAGTTGTTCGATTTTCTGAGGTTTTTTTTAAATTTTTCGAATTTTTAAAATTCTCCAAATTTTAGTTAGCAACCGAAATAGATCAAGAAATGAATGTTATACACAAATTTGTGAGGGACAAATATGAAAAACGTTTTCCTGAATTAGAATCTCTTGTTCAAATGCCGTTGGATTACATCAATACCGTTAAACTTTTGGGAAATGATATTGACACAAATAGCCGGAAAGAAGTTATTCATACTATTTTACCTGCTGCTACGTGTATTGTTAGTTTTTTTTAATTTTTTTTAATTTTATTTTAGTTAGGAAAAGATCAGAAAAAGAATATTTTTTTATTATATTAGGACTAGGTTTGACGGTTCGGTTCGCTAGATCTAGCCGGACATCGAATTTTGGACCGAAAAAGACTCGTCTTGTCCGGCCCGAAAGAATGACTCGAACGCCCGAAAGAAAGAATGACTCGAATTAGGAAGAATGACCCAAAGGAATGACTCGAAATTAGGACTTCTATGATTTTGCGGACAATTTTGGAGACTTTTTTGCGGACATTTCGCTTTATTCTGTTTTGGGTTTGCTTTTGCATTCGTTCAGTCGATAGGGATGAGTTTAGAGTATTTTTAGAGTAAATTAGGGAAATATTTAGTCTTTAGAAACAACGCTTCACTCTTTACACGTTCGATTTTAAGTTTTAGTGACAAAGGGAGATAAAACACGTGACTCAACCACTCCCATTTTTGGCAAACTTTGAAGCCCTGTAACTTTTTAGTTTGATATTTTTAGCCAATAAACTCGAAAAATTTTTTAGAGTAAATCGATGATGCTCTATCGATTGGTACCAAAAAATACAAAATTTTGACTCACAGTTTGTGAGGATTCCTTGTTAATATTTTCTCGGCCATGATCATTTCTTACACATATTTTTAAATAATCTAGGATTTCTAATTTAAGGCTTGACAACCTTTTACTTTTAAAAACCAATTTTGAATTTCTAAAATTTTGAATTATTAAATAATTTTTTAAGGTAGTCAGTGTTACTGCTTCCACTTCTCAGGGAACAAGACTTGAACAAAATGAGGTTTCTTCAATTTTTGAACTTTTATTTTTTTTAATTTTTATTTTTTTATAGTTAGATATAATAATTGAAGCCTGTTCTATGGCAGAAGAACTTTATGATCAAAGGATGAAAATGCACATGTTTGTAGAATTGCGAATGTCTTTAATTGCTCCAAATTTGTGTCGAATTGTTGGAGCGGGGACGGCTGCGATGATTGTTTCACAATGTGGAGGACTTACTCCGGTAGCCAAAATGCCTGCTTGCAATGTTTTGATATTAGGTTTTTTAAAATATTTTTTCTTGATATTTGGAGAGTGGGGGTCAGGTATCACGCCAACCCGATTCACGATTCCCCAAAATCGTGAATTCCCGACGGGTTTTGGCTCGTGAATTCACGAAAATCGTGAATTTGATTTTCTGTCGGCGCGATCCCTGATGGGGAGTAGTTGTATTTTTGCAGACTTCTTTTTGTGGATTTTTTTAATTCCTTTTGTTCGTCCTTGCAATCACTCAAGGGGATAAATTTAGATGTTAATAAACCTTATACTAATGATAAAGGGTACCTTCTGTGGACTTTTCTTGTCTTATTTCTCAAATGTTTTGTATTAGGCTTTTTTAATTTTATTGGCATCTGGAGAGGAAATTGGTCTTTTGAGAAAAAAAATTCAAGAGAAAATCCGCAAGGACCATCCTCCATTCTTTCCAAATGCCTACTCTTTCTTAAAATATTTCCAAAAAAAATTTTTCTAGGAAAACAAAAAAAGACGCTTTCTGGCTTCAGTTCCTCGGCTATTTTGCCCCATACAGGATTTATTTATCACCATCCAATAGTTCAATCACTTCAACCTGATTTAAGAAGAAAAGCAGCAAGATTGATTGCAGCTAAATGTACATTGGCTGCAAGAATTGATTCAATTCACTCTTCCATGGATGGAAGGATTGGTGAACAATTAATGCAGGAGGTTAAATTAAAATTGGAAAAAATGCAAGAGCCGCCTCCTGTTAAAAATAGAAAGGTTTTCTTTTTTTATTTTTTTTACAAAATTCCTCCTCTCCAATTTTCCATGAAATTTTTTTGCTTTAAATATTAGGAAAAAAATCTTTTTTCGAGACTATTGGGAGGGGATTGATTAGTCATTGTCCGCAATAAATCAGAATTGTCCGCAAGTAATTTTTATCATTGTTGCGGACTCCTTATCAATTCCTTAAATTAGACATAAGGCTGGGGTGTTGTACTCATATTGGTTCTCCGCAATAAATCAGAATTGTCCGCAATTAATTTTTTTTCATTGTTGCGGACTCCTTACCAATTCCTTAAATTAGACAGGGCTGGGAGTGTTGTACTCATCGTCTCGAAAAATCTTGATCTCAATAAGCGAAATTTTTCTCCTGGGTTTCAGTCCAGTCTCTATCTTAAATCTTATACATAGGTAATTAATTCTGTTCTTATTTTTCCCATTTTTTAAGCCTTTACCAAAACCATTAGACAAAGCGAGCAAGAAGAGAGGAGGCAAACGTGTAAGAAAGCAAAAAGAATTATTAAAAGCAACAGAATTGAGAAAGAAGGCAAATCGAATGAATTTTGGTGAATTACAAGAGGATGTTATGCAGGACCATATTGGCTTTACTATGGGACAAGCAAAGAGTTCAAGTTTACCAGTTGGCAGTAGAATACGTGCTGCTGTTGTTGATAATAAAACACGTGTAAAGTATGTTTATATTTGAATGGGGTTTAATTGGGATGTTTTAGGGGAGGGTATTCAAAATAATTTGAAGATTAACTAGAGGATGACTTTAGCATCTCCCTTGGGATTGAAAATATGGTTTAAAATAGGAGTATATTTGAGGGAGCTAAGTTGGGCAGTTTTATGTTTGAGATTGAAAAACTCGGACTTTATAATGAGGGGGAGTGTTTTAAGGATCTTCATCAAGTAGTCAATTAAATTTATTAAAGAATGTTTAAGTTAAGTCTTTTGGGTATCTAAGAATGAGCCTCTATCGTCCTTTCCCCAATTCCAACAAAAAATTTAATCGTTTAAAAATTTTTTTAGAATGTCTCAAAAACTTCAAAAAACAATAGAGAAGACTAGACAACATGGAGGCGTTACTTCAATCGCAGCTAAAGGGCATGGAACAACACAAGGCTCGGTTGCTGGAACTGCCTCAGCAATTTCTTTTACGCCGATTCATGGACTTGAATTAGTGACGCCTATCCAAAAAGAAGCTGGGAAAGCTTCAACCTATTTTCAGCCCTCAACAAATTTTATTGCCCCAACTGGGCCAGCATTAAAGAAAAAATGACCTTTCTTGAATTAAAATTTGTTGAGAATAAAACATTTTTATTGTACCAGAAATGAGTTTCAAGGGAAAAAACAATACAATTAAATAAGGAATTAAATGGGGGCTGGTCCGATAAAAACTAGCCCGAAAACGGCAACCCTAGTTACGATATATACGGATTTGATATTTTTAAACATATAATAAAGCAACCTCAAGGAAATTAAGCATAACATAATTTATAGAGAAAAAACGAAAAAAATAATAGTCACAAGAATTTATATAATAAAATGTTTTGATGCTAAAACTAGATAATATATTGTATATAAATCAAAAAAAAGAAAGCAAAAAAAGTTATGCGAGATAAATATACATTTTTATATTGTATTTGTCTCGTTCCAAATATTCACGTTCAATTAAAGATTCAACCCGAGTTTTGATTAATATTGGGTCTGGCATGAAACGAGTTTTAAGTTGATTGGTAACCTTTAGAAAATGAGAGGAAAATAAATTTTTTAAATTTAAAAATAAATACTTCAGTCACGAGATCGTTATGAAGCAATTTTTTCCTAGCCTTCATTACGCGTACAATAGCTGCCTCAATTTCGTGTTTACGATCATCATCAATCTTTAAAAATAAGGTTAAAAATAAAGCTTCATTCGCTTTGGGAAGTTTCTTCACTTTAGAACAGAAAGTCGAAAAAAATCATTTGTATACCCCAATTTCAGTAACTAATTTTGGAGGAACCGGGAAATTTATCGATGAGTAAATCAACTGACAAACAAGCGAATAAGCAACGTTTTTGATACAAGACTTAAGGAACTTGGGGATTATACATGACACAGAGTTCCTCAAGTTGATACTTGACTAAAGGGATGCCCGAGAGAATAAAGAGAAAAGGAACATCCTAAACCATTCCCAAAAACTCCCCAGATTCGCACAAAAATAAATTACCCTCGATCGAGTTTCCTTTCGTTCAGGTTCAGTCTCACTTCGAACAGAAACCATTTGCACTTTAATACGAGTAAGTTTTGAAGTAAATCCATCATTTACACTAAACTCATCATTTGCTTCTTAATGAAAAAATATTTTTAAAAAATTCTTTAACAAACAAAAAATAACCTATATCTTTTCCGCCACCTTTGCGACATAAAATTCTTTGTGACTGTTTTCCCATAGCAAGGGATTGAAGACAACGTTTGAGCTCTTTTTCAGGAATTTGTGTTTCATTGAGTATTTGCTATTTAAAAAAATTAGAAAAAAATATTTTTAAAAAAACCTCAAAAGTCATTTTCTCATTAATATTGAAGCGCATAAGTAGGCACATTTGATATGTGGTAACTGTCAATATTTTTTGTTCTTCACGACGACGAACTATTACTGGATGAGGAGGGTTTTTGTTGCTTGAAGAGACTAACATTGATGAAGAAGATCCGGGCGCTTCACTTTCCTAAACAAAAAGTTTTGGAATTCAAAGAAAACTCGAGCTTACAAATAAAGCAGAAATTCTTGAACGTCCGAGACTTTTGGGGTTTGGTCGTCTTAGTCTCGAACCACAAAGGGCTAATCTGCCAAAGGGTAATTGTAAGTTATATCCTTGCCTCCCCTCCAAAATCCAATTCGGGAAACGACCCTGGTTCAAACAAGGTCTTGGGGTACAAGTAGCCTCGGAAAATTACCAGTCCCTAACGTCTCAGCCAAATAAAAAAAAAGAAAACCTGTTGACTTGCAAGATCATCATCTCCTGCCGTATTTCGTCTACTTAAGTCTCCTTTTGACGCTCCATTAACAAAAAATATAGCTTTAACATCAGCATGTCCCAATCCTGGATTTAATGTAATTTTTCTTCCATTATGTTTTCCAAGGTAAAATTGCTCAAATTGACGAAAAACTTGTTCAGCAGATTGTGGAAGAGTACACATTGCAACTTGGTTATCGATGGGCCAAAATACACTTGTAAGTACTCTAACAGTTAGATCAATCTATTAAAGTAAAATTAGATTTTCGGACAAATTTTTGTGCGCAAAAAATTAAAAAAAAATTTTGCGGATAAAAGTTGCGGACAAAATTTCCGGAAGGGTTTTGTCCGCAAAAATTAAAAAAATTTTGCGGATAAAATTAAGAATTTTTGTTCATAAAATTAAAAAAATTTTTGAGGATAAAACTTGCGGACAGAATTTTTGTCCACAAATGTAATCCGAAAAAATTAAAACTTCTTTAAAATAATGCAGTTACCGAATCCTTCTCTTTATAATCATTCATAATAGTGCTAGAAAGTTCCATATCTCTAAACATTCCCTCAATTTTTGAAGTAAATTGACATCCACATTCAGTTTTTAATTTTGAGATCATTGACTTCTCTGCATCATCTGACAAACTTTTTTGTAATAAAAGACGTTTGGCCAAATGTTGTTTGTAATATTTTTCGAAGACATCTTTTTCAAGTAAAAAACGGAATAATACTAAAGCTTTATCCAAAACAACTTCAACTTCCCCTTCATTTAACTGAGAAAATGTAAAACAATTTATATTAATTTTTTAGTTGAGCCTTAGAAAGATGGGTTGATATTAAACTGTTAACATCCTAAACATCAACTTTAATCCGAATTTATAAAAGAAAGCTACCAGAGGTTATCCCAAACCCTGACAATTTTGAACCAAAATTCGATACCAGATACAAGAATCGCAAACCTGACCCGGAATCCTACCCTCTTCTCCTCTATCCTGTGAACTATGGAAACGGCCTTCAAAATTTAGAAAATGTCGGGAACTAGAAACCTCCCTGACCAGAAACCTAAAGTGAGCAAAAATTTATCTGTAAAAATCCTCAAAATGAGTGAGATAAGGAAACAAAATCCCCAAAAAGTCGACAAAATTTCAAAAATTATACCGATCTAAGTCCTTTTTTGAGTTTATCATCAATATATAAAGACAAGAATTCGGGCGCCTTTTGACTAATATTCAAAAAATGTTCAAAATCTGATTGTATACAATTCTTAAAATCTCTGTCATCATTAAAAGCTTCTTGCAAAAATCGATCAAATTGATCCTTGAGTTCGATAAGACTCTAAAAAATTAAAATCATTTTTAAAATTAAAAAAATTTAAAGGAAACCTGAATAAACATAACAGGATTAGCTCCACCTCCAGCAATATTTTCCCCACTTCCTTCAATTTGTTGCTGCTGTTGTGCAGTATTTTGACTAACAATTGCTGCTCCTTTATCTCTCAAATATCTACTCATTGTGGAAGTCATTGTTTTTGTTCCATTCGGGACTCGTTTTAAAAGTTTGTAGAGACATCTCAAATCTTTTAAAATTAAAAAAAAATATATTTTAGAAAGCAAGCTTATTGTTAGAAGGCGAAAACTCTGGAAAAATACTCAAAGGTGAATGAATTGTTCCAAATAGCAATAAAAAAAATTTTTAGACGGAAAGTGTCGAAAATTTTATTAGATCCAAAAATGCAATTTTTAGGTGATCCTCTGAAAATAAGGACCTTGTCCTAATAAAATTTAGTTCACCATCAGACCACGACCCTAGGGAAGTACTTAACTAATAGTGCCAACAATCTTGTTAATATAAACATTTGTAAATTTTCCGAATACCTTGAATTCGTTCATTAAGCAACATATAAATAAGACCAGAGTTTTCCATCTCAACAATAGTAACCATATTTTTAGCAATTAATTCGTCATTTAAAACCTTTA
Organism: Meloidogyne incognita; assembly: GCA_036172945.1. Classification (NCBI taxonomy): domain Eukaryota; kingdom Metazoa; phylum Nematoda; class Chromadorea; order Rhabditida; family Meloidogynidae; genus Meloidogyne; species Meloidogyne incognita. The sequence continues at coordinate 2,483,073 of JARQAC010000037.1, forward strand.
AAAATAGTTTAAAAATTGCTGCTTTCCCAAATTTCCTTTTCTTTGAAAAAGGAAATAAGTTTCTTAAAGGAGGCCATCAGTTATCTAAAGCCATAGGAAAAAACGAGAAATTTAGAGACGAAAAGGGAAAAACCCATAAGCCTAGGGTTGGGGGCCCGGTCCGACCCGAAAGATCGAGTCGGGTATCGAATTTTGGTCCGAAAAAGACTCGGTCGAGCCGGCCCGATAAAATTACGGCCCAAAAAAATGACTCGAACGTCGGCCCCCTCAAAACCCACAACCCTACTTAAGTCCAAAAACCACTCAAAAAAATTTAAAAGAAAAACCTCAATAACTTTCGCCTCAGTTATCTTATCCAAATAACGTTCAGCTCTTTGAACTTCTTCAACCAAACATTCATTAACTTTGTGAATATAAACACAAGCACTATTTTCTGCCAAAAATTTTTGACTTGAACGGCGATAAAATTCTGCAGTTTCTCGCAAAAAAAGATTTTCAAATTGTAGTTCATAATATTTTCTGTTGTCTAAACCCAAAGCTATTAACATTTGAAAAACATTTTTTAAATCAATCCTTTTTAAATTAAAAATTTAGAGAAAAAATTATTTTAAAAAACCATTCAATAATTTCTTTTTGTCTTTCAATTGAAATAAGTCCCAAAAGTGTTGCTTTTAAATGTTCATTAATTGGTGGATAGTCAACAATTTCTGTTCTAAAAATCCTCAATCCTAACGGATAAACAGGTTCAACGCCAGTTTGGGTAACATAAACACGGTCCAAATACATCAGAATATCGCGTATCATAACCTTTAAGAAAGAAAAATAATTGAAGGAAAAATGAAAGAATAAAAATTAGCAAAGGACAGTTAAGAACCGAGGCACTGTTTGTGCCCCTTGTTTGAAGAACAAAAATTAAACAAAGGTCAGTTATGAAATGACTCGGAAACCCTCTAGTTGTGAGCGATTCTGGGCAGGATCCCGCGTCAGCAATCTTGCGCTTTTCTATAATTTTGGGGGTGGGCTATACCCCCCCTCCCCCACCCCATTTCGGGGTGGGGGAGGGGGGGTATAGCCCCAGAAGCTCTCCTCTGGCTACGCCCTTGTAGGGTGGGGGTGAATTCTTGGCGCCTTCAGCCCCGAAAATAATTCACCCCTCTAACACTCTACTTTTTCCTGGCTACGGCCTGATAGCCCCACGAGTAAATCAAAATTAAAATACCATAGAAGTTGTATGATCAGTCCAAATCCGATTCAAAGTTTCCAAAAAACGTCCATTTATCGAGTCAAGAACAACATCTCTAACCTAAAAAATAGAAATTTTATTTTTAATAAATCTTAAAAAACCATAGTCTGTAAATGTTCTCTAACAACTTCTTGAAGTCCAGTATATAATTTATCTGCTTGTTTATGAAGAACCTAAAAAATATTTTTGTTAATTATTTAAAAAAAGAAAATGGGAAATTCGAAGTAGTATAGCACCTCGTCCCCCAAAAACTCGACCCGACCCCCAAAGGCTCTACCCCGGCGAACCCCGATGATCCCGCTTCCAAAGGCTAGGGGTGCTACACTAGTTTAAAATTTAAGGGCCCCCATTTTGTTGCTCTTGTCTCGAACAATTACTTATTATAGAACATTACAGAAGAACCTCAATTTGGCCAACTGCTTAATAAAACAAATTTTCTTCAGTCGGTTTGAGTTGGTTATCAACAAGATTAACTCGTTTAGACTGATTTTTAGTTATAAGGGGGCAGTAAAGAAAAATAGAAAGGAATGAAAAAAAGATCCTTAAAGCCCTTAAAATCCCCCCATAAAATCAAAAAAAAAATAAAAACCATTGTGTACGAATTCCTGTAAAGCTCTTCAAAACTCAGCCCAGAATTGTTTTTCCTTTGAATTTCTTGAATCGCCTTTTTCAACAAATCCCAAGTTGAAGAAATATATGAATCGTCAACTGCCGACTTAAATTTTTTTTAAATTAGCATAAAAATATTCAAAAAAAGCTTACAGGAAATGCTCTAATTCGCATCTTTTGGGGAGGCTGTTGCATAACGAATTAAAAAATAATTAAATTTTTTTTGTTAAAATTCCTTTAAAAAATGCAAAAAACAATAAAGTAAACGTAAAATAAAATCTTAATTTGTGGAAAAGAAAACTGTTGTTCTCAATTGATTGAAGCCGACTGCTGATGATTTTAAAGCCGATAAGGGACTTTTCAGTATAGCAGATTCAATCTAGAGGCCATATTTTGGGCCATAACTTTTTTCATTCTTAACCGCTTTAAATAATTATTATATCAATCGAAAGCTCTGGATGTGGGAATTATTTAAGTTAACAGGACTGATTTGATCAGATCATCCTACAACAAGTTATAGCTCAATAAAGCTCAAAAATCACGATTGCGCGCAGTTATCCAGTTGTAACTTTTTGTAGAATGATCTGATCTAATCAATTCTCTTAGCTAAAATAATCCTCACATCCAGAGCTTTCGATTGATATAATAATTATCTAAATTGGTTAAGGATCAATGAAGTTATGGCCCAAAATATGGCCTCGAGACTGAATCTGTGATACTGAATTGTCCCCCAAACTTTAATGCCGATAGTCAAAATGGTAAAATTTAAAAATGGTAAGTAGTGAAAAAATTACATTTCGTCAACCAGTGAGAATTAAATTTGTCTAGGAAAATGAAATACGATATTTACGTTTTTGTAGATATTTGAAGTGAGATAAATGCTACAGTAAATTGTTTAAAAAAGTAAAAATTTTATAGTCTGATTTTTATAATATTTATTAAAAAAGAGTACCAAAATAGTACAAATTTGCAACAAAATACAATTTCAAGTGTCTACAAGTAAAGCTAGAAAATAACTTTTAAAATTTACTAAATTGGAGATTTAAAATTGTGGAAATAAATTTAAAATAACCTGTCGTGATTTTAAGTTGAGAAAAATGAAATTTCCTATAACGAACTCGAATTAAAAACACTACCAACTTAACCAAACTTTCATCTTTTACATATAGTGTATTAAGAAATTATAACCCCCCCCCCCTGAATTTTTCGAGTTTCTCTATCTTCCCGTTGTCGGGGGAAGATTTTTGGAAGAGAATTTTTGTAGTGGTGTTTTTTGTACACTGTACAGTACAGACATGGACACGGATACTGATTTAGGTATCCGTATCCGGATATTTACGGCGGATACAGACGGATATCCGCAGGCATTTTTCAATATCTGTATCCGTATCCGTATCCATGTCCTAGTCTGGTACAGTACATAAAATCTTTGCAAACACCATTTACACATATAATTAGCTAAAAATATCAGCCTCTATTTTTAAAATATTTACTTCCATTTTCTTAATCTTTTGTTCAAAAAATAAATACGACGCATGCTACTATATTTATACACTTTTAATCCTCAAAAAATTATATTAGTCACAAAATGAATATTTAAATAAAAAAATATAATTTTCTGAGATAAAAGTGGTTAAAAAGTAATTATTTATTTATTTATGTACTTTCTATATTTAATTTTTGTCCTGCAAAACAAACGAAAAATTAGCTAACGTGCAAAATTTAAAGGAAAAAAATTATTAATTTTTCCTCGTGAAACCATTTTTAGATTGAAAGCCCATTTTTAGTTTAATTTTAATTTTTTTGAAAAAATAAATATATTTTTGTATTTTGCAAGAATAATTTTAAGAGTTATTTTTGTAAGTTTTGTTAAAAATAATTATAAAAAAAAATATTTTTTTTGCATATTATTATTCTGCAGATTATAAAAAATAATTTTCTAATTTTACTTAGAGTTTCTTTTACGTCGAGATTTGACTCTATTTTTGTCAGTAAAGCAGACATCCCATCATAAAAATAGTAAAAGGATCGAATAGAAGTTGATACTGATTGTGGGATTGTCAGATGCAAGGCAGGGAAGGAGCGTGTTGGAAAAATGTCGGGTAACGAGTTCGGGTAACAAGTAAAATGTCGGGGTTTTAGTTCGGGTTTTGGAAAAATTTCTCGTCCCGAGTTTCAGTCGAAAAAAGACCGGGTATCGGATATCTCGTCCCATCCATGCTTGTTAAACGATTAACGACAGATTTCTTGCACAAGAGAGGTGTCATACAAACTAGGCCTGCTGACTCTACTTTTACCAATTATTTTGTGAATTTTGTCTTTAAGAAATTACAAACTATACAGAAAAATAAATTTTTTTTTGTTGCTAATTTATTTTATTATTAAGAGAATTATTTTTTTGCTAATTTCTAAAATAATCTGCATATTAATTAATTTTATTTTTTTGCAAAAATAAAAACTTGGACATTTAATCCCCCCTTCCCTTCTAACGTCAAAACACCATTTCCGTTATTTGTTACAAATATTTTCTGTAAAAATATATTTTATTTGTTAATACAAAATCTCTTTTAGGAATGCGCGATAACGAGATTAGCCGAAAATAAAAATAACAAAAAAGGTAAAATTAATGAGGAAACGCCGGAAACAGTAGAAAAAAAAATATCAAAAAAATACAAAAATTTATTTTCTGTTGCTAAAAATATACGTAAAAATGGAAAGTTAATTAATATATATATTTATTACTGTAATTCTTAAAAAATAATATTTTTTATATTAAGCAAAGTTTAAAGTTTAGTTTATTTCTGTTATGCTCCTTATTGTATGAATGATTCATCTAGCTGCATAACGCTTAGGTGGGGATTAAGAGGAATTTATAAGGGCAAAAAAGGATCAAAAGAATGACCCTAGCATAAATCGGCGCTGTCAGCGTTGTCGAAGTTTAGAATTTTGCCCGATGGTTGAACTTCTGCCTCATGTTCTATATCAGGGATCTAACCGACTCGATTCCTGAAAATCTGGAATTAAAAAGCTTCATGTGCTCTAGCTCACGGTACCCACATTTCAGTATGCTCCTCATTTTAATATGAAATCCATATATTCATATTAGAATATTTATGCTAGAAATTTAGTGTTAAATTAAATTACTCGCTTAAACAACTTTATTTATTTTTATCGTTACCAAAAGTCTTTCTAGAATATTTTTATTTGGTTCTCTTATATCATTTGTTAAATGGCTATTTAAATTTTGGATGCTAATAACTAGACTTTATCAAGCTTCTTGGTAAATAACTTCCAAACTTGAACGACCCTTAATTCCTTTTTTGCCTATACCAAAAGCCTTACAATTAGAATAAACAAAAATAACAGACAATAAATACAAACAATTTAAAAAGGAATTTACTACCGTCATTAACTGAAGAGTTATTTAATAAACTAATACGCTTATCCTCTTATAATCATTTCCTCCTTCTATAAAAAGTGCCACGTTTTGAATGACATATTTCTTCTTCTAAATATTTTTATAATTATTTAAAAGGACACAAATTCTTCTTCTAAAAAATGTAAATAAATAGTAAATATTACATAATTATTTATATAAATTCTATTTTTGTTTCGAATATTTCTTAGAATTAATTCTTTACATAATGTGTATTTTCTATTTTAAACTTTATTTTTATTTACAAACTTTTTTTCTTAAAATAAATTTAAAAAATGCTGCGTAATTTTTAATAAATAAATTATTTATTTGTATTTTTTCTTAGAGTTAAAAATAATGTTGATATTTATTAGTAGGGTGTTCCAAAACATTTATGCTGATATTTCTTTATATGCCTTGATGAAAATGGTATTTTTAAGTTGGTCCGAGCACTTTATGACCCGGTTATTAATGCACATATTTGAATGTTTCAGCCCTCTCGTGTATATTTACATATTGGTGCACATTCCGGAAAAATTTTACATATTTTGGTCCGTATTTCGTTGTTTTTTGCAAAATTTTGCTCTATTTTTCGACCATCTTTTAAGGTTACTTTTTTAGTACGTGTGGTTCTATTATAAGATTTATGGTGCTATTGTTCTCCGTCTAGCAGAAAAATGTCTTTTTATTAGAATTAAAAAAATTTTTTTCTTAGAAATATTTTTGCAAAATTAATTCTTTAACAAAAAAATTTAATTTTTATTTTTAATTATTTCCAAAAATTAATTTTTATAGTCCTTTCTACGTTGTTAAACAAGGAAACAAAAATTCAAATAGAACAAATTAAATACCCTAGAAAAGGCCATTTATACCTAAAATAAATTTTTTAATTTTTTTCTATTAAAATAATCTCGCAACAATACTAAATTAATTATTTTTTTGCGTAAATCCTGTTTCCGTTGACATTTTTGAAATAATTAAAAAATTTAAAAAAAAATTCCAATTAATTTTTTTATTCCCCAATTAAGGGAAATTAAAAAAAAATAACAAATTAAATTAATTGGGGGAAAGAAAAAAAATTAAAAAAAATTTTTTTTTAATTTTTAAAATTATTTCTATGCTTGAGTAAGCTTAAAATGATATTGTATAAATTTATTAAGCTAAAATTAATTTATTTTTATTAAATTAAAAAATACAGATAAACGGAAATAACTACAATTTTGAAACTAAATTTTCTAGTGTTGTAGGCAACTCCTAAAAAATTTTTTTTTCTGAATTTTTTCTGAATTTTTCTGCTAATTAAAAATTTTTTTTTTATTTTTTTTCTATTACAAATTGAGTTTCTGTAACAATAAAAATAAATTTTTTAAATTAAACAAAAAAAAACTCCGTTGTGCCGGACTCAGTTTAGGTGTACACTAATTCTTCGCTCAAAACTTTTTCTTTTTCTGATCCAAAATTAATTAAATTAATTTTTTTGTAGCTGAAAGAATTCTCTATTTAATGATACCAAACTCTTTTAAATTCGTTTGGACATAAAAAAGTTATAGAATTAATAAACAAGCTAGTTCGCATTAATTTTAGCCTACCTCTCTACAAAGTGCTTTTTAAAAATATTTTTTTATAAAAAATAATAAAAATGTTTTTTAATGATTAAACGACGAAAATAACATTTTAAAATGTCCAAAAAAACTCAAAATCCATCGAAAAAAAATTTTGCAAAAAATTAAAATAAAATTTTTTTAAAAGACATCACTTATTTATTACAATATTCCCTTTTTGCCCTTTTCTTCTCGAATTAAATAATTATTTCCTTTTATGGAAATTGAGTTTAGAGTGTGTGTATTTGTATTATATTTTGTGAAATTATGCATAAAATTAAAAAAAAAGACTTTAATAAATTTATAACTTCTCAAAAATTTAATTTCCAACAAAAATAATTTTCAAAAAAATCATCCAAAATAATAATTATTTTTATTAATAATTATTTTTTAATTTAAAAAAATTAAAAAATCATCCAAAATAATTATAAATTTATTAAAAATCCATTAATAAAAATTTTCCTTCAATAAAAATAATTTTTTTAATTTTTAAAAAACGTCAAGTTTTAAGAAATGTTTTTAAAAAATATTTAATTTTTGGCACGTGCCACCCTTCATTAAATTTATTTATCCAGACATAATCTTCAATTAAAAAATTTAAAAAATATTTTTTCTTCAATTTTTAAAAAGATAATAAACACAAAAGTTAGTAATTTAATTTTTATTTAATTCCCTCCTCCGCTTTAAATCCGTGTGTTAAGCTTATATGAGGAAAGGCGTATCGGTTGGCATAACTCGAGACTGGGTGAATATTTTTTGACAATTTAAAGTTTATTAGATAGAAAATTGAATTTCCTACTAGATAAATTAGAAACAAAATTTTATGTTCACCAACAAAAATGAAGTCTAAATTTCAATAAAGTGGACATTTGCTCCCATTATATTAATGTATTTTTTTCTCAACTTTTTTCTCATATTCACTAAAATTTCAAGTTTATTTTTATTTGATAGGCAAAAGTCTCTTCTATAAAATTCTAAAAAATTAAAAAAAATTTTACCCCAAGCTAAATTATTAAGCTTAGACTCAATTAATGTCAACCTTCAAAACACTTTAATAACTTCTTTCCTTTTAATATTTATTTCCGGTTAACGTTATTTATTAGCATTATATCCTTTCCTTTCCACACATCATACTAATCCAGAGAACCTTGTTGCAGCCTTATTTTATTTTTTAAAAAATTAAAAAATTTTTTTAAACCTCCAAGTACACAAAATTTTTTGTTTTTAATAAATTAACAGTAAATTTTTTTGTTTCTCCATTTCCTTTTTTATTTTAAAAATGATATCAATTAAATTATTGTACTTTTAATAATGTTTACGGAAATACAAAAAATAAAAAAATTTATCAGAATATTTTAACAATAATAAAACAATAAAACCCCCTTCAAAACCCTTTCAGCACAAAATATTAAATTTCTAAAGAACGGATATTTTAATAGAAAAAATAAAAGAAAGGAATATTACATAGCATTTTTCTAGAAAGAAAATTAATTTTGTAATTTATTTATTAATTTATTTTAAATTTAAAATAAATAAAATATTTAACTTAGTTCAGTTTTGAATAATTAAACAATCTCCGATTATTGGAATAATTAAACTTTTTCCAGATATTTCGAAGTTAATTAAACTATTTCCGGTTATTCGAGAATTAATTTTATTTTCGGAATTAAACATTTTCCGGTTATTCCAGAATTAATTTTTTTCCGGATTGATTAAACTATTTCCGGTTTTTCTTGGTTTAACTAAATTTTTTCCGGAAATAAACATTTTCCGGTTATCCTGAAATTAATAAAATACATTCCGGTTACTAATAAAATTATTTCCGGAATTAAACTATTTCCGGTTATTCTGGAATAATTAAATTATTTCCGGAATTAAATATTTTCCGGTTATTTTGAAGTCAATTAAATATTTTACGGTTACTCCGGAATAAATTAAACTATTCCGGAATTAAACATTTCCCGGTCATTTAGGAATTATTATTCAAATATTAATTAAATATATTTTGGAATTTTTATTTAAAAAACTCCAAATTAAATTTCCGGAAGAAAATTAACAAGTTCCCGGTTATTCAGGAAAAAATTAATATTCTTCCGTCTTTTATAAAATTCCGGGATAAATAGACTTTCAAGCTATCCCGGATTATTTAAATAATGTCTTGAGTTATTTAACTCTATATCCCCTCTATCAATCAAATATCCTCTTATATTTTAATAATTTTTAAATAAAATTTTTTTCTTATTTTTAAAAATATAAAGGTTAAAATTATTAAATTAAATAGGAAAAAAATATTTTTTAGAAGAATTAAAAAAATTAGACAAAATATTCCCCACCCCCACCTATGTTTATCCTCTTCCTCCTTCCCAAACAAATATTTCTTACCTCCATAAAATTTATTAAAAATTAAAAAAAAATATTTTTTATAAATTTCTACATCTTTTACTACTTTTATTAATCCGCTAGAAGAGGATTTGGGGGTAGAAGGGAGAGAAAGTGAGAGAATGGAATTTAGGCTCCGCCCCTTTTTGAGGACATAGTGACAAATAAAAAATAATTATTTATTTTATTTATTTAAAAAATATTTTTTTACCTCTTTTTAATAAGCACCGCCTCCCTTTACTCTTAAATAATTGTTATAAAAATATGTATACCGTATTTTTCCCAATAGAAGCGCACGTCCCAGTTGAAGCGCACGTTCCAATAGAAGCGCAGTCTACGAGGAGGTTGAAAAATACAAGCGCAGGTCCCATTAGAAGCGCACGTTCTATTATAAGCGCACCCTATGGTATACTTATTTGAGCAATATAAATTTTAATTTTCAAAAATTTAGAATTACTATTTACTTTTTAGTTACTTTTTAATTACTTTTTAGTTACTATTTTAAACAAGTATTATTCATTTACATTTAGATTAAGAATTTACACTTTTTTATAAAAAATGGAAATTGATGTTTAGGTGAATGTTCAAGTAATGTAACCGGTGTTATACTCGAAAACGCAAAACTTATTTTATCGATAGTTTTTCCAATCTTCCCTTTGTACTACTTTCACGTAAACGACCAGATCCCTCTCTTGTCGAAACGATTTAAGGTTTTTTGAGTTATAATTGAGGAAAAACTTATTTCCATCTTCCCTTGGGGAAGTAGTGGAAAAAGCTAGATGGATGATGCCCTCACAATCGAATATTTGAGAGCAATTTTAGGGCAACCATTGTTCTCACAAAACTTGCTTATTTGAGTCCACCACCATGAAATTTTATTTGGGATGGGTAGTTGAATCATGAGATATGATTTCAAAAGAAATGTTGCAAAAAGCTTTTGGGTTTGTAGAATTGGAATTCGAAGTGACGATTCCGAAAATGATGAAATACATTGTTTTAGACAAGAAGGTCAGGCTTTATTACATCAGGCTTGAGAGGATAAAGAAATTTCAGAAAGTTAGGTAGAAATTGATCTTAATAAAGATAATGAAAACGGAATTGAAATTGATAATTCTATAGAGATTTAATATTTGTGTTAACTTTCCATAATGTTATAGAAATTAATTCGCATAGGAGTTGAAAAATACAAGCGCACGTCCCATTTGAAGCGCACGTCCTAATAGAAGCGCAGTCTACGAGGAGGTTGAAAAATAGAAGCGCATGCGCTTCTATTGGGAAAAATACGGTATATATCCAATTTGGAGGCTATAAAAGCTGAGAATTATTAAAAGAATAAGCCAGTTTGCGCATGCTTCTAAAAACGTATAAAATTAAATAAATTTTATAAAAATTACTATTAATATTGAAAAAATTGTTTAAAAATTTTAAAAATTTTCCAAAAAATTTTCGAAAAATTTTTCGATTTTTGCTTAAAATTTCCGAAAATATTTTCAAAAAGTTTTCAAAAAATTTTCGAAAATTTCCCAAATATTTTTCCTTATTTTTCAAAAATGTCTTCTCATCCTATCTAAATAATCCTGAAACATTTTTATTTAATTCTTAAATTCTCCACGCCAATAAACCAACCACTTTTTTAGAGGTGGTTGTTGTTGTTTTTGCTTGTTACATGCATACTTGCCTGTCGCCAAAACACGACCACCATTTTTTTCTTGCCTATTTCCAAAAAATAATTTTTTTGGATATTAATACCTCGAAAAGTGTCAGTCATTTGTTCTGCCTATTTTTTTTAATTTAAAAAAAGAATTAATTTTAATGGACACCTTGTTTTGCCTGTGAAGGGCATTTTCCCAGAGAAGGATTTTGAGAGGGAGAGAAAAGTCTGTGGTTTGGTGATCCACAGAATAACCACTCCCCAAAAAATGACAAAATGTATTTAAAAACATTAAGCAACCACTTTTTGCCATTCAAAAAATTTTTAATTGTTATTTTCTTAGAATTAGGCATTTATTTTTACTAGCCTTATGTACCTATATATCATGGTTCAGTTAAAGCCCTATAAGTCAGGAACGACCTAACCTTCTAAAATAATTTCAGAAAAATTAAATAGAGGACTAAATTCTCTGTAAAAAATTGCATAATAAAAATTTTATAAATAAATTTAAAAAAATTCTGACCGAAAAACTCTTTAAAAACAAGCATTTTCCCCATTCACACTTAGTTTTCCTTCCACAATTTTTTCTAAAATAATTTCTAAAATTTTTTAATTTATCCTATTTTATAGCAAATTCAATTCTCTATTTAATAGTATAAACATATTTTTTAAAATATTTTTTGTTAAAAATATATAAAATAAAAACTAGACTGTTTCCCCCTACATACACAATTCCCCTCATTTTACAAAATAATTTTTAAAAATTAATTTTATTTATTTTTTAAGTATTGTTCCCTAAAAAATATTTTCCTAAAAAATTCTCCAAAAAAATTCTAAAAATGCCACCAAAAAATACAAACAACAACAACAATCTCTTCCACCTTTTAAACGTCGAACAAGTCCACTTGCCTTTAGGCAACTTAACTCTTAACGAAAAAACAACAAAAAAAATTATTTATCAGCCAGAAGGACATCCAAAACAGGCTATTATAGATGGCGAAATTTGGCCCCCTGTATTTGAGGTTGAGGCTGTTAGGTAAAAAATTTTTTTGAAAAATTTTTGAAAAATTTTTGAGTGTCCGCACTGAACTGACCTCGACTATTAAAATTTTTTTTAATTAAAAAATTAATTTTCTATTTTTGGAAAAAAATTTTTTTGTTAGTAAACAAAAATGCAAAAAATTTTTTTAGTAAAAACAAAATTTTTTTAAAAATAAAAACAAAAAAAATATTTTTGTTTTTCATGCTTAGCACCTTTCTCCACCACCCCCACAAAAATTATTATTATTAATAATTTTTAGCATGACACGAACACTAAAATAAAAAAGTATTACTTTACTAATCCCTATTTTAAAAGCATTCTCGAAATTTGTTTATATATTTTTTGTGTGTAGTTTAATTTTAAAAGAAAAACAAAAATAAAAATGGTACAAAAAATAATAGTGAGAAAGAATTCTTTTATTTTATTTTTAGTGCCGTGCCATCCCTCATTTTTAAATACAAAAACAAATTAAAAAATGAATCTATATAGAAAGTGTAAAAACATAAAAAATTTTAATCTAATGGCAACAGAAAAAATTAAAAAAAAATAAAAAGCTATTTAAAGGTATAAGCTGTAGTCAAGAACCATGGGGGTTTGAAAATCCCTAACTTGCCAACAAATAAATTTTTCGAAACAATTTTGATGTCATTCGATAGAGGATTAAATAAGCTATAAAATATATAAAAATAAAAATTTTTGATAACAGGCAAAAAATGTTATGGGGGGCGAACTGCACTAGCCCCCATATTTTAGTTAGAACAAAGCTTTGTTTTCTGACCACAACTTTTTTTTTTCTTTAGTGTCAGAATTTTAAATTTTATGTCTATTATATAGCTAATTTTCTGCTCTATCAAACGGTATCAAAAGCTTGATGAAATAGGTCCGAGACTCCAAGTGAGAAGGCTTAAGAAGCCTCATACTCAAATAAGTCGGGAACGCGTATTACACAATAAAACAATTTCCGAGCTAATTTTATCACGGATTATATAATATTTCTAAATAATCTACACGGATTAATTATATAATTATTCTCTGCAAAAATTTTTATAGTCATCAAAATAAGGGGAGAAAGCCTTTATTTTAGCAACTTTTACCTAATTTAGTAATAAAAAAAGTCTTTTTATTCCTCTCCACAAAAGCAACTAGTTAAATCTTTATTTTATTTTTTTTATCTTTTTATTCGGAGATGAGAAGGGGGGGGGGGATTAGTACGGCCATTATGGTATTGTTTAATAAAATAATTAGTATCTCTTTCTCTTCAAACATTATTATATTTAAAAAGCCAAGCAGAAAATTGGGTAATAATTCTAAAAATGGAAAGATGACGGTTGTGGAAAGGAGAGAAGATTATGTTGTCTATTAATACAAAAAAAGGTTTAAAACATAAAAAAAAAGTGGTTGATAATTACCTAGAAAAAATACCTAAATTATATATTTTTTGCTGATTTTTTTGCAAAAAAATTTTTTTTCTGTCGGTGCGGACAGTTCAGTGCGAGACAGAAAATTTTGAAATTTTTGAAATTTTTTTAAATTTTTTCTACAGATCTGCAAAAACTATGAAGCCTCTCCCTAGCGATGTGTTTGTTTGTACTTACCCAAAATGTGGAACTACCTGGATTCAACACATTTGTTCCCAACTACTTTTTTGTTCAGAGTACGGGCCACATCAAGGAAAAGGTACATAAATAATTTTTTGGTACTTTTGGTTAGTTAGTTAAGTGGTTATGTGCTGGGTTAGTCTGGGCCACTTTTTCTTAAGGTTGAAGGTTCGATTCCTTTTGGCGAAAAAAATATTTTTAAATTTTAAGCTCCCTACGTCCTCTTGAGAATATCAGGCACTAATCCACACTTTTAAAATTTTTTGGTTAAGCGGTAGAGCGCTGGGTTTGCTTGGTTGACTTAATCAAGGGGTTGAAGGTTCGATTCCTCTCGTGATAAAAACATTTTTAAAATAATAATTTAAGCTTCCCACACTATTTTTAAGCTTTTTACCACTTTGACACGTTAAAAAATTTTATGACTGCTATTAAAAATTAATTTTTGCCAGTTGCAGAGCTGTGCACAACCTCCCCAATGATTGAAAGAGTCGGCGCCGATTACTGTAACAAATTGCAACATCCACGGCTATTAAAAACACACTTTTCTCACCACAACTGCCCCCAAAACAACTTGTCAAAATATATTTTTGCTTGTAGAAATCCAAAAGATTGTCTAGTTTCTTACTACCATCACAACAAAAACTTTAAAATTTATGACTGGGCAGACGGCAATTTCGACCAATTTTTCCAACTTTTTATTGAAGGAAAATTGGCTTTTGGGGATTATTTTGAACATTTAAATAGCTGGCTTCCACAAAAACAAAACAACAAAAATTTATTATTTTTAAAATATGAGGATATGTTGAAGGATTTGAAAGGAACGATAATTTTAATTGCCAAATTTTTGGGGGAAAATTCAGCAAAATTAATTGAAAATACACAAATTTTGGAAAAAATTATTAAAGAAAGCCAATTGGAGTCTATGCAGCAAAATCAGACTAGATGGTTTCCGGGGAATGCTTTGCACAATGAGTCATTTATTCGTAAAGGATGTGCCCGCGACTGGAAGAATTATTTGAGTAGAGAACAGAGCGATTTAATTGATGAGGTGAATAAATTTCAAATAAAATCTAGCGTAATTATAAGCCTCATTGAGATTGAGACAAATTGTCTCTAATATTGAGGGGTACCCTAAATAGAGGGTGGCACTTAGACAGCTCTTTCCCTTCTAATAACCAACCAGCCTTGAGATGTCTTTTATAATGAGGGGTATCCTAAATAGAGGGTGGTGCTTAGACAGCTCTTTCCCTTCTAATGAACAACCAACTTTGAAAAACGCATCAAGTGGTATCTTATATTGAGGGGTACCTTAAATAGGGGGTATTGTCTAGAGGAGTATTACCTTGTACATAAGACTACACAGCTTCTCCCCCTTCTAATGTCCAACTAAATTAAAAAAGTATACTATATGAGGTATATCTCAAGTATTGAGGGGCATTGATGAGTATCTTATAATTAAGTCCGACTTTTAGGGCATTATAATTCTTTAAAATTTTTCAAAATTTTTTTAAAAATTTTTTCCTATTTTAAGTTATTCAAACAAAGAATGGCTGGGACAGAAGCCGAAAATTGGTGGAAGGATGAAATGAGATGGGAAGATGAAGAAGAAGAAAATGGAGAATATAAACAACAACAAACAGAGGAAGAAACAATAAACAACGATTCTGGAATGGAAAGTGGGGATGATGAAGAAAATTGTTTTGAAAGTCAAAATAGAAGGGATTCTGTAACTTCTGAATGTTATTCGACTACAAGTTGTTCTTCTGATACTTCTTCAAATTTTTGAAGAATTTTTTGAGAAATCTCTTCTTCCTCTTCTTCTAGTCTTCAAAACACCAAATTTTGGCTTTACTGCACTTTTAACGAAAAATTACATTTTGCCAAAATCTCAAAATGGTCAACTCACCAAAATGGCTTTTTTACATATTGACAGAATTTTTTTGAAAAATATTTTTACCAATTATACCCATAATTATACCCATCAGTGCTGTGTATGGCCCCGGGAGTTAGCTCCGGAATCCGGCTCCTGAGCTAAGATTCTGAAAACCCCGGAGCCAACAAATGCACGAAATACAGCATTGATACCCATTAATATTTTTATTATTTATTTGTTTACCCATAATTAGATGATATTAATTAAGTTAATAAAAAATAATTTCTTTTAAAAAAGAAAATAAAACCACATGATTTTTATTCATTTTAAAAAATAGAGATTTTATTGTTAATTCAATAGGAAGTTTTTTTTTTTGAAAAATATTTTTTAATTATTAGATTTCCTATGCCTCTCTGTTATAGCACCCCCTTCCCAAAGCACTTTCCGATCCAACGTCACCTCAACTTGGCATTGAGGGGTGTTTTTAGCCTGGTATTCGCTTCAGAGGGTTATAAATCAAAGAGGGATTAAAGTGCATTTTTTTAAAAATAAAAAAATTTTTCTAAGAAAATTTTCCAAAAATCTCTATTTTTAGATTTCCTATGCCTTTTAATTAAAATATAATATTTTTAATTATTCTTCCTTGTATTTAATTTTAGTTTTAATTATTATTATTTGCATTTTATTTTACTTTATTTATAATTTAATATATTTTTCTGATTAATAAAATAATTTATTTGTAATAAATATAAAAATAAATATTTTGTAAAATTATAATTAAAACAATAAAAAATTTAAAAAAAAACACAAAAAATACAAAAACTTCAAAACAAAGTTTAATTTAAAGTTTAAATAAAACACAACACTGGGATGTGGCGCTTTGGTTTTTGGCGTTCTGACATTTGGCGTGTTTTAATAATTTGAAAAATTAGCGTGCGAAAATTTTGGCGCACAGGTTTGAAACATAAACATTTCAAGTTTATTTACAAAACAAGTAAAGGAGTTGAACAAGTTTTATTATTTGTTAGAAACATTTCTCTCCTTTTATAAACAATTACAATTGTAAATGTCATAGTTGTTGTAAAAACACCAACAAATAAAAATGTTTTCAAGTTTTTGTTGAACAAATAATTTGTTGTTGTTGTTGTGGAAGAATCAACAAAATAAACATTTGGGTTAAACAAATATTGACAGCGAGACCCATGAAAGTTTGTTGGGCAACTTTAAATGTTTTTATTATCAAAAGGAGTTGTAAAACATGTTTTACAATAAGTTTAAAATAAATAAACTTGGAATAAACAAACTTCAAAAATTAAATAAACTTGAAAATAAACTTGAAGGGAAAATAAACAAATTAACTTAGATAAATCAACTTAAAACTTAAAATAAACCTATCATAAAATTAAATAAACTTGATGCAAAAATATACATAAACTTGATAAACTTAAAATAAAATAAACTTTAAAATGTAAAATAAACTTGAATCAGAAAAAAAACTTGAAATAAATAAGCTTGGAATAAACTTAAAACTTAAAATAAACCTATAATAAACTTAAATATAAGCTTGAAGCAAAAATTAAACTTGAAGTAAGTAAACTTGGGAAAAATCAACTTGAAATAAATAAACTTAAAAATAGACAACATAAACTTTAAAATGTAAAATAAACTTAAAATAAAATAAACTTGAAATAAATAAACTTAAAGCTTAAAATAAACCTAAAATAAACTTAAATAAACTTGAAGCATAACTAAACTTTAGAGTCTCAAAATTTAAAACTTACATGCAAAATATAGGAGATAATTCATCATTATAAATAATTTTTCTACATTTTCCCCCATTATAACAAAAATATTTTTTTGAATAAAATGAGCATTCAACAGGTTTATTAATTAAATATTCTTTACTAATATCAATTAAATTATTTTTATTTGTTTCAATTTTAGCTTTAATTTTAATCAAAAAAATAATTAAAATTAATAAAATAATTATTTTGAACATTTAAAAATTTTTCAAAAATTTTTAAAAATTTTAAAAAAATTTTTGAAAATTTTAAAATAAATATTTGGGAGGAAATTAAATACATTTTTAATTTTTTTGTAATTTTAAAATATCCCAAAAATATTAAAACAAATAAAAAAAACAATTAAATGAGTAATTAAATGACTCATTAAAATATCCTCTTTTTTAAAGCTTTGTGTCTGTTTTAAACCTTTTTTGGAAATTTTTGTGTCTATTTATTTGTACAGGAGATGTTAAATACTTAATAGAAGATTTCCGTTAACAAAGAATTTTTTTGTTAAAAATTAAAAAAAATAGTAGTTGACGGCCTCCTAGGAAAGACCGTCAATTATAGGTATAGGACAGGGGAGGTATAGGACAGAGACCTAAATTAGCAGAGCCGAAACCCGATCTGAAGAAAATTTTGAAGACCCGACTTTTTTCTCAACCCCTGGTTTAGGCTGATAGGTGGGAATTAAACCGAAAATTTTATTTATAAAAAATGTTACTCCAATTTTTAGTTGATCGTGAAATTTTGATTATTTAAAAATTTACCAAGTAAAAATAAGTTATTTTAAATTATGCGGATTTCTCTTTATGCGGATTTCTACAATATTTTCATGTAAATTCTATATCTACTGGCAAATTTAAAATTTATAGGAAAATTTAAAGTTACCGCGGAAATTAATAATGTCCGGACTATAGTTTCCGGTCGGTTTTTGAAGATCTTCGGATAACCGAAACCGAGCCGGAAAATCCTCTTTGGTATCTTCTTCATTGATCGCTTGACAACTCTCAACCAGACGTGGGCGAAACGTTTCGTTTCGTTGTTTCGTTAGTTTCGTTATGTTTTTAACTGTTTCGTCTCGTTTCGTGACGAAACAGTTTTTAATTTGTTTCGTTTCGTTTTGTTAACGAAACACCTGTGTTTCGTTAACGAAACATTACCTATTTTTAAGCCAAAATATTACCCAAAAACTGAAAAAATTTCACCTTTGGCCTTCCAAAATCCGCAAAATTTTCGCCTGCGGCGCTGAAAAGGGAAGAAATCTGGCTTCTTTGCCTTCCAATATTCTCAAAAATTTCGCCTGCGGCGCTGAAAATGGTCTGGGTCTGCTCTCAACCCAGGTCTGCTCTCAACCGATACATTTATTTTTATTTGATTAAGAAATCCGTGCCAAAAAAATTTTTTTTTAAATTTTTTTTTAATTTTATAAAATTTTTTCCTACCTATTTACATAATGTATTTTAGTTAATACTTAATAAATAAAATTGAAATTTATTATCATTTAAATTTTATTACAATAAAATTTAATTAAATTGCAAAATGTGTAAGGGATACCCAGATTTAGGATACCCAGATTTAGATAACCCTTTTAATTTAATTTTATGGAGTACACGTATTTTTCTTCAAAAACTCGAATTTTCTCATTAGCAAGTACAAGTGCTGCAGTAAGACTTTTTGCATACACAAACTCCATCTGAACAACAGTTGAGGCCGCAACCCGGAAGTTTGCTTGGATCGGCATACTAAAATTATTTTAAATATATTTTTAAATTATAAATAGCAAAAGTATAGATTTTCCTAGAAAGGAGGATTTTACAGGATTTTTATCTCCAGTTAAAATTTATTAAAAAAATAAATCTATAGCATCTATGCGCAACTTCCAATTAACGGAAGGCGCAGATGTATGTAGTAGTGATCGAGACCGAGAATCAACCCCGAGACCGAGACTCGGACCGAGACCGAGACTCGGACGGAGAGTCGAGATATCCACAATCTTACTAATTCTAAATCTCTCGATATCCACCTTAATCCGCTGATATTCACATTAATCTCTTAAAATCCCCTCATATCCCTCGATATCCCTCCAAATCCAAGCCATTGTCAAGGCCGCAGGCCAAAATGTTTTAAACTTTAGTTGGTCATGAAGCCCTCCCTCTAAAGTAAGCACCCTCTAGAGTTAGATAGAAAAGGCCCTGGGGGTTTATTTTATAGCAAATACTGTAATTGATTTAGCTAGATGCTAACACTAAATCCCTAAAAATCCCCCATCCATATCTATTGGCATAAATAGCTTTTGTGGTTTATTTAATTACACAGAAGAAATTTAAAAAACCTTAGCCTTTTTTCCTTCAATCTCATTAGCATAGAGAATAATAGCTACAAATACCAAAAACAAAAACATCAAAGTTAGCTTCATCATTATTAAAAATTGTTTTTTTTTAAATTTAAAATAAGAGAATTTTTAAATTAATTTTATGGTTCATATGTAAAAATTCACGCTGTTTTTATATGGAATAGATCAGTTCCTCGATTTATTTAAATGTTTGAACATATTTAAAATTTAAATATTCATTAAAATGCTAATTTAGCGACACCTGGATTAGAGACTCAGAGACAACGTGTAATACTTCCGGTACACTAGCGATTAGACGTTTGCGGGCTGTTAAATGACAATTTTTTATTAAAATAAATTAGTAACTATGGTATATATATATAAATTAATTATATATATATACCATAGGGTAAATTCACGTGAATTTACTTAAAAAAAATTTTTTTTATGAAAAATTTTTTTTTAAATTTTTTTTAAAACCGCTGAAAGCTACTAGAGACTTCCAAGACTCTTGGTCTTGAGTCTTGACTCAAGACTTTTCTTGGGTTTTTTCCGGTCTTGGTCTTGGTCTTGGGGTGAAGTCTTGGTCTTGGTCTTGGTCTCGACTTTTTTGAGATTTTAAAATATACACCCCTAAAGATCGGTGAAATAATAGAGAAAAGTAAAAGATGGTAGGGGTAAGGCGAAAAGGAAGAGATTGAGACGGGTAAAAAAGCTTTTTTTGCTTTTCTCTCATATGGTCGTGTGGTTGACTGGTTGTGCGTTAGGTTCATCCCTTTGACAAATGAAGGTTCGGACCCTGACATAAGAAATAACTAAATAATTTTTTCGTTTGTAAACAAAATTTTTATAAAATTATTTTTTATTAAAAAAGTTTGTTAATTTTTAAATAGATGAATTTTAGCCGCTTTGGCGTCCAAAATTCCCAAAATTTTCGCCTGCGGCGCAGAAAAGGAAAATTTTTTGCTTAAGGATCTTCCAAAATTCGGAAAATTTTCGCCTGCAGTGCAAAAATCGGTATTTAGGAGACTTCGGTCCCAAAATCGCAATATTTTTTCCGAATTTTGATTATATTTCATATAAAACTCGTGTCTATGACACGAAAAATTTAACAAAAATTTGCCCTATGTGGCCAAAAAATAGCCTTGAGTCTTGTTAATTTTTGGTCTTGAGTCTTGGGGTCAAGTCTTGGTCTTGGGTCTTGGTCTTGGGGTCTAGTCTTGGTCTTGAGTCTTGGTCTCGAGTCTTGGAAAATTTTCGGTCTTGGAAGTCTCTAAAAGCTACTATTTTACCAATAGAAAGCCTCAACATAAACCAAGAATAAAATTAAAAAAAAATTTTTTTTTTCACAAACTATGTAAAATTTAAAATATACACCCAGGCAGAAAAAATTTTTTAAAATAAAAAAAAATAAATTAAGACTTTGAGACGTCTTCTTTTGAGACGTCGAAAACCCAAAATTTTCCAAGACTGGACCCCAAGACTCAGGACCAAGATTAGACCCCAAGACCAAGACCAAGACCGGAAAAACCCAAGAAGAGTCTTGGAATCAAGACTCGAGACCATGAGTCTCGGACGTCTCTACTCTTCTTATTTACAAGTCTCCAATGGATACTTATTAGTCAAAACAACATTTTATTTTAAGAGTACATATATCTAATAAACACATAGAGATCCTTCTTTAAAGATAATGTCGGTGCAAACGTCACGGCAAAAACGCGCCGAAAAGTTCCAAACTAAAATTGCGTAAGCCGCTTATAATTTAAAAATTTAAAAATTAAAATTCAAAAAAGGCAAACTTACGTGGATTAAAGGAAAATTTACTTGGATTTTTATATATTTAATTATTGTTTGGACACATAAGGTTTTAATAAAAAATTATTTTTATTGAATTAATAGGACATAAAAATCAAGGATCTTTAAAGTTAAATTTAGAATTCTACTTAATTCAAAAAATTTTTTCTTGTCTTTATTTCTTAATTAGAGTGGCATGAGGTTGAGGCCTGATTGAGAACGTGGTCCTCACCCATTTTTCAATCTCGGTCTCGGATTGATGGCCTTGGGCCTAGCCAAGAACCTTTGGGCCTAGCTAAGAACCTCACCCATTTTTCAGTCTCCGTCTCGGATTGCCGGCCTTGGGCCTAGGCAAGAACCTCGCCGAGTAGATAGGCTAAATATACGGCCACTAAGAATTTATTTTTTGATTATTCTATTTTCATTTTATCAAAATTCTTCTTTAATGACGCATCTATTGGAAGCAGAGGTGGTCGGAATTCCGATAGATTCCTTCTGATTTGAATGTTTTTAATCAATTTTTAATTAACCTTTATATGCAGTAACTATAGAAATTTGATAAGATTTTTTCTACTTTACATACACACTAAAAATGGGGGGTTGCAGACTTGATCCTTTGTAAATGAATTTCATATTGTTCGAAAATTCTCGATTTTTCTTATAGGACCGATCAATTTATGATCTATCATTAGGTATATTTTCATTAAAATTTTAGTTTTTAACACAAAAATCCTGATGTTTTTAAAAATCAACATGTCTTTTCTATTTTAAAAAAGAGTTTTTTTTATTAATAATTTAAATTTAACCCTATCTAAACTTTTTATTACTAATTTTATTTTAGAAAATTAAATTTAATTTTTTTAAATTGTTTTAGATCCCAACTTTAAATAAAACAAAATATTGTCTTTTATTTTTTAAATAATTCTTTTAGCTTCAAAAGTCTTTTTCAAAATAACACCCCCAATTTTCATCCTTAACAAGTACACAAGTCACAGTTGCAACTCTGTTTTCCTGTATCACAAGTTACAGTATCAACACCAACACAGCAGCCGGTGCCGCAACCTTGAACATCACTTGGATCGGCATACTAAAATTAATATTTGTATTAAACCAAGAAATAAATTATAATTTCAAAACAACCTTTGCTCTTGCCTCAATTTCATTAACGTAGAAGATAATAGCTATTAATACCAAAATACAGAATATTAAATTCAATTTCATCATTATTAAAGAATTATATATTTTAATTTGAATTTAGAGGATATACTCTTAAAAATATTAATAACCGTTCAGACTAAATAATTTTTAAATGTTTACAGTTTTGATGCTTGAATTGCCATTATGTTGGGGTTAAAGTAGGGTAGCGACCCGACCCCGAAAACCCCGACTCCGACGGATTTTTTAGCAACACACAACAACTACAATCCCCGACGCAAACCTCGAGTCGGGGTCGTGGCGACTATCTAGTAAGCGATAAAAAGGAAAAGTGTAAATGGGCAGCGGCTGCAAATAACAATAACAAACTTGCAGCAGCCGATGGGTGGTCGGATAGCCGAAACGGATTAGGCCACAGTTTGGAGAGAAGGGGCCCTGGATCGAAGGACAGCAGTCCAACCCAATTTTTCTCCACCCTAAATCGGATCCAAGAAAATTTTAAAACCCCACCCGAAACCTGACCCGACAATTTTCTCAACCCGTCCCATTCCTGAAGTGAACCAGCATTATCCATTACACCACTCAGCCTACTGCCTAGCTTTAAAAATTAAATAGTTATATGCTTTACACGTTTAGTATATTTAATAGAATTATTTAAAATTAAAAAATGATTTATTTATTTAACTAAAAATTTAATTTTATAAGCTCTTTCTAAAATTTATTTTAATATTTGATCATATTTAAAATTTAAATTTTATATTTAAAAAAAATTATTTTTTCATAAACTATATAAAATTTAAAAAAAATACTACAAGGCTAATTCACGTGAATTTACTTAAAAAAATTTTTTCATAAAATTTTTTATTTTAAAACTGCTGAAAGCTACTATTTTACTAATAAAAATCCTCCACATAAACCAAAAATAAAATTAAAAAAAATTTTTTTTTCACAAACTATAAATATATGTAAAATTTAAAATATACACAAAGGCAGAAAAAATTTTTTATAATTAAAAAAAAAATTTTTTTTCATAAAAAAGGTGTTGGCAAAATTAATAGATTAAATTAAACTTTCTAATTTTAGCTTATTTTTAAATTTTATTTTTAAAATAAAAATATATTTTTTGAATTTAAAATACACATGTGATTTTAAAAAATAAAATTCTCCAAGGTATACTTTGGTGTTATTCAAAATAAATTTCTCTAAAAAATATTTTTTTGCAAAATTTTTTATAAAAATTAAAAAAATTTTTTTTTAATTTTGGTTAGAACACTAAACCCCAAGATTCTTAGATGGTGAGTCATAGTGGCTAAGGTAAGAAGGAATGATATTATCTAAAAATTAGGGTTCGGGTGTTCGAGTCGGGCCGACGTTCGAGTAAATCTTTTCGGGCCTCATTTTTATCGGGCCGGCCCGACCGAGTCTCTTCGGACCAAAATTCAATGCCTGACTTGATCTTTCGGACCGGGCCGGATCGGGCCCCCAATCCCCAAATCATATTGATGATTTGAGGAACAATTCAAGTAAAGTCAACGTAAACTAAACATAAATGTCGAGGGATGCGAAGTGATTAAGAGGATACTTGTGGATTAAATGCTAGGGTGAATAAGGTAATAAGAGGAAACATCGCCGCTAAGAGATTTTATGGAGAAATTGATGATTTGAGGGATTACCTGGGCTAGTGTAGGTGGGAAGGAAATGAAAGGATATCTTCCAGAGAATATCTTCCTGGATACTTTCGAAGCTTTCGAAGCTTTACTTTCGAAGCTTCCTCGGTAAAATATTTTTTATATTAATCTATTATTCACCCTAATTTTATTTTTCTTTTCAGTTCAGTTCTCCTTTTCCGCTTTCTTCGGTAAGATATCAAATCTTACCGAAGATTAACGGGAAACCGAGGTACAGTACTTCAAAAAATATGTCAACCCGCAAGAGCTTAATTAAAAATTTTTCTTTTAGGCTCATTTGAAAGCGCATAAAATTTACTGCAAAATAGTCCGGGACTTAATTTTTCTAGAATACCTATATCAGTTTGAAGTAGGTCCTCTTAACTTTAAAAATGCTCAAAACTCTTCAATATACCCCAAAAATGTTAACTTAAAAATTCCTTAAACTTTATTTCCATGCATTCCTTATTGTGGAAAATAAACTGGTACTATTTTGTTGCAAATCTTATGGGCTTTCAGATAGGCCTAAAATAATTCTTTTTATGAGCTCTAGGCGTTAGTGATGTTCGAGACTCTCGGTCTCGACTCTCGAGTCGGGAAATTTCTCGGGTTTTTTGAGCTCTCGGTCTCGATCTCGGTCTCGGTGTTTTGGTCTCGGAAAACGAGACTAAATTTACACCCCTAATGACGGAAATTTTTTAAATTTTACTCGTACTTCATGTACTTATCGGACATAATATATTTAAAAATTTTCACCTGCGGCGCAGAAAATGAAGATTTTTTGGCTTCTTGGCCTTCCAAAGTTTTAAAAATTTTCGCCTGCGGCGCAGAAAAAAGAAGATTTTTGGCCTTAGGATCTACCAAAATTCTCAAAATTTTCGCCTGCGGCGCTAATTGGAGTAGGCCCTGATGCGTGAATCAAGATCCTCCATTAATCCTCCATTATCCCTCTTAATTCAGACAGATCTTATGTCACTTGAGACCTACATATCAAAAATTAATTTTCCAATTTTTTTATTAAAAAATCTTTTATCGATTTCCGATTTTCGAAGTTATTTTTCTTTCGATTTCGAAGATTTTGAAAATATTAGAGGGAGTACATAGGAGAATATCGTGTTTTGGGTTTCAAGGGATTTTGGAATATAAAGGATATCAAGGGACTCTGGGGATTAGGATGGACATCAAGTGATATCCCTCTTAACCTCTCGACTCTCGGTCTCGAGTCGAGTCTCGGTTTCGGGGTTGATTCTCGGTCTCGGTCTCGACTCTCGGCTTTTTTTAACTCTCGAACATCACTACTAGGCGTGTACTTTGTTTATAAACCGCCTCCAACCACTATTTGAGTCCCCAAGCCTATTTATAATAAAGTTACAAACTTAGGTTAATTCATTTTAATTGAATTATACTCGAAATTTGGTGTTTTTCGGCATAATTTTTCCTTTATCAGAATTGATCTTCAAAAACTATAAACGCATAAATGATTTTTATAAATAAAAAGAATCAAATATATTTTAAAAATATTTTCGAACCCTTATGGTTTGTCTTAAATTCTCATTTTTTTGAAAGCTCTTAAAATTTGCTATAAGAAAGTAGTTAAGTTTTATTTTCTAGAAAAAAATATTTCAGAAAGTTATTAAGTCTTAAATTTCTAAGGCAGAGAAAGACCCCTATAAATACTCCATAAAATTAGCCTCGGAAAAATAACGACTACAGCTTTCTAACGAATTTTTTACTGAAATGCAAGATCCATTTTATCTAATACAAGATCCATATTTTAGAAAAGAATGAAGAAGGAATGGAAAATGGTGGACGATACTTGGATAGTACCCTTAATTTAGCCTTATTCAAAATTTATTACTTTACTATATTAGAAGTATTTTAAAAAATTAAAAGTTATTTTTTTACTTTTAGATTCCCAAATTTAATATAAATTTTTTATTTATCAACGTTTATCTCTAATATAATTATTTTATTCTCTTCAAAATTTTTTTCAAAACAGCACCCAATGTTCATCATTTACAGCAGGTGTTACAGTCGCATCGCGTCTTTTTTAAATCACAAGTTATAGTATCAACACCCCAACAGCAGCCAGTGCAAGGATCGTTGGATTGAATATTCTATAATTCTCGATGATATATTAGCGAAATTATTGAAATGATTAAATAAAAGGGCTTATTTTTGTTCTTATTTTTATCTAAAGTAGTGGAGGTTAACAGTATGGGAAAGTAATATTTTTCTCAGAGGTAGGTATAAGCGAGGGGTATAAGCGACCTGCATAGGTATAAGCGAGGTTAAGCTAGCACTGTCAGCGCGGTCGCAGATTCGATCCTGCTCGGTTGCTGGACTTTTGCTTTCACTAACTCTACTGAACTACCTGGAAATAAATTAAAACAAACCTTTCCATTAATCTCATTAACGTAGAAAATAATGGCTATTGATACCAAAAGACAGAAAATTAAAGTTAATTTCATCGTTATTAAAATAATATTTTTATTAATTTAAATATAGAGAATAAATCTAAAAATATTTGTTACCTCTGAATGAAAATTTAATTTTATAAGCTCTTTCCAAATTATATTTTATTAAATTTTATAATAAAAAATTTTTTTTATAAAATATACAAGCAAATTCACGTGAATTTATTCAAATTTTTTAATTTTTTTCTATTTTAGAGCAAATAATATTTATATCGAGATTGAGATATGAAAACGAGAAGAAAAATTCGAGACAACTCGAGAGAGAAAATATCAAAGATTTTTATTATTTTACGTTCTAAAGACCTCATTTTAAAGATACACTCAATACAAGGGTTTCTCAAAAGGTTCTGTTGCGTGAAGGATTACCGGAACCCATAAAACACACTAGATGCATCCCCACATAAGATAGTGTAGGAGAGTGAAAATGATGTCTAAATGACACCCCAAATTTAGAATACGCCTCATTATTAGATACTAAGTTTCCCTCAAGGTGTAATTAAACAGAGGTCCATTAAAGATACAAGTGATACTAAACTATATTGACCATAAAATAGCAACATTATATTAGGGCATTAACTTGGTGGGTAACCTCGTAACATGACAATAATGAGACCAAACATCCGAGAAACATAACAAATTGGATTGGATTTAATTTTGAGAGATCTCAGATTAGGGTTCAATGGAATTATCAGAATCTGATTGGTTTTTCTCTAACCAATACCTTTTGCGAATATGCCATTCCTCGCGACTTACAACGCACTTAAGACGTGGTACTTCAATTCTCCATTTCTGGCCTACTTTATTGACTAACTTCCCAGGCAGCCATAAAGTTTTCCCGTTCTTGTTCGTGTTTTTGACTAACACGTCTTCATTGTTGGCGAATCGGTTTCTTTTGTGCCATGTTTTGGGCGTTTCTTCGTTTTTGAATATTTTCTTTTTCCAGAATGGACTTTCTTCGTTTTTCAAGAATGGTTTAGGACTACGCCATTTTTTCTGTTTTGGAGAATTGAATACTTCTTTTGGAATGAATTTTGCTAGAATCGTAGAATTCGTTCCGAATTTATTCAATATTGGCAATCCCAAAATTTTGACATCTCCTTTGACCAAATGGAATTCTTCTTCACTTGTGATTCCGAATAATTCTACAATTGCTTTGAATTTTCCTTCAATCTCGAATTTTGTCTTTCCTAGGCCTATGCCTGAATAATCAACTTTGAATAATTCTGGACTGCCGATTTTCGTCCAAATCTCTTCATTAAGAATATTTATTTGGCTTGCCGAATCAACGATCATCTCGACTAATTTTTCATTCAATTTCAATTTTTGCGTGATCCATTTTTGTTTAATCAGAATAGAATTTGGATTCACAATATCGGTAATACCACAAAAGGTTCCTGACGAATCTGGATCAATAGAAACCTGATTAATCTGTGGTCTATTGAATCGGTTTAACCAACCTTTAGGCTTACGACAATCACGTCCGTAATGTCCAAAACGACCACAATTGTAGCACTGAATGTCTTTGAATTTGTTTGGATTCTCCGAATAATTCGAATAATTGTTGAATCGTTGATTTCGCGAATTATAATTGAATCTCTCTTGGTAATTGTTTCTAATGAATTTATTTTCCGAATCGTCCTTCGTTTTAGGATTTTGAATAGGTTGAGCCTGAATAGGAATTTTACTAACATTATTTACTTCGAATGAATAATCAGGCTCGAATTTTACCTTATCTTGAATATTCTCAAAAATCTTTGCATCTGCCTTTGTTGCTAAATAGCTGCGACATTCTTCCAATAGTTGCTTGAATGTACATTGCTCCGAATTCGAATTTCGCTCAACAAATCGCAGGCAGATTTGACGCAAATCATTGGCTTCTTCAGGAATGCCTGCAATGAAAATAAGAATTTTCGAATCTTCTACAGTTAAGGCCATTTGTGCCTTCTCACATTCCGAATTAACCAGGGTCCCAAAATCTAATACTTTCTCAACACAGGGACATCTTAGCTTAATAACTTCGAATCGTTTAACAATTTTGGACCGAGGGTCACTGAATTCATTTTCTAACTCTTGAATGAGAATATCGAATCTCATCGAATCTAACTTCTGGGGCATCATTTTCTGTGAAATCTTAGCATATTCACTACCCCCTAGCTTGGCGACTAATAATCGGACTTTAACATTTTCGGCTAAAGAATTACCTTCGTTCTCAAAGAATGATTTGTGCTTCTCGTACCAGCACGCGAATGTTTTGCCCTTTCCCAAATCAAACTCGAATTCTTGAATCACAGAATTTAATTTGCAATATAGTTCGGCTGACTTTTCTTCTTCTGAATCTTCTTTTTCCTTTGTTTTGCCGAATTCCTTCATGAAATCTTGCGTTGACTTCAGAATTTCGCCTAGCATTTTTACTGCTTCTGGCGTGTCCATTTAGGATCTAGAATATGCGATTTAGAATTGAATAATATCCGAATAAGAATACCTTTTTGAATCAGGTTCGAATAACCAGACCGCGCCACTGTTATGTACGTGACTTGGATGTCTACGTACTAACAAAGAATAACACAAAGATAAGACAGTGTCTAACAACTGTGCTTTATCTACAATAATAATACAATAGGAACGAACAATAGGAATATGGCAAGATGCCGAATATGTGGAGACAGAATAGAATAGAATAATACTGCGACAATAGACTAAGACCCAGACTGAATAATAGGAAGGCTTTTATACTAAGCCAATACCTAACAAAAAGGTTATTCGGCGGCTGGGAGCGAATCAGCATCTTCAATAGAACGAACTAATGTGTTATCCATTGCACCACTCCGCCTACTGCACAGCCTTAGGAATTAAATAGCTATATGCTTTCATTTTGAAGGTGTAGATTTGTGGTTTTTTAACTAATCTATCCCAATAACAACCAATTAAACTAAACTAAGATTGGAAATTTCTTTAAAAATCTTGTCATTCTTCCTCATGATTTCCCATTCTTGCCACGAAAGCAATCGAAACCGAAGCAAGAAAAGAGACCACTTTTTCCACTTCCTTGGCTGCTTCTACCGCTAGAACTTCCACTCGCATGATGGCTTCCGTGACTGCCAACATCGCTTCTACTTCCACGATGGCTTCTATGACTAATATCACTTCCACGAGGATCAATGCCCATTTCTTCAATCACCTCATGTTGGCTACCTTGATCACTCCCATAATCTCCAGTTTCCGAATGGGGAGTTTGACCAGCTTCGCCTCCAATATTATGACTACTTTCCCCAACATCTCCTTCTCCATAATAGCCACTTTGTCCATAAACTTCGGCTTCAGAATGGGGACCAACATCGCTCCATTCAGGTTGGCCAATATCTCTCCCTTCATCCGTATAACTTTCAAGTTGAGGCTGGCTGCTTTCCCCAAGATTGCTCTCACCAGTATCAAATCCAATATCACCAACATCGCATTGATCAAAATAAACGTCGATCTAATAAATTTTCATAGAAAATTAATAGAAATAGCATACTTTTAAGCTATAAGCCTAGTATTCTTGTATCAATTAGTATATTATACAGTCATGAATATACTAATTCAGTTAAAGGCAGGCTAAAACCAGGGTTTCTCAGTGTCTAAATTCTAAAACCGGTAGCCTGAAGAAAAAACCGTGGTTTCAAATTTTACCAAGCAAAATAAAAAGCTCTCAGGTCAAAATGTTATACTAACTAAAATTATTCTAACTACAAAATGCCCTGAAAATTTCCAAATTTAAAATTAATGAGATGAATGTCTTAATATTTATTTTAAAAATAAATATTTCAAAATTACCAAGCGTCTATGTGGAGGAATGTGTAGATCTGACCCATTTTGATAATTAAAAATATCAATCAAATTACAAAGACCTCCCTGGTAAACATTTTCATTTTCCATTTGTTCAATCAATTGGTGATTTATAAGATATTCTTGTAAATAATCTCGAAGGGAAGTGTTATTTGTGAGATATTGAGAATAAAAGAATTTATAGACGTTAACTTGGTGAGGAGAACCTTCCAAAAAGTTTGGGCCGGTTTTGTCTGGAAGTTCATAAATTCCTTAAAAAATTTTTAAAGTGATTCTCCTAGCAGCATTTAAAGGGAGGTTAAACAATCTAAAAGGGAAAAGAGCCCGAAAAAGAAGATACTGCTCGATTAAACCTCTCGATTTTTTACAAGAGAGAACTTTAAAGTTAAAAATTGTAGATCATCCATCAATTACTGTAGGAAAGAAATAAAGGTTAAGCCCGGAAAGGCATAGATGCTACAACATACTAGAAGCTTTTGACATCCTAGAAGCTATAGTGATTTTGTTACCTGGCGCTCTAGCCCAAAATCTTAAACAAAATCTCAACAATTTCTAAGACAAAATTTTGAATACCGTATTTACTCAAATACTCTGGATTGTATTGCTTCAGTATATATCGTTTCACATCTCGCTGGGTAGGTTTGAGTAAATCCGGTAAATTATTAAATACTAATTACTTTTAAATTTAAAAACAATCTCTTTGTAGTATCCAAAGACTTTGTAATCTTCAGTTTTTTCATCCGGGCGAAAAACTGCATTAAAACCAGTTGCCAACTCTTTTTCCACCGCTGCCAAATCCTGCACTACTTTGTTATATTTCACAACCACTGAAAAAATTTAAAAAAATTTACATATTTAAGCAATAAAACCAGTGTACGGCACATTTGCTACTACCGAGATATTCCCTATAATGTTCATGCTGTGGAAAAGTTCATTGGATGGGAGATGGAATTGAACCGTCATGGAAAGGGCCCAAACCGAAGCACAACCGACTGTGCCACCATCCACAAACCGAATCGGTATTGTAAAGCATATAGCTATTAATTTCCTAAGGCTGAGCAGTAGGCGGCGTGGTGTAATGGCTAACACATCAGTCCGGTCTACTGAAGATGCTGGTTCGCTCCCAGCCGCCGAATAACCTTTTGCTATAGTTAAAGGAGAGAAATAGCTATAGCCCAGCTGCTTTACTGTGTTGCAAGATTTTGGAATTTTCGGTACATATGGTACAAGTATGTACTTTTTGATACTCAAAGTATTTGTACCGAAAAAATCAATTTGGCAAACCAGTCAAAACTGGTTTTATTTAAATCTCAGTACCGAAAGGACCCACATAATCTTCATTTAAAAAGTTGCCCATGATTAATTATCAATGCAATGGAAGCTCGGGATAACCATAAATACCTCCCCAATTTACAGTAGGCGGTTATTTATTTAAATACCTCCGCTTCTATTAACACTCAAATTCGTCACCATATTGTAAACAACCAAGTACAGTTTATCATATAAATTATTAGCACGCGTTTCAAATTTCTCAAAAGCTTCTGTATATTCAAAAAACGAAACTGCCTCTCTAAAAAATTTTATTTTAAAATATTATTAATTAAATAATTAAAATATTTTTTCTCACAAAATAAGGATAAATAGTATCAGGATTTGTAAACGGGCATTGGGATCGTCAGTTTGGGATTTGGATTTCCCAATATTTTCAATACCGAATGTTGATATCAAAAAATCTCGAAAAAACGAAATTTTTTGGTCGGTAATTTTGAAAATAACGACCTCGGAATATCTCTAAATCTTGAATAATTTTGATCTCGAATAATTTTGAAACAAATAATAATTCGTACATCAAAAATAAGAGATCGGATTTAAGGAAAATGAGAGAGTAAATAACCAACAGAGGTGGGTCTATCTCTTACTGTTCCGACCCACCTCTGATAACCAATAACCACAAAATCACAACTTGGTAACCAAAAGAAAAATGAAATCAAAATCGAAATTCGAAACTAATACTAGTCTAGTATATCCATATCTATCAACTTACTTTGTTTTTGAAAGAAGTTGGGTGTAAAAATGGTAATACTTCACTCCATGGTCTCCATTGTTAAAAAGCATTTTAATTAATGCTCTTGCTAATGCCAACAAATGATAGAAAAAATAAATATTTTCTTCAGCTTTTGGGCGTTTTATTATTTCTTCTAGTAATTTATCTAGTTGGCCTCCCAATCTTAAATTTAAAAAAATTTTAATTGGGATTTTATTTAATAAATGAACATTCATTGTGTGCTCTATTCTAAAAGTTAAAGATAAAAAAACTTGGCTGTACTAGGCAAAAAATGAACCTTGGCCTGGTAACTACTGTATATGTTTAAGTAATTAACCCTCGAGCAAGAGGTTGAAACAATAATTACCCAGAGTAGTTATTTGAGTATCATTATATCCCCTACAATTGTGTGGCAAAAAATATTTTCCCATAGTTCTTCCCGTACTTTTTAGGTCACGGTGAGAAGGGATAACTACTTATAAATAAAATGGATAATATTCTGAGGACAAAACGCTTATTAGTCAGAAAAATTCCCAAAAATTTTTGTCTGTAGAGCTAAAAAAAGAATAATTCTGGCTTCTAAATCTTCTTACTTTTCCAAAAAATCAGTTTCAATTTAGGTATCGGAACACTGAGATAAAGCCTTTTCTAGTGACCCATTGTCTAGCCAAATAATTTTTAATTTAAATAAAATCAAAAAATTAACTGTAAATTATGTATTGAATTTTTTATTTGAAGTTTAACAAATTTTAAATATAAAGGATGGCTAGGATCCTCATCCACTTTCATATTTATATAATAATTACTCGCAAAAATATTATATTCATTCGGCAATTTTTTTTGAATAATCATAGAGTATTTCAACAGCAAAATTAACTTTTTCTTTAACTTTAAAATAAAATATTGGAATTTTAATGATTATTCTTTGAAATTATTGAGGATTTTAAAATTATTTTTGAGTTATCATCAGTGATGCGGGAGTTCCAGTTCCGGAACCGTGGAACCGATGAATGTCTGGAACCGGTATGGAACTGGAACCGGCAAAATTGAAAAAGCGGTTCCAGAACTGGAACTGGAACCGGCAAAATTTTGGAACTTCCGTATCACTGGTTATCATCTTAATATCAATATATCATTTTTAGATACATACTTGATGCAACACTATTTAATAAGTTTTTAAATTTTGATTGACAATAAGACAGGGGGAGCCCCTTTCACCCCCTCCAATGGGCCATCCTGAATTTTAGAAAACATAAAACTGACAGCTCATCCTTGATATACACCAGGGATCAGCCGACCCGATTCCCGAAAATCATGAATTTTTTTTTGAGTTGAGATCACCCGATTTTTGTCGGGATTTTTGGGCCAGGTTCCTTATTTTCTGAAATTGGGAATTTAATTTCAATGTAGGCTAGATCACTGATATAAATCTCATTATAATGTAACAACTTTTCGTCCCAAGGGCTTATCTTGTAGGGAGGCCGAAGCATTCCTGCGTATTTATATACATACTATTCTACTAACCTTCCCTTTGCATTATTTGTTCAAGGTTAAATAAATATGTCATTCGGAGAATTTTATAGTAGGCAATTACCTAAATATAATTTAAAATATTTTAGTTTTAGGCTTTGAGTGTAGGCTTAATGATTCTTAAAGAATTTTTGGATAACGGGAAACGAACACCTCGATTCTTAGGTTCGATTCCGAGTATGAATATTTATGGTTTTTTCTTTTACATATGAATTTTTAACAAATTTTTAGTTATTCCAAAATAAAAAATAAAATTTGATCAATTATTGACAGCTCATCCCTGACCTGAGCTTCCGTTACCTACTTAAAATACAAATTTTTTAAAATTTGTTAGCAAAAAAATTTTTTAAAGTTCCGGTTTCGGTTCCGGGCCGGAACAAAGAAAAGTTCCGGTTTCTGTTCCGGGAACCGGAACTAAAATTGGATCCGGTTCCGGTCAAAATTTCGGTTTCTTTGAAACACTAGTAATTTTACATTTTTAATTTTGCGTGTAAAATCCGCGAGAAATTCTCCATAAATTGTATTAAATCCCTCCATTCTCAAGATTCCAAGATTGTGAAGGACTTGTCCCGCATGTTCTTCAAGAAGTTTCTCAATATCTTTGTTAACATCCAAAAGTTCACTTTCTTTAATCGAGTCCAAAATTTGTATTAGAAAAGACAGATCAACCAAACTATAATAATCTTTATCGGAGATTAATGGTTGTTTGTATTTGCCGGTGTGAAAGTGTGCTTTAAAAATTATTTTGTGATTTTTCGTTATTCTCCCTCATTTTATTTTCCCTTTAAACACCCGAATTTTATGCCTTTTCTCCTTTCTTTAAAATTAGAAAGAGCAGTGGCGTTATCCCATCCGGTATTAGGGTTTAGAATGAAGAAGCTAGGTTATATACTGAGTCGGTAACTCGAAATTATTTGAATTCTGATTCTAATTTAATCTTACGATGAAGTAAATTCATTCCCTTCACCAAATTCAGAGGCAAATCAAACACAAGGAGTAACAAAAAAGCTGATGAGAAGAAAGAAAACATTTTTTAAGACTTTATTTTCCAATAAAAGGTCTAAAATAAATTCTTTAAATCAAGAGTGAATTTTAGTGAAATATGAAAGAAAGTGGCATTAAAGGAAAATGATACACAAAGAAATTAAAAAATTAAAAATACAAAAAAATACAGGAAGAAATTTCAATCTTTGGGTGTAAAACGTATATGAGGGGGAGGGTGTTTTTGTTTCAAGAAAAGTCTACTCTTGACATGTAACAGCAAATGGTTATGATATGAATGATGTTGTAGAACATTTTCTCCAGAACATCTCAACTGCGAACAACAAAATGGGGATTTCTAGGTGCTTTGACGATCGTACCAAAATTCGCACTCATATTTTATACCTAGCAGAGCAAAAAAATGGGATTAATTAATTTAGGTACCACCCTAATTTTGGTACGGGGCCAAAATTAGGGGTTATTAAGGAGACTTGGACATGGATACGAATACTATCAGATAACCGCGGATATACGCGGTACAAATGGATATATGGTTTTCTTTAAATCGGATGGATACGGATTCCAAAACCCTTGCAATTCTATTTATGTATAGGGCAAATCTTTTCAAGGACTTGAATTAAAGTTTTTTGAAAAAAAATAAAATTATTAAAAATGTTTTTTTTAATTTTTTCTTAAAAATAAAATTTAGAGAGATAAATAAAATTAATTTTTAATGGATAAATAAATATTTGGCTATTGATTCCTTACTTATATAATCCCTTTGAAGTATTTCTTATATGCCTTGGATGTCTGATGAATTGTAGATTAATTTGTATCGAATGTCTGTCTAATAAAAGTAAATGCCGCATGTTTATTTTTGATTTTGGTGTCTGATTTCTTAAAAGATACAAAATTAAGGCCGGCAAAAGGCCGGCAAAGTTTCCTTTCATCCTAACAAGTAAAACAAAAATGCCGCCGAGAGTTTAGTTGAGCTGTTAAAAATAAACATTGGAGAGCTCTCAGGATCAATTCCCATCAAATCTTTCGGATAATTTAGGGAAAAGGGTTTAGAATGCCTGTAGTTATAATAAGGTGAAAAAAACATTTTACACACATTTATTATACATATTAGTGATGTTCGGGAGTGAAAAGAGCCGAGAGTCAAGAGCCGAGACCGGGAATCAACCCCGAGGCCGAGTCTCGGACCGAGATCGAGAGTCTCGAACATCGAGAGATCGAACATCGAGAGATCGAACATCACTAATACATATATTCCCCAAAAAACAAAATCTCACTATTACCCAAGGCATCAAAAGCGTATTATCAGACAAAATATTCATCAAATCACCAAAAAAAATAATCTAATCCAATCAATTGAATACAAAATATTATGTTCCAATTATCTTTTTCTATTTTGCTCTAAAATTTTGTTGAAAATTTAAAAAATATTTGAAGCCCTAGGCTTCTATTTTTCAATACTCCTCATTGAGTGATCTTCTAATAGGGCATGGGCTTCTATTGGTCTTCTAATAGGGCACCTCATTGAGTGATCTTCTAATAGGGCATTTTTAAAAATTGCCGACAAATAGAAAAATGTCTGGCAAAATAAAATGTCAAAACACAAATCTATTTTTGTGTTTATTGACAGATTTTTAATTTTGCCAGTCTGTCATTAAAGAAAATTAAATGCCATATTCACGTGAATTTTTTTAGTTAAATTAATTTAATAAATTATAAATTATATTTAAAATTAAAAATTTTTGAGGAATTAAATTTTATTTAAAAAAATTCTGTTAAATCGCCAACTATGCCGCCCCCTTTTGATGATTTAGAAAGGGCCACACTGATCTAACAACAAATATAAAAATACAGAGAAGTTTATCCAATAAATAAAAATATTTAAATATAAAAAAAGTTGCTAAAATATAATTTGAAAATTTCAACTAAAGTTTAATGAAATAACTAAAATATTAAAAAACTTGAAGGTGTAGGTTTATGTTTCTCTAACTAATAAAACCCTAACAAACAATGAAGTAAGACTAAGTTTAAAAATTTCTTTTAAAATCTAGTCATCTTTCTTCAAGAATTCCTTTTTCCACCACGAGAGCCTCCACTTTTACCATTTCCTCGGCTGCTTCTACTTCTTGAACTTCCACTGGCATGATTTCTGTAACTGCCATCATCGCTTCTACCTCCTCGATGTCTTCCATGACTACCAATATTACTTCCACGAGGATCAATGCCCATTTCTTCAATCTCTTCATGATAGCTACCCTGATCACTCCCATAATCTCCAGTTTCCGAATGGGTCCCTTGACCATTATCGACTTCAAAATTATGATAACTGCTTCCTCCTACATCTCCCCATCCATAACTGCCAAATTGTTCGCCTACATTTTCTGTATGGCGACCATCATCTCTTAATTCATTATGACCAATATCTCTCCCTTCATCTGTATAACTTTCAAACTCAGGTTGGCTGTTTACGCCAATATCACTCTCACCGACATAATATTCAATATCTTCAAAATTGCTTTGATCAAAATTGACAATGATCTAATAAATTTACTATTATTTAAAATTTTTAAAATAAAAATGGAATAATTTAAGGCTACGTTATAAAGTTACTACTAGAGATCGAACCAAGACCCAACTAACTGCATCGTATCTTTAGCCTGCCCAAGATTAGATACAATTCAATTTTGTGTTTAAACTTAATAGAGATCATGTAAGCGTCGGTCAGTGATGAATCTTAAACTTTATATTGTGAAGGAGATAAATGGGGTTTCCAAGTTTTAGCTTTAAACCTTTTCCTGGCCTAGGCAAAAATAAAGACCTTCAGGTCCTGAAACTTTCAAACTATCAAACCATAATTAGGCTTAATTTTATATGAGGCCTAACTAGAGAGTAATTAGGCTTGCCTAGAGAACGGATATCTCAAACAGAAATCTCGATTATCGAGATCTTTTCGAAATACCTCGTACGATTATTGTACGACCCTCTCAGTCCTGTC
Source organism: Meloidogyne incognita (assembly GCA_036172945.1). Lineage (NCBI taxonomy): Eukaryota > Metazoa > Nematoda > Chromadorea > Rhabditida > Meloidogynidae > Meloidogyne > Meloidogyne incognita. Next base: position 2,521,089 of record JARQAC010000037.1, read on the forward strand.
TCTAGTCTTAACATTTAAATATTTAAAAAATGAAAATATATCTCAAAAAAACTACCAGGCGGCTGTGTGGAGGAATTTTTAGAGTTAACCCATTTTGATAATTAAAAATATCAATCAAATTACAAAGATCGCCCTGATAAATAATATTTTCATTTTCCATTTGTTCAATCAATTGGTGATTTATAAGATATTCTTGTAAATAATCTCGAAGAGAAGTGTTATTTGTGAGATATTGAGAATAAAAGAATTTATAGACATTAACTTGGTGAGGACGCCCTTCCAAAAATGTTGGGTGGGTTGTTTGCAGAATTGAAGGATCAATTCCTTTAAAAATTTTTTTTATCTTTGCTTTATAAACTGGTAGATTTTGGTAATTTCTAGTTAAAAACTCAAAAGTATTTAGCAAAAAATAATTTGGATAGAACTTAAAATTAAGGAAATGGGAGATGAAAATATTTTGTTGAACCTTCGATTTTTGTAAAACCTAAGGAGAATACTAGAGCTAAAATCAGATTCCTAACAGATCCGTCAATTAAAGTAAAGGAGAGATTAAGAAGAAGGAAAGGTTAAGAAGAGGAGAGGTTAAGGATAGGTTAAGTTAAAGGAGAGATCCTGCAGTCCTCCTAAACCCCTAAAATACCCTATAAAACCTTTACAATCTTAATTTCAAAATTTTAAAGTAAAAAAATATAATAATTACTTTTAAATTTAAAAACAATCTCCTTGTAGTATTCAAAAATACTAAAATTTTCAGTTTTTCCATCGGGTTGAATAACTACATGAAAACGAGAAACCAATTCTTCTTCAACTGTCCTCAAGTCTTGCACTACACTAGTGTATTCTACAAACGCTGAAATTAAAAATAGAATTTACATACTTAAACCCCTTGTGATGATTAGAGATAGGAACAGGAGGAGATATCGTCAGCTCACCCCCTCCACCCCCCCCCCCCAACCCCAACCGAAACCGACCTCAAAGGGTTAAGGGTTAAAGGTTAAAGCTAGAGATTTCTTTAAACATACATACATCCATTTCTATTAACTTTGAATTTATTCAGCTTTTTGTATACAATCAAATTCAGTTTATTTTCATATAAATTATTAGCCCGTGTTTCAAATGTATCAAAAGCCTTTGTATATTCAAAATACGAAACGGCATCGCTAAAATTTTATTTTAAAATATTTATACCAGATCTATCACAGATCACACGATAGAGGGTTCTGTCCTGATAAGAGGAGATTCTCTAGCGATCACTTATAGAAAGAGTTTTGCAAAAGTTTAGCCACCGGGCAGGATTCGAACCTGCGACCTCCCGCTTTCGCTCGCTATATGCAGGAGCTCTACCTCTGAGCTACCGGGGCATCGACTAATGCTTTCTTTTTCCTTTTTAGATCGTTTAACCCCCGCCTAAGCGTTTTAAATGCTGCTGGGTGAATCATCCTTACATTATCTGATATCTTTTCTCACTGTAAAATTTTTTTTCTATTTGGAGGTGCGAAACTTTTAATTCGTTTTTCCTTTTGATGACCAGAATTTTACTTTTTGACTTGTTAACGAAATTCCTCACACAGTTTAATCAACTCACCCTGTTTGCAAAAGAAGATTGGTGTAAAAATAAATTTTTTGATTATTAAATGTGTTTTCGTAGTTTTCAAAGTTTACAAACTTTTTAATTAACGTTCTTGCTAATGCCAACAAATGATAGAAAAAATAAATATTTTCTTCACTCTTTGGGCGGTTTATTATTTCTTCAAGTAAATTATCTAGTCGGCTATCCATACTTAAATTCGAAAAAGAATAAATTTTAATTGGGAGTTTATTTGGTGTCCGGAAAATTGGGCTCTGGAAAATGGGATCCAAAATTTTTCGGAAAATTGGGCTCCAACTTTTCGGAAAATTGCTACCGTATAGTTAGTTAGTTAGCCCAATTTCCAGAGCACAATTTTCCGGCACTCTTTTATTTAGTAAATATGAACTTTGATTGTCTCTAATCTAAAAGTTGGACCTTGACCTAAGAAATGAACCTTGACCTGGTAACTACCGTATAGTTAGTTCTTCCCGTACTTTTTATGGGACGGTGAAAAGCGATAAAATTTCCGGAAATTTTTGGTTGCAGAGCTAAAGAAAGGATAATTCTGGCTTCTAATGTTTCTTATTTTTATATTTCCAAAAAACCTGATCCGAATTTGATCGACTATAAATTTATTAGGTTGATCCAATCCGATGAATCTTAAATCACTTCAAAGCTCTCGATGGGTCCAATCTTTTTCCCAACTAGATGGATCAAATCTAATCGCATATTAGAAAGTTACCAGTAGATAAATGTGACTTGTAACTTTTTAATAGGCGATCAGCCTTCATCCATCCATTTGGTAAAAAGATAGCGTTTATCGAGAGATTTCGTTAGATATATGATTTGTTTGGATTGGATCAAGCTTAAAAGGTCATAGCTTGTCAAATTGGGAAAAAAGGAAACGGGGAAGAAGATAATACAAGAGTACCAGTTGTTAAAATCTGAAGGCATAAATCTATTTTTAATTTGTGATTATCTATCTATAAACCTATTCATTCAATAGTCTTTCATGGACCCATGGTATACCCAAATAATTTAAAATTTTAAAAATCAAAAGACTAACGCCAAATTGTATAATGAATTGCTTATTTGGCTTTTAACAATCTTTGCAAATATTTTAAAATTTCTACAATCTTCTTCATCCACTTCAACATTTATACAATACTTTTTCGCAAGAATATTATACTCATCCTGCAACTTTTTTGAATAATCAAAGAGTATTTCAGCAGCAAAATTAACTTTTTCTTTAACTTAAAATATAGAATTATTTTTAATTTTTGATTATTTTTCAAAAAAATTATTGAGGATTTTGAAATGATTATTTATTTTTGAGTTGCCATTTTAATGTCAATCATAAATTTTTAATCTGACCAATACACTAGTTAAGAAGTTTTAAATTTTGCTTGACATAAGACAGAGAGAGTTTGGACCCAGTTAAGCCTTTTTCGGATTTTTTGGTCAAAATTTGGACCCAGTCAATATCCCTTTAACCCAACTACCTTTAACATTCAGGGTAGCAAGGAGTGATGACCTTCTATTTAAATCAAGAGAACTTCCGAAAGAATTAAATTTAGTAAATGTGAATTCATAAGTTTTAATTTTATTCAAAATTCAAACGTATTTTTGGACCAGACCAGACCATTTTTGGACCAAACAAGACCATTTTTTTATAATTTGGACCCAGTTTAGCCATTTTCGGAGTTTTTTGTAATTATACTTAATTTTTTTGCCCTAAATAGAATCGTATATAGAATAATTTGGACCTAAAAGAACATGCTCTACTTATAATGACCAACTTTTTGTCCCAAGAGCTTATTTTTAGGGTGGTTGGTCCAAAGCATTACTATAATAATATGTATATATACTAACCTCCTCTTTGCATTATTTGTTCAAGGTTAATAAAATATGCCATTCGGAGAGTTTTATAGTAGACAATTACCTAAATATAAATTTAAAATATGTTAGTTTAAGCTAGAGAATCTTAGGATAGCGGGAAACGAACCCTTCGATTCTTACAACCTTGTTAAGTGTTTGTTTGGCCGATTCTTCTAAAGTGCTCCATAGATATTAATTATTAATATTTATGGGTAATTCTTCTATTTTAGCTTATTTTTATTAGTTATTTTAAAAATTAGATTAGACAGCTACCCAACGCAATGACCAACAGAACGAAGGAGTTGATGGTCGGTCGGAAATCTGAATTCCTACAGACCTCTGAGCCGAACATTAAACAATGTAGCTTCAATTAAAATGATTTTGGGAGAAAATAAAAATGAAGTTTTCAACTATAAATTCCAAAATATTTAATTTTACATTTTTAATTTTGCGTGTAAAATCCGCAAGAAATTCTCCATAAATTGTATAAAAATTTTCCATTTCCAAGATTCCAAGGTTTTGAAGGACTTTTCCTGCATGTTCTTCAAGAAGTTTCTCAATATCCTTGTTAACATCCAAAAGTTCACTTTCTTCAATCGTTTCCAAAATCCGAATCAGAAAAGACAGATCGACCAAACTATAATAATCTTCTTCGGAAGTTGATTGTTGTTTATGTTTGCTGGTATGGAGTTTTGCTTGACAAAAAAATTTTTTTGTAATTTATTCGCTTATTTTATTTTATAATTTTCCCTTAATTTTATTTTCAGTCCTTTCCTTCTGCGTGATCTCATTTAAATTATTTAAAATTTGAGAATAGAGAAATCTTATCTATAAACTACTTCGGTCTTCGGTAACCGAGTCAATATTGATGGTCTGTATTCAAAATAAGTGTTCTGTAGTCCTCTAAAATAACCCTCGGGGTTATTTTTCGATCGACCTCTAGAGGGGAAGGGAGGGGTGGGGGTATTTTAGAGGAGAGGGCTATTCTTAGTCAGCTTTTCACCCCAATGATCAACCAAACGAGGGGTTGGTAGTCAATCGGAAATGACGAAGGGGTCGATCTCGATTCTCGTACGACTACCCCCAATTGTTGAAAGTAAAGAAACTGTGTTCACTCGCTATAACAAATCGGTATTTAGATCAGCTTCTCAAAGTTCGATCAAAGTTCGATACCCCTATCCCGCTCCGAGAAAAGGAAATAAACTGGGGGCGATTTTAAGATATCATTTTAAGTTAGTCTTACGGTGATGTACATTCATTCCATCCACCAAATTCAGAGGTGAATCAAACACAAGGAGTAACAAGAAAATTTTTGAGAGGAAAGAAAACATTTTTCAAGACTTTATTTTTCAATAAAAGGTCTAAAATAAATTCTTAAAAAAACATTCATGTAGAACAATATACCCTATTTACTAAAATAATTACCCAGGGTAATTACTGTCTGAATCTCTCGCTACAGAGCGTGATTATTAAAAAATTATTCGGGGGTTATTTTAGGAAAGCTAATTATAACTACCGTATTTACTCTGGTAATTCCCCAGGGGGATTATTATTTCAACCCATCTCTAGTGTGGGGAATTAATAGAGACTGGGGAATTAATAAAGGCTTGGGGATTACTAGAGTAAATACGGTATGTTTGAGGGGGTAATTATTTCCAACATTTGGCCTATGGGGGAGGTAATCATTCGAAAATTATTTGAGGTAAGATAATTATTAGAGTAAATACAGTATATAAGAAATCAAAGAAGAACTTTGACCAGAAATTGGGGATTTCTAGGTGATGTACATATAAAGGAAGGTGATTTGTGAGCAGTGATGGAAAGGTTCCAGTTCCGGTTCCGGAACCGGGCGGTTCCAGAACCGGTTCCGGAAGTGGAACCGTGGAACCGGTAAAGTTCCGGAACCGGTTTGGAACCGGAACCGTGGAACCGGCAAAGGTCCGGAACCGGTTTGGAACCGGAACCGTGGAACCGGCAAAGGTCCGGAACCGGTTTAGAACCGGTTCCAGTACCGGTTCCAAAGATACACCCCTAATGATGGGTAAAATCAGAGAAATTAGCAAAAGATCGGAGTCGTGAGAAGAAAAGGAAGAGAAAATTGAGACGGGTAAAACAGATTTTTTTCCTTGTCACTCATAATGATGTGTGGTTTACTGGATAGTGTGTTCGTTTTCAGTTTTGAACTTATAAGGGTATTAGGTTCGAGCCCGAACTTAATGAATGACTAAATAAATTTGTTTTATTTGGAAGATGAATAATATAAACTTGTTTTTTAACAAAAAAGTTTGTCATGTTTTTTAATAGATGAATTCTATGTGCTATGACGTTCAAATTTTTAAAAATTTTCGCCTGCGGCGCAAAAAAAGGATGATTTTTAGAAAAAATTTTTTTAAACATTTCGCCTGTGGTTTTTTTGTTTCCGCCCTTTTTTTCTTACAATTCCCCTGAAAATTGGAAGAAATCTAGCTTCTGGCCTTACAAAATTCTCAAAATTTTCGCCTGCGGCGCTAATTGAGTAAGTCCTGTATAAATCTAAATAACAATATCCTACTTCGGCTCCGGATCTCCAACTAGGATATGATTAGTATTGGAGCTGGAAAAAACAAAATGCCGAAACAGGAACTCTATCTCTTTATCTCTCATAATCCCAAAAACCTTTATACTCACGAATCTCTTTATCACTCCTTATGCATCTGATTTCACTTAAATCACCCTTAATCAATTCAGAAGGCCTTTAATCTGAGGAGAGAAATTATTTACATTGTTTTTATTAATAATTTATCCCTTATTTATGAAAAAAATTAATTTTTTTCATTAAAATAGCTAAAAAAATTTTGTCACTGGAACCGGTTCCAGAACCGGTTCCAGAACCGGAACCGGAACCGCCAAATTTAAAAAAGCGGTTCCAGAACCGGAACCGGAACCGCCAAAATTATAAAAGCGGTTCCGGAACCGGAACCGGTTCCAGAGAAATTCTGGAAGTTTTCCATCACTGTTTGTGAGTGGGTAGAGTGTTAGATAGCCTCGATTTTGTAGAAAAAATAAATAGAATTTTTGAATAAAAGTTTTGAATATTCTTTTTAAAACCTCGATTTTCTAGGGAAAATAGCAAGAGAAAATCCCACTCTAAATCGCGAGAGAGAAAAAAATTTTATTAGAAAAATTTTTTAATGGATAAATAAATTTTTGGCTATCGATTCCTTATTTATAAGGTAGATAGAAAGGCTGTCGTCTATTAGATGCCTGTCTATTAAACGATTAGTTTTGATGTTTGATTTCTAAAGTCAAAGAAAATTTTAAAATTTTATTTATCTTATAATAATATATAATAATGTATCTAAATAATATAAAGCCGACAAAGTTTTCTCCTATAGCCTAGCGAATAAAACTCGATCAGTCAGAGATTGTTGAGCGGTCAAGTTGAGCGGTTTAAGAGCTCTCAGGATTAATTCCACTCCCATCTTTTGGCTATTTCTTGGATGGGGTTTAGCCCCTTTAATATATCCAGCTTGAAAAAAGAAAAAATTCTAAGTATCAATCATTTTTATATTTTTTCCCAGAAAAAGTTTTAGCCTCCGCTGAGGGGAGGGAGGTTTGGCATGTTGAGAAGCAAAGTGCGGCTAGCAGCACAAAAACTTTTTTTATCAAACCTATTTGGTCCTAATTGTGTTCAGAATATAGAGTATACCTCCATTGAGGTATGGTAGGCTCCTTGTCGAAATTTTAAAAAGTAGAAGACGGGTGAAGATGAAATATTCCCTAATTATATCAGTAAAAAAAGTGTTTATCGAGGCTATAATTATAATTTACATATTGTTATATTTTTTTCTATTTCATTTTTCAATTTGGTTGAATATTTGAAAAATAATTTAAATAATTTGGATTTATGCTTTAGTTTCTTATTTAATAAAAATTTTTGGCGTTTAAAAAATTTTGGCGCACAGCCTGATTAATACCCCTTATAGCCGACAAAAAATATTAATGTCTGGCAGGCTATTTTTGTGTTTTGGTTATTTACAAATTTTTAATTCTGCAGGTCTGACATTAAATAAAAATAAATTCACGTGAATTTTTTATGTTAAATAATTTGCAAATAAAAAAATTAAAAAAATAGATAAAAACACAAAATAATAAATAATTTAAAAATTAAATTTTCTGTTAAAAAATTCTGTTCAATAGCCAACTAGGCCCATAACTAAATTCGAGAAAAATGACCAAGTTCTTTTTTTCTCTTATTGTGCATTAGAGATCGATATTTTCAAAAATCCTGGAGATGGATTTAGGTTAGTAACCTGACAGGATTCTTGTTCTGGATCCAGGAAAAATCCAGACTGGATCCAGATCCAGACCGATCTCTATTGTGCATATAGAGGATAGCTACCCCGAAAATCTTAGTTTATTGAACGGGCCAAGAGTCAACGACTTGATGTTCAAAAGCAACAATTTTTCTTCTAGCTTTTCCATTTCAATTTTCGCCATTATTTTTGGTTCTAGTTGCTGCGTGGCTACTTTTACCTATTTAATTTTCAATAATTGGAAGATGAATCTATTTAGAGAATCGATTTCCAGACTTTTTCGTATCTGGATATACGAGCCCTGCCCATACATACCTATATCATTTAATTATTTTTGTTCAGACCTAAGCAAAACATACTGAGCCACCTTCCAGTAACCCCTCATTTATTTTTTTTATTTTTTCCTGCAAGTGCGGAGACACATCACTTTCTTCAAGTAATTTCCGCCCTGTAAAGTTTATTAAATAATTTATTTGTTTATTACATAAAAAACAAGCCTGACAATTAAATTAAATTTTTTATTTAATAACACCTCTCATTTTTTTTATTTTTTTTATTTATTATTTAATATACCTATAATTCTAATAAAAATTAAATGGGCAGGTGTTTATTTAGAACCATTAAAATATAAATTAATTTAGTCGTTAACCAATTAAATTTTTTTAAATAAAAAAATTTTTCTTGATAAAATTAAACGAACGGCACTTGTCAAAATTAGTCATAATAAATATTTTATATAGAGCGAGATTATCAAAAAACCTTGCCCTTGACCTTGATTTCGGTTGGGTATGACCAGATTCTTGACCTTGAGTCAAGGGAAAATCAAGGAACTCTGAAAAATGCCTTGATCTGGACTCTGGATCCAGGAAAAATCAAGGTCTGGATCTAGATACCTGGGATTAAAGTGGGGATACCTTGGATTAAAGAGGATTTGTAGGAATATCGGGGAAATCCTCGATATCTCGACTAATTTCCTAATCTCTCAATATACCTCTTAATCCCTTCAAGAACCCTCATATCTCTCAATATCTCCTTAAAGCATTCTTGAACCCTCGATATCAGGCCCTCTTGATCCCTCGAGGCTCTCTAATATTTTATTATCTTCATTTATTTTCAAAAATGTATTTTCTTTTTAAAAATCTGTTCTTTACCCTTACATTTTTAATTAAAATTTTAAAAAAATTAAAAATTACTTGGTGGAACACCTGCACTCTTTGAGAAGCCTATAATTTGGTGGTTCGTTTAAAGTTCGCCTGTGGCTCGGGGTGGTAGTTTGCATCCGGTTGGAGTTATAAGGACATATATAATTAAAACTATTTCATCATATTTCGTCATTTTTGTATAAAAAATAACGTATTCCTTATTCTACGATTTCGACCTCAATACTTTTTAATGCCGTTTAATTTTTAGAAATTTGAAAATTCATATTTTTCTCTGTGCCATTTTTTGGTCGTTCACGATTTGACCATTCCGTGTTTTGTTGTTTCATGAATTTTTTTGTTCTGTGTTTTGGAATTCCTTCCCCTCACCCTTCTCAATATAAAAAAAATTCTCATTCAATTGTATATGTCATTTATTCGGCATATACAGTATATGAACACCTAGAATGTCACTGCTTTAAAAAATCAAAAACTAATTTTGTCTAGATAATTATTACCTTGTAAAAGATATAAATAAATTTATAATTGAATATTACAACAGAAAGAGCTAGAGCATTATTTTATATATTTTTTTATAATTTTTACTAAGAATTTAATAATAATAATTATTATTATTTTTTTAATATTTTTTTCCAATTCGTGCTTAATAAGGTGTTAGTCAAGCTAATTCTGCTTCCATTGCTATCCCTTCGTTTACCATAAAATTAACAGAACCATTTTGAATTTTGTAAAAATTTCAGTTAAGCCATTCATTAACCAAAAATTAAGAGAATATTAAATTAATTTTAAAAAATATAATTGCTACTAAAATGAGTAATATTCAACTGTCAAAAACGTTAAATAATTCTTCTGAAGATCAGGTTTGGTTTAAAAATTTTAAATACCTATTGTGGTACTTTTGCGTTATCCCTCATCATCTTATTTTTTCTCTTTTATCCAAAAAAAGTACACATGGGTAAGAGGAATATACCTAATGGTTAAAGAGCATATTAGGTAATTTGGAAAAATTAATCTTGGAGATCAATGTTGATAAGAAGATTCCGTGTCTTGTGTCTGCAAATATAACTAATGCCAACCTTTGGTGGGTGTACTGTAGATGGCATGTATCGGGATTCCGACATAAAATCGGTATCGGAATGGAATACTTATACCATATACCGATACCGACTCGGGATTGGTAGAAACATATATTGGGATTTTTCTCTTGGTCTCAGTATCAGCAAAATCGGTTTCTTATTAATAAACCGATATAATACCGTCCGATAATGGTAGGATACAGAAAAATTCTAAAAAATAATTTTCTAGTTCTTCCTCGTCGTAAATCAAAATATTGGAATTTTGAACTCGTTTTTAATTATTTTGGCTGTCAAAGTATTACTTGCCATTCTGGCATTTATTTCTGCTTTTTCACTCCTCTGGGTTACTTTTAAATGCAGAATGTTTGGGAATTGTAATTTGCTTATAGCTTTAAATTCGTTAAATACGGCAAGGATTTTTTAAAAATTTCTTAAAAATTTTTAATTTTTTAGTCAATTTTCCTTCTTGGGACTTTACCCCCTTTAATTATTGTAATGTCCGGAATTAATTTTATAACCGTCAGTCGTTGTATTTGGATTCAATGGTTACCCTTGTTTGCATTTTTTTCTCAAATCACCCTTTGTTTGTGTATTGGTGTTGATAGACTTGTGGCTGTTGGATTCCCTATTTTGTATGTTTTTAGCTTGATAAATATACCTATGTCCCGAGTATGGACATATATTTTTCAGTTCTGGATATCCGGATTCACCAACCCAAGTACCGAGCAGGGATGAGCGCCAAATTTCGCGTGGAATGCTAAACGCTAAACGCAATTTTTCGAATTTTTAAAAAACGCAAAACGCAAAACGCCAAAAATGAACGCCAAACGCCAAGATACAGCTCTGGTACCGAGCCATGCTCAAGTTGATCGCGCGAATTTTTACGTCTGGGATTTGTCCGAGCTTTTGATAAAGTTTACGAGTACCTTTGCAGTTGCTATACCGACCATATCAGCTTCGAAATTTCGATATTTTACTTTCGATGTTCGCGATCTTTCAAAAAGCCATAAGGGCGGCAATCGGCCGGGGATACTGCCAGGCATATTGCCACTTAAATAATTACCTAATCTAGTGCCAAATATATTTTTATTTTTTCACCTTATTCTTTAGTTATTGCAACACTTGCCCGAATAGTCTCCTCGTACTAATCGGTTATTTGTTGCTCTGCTACTCTTTCTCAGTCTATTCTGTTGTTGTGAGATTTATTACAGTTATAGAAAATCCAAATAGGTAAGTTTTTAATTAAATAAATCTTGAGACTCTGTCAATAAGAACATAGACAAAAGGTCCGAGATTGTAATCTGATAATCTGATGGTATTATAAGATACACATCAGGAGCTGGAAAATTTATACCTTATAATGAATTGTAGCTTAGATTTGAAATGGATATCTTTTAAAGAGTCCGTTCCTTATGTCCGTTCCTTACCCTCCCCCCCCCCTCCATGTAAGTAACCAGCTTCTAAGAAACATGGGGTGTCACTAAACACTTTTTACCCAATTTTAGGCCAGTAATATGTCTAGCAACAGATATATCTCCTCAATCTTATTTTTCTATGAGTTTATTACTCAATTTGGTTACTCCTATATTATATGTAATTGTTGGTATAATGCTTAGATTTAAAATAAATCCAGGTAATTTTCAAAAAAAAATTCTTTTTAATAAAATATTTTTATAAAAAGTTTTCAAAATTCAAAAAATTTTCTAAAATTTCCAAAATTTCAAAGAATTTCCAAAATTTCCAAAATTTCAAAAAATTTTAAAAAATTTTCAGAAAATTTTCAAAATTTAAAAATTTTCAAAAATTTCCAAAAATTTCCAAGAAATTCAGAAAATTTCAAAAAAATTTTGTGAATTTAAAAAAATTTCCAAAAAGAATTTATATTTCTTAAAGATCAACAATATAACAAGACAATATGTCAAATATTTAAGGCAGTTTTTTCTATGATGATTTTACAATTATTTGGCTGGCTAAATAATCAAATTTTACAAATAGTTATTACTTATCTTAATTTGGACTTGCTAACTTCTTGGTTTGTTCGAAATATTGGAGCGTTTCCTTTATATGTGGCTTTAGCTTTGGATGCTCTAGCTTTATATTTATTTAGGTTATTTTTTGAGTTAAATTAACAGAAAATATTTTCAACGAAAAGTGAGAGGCCTGAAGGGAAGGTGAGGCCTGACTAGATAAAATCAGGTACCATTCAGCGATAATGGTGGCCAAATCTATCTACCAAATTTCGTCCAAAAGTCCCACGGACACCCTATAGCCTCTCCTTTTTGAGTAATTAATCGGGCCTGTACGGTAATCGAATCTACTAATTTATCGGGCAATTTAAATTTTACTTAATTAAAAAAATTTTATTTACAGTCATGACTACAGAAAAAATTTCAACAAATGTTTCCCTCAAATTTCCTCTTTATTCTGTAAAAATCCGAATGCTTCAAACAAAGTTTTGCCTTTCTCAATACACGTACAAAAATCAAAAAGTTTAGTAAATATGGATAGAATTGATATTATAAGAAATACTGCACGATAGAAAAATCTCGAGTTGGATACGTAAGTGAAAAAATGAATGGAAGAAACTGAAGGAGGATTAAAGTTGTTGAGCGATGTTCCGTTGGAATTTTTGAACCTGTACATATACCTATGTGTTATTTTGATGTATAAAGGAAGTTTATAGAGATAATTGAACGATACATTCTAATAGAGCGACTTATACTAACAAATAAGTGCAACTTGAAAATCGAGTGGCATTTAGGGCTGTATGCGACTTTTGGTGCTTTTTGCACTACTGCTCGTGGAAAAACAAAAATCTATTTAATTAACTTATTCAATTAATGACCTATCTTGAAATTACCGTTCCAGGAAATAGATAAAGCACAAGAGACTATCGCTAAAAACGCGAATCACACTCCCTACGTTCCCCCCTTCTCGAAGACGGGTTGTTGTCTATCCCAGCTTTAACCTACTAGCTTTAGCCTGCTTTTTTAGTCTGTTAGTTCTAAAACAGCTTTAGGCATTTTTTAAAATAATTTTTCGTAGAAAATAAAATAAATTTTATATTTTTTTAAATTTCTCATTTACACTCATTTACAAAAAAATAAAAAATTAAATCTAATTTTTATATTTTCATTTATATATTGGTGTAAGTACAGCTAATGATGTTCCATTATTCGACGATGTTGTTGCGTTTGAACTCGAATTTGTCGGACTCAAATTAAAAATCACCGCACCGCTTCCAATAAATCTTAAAATAGCTAACTGTACATCACTTGAAATTGTAAGAGGAGATGGATTTGTTCGAGTACTGCTTGAATTTGTGGAAGTTGGGGGAGTTGTTGATATCTGCTTGAATTCGATGAGGAATTTATTGAAGGCATTGATGCTGATGAAGTTACGGTTGACATTGCTGATACAGTAGTTGAACTATTTGTACTGCTTGAGGTTGATGAATTTGAGAATGGGCTCATTGAAGTTGCAGATACTGTAGCATTCGAATTAGATGATGAATTAATAGCTGGCCTTGCTGTTGTTAATGTTGCATTGGATGAATTAGTTGATGGAGAAGAAACTGTAGATGATAGAGGAGTTGCATTTGTACGGCTAGAAGTCGAAGAATTTGTAGATGAACTTGTTGGGGTTGTAGATGATATATTGCTAGAATTTGAAGGTAAAATTGCAGTTGGACTTGCTGTTGTTATTGATGCTAAAGATGTACTGTTTGAAGTTGTTGTCGGACTTGCTGTTCCAAATATTGGCAAAATGCCGGTGTTGTTAGTAAAAGGCATTGATGTATTGCTGATTACAAGATTTATCATTGTTGTCGGTAAGGTAGAATTTGTTGGCAGAGTTGTGATGGTTGAATTGTTCGGTATAGTAGCTGTATTTAAAAAATAAATTTCAGTTTTCTCTGATAATTAAAAATGTGACTATGTGACTTGTTAAACTAAACCAGCCCTAATCCATACAATCTTTGAGGAAAGAGTTAAAGTTAATGGAAAAATGTATAAACTAGAAGCAGAGGAGGAATTCTGAAGCGGAGGAAGGTGTTAATGTGAATTCTGAAGGTGTCAAAATCGGAAACTACTCAAACTATGAAAGTCTCAACAATAAATCAGAAAGGAACGGAAGTCGAAAATTGTAGATGAATTACGTTGGAACTGGGCTTATATAAAAAAGAGAATAATTTAATATTATTACTTGTAGATGGGGTAACATTTTGCGTTGTTTGTGTTTGATTGTTAAGTTGTAATTGAATGGTAATTTGACGCATTGCTTAAAATCATATTAAGTAATCATTTAAAGGTAGTAAAAAGGTAAACCTTCTTGATAAAGTGTATCAGAATTTTGATTAAGAATCTGAGAAATGCCATTAATTTCATTAGGGATTTGTGGATTGACTGAAATAATTGTGGGTGTGGTAGTTGTGGGTAAAGAAGGTTGACCTATAATAGACTGTGTACTGCTTGAAGTTGTCGAAACAGAGATTGCCGTAGAGATTGGTGAAGCAATACTAGTTGAATTCGTAGATGAAATTGAAGTTGCAGGAGGTGTACTGTTTGAATTTGTTGACGGAATTGTAGTCGCAGGAGGTGCACTGTTAGAATTGCTGGTAGGAGTTGTAGTTACAGGAGCTGAGCCGTTTGAATTTGTGGACGAAATTGTTGTCGCAGGAGGTGTACTGGTTGAACTTGTAAGCGAAATTGTAGTTGCAGGAAGTGAGCTGTTTGAATTGCTGGTAGGAGTTGTAGTTGTAGTAGCTGAGCTGTTTGAATTTGTGGACGGAATTGTAGTTGCAGAAGTACTGTTTGAATTTGTGATTGAAATTGTAGTTGTAGGTGTACTGTTTGAATTTGTGGGTGAAGTTGTGGCTGCAATAGTTGTTCTGTTTGAATTCGCGGGTGAAATTGTAGTTGCAATAGTTGTACTGTTCGAATTTGTTGGCGAAATTGTATTTCCAGATATACTGGTTGAAGTTGATGAATTTGTAACTGGCATAACATTTCCAGCAGCTGTACTGCTCGAACTTATCACTGTTGCAGGTATGCTTGTAGTATTGTTAACTGGTGTACTGCTTGAATTTATAGACGAAGTTGTAGCTGGCAGAGCTGTTATTGGTAGAGGTGTGGTCACGTTAGCTGCACTGCTTGAATTGGCGGAAGAAACTGTTGACAATACTGTAGCCAATGTACTATTTGAACTTGTTGAAGAATTCGTAACAGGTATAAGTGCAGTTGTTGGCACCTGCATAATACCCCAAATGTTTGAAAAGTTATTAGAAATTAATGGAACGCCAATAGCCATAGTAGTTGTAGTTGTCAGTAAAATAGCTGTAGAGATAGTTGGGAGTGTACTGCTCGTATTTGTTGAGTTTGTCAGAGAATTGGCAGTTGTGGCCGCAATACTGCTTTGATTTGTTGTCGGATTTATAACTGAGCCAGCTGTAGTTGCTATGCCCGGACTGCTTGAATTTGAGGAATTATTAGCAGGCATTGATGCATTTGTGGTTGTTATTATACTAGAATTTGTGGTCAAATTGGGAACTTGCATTGTTGTATTTGGCGAAATAGTAGTTGAATTAGATGTACTGCTTGAAGCTGATGTCTGATTAATTAATGAAGTGTTGGAAGCAGGCATAGACGTAGTTGGTATATTAATTGGTCCTGCTGTAGTATTATTAGAATTTGTCGTGTTTGTTACTGAAGAAGAGTTTCCGCCCATTGTTGTGGGCGAAATGGTTGTTAGTATTGGCATTATTCCAAAAATATTTGAGCCATTACTAGGGGCCAGAGGGACACCGATTACTCGGGTGCTAGGAGGAACTGAAGTACTACTTGAATTTGTCAAAGAACTATTAGTTGTGATTACATTAGGAATTGAAGTCTGATTTGTGGCTGGGGTGAAAGAAGTTGGTATTGACGTAGTTGCAGCTGATGCACTGCTTGAATTTGTTGAAGAATCTGTACTTGGAGTTGCGGAAATACTTCCTGAATTTGTGGAGGAACCTGTAACTGGAATGACAGTTGATGGAATAGCTGTAGTTGCAGCAGCTGTACTGCTCGAATTCGGAGACAAATTTGTAGCTGCATTTGTTGAGGTTGATGTTACATTAGTACTGCTTGAATTTACCGAAATAGAAGTCGAATTAGAGACTGGTGAAACAATACTGCTTGAATTTGTTGAAGGAATTGTAGTTGTAGAAGAAGTACTGCTTGAATTCGTAGATGAATTCGTAGATGAAGTTGAGTTAGAGGGACCTGCTGTAGATACCTGCATTATTCCCCAAATATTCGCATTTGAAATGTTGGAGGATATTGGAAGACCAATTGATAGAACAGCGCTCATAGTTGTTGTTTGAAGGGTTTGATTTGCTGTTACATTAATAGGCATTGCAGTCGTTAAATTTAATAGAACAGGAGATGATGTAGAAGTACTGTTCGAATTTGAGGAAGAATTAGTTGCAATTGTGGACGAAGTAGTTGTAGAATTTGTAGCTATTTGTGTTGCTAAGGTTGTACTGGTTGAATTTATTGTGGTTGA
The DNA here is from genome assembly GCA_036172945.1 of Meloidogyne incognita. Classification (NCBI taxonomy): domain Eukaryota; kingdom Metazoa; phylum Nematoda; class Chromadorea; order Rhabditida; family Meloidogynidae; genus Meloidogyne; species Meloidogyne incognita. The sequence goes on from JARQAC010000037.1 coordinate 2,537,611, forward strand.
TGGAGTTGTGCCGCTTGAATTCGTTGATGAATTATTCACTCCACTTGTACTGTTTGGAATAGAGGACGGATTAGTTGCCGAATTTGCGCTTGTTTGTATTGAAACAGTTGTGCTGTTCGAATTTGAGCTCGAATTAGTAGTAGAATTTATGGTCGATTGTGTTGTTGCAGGAATTATTGTGGCATTGGAATTTGTCGGAGACCCTGCATTGCTTGAATTAGTAGATGTGGAATTAGCTAAAGGAGTTGTACCTGTTGCGTTTAATACTCCAACTGTTGGGATTTGAATTATTCCCCAGACATTTGAATTTGAAATGTTGGAAGATATTGGAAGCCCAATTGATAGAACAGAGTTGATAGTTGTTGTCTGAATAGTAGGGGCTGAAACCGTTACATAGCTTGAATTTATTGAATTATTAGAATTAATAGATGGTTGTGTCGCTTGAAAAGTACTGCTTGAATTTGTTGAAATATTAGATGAAGTAACAGCAGCTGTTGTACTGCTTGAATTTGTCGAGCTATTTGATGAAGTAACAGCAGCTGTTGTACTGCCTGAACTTGTTGAACTACTGAACGAATTAATTGCAGTTGTACTATTTGTGGATGAGCTTGATCCTAGATTTTGTAATGCTATAGTTGATGGAGTTGTAATGTTCGAAATTGAGGATGAGTTAGTAGCAGAAGTTGGTTGAACAGTCGAATTAGAAGAATTTACAATAGAATTTTGTGTTGCTGTAATTGTTGGATTTGAACTGCTTGAATTTGTGGAAGAATTTCCTGTTGAATTAACTGTAGATTGAGTTGTTGTATTTCTACTGATTGTAGTTGAGGGTGTAGAAGAAACGTTTCCTGCTTGATCGCTCATAATAGAGGCACCACCCATTTGTAAAACAAGGTTGTTAGCTACTGGAAGACCTCCTCCAGTTGAAGTATTTAAATTCAATGGCGCAGAAATGGTAGCTAATGTAGGTAACATTGTTGTTGAATTTGTCATATTTGAAGGGGAACTTGTGTTTAATAGAGAATTTGGCGTTGTGTTTATTATGTTCATATTAGTAGCATTAGTAATAGACATTGCAGGAGTTACCGTAGTATTATTTAATGGTCCAACTGTGGTTGAATTTATCTGATCACTTACAACAAAAAACAAATTTCTTGAAGATGGCGTTATTTGATTTGATGTTGTATTCGTTTGTGTTAACAGAAAAGAAGTATCAGTTGCAGTAAAGTTTCCAGTAAGGGATGATATTGTAGTTGATTGTGTTGTTGCCGATGTAACAGGTGCATCGCAAAAATAGGAGGTGTAATTAATATTGTCTAGAATAGCAAACCCTCCGCTTAGTTGAGGACTTGAGTAGACAAAGTTGGAAGACTCGATGATCAACTATGTGAAAATAATTATTTAAGTATGTCCTTAGAGATTTTCAAGACTGAAACTACTCAAGATTCAAGACCCCAAGACTAGACATGGACCTAAAAACTCCCCAAATAAAATCTTGTGTCAAGACTAAGGATCAAGAGTCATCTTCCATAAGAAAAATTGTTAATTTTTAGAATACAGCAAGACCTCTATTTTATATACACCTCTTTGGGGTTTAAAAATTTTATTTTACAGCAAAGGGTACTCTTCTCGTTTCCCCTTTTAAATGTACAAAATGGTCAGACAGAATTTACTCCTGGTCCTAGTAAAATATTGGATGTATCTTGAGGTCTTATGTCTACACAATCACCTGAAACTGTCCTCTAGGCTCAGGAATCATAATAACGGCAGGCCCAGGTCCTTGATGTGTAATTGGCACTTTTTGGCAATCATTGCTAGAATTTAGTGGTTGTCCCGATAATTTAATACAAACAGTGAGTTGTACAAAAGGACTAACCCAATAACTAGAAAGAAAAATTTGTTTTAATTTAATTTAATTGTTCACTTGAATGTTAAATTCCCAGTTCCTCTCTGGCAATCTATCGGTTCACTAATTAGTGTAGCTACAACTGTATTGTTGTTTGACGTGTTGTTAACTGGTCCAAAAGCAGAAATGGCATAGTATAAGTCTTAAAAATTTTTTTAAAGAATTTTTTTAAAGTTCTGAAATAACACAGCTCCAGTCCTCGTTATAAGAGATCCTCTTGTAGCTTAGAAAGTGTCTTACAATGAGGTTTCTCTTAAATAAAAGGTATCACTTCGATAGACAAACCCCCCGACCTCCAACTAATATTCGTCTCCAACCTATACCAAAACAAATTAAAACCACTTATTTTTCGAATTCTTAAAAAACGCCAAATGCAGAACGCCAAAATCGGACATAATGTAGCACCAAACGTCATTTTCAAAACCCCAATTAAAAACACCTGGAAGCACATTTGTATTCGTTAATAATTGTAACTCAACAGCATCTATAGGCACTGAACTTCGAAACCAAAGAATCGAAGATGGCGGCCATATTGAATTGTGCCACCGACAAGAATTATCAAAATCGGGGCAATTCCAAGTCTGATAAGCACTGTTTGCTTTAAATATTTAACAAAATTATTAACTTAAGAAGTTTCTTTTACATATAATTCTAAGTTGGAATGATAGAGGGATTATTAACTCAGAAAATTCAATTTTAGTTAACAGAGTTGGGTGAAAACTCGAAATAGGATATACTCGAAATCCTTAGGAAATCCCTAGGATATTGAAGGTGGACAAATAATTCCGACCAACTCTAGTTCATTACCTCAATCATAATTATACAACTATACTTTAAACAATAAAATTTGACATACTCATTTTAAAAATAAGCAACAACAGCGGTAACCGTAGAAGTATAGAATTAACAAAGAAAATTTTAACTAGCCTTATCAAATTAATAAAAATTTTCATCTTTTGGGGGGTTTTCAGAAAACTCAAAATTAAAAATTTATTTTAATCAATTTTTAGCCTTGTGTTTATTAAATATTTTTGTTTTTAAATTTAAGACCTCCCTCAACTTTTTTTAATTTTAAAGAACATTAAAATTATTATAAAACTCATTAAAATGAACACCCAATCATTTTAAGTATTATTGCGAATATAAAAGGGATTAGTCTGACCTGAAGAGAAAATAGGAAAGTTGTTAAATAGATTTTTTTGAGGAAAAAAATTGTTAAAAATTTATTTTGAATTTAAAAAAAAATTTTAAATGAAGAAGAATCGATCAATAAAATCAAAAAAGATTACAATCAGATCTCGCTATGGGATAAGACCTTCGGGCTTGAAATTAGTATCTTCGATACTGAGAAGTATCTTAAATAGGAGGACTTATAAAAATAGACTATAATGGACCCATAAATCTTCATTGGAATCATAAAGTTTGATCGTACTAATATCTAAACTTTCATTGGCCTATTAAACTGGACCAGAGCCTATGTAGGCAACTTCCCACTTTCCCCTCCCACCCCCTCCTCAGTGGCCAACCAAATTTCGAAGAATTGAGGTTTCTATTAGGGGTGTGCCATTCCCCCTTCCGTCTTTCGCTTTTTTTAAATGACTTTCGCTATTTAAAATCTGTTTCGACACATCCTTGTTATCTAATATTGGATGTATCTTATAATGAGATCCCGTTGTATAGAATCAAGTCAAAGAAACAAAAATTTAATTTATAAACAAAGATTTTTTCTCTCCCTTTTACCATTTTGAACTATTTCTTGTCGTTTCAGCAACAATTCTTTCCTACGTTCTGCTAATTGTTCAGCCTTTATCTTCAACTTTAAAATAAATTTTTATTTTAAATTTTTGGAAATTCCAGCAGAAAAATACCTCTCGAATTTTAACTTCTTCAGAAGACAATACATTTTGGAATGTCTCCATCTTTTTTCGAATACTTTCAGCTTTTTTGTTAGCATTAGCTAAAGAAGATTGTACATCAAGTTCTTCTTGACATAGAGCCCAAAGTAAGGCCTGCTTTAAAAAAAGTTTTTAAGTGAACATTAAAGCTATAAAATCTTAATTTTTAGAAAATAAGGACCTAAGTTTGCAGAGGGTACAGCCCAAGTAGGCGCGCGGCCAAGCTTCGAAATTTCCAAATCTTTCAAAATTTAGTATTAAACGATTCCTCCCATCGAGCTAAAGAGAATGGTACCAAAATTATTAAGGTCCAGAAATTTTCCAAGTAGTTATGGCTTTGCGCCTACCTGGCCGCGCGCCTACTTGGGCGTGTCCCGTTTGCAGAGTATAATTAAAAATTTTAGGTTCTTACTTAAAAGACTTAAGGAAGAAAATTAAACGTATTGCAAATACCCTCTTAAATCCAAATACCCGCTTAGGTCCTCCCAAGATATCCCTCGATAACCCTCCAAACCCTCTGATATCCTCCTCAATCCATAAACCGAGGATAGTAAGGGATTTGGAAGGGTTAAGGAGAATATCAGGAGATTTAGACAGGGATTTTGATTTGATTTGAGGCTGCTTTACACAACTGTTCAGAATCGTTCCCGCCTAGAGCTATGTTTAACCATCTCTTTTAATTTAATTCTATTACGCTTTTATTTTTTTTAATTATTCGTTTTTTTCGTTTTTACGTGAAAAGTTATTCTTTAAAAATATTTACTGCCCAAACTAACTTCCTAAATTCTTCACTGGCAAAATTATCAAACTCAGGAAGGATTAAATCCCTAACTTTCTCACCTCTTCAGTTGGCGTCTCGTTTTGACAAGTTGAATTGGTAGTTCCCATTTCTTCCTCCTCTTCATTATAATCATCCAAATTATCCTCCCCATTAATTTGTTCATCTTCTTCTTCTTCTGGGGATAATGCATAATCTGGATGGTGCCTTTTCAAATGTCTACTCCAATTTCCAGGAGAGACTTGACGTTCACACAAAGGGCAAATATTTGTTTTTGGTAGACGAATAATACTTTTGCTCTTTTTTGTTTGCCTTTTTTCTGTTACTTAAAAAATAATGAGGATAAACGTAATTTTGTAATTTATGTTAATTTCTGGTTTTTCCCCAAGCAGATAGGAGTACTAGAACTTTTAATAAGTGTCTTAACTTCCCCATAAACTTGAGATCAAGGAGGAAAATACAGCTCGTATAACTCGGAAGATGACATCATACTGAAGGGTATCTTAATCCCCAGAGTCTGCCTATAGTTAGTCGGAATAAGGTAAAAATATGAACTAAGGAGGGACCAGCTAAGGAGTACAGGGTTATAATAGAATGTTCCATAGCAGGGACCCGATTCAAGATTCCCGAAAATCGTGAATTCCCGACGATTTTTGGCTCGTGAATTCCCGATCACGAAAATCGTGAATTCAAAATTTTCGGGAATTCACGATTCCCGAAAATCGGGAATTTGATTTCCTGTCGGCGCGATCCCTGTTCCATAGACTTTATTTTTTTACCCACCATTTAATTTCCGTTTCGTCCCCCTCCTTCCATCATTTTTAATTTTTTCAATAACAGAAGCTATTGTTTTATCTACACTATCTTCCCTTTCATTATTTTCTTCCCCTTCAATTTGTTCTTCAAAACTTTCAATATTTATTTCTTTTGTTTCGCAAGCAGTAGCTGTAGCAGACAAAGTCATTTCGTTTAATATTTGTGTTGAATCAAGATTATTTTGGGAATTTTGGGGAATTTGTTGTAAATCGGTTTTTGATGAATTTAGCTTTAATTTAAGATTAAAATTTTTTCAAATACCCCCTTGTTGGAATTACCATTAATTCTTGTTTTTTCATTTCAAAAATGTCTGGTAAGTGGAGTGAACGAAGATGACGGCTCCAATTAGATGCTGAAATCTGTTTGAGACAGAATTGACATACTCCATTGGCAGGTCGGCGGATAATGATTCGACGGCCGGGGAAGAGTTCTAGGGAAAAATTTTATATTTATGCAGAAAAATTTGATTTAAGGCTGTTGTGTTTGGAGCCCAATTTTAAATAAACGCCTTTGGAGCCGAAAAAATTGTATCCTAGATCGAGTGTATCGGGGTGTCTTTTATCTATCCAGATAATGTTTCATCTGTCCAGCTTAACATGGTTATCCACTTTATTTCCAGATTCTATTATCTTATTCAGTCCTAATTTATTTACAGAACCCCGCTAGGGGTGAGCGCATTGCGTCATTTTTAGCCTTTTTTCGCGTCACTTTTTATGATATTGTTTCTTGCGCTCGCCCTGAACCCCATACAGTATCCCTTAATTATTTTTGAAATGGATATTAGTTCTATCTAAAACTACCTTTAAATAATAATTCGTCAGCCTTCTGGGCCTCTTCACTATATTCTTCTCCTCCTTCTTCCCCATTATTCCCATCAACTTCCTTAATAATTCGTATCTGTTCTTCATCCTCCTCTTCCTCTTCCAAGCCTTCTTTATCTTCATTATCTACCCCAAATAAATTATTGTGTTGAATTTGTTGATTCAAAAAATGCTTTAATTGCAAAATTGGCAGATCAATTTCTGACGATTTGGACGAACTTTGGGCAGGCTCCACAGCATTAACCTCTTCCACTTGTTCAGAACTATTTTTATTTTCATTATAAATGGGTGTAGTAAATTCTGGATGGTGTCTCTTTACGTGACGAGCCCAATTACTTTGCCGAGTTTTGTAAAAGCAGAGAGGACAAATTCCGGACTTTGGGAGTTTGATGGTGCAACGTGAAGTCATCTTTCGTTTTACAGCTAAAAATAGACTATAAATGAAGTAAATATTTAATTTAGGAACTTGAGACTCAAGTAACTAATCAAGAATTGTCAAAAACTCCAGACTCAAGTGGCCTGTTTTACAGAAATTTACAAAAAAGGCTCGAGACTCAAATGACCTATTTTCCAAAAATTGTTAAAATGCCCCCAAGACTCAAGTGACCTATTATCCGAAAAATATCGGAAACTCCAGACTCAAGTGACTATCTGTCAAAAATTTTTCGTTTTACCAATGGAAATTTGAAAACTTTAAACAAATTTTTTAAATCAAATCAGACCCACCCTTGACATTTCTCTTGCTTCTTCTTAAAGGAGTATCTGTCGTTTCCAACTCCTTGTTATCCTTTTCATTGTCAATCTTTGTATCGAATTCGCTACTGTAAATGGAGAATATCTTTAAAAAATACTCATTCTCTCGGTGTGCGGACATATCGGGATGGACATATCGGGGTTGGGGTGACAAAAATAATTTCTTGCATGTTTAAATTTGTTCTAAAACATAAAAACTCTATTCCTCAACAGAACAATATATACTATCCAAGACCCAGTGGCCGTAGGTCCCCAAATCGGTAGGGTAACTGTTAGTACATTGAATATCCCGATATGTCCGCGTGCCATTCTCTCTCTTACATTTCGTTTTTGTCCTCATCCAAAATCGTTGCTGTTTTTATTTTTTGTCTTTTAATGGGTGCCAATTCTGGAGACAACCGATCTTCATCTTTTTCTTTTTTAGCAAGCTTAATGAATTTTTGATTTTAAAATCAAAAAATTTCTCTTCAAAATTACCTCCCCTCCTTTTCTCATTTCCACAATTTCCCCTCTATGCATTTGTTGAAGATGTCGACTCCAATTTGCTGCTGATATAATTTTTAAACAGAATTGACATATTCCACTTGCCGGTCGTTTTAATCCAAATCTTCCTAAAATTGTGAAGAAATTTTTTTTAAATTAATCAAAGGTGTGCGCAACAAAACGCCAAAAATTTTTAACACAAAAAACGCAAGCCTTTACTTTCAAAAAAATTTTTCAGTAAATTTAATTAAGTTTACCTCTTCGGCCAGGCATCTTTCTATGTTGTCTACACGATTTTTGAATTTTTGAGAATATTTTGAATAAGATTATGTAAAAAATCCCTTAAAAATTTAAATTATTGCAAAAACTTTCGTGTCAGAATAAAATCTGACAGATAAAAATCCGTCAGACAAAAATCTGTCGGACAAAAATCCGTCGAAGAATCCGGCTTGCCAAAAAAATCCGCCAGACAAAACAACGGACGGAGTTTTGGAAGACGAGAAGTCTAGTTTTTTTTCTCACCCAAAAACTATCGAGGTTATGAATTTTAGTAAGTATAAAGTTGAAGATATATCGACGGAAAAAACATCAAAAAATATTATGGAAGGAGTTAAAATTGAAGAAAATATAAAAGAAGAAAGGAGATGGATGACTACGTGGGCGACTTGTCGATTTCGTCAATATAAAAGACCTCCTTCTTCTTCCCCTTCTTTTCTTCACTTCTTTCCCTCTTTCTTCACCACACCTCCCCCTCTACACTCTCCTTCCCCTAACCCCTTATTATTCTTCCTTTTCTTTTTAGGTTCTCTGACTAGCTAGACATAATCTTCCTTTCTCTCTCTCCTTCCTTTTGGCTCCTGACAAAAGGTCGTTTCTTAAAAGGTCGATTTTTAGAAGATCTATCAGGGTCGGAATCAGGGTTGCCGATCCGAATATCCATACCCGAAAAATCAATTCGCCTATTGGGTCGAGATATAACGGGGATTTCATGGATCAGACAACCCTAGTCAGAACGTCGATTCTTTAAAAAGCCGACTCGGCCAAAATTTAAGGAATCGTTTTGACCAATTTTGGTCGTGACGATCTTTTAAATAATCGTTCTTTTGTCCACTTCCCAATGTTTTTCTCCTTTCATTTCCCCTTTCTTTCAAAATTTCTTTTCTTCCTCTTTTTTATTTTTTTTCCCCTTTCCTTCACAGAGTATTTTCATTTCCCCCATTATTTTCATCTCCCCTTCATCCATTCAACATCTTAACTACCGACCGGGTAAAAAGGAAAATAGTAGTACGTTGACAACCCTCCAACTTTCTCTTCTTCATCTTTTTTCTTTCTTTTCTTCCTCTATTCTTCTCTTCAATTGATTAGAAAAGAGTGCCAGCTACTAAAAATATAATTTCTTTTTTGGCCAAATATAAAAAAAGAGAAAATAATAAATGTTGATGAAAGGGAGAGGAGGTTCTATGAAAAAAAAATTAAAAACGTAAAAAAAATCCCACTTTAACTCGCGCTTTCTACAGAATTGAAAATAAAATTTATTTACTAAAAATTTTTATTTTTTATTAATATATGTGTATTTATGTTGAGTACATTAGAGATTTAAATGACTTAATAATAAAAGATATTTAAAAGCACGTAGGTAATATACAGAAAATATTAAAGGTAGTCGAGCCCTGTATGCAAGGATCGAAGGAGAAACGGTTAACATAGAAAGGATTCGAAGGATTTTACTGAAAGGATTCGAACCTCCCTCCTATTTTGTTCAATTTTGCTCACAGTCAGCGCACTAACCAACTACACCACATCCATCAAACTTCATATTTTTATCCTCACAAATCAGTGAGAAGTTGGTATTCATCTTTTACCAACAACGAAATAGTTGGAAACTAAACTGGAAAATCCGAACCTATACGTAATCTAATGAAAACCCTTGGCACTGGAACAGGTCTCGACTTACATAAAATAGATGATCAAACTTATCACACCATTTAGCGCCATTTTAAGCTCTAAATAACACCAACTAGACGATGTGATAAATTAAAACAACTAGTAATTTTTTAAAATATTTATAAATATATATGTAGTATTCTGACAGTAGAGTTAATTTCACCGGTTACTACAAATACTGACAAGTTTATCATCACTTTTTTCTTTTTTATTTATTGAAGATTTTCTACTTGTACCACCATTACCACCCCCACCACCACAACGCCGAAAAGGAGATGCCAAAAATTCAATTAATGAGGTACAACATTTGTAAATTGAAGTGAGCAAATTATTAAAAGATCCATAATAATTTGAAGTATTTAAATGCTTTACAAAAGTAAAACCATCAAAATAAGCATCCCCAATTTGGTAATAATTTGAAATTGTTGCGTGATGGAAAAATCCATTTTTTCGGTAAAAAGAGATTGCTGGGTGGTTATCACATAAAACATGAAGAAATATCATTTTTGGTAAAGGTTGTTGAACTTAAATTTTAATTAATTAAAATTATTATAAATTTTTAAAGAGAAAATATCTAGAAACGAAAATTTTTCTTGTTTTCTCTTAAGTCCTATAGAACCATACTTAAAGCCACAAACTAGGCAATCTAAATCCAACCTCTTAATATTTAGAATGACCTTATTGCCTATACAGATCCGTCGCTATCACACTCCATCCCATGGCTATAATTTCGGAAAGATTTTAAAATTCCAAATTCGATTCAGCAGAGTACAAGGGTGTTAATGACTCGAAAATCTTAAATGAAGTGATAAATATACGAAGTGAACTTGTTGGTAGACTGTCCCCTCCTATAGATTTGAAAGCAGATTTTTTAAATCAAGGACTAGAAAGTCTTTCAAATGGTATAAAAATTAATTTCTCTTCTTTTCTGTCAACTCCTATATAGGATTTCAAATTTAACAAAATAAAAAAAAATTTTTACTTGAATTTATAATGTTCATTAAATGTTTGAGTAAAATAGTTGCTAATCCCCTCCTTTTATAATTTTGCGTGACTGCCAAACTCAAAATATAAATAACATTTACTGTTGGATCACTATGCAGTGATTTATCCTTAAAAATAAAATTTTTTATTGTTAAATTTTAAAAAAATAAAAATAAATTTCGACCTATTTCTGAACAAATTTAATTGAAAAATGAGTGGGATTCGAACTAATGTCAATAAACATTTTTCCCACTAAGCTAGAACCCAACATTGCGAAACTAGGTTTTCGGTTTCAAACCGAACCGAAAAACCGAAGATTTTCGGTTCGGCTAACCGAAGAATTTGGTGAAACCGACAACCCAACTTTGCGCAGGTGTTTCAATTTTCATTAAAATTGGTTAATAATTAAATATAAAAAAATTTAAAAAAAATCACCTCCAAATCACAATCTCTAATTGTTGTATTTTCAGCAACCAAAAGGGAAGTTAAAATATTATTACTAGAAAAAATTTTAATTTTCTATAAATATTTATCTCTTACTGATATAAACCAAAGCTTATATAACAACCATTTACAACATCCATATACCACTCGTTTGGATATTCTAGAGGAAATGCTTCCCTAAAATATTACTTTATAAAATTTTGTTAAAAAAATTTGTTAAAAATAGGGAATTAAAAAATGAAAGTAAAATTATTTAATGTAAAATTTCCTCAAAAATAGGTAGTCCTTTGGATTGGGAGAGCTAAAAGCATGCATAATGGATAGTTGACAAAACGATGCCCCAAAAATGTGGTTGTGCCAAAATACACTTTTTGGCTCAACCATATATCAAAGATGTACATAATGTTAACGGATAGTTGGAAATTTCCGGATATCCCACCTTTCTTCGTATCCGGATCCGCCAACCTTAGTGCATAACAGAGATCTAGCCGACATAAAAATCGGCCAGCGAGATCCCCGGTATATAAAACTAACAATAAGTCAGTACACATCCCCATAACCCAAAAAATTTGATAAAAAATTATTCTAAGCTTCCAGCTTTAATCAATTTTAAAAATAAATTACCGACAAAGAGCACAAACATCCTGTAAATCCTCCAAAACAAATTCTCTAATATGCCAATAATCATTATTTTTATTCTCAACAATCTTTACAGTGTCCCCAATTGTCCATTTATTTGAATTAATTATTGACGTATCAGAAACCATTTTATTTTTATTTGTACATCTTATTAAATTTTTGGTTAATTAAATAAAAGAAAACATTTCGTGACGAAAAAATAAATTTAAAAAAAATAAATTTTTGTAAAATAACAATTAAAAAAATTTTTTTTCTTTTAACAGAAACATTTTTTATGCAATTTTTAAACACCCAAGCGAAAAAAAAGAAAAAGATAAAGAGAAGAAAAAAATACCTATATTTATAGATTTTTGGCTGATATATAATTAATTTATTTATATCACTTTGAGGAAAAAAAATATTTTTAAAATGATGCTTGAAATATTTAAAAGAAATTTTTTTAAAGGAGGGAGAGGATAGGAAGGACGGAACGTTTCAAGATGGATGGAAGGAAGGGGAAAACCTTTTCGAGAAGAAGACCGAGGTATTTTGGATGAGAGAAAATCGGGAATCAAAATAAGAAAAACCCCTAAAAAATCGAATTTCTAGACAGCATAGGTCTGAACTTTAGTAAAAAATTCCTTATTGATATTGCATAAAATCCTTTAAAAAATGACTAAAAAATAAGGAAAAGGATAAAACTCATAAATAAATTTTATAATATTGCAAATTTAAAATTTGATAAATTTTCTAAAAATTCAATTCAAGCATCATTTTTTAAAAGAAGAAACAAAAAATAAACGAAAGAACAGAAAATTTGAAAAAAAAATAAATTTAAAAATTAAGCAGAAATTTGGGAGGGGGGAGGAATAAACTTAGGTATTGTGGCAGAATAAAAATGATTGACATAAGTTCAATTGAGAGAGAGAAAAAAATTTAAAAATAAAGCTCACGCCTTTGCAGTATTTTATTCTAAAAATTAAAATTTTACATATAATTTAAAAAATCCTTTTTAAAAAAATAATTTTTTTGAGAAATTACTGCAAAGTACCAGAATGGTAAAAAAACAATTTTTCTTAAATACTTCACTTATTTTTCATTTTTAAATGGAGATCTGAAAAAAATTTTTATAATTTATTGTTTTAAAGATAAAGGAAAAAGAGAGATATATAAACAAATAAAAAAAAATTTTTACGTAAATTTTACAAAAAAATTTTGTTTAACGAAAGGTTTTTGAACCCATTTTAAATTGAAAATTTTTTTTCAACTAAAAAAATATAGAAAAAAAATTTTGGACAAGAAAACTCAAAAAATATTTATTTGTTTATAAACCTTTAATTAGAAATCGGTAAAACGGCACTCCGAGATCCCATAACATGATTAGGTTTCAAAAGGTAGAAAAGGGGAACAGTTCCAGAAAAGGGGCAGTCCACTCACAAAAAATTTTCAAAGCTCCAAAAAATCAGAAAACCTTAACCTTAAAATCCAGTATAGGATCCCATTCCTGTTACGATCTCTACCAGCCAAGAATCTGACAATAAACAGAAAAGGAAAGTGAAAAGAAAAAAAAAAGAAAAATTTTTTAAAAGTCAAAACCTCCAAATAATTTCCAAAAAAGCCTCCTCCTCCTTCAAAAAAATGTTTTTCAATGACACAAATCCGAAGCAAAATTATCAATATTTTCTGGATCATTACTGCTAGTAGCCCCTCCACCATTTCCACAAGATTGACAAAAACAGCGACGTGGAGGGGAACATTTAATATTTGCAAATAACCAATGACCAAAAGCAGCTCCCAAAATTACAGCAAAAGTAAGCCAAACATTAAAAGTCATCTAAATATTTTTTTGTTGAATTAAAAAATTAATTTAAAAAATTTTTTTAATAAATAAATTAGAGAGCGGACAAGGAGTGTGTCGAGATTGATAGCTCGTTAAAAAAGACCTTGTCTCGGTCCGATATCTATTTCATATAAAATATTTAAGTAGGAGCCCTTTGATAATTTTTTCCTCTGTCTTATAAAAAAGGACAAAAGGTCCCTTATCAAAAAAAAAGAGAAAAATCATAAAGAGGCCCAAAAAAATTTTTTTCAAAAATTAAAAATAAAATATTTTTGTATTTGTAAATTCTCAAAATTAAAAAATATTTAACCCAAATCCTTCCATTTTAAAATATTTTAAAAAATTATTGAACTCACAGCAATCAGCATTAACCAATAAGCCCTAAAAATTAAAAAAATTATTTTATTTAAAAACCAAAAAACATACAAAACAAGTTGAAAAGCATAAATACCAGTCTCAATCAATTGACAAGTGGACGGAGAAAAATTACGATTAACATACATCATTATCCAACTAAAAATAAAATTTCTAAAGAAAAATTGACAATTTAAAAAAAGTAATAGGAAATCATTTTTATACCCTTCGACTTTAACCGACAATAAATGGGGGGGGGGTCATGCAAAATAGCCTACATCCGACTTTAATAATGAAAAGTTTAAGAAAGTGTTTTAAGAGAAAAACAATTTAGGAGAAGGTTGGATATCGAAATGGAAATATAAAAATATTTTTAAAATCTGCAGTAGATTGAAATCCAAGTAAAAGAATTTCTTTCAAAATATTTAAATACTGCGAAGAACTAAAAACCTAATTTCTAATCCTTCTCAAAAAATTTTAAAAATTTTTAGACAAAAATTTAGAGCAATTTTGTGAAGGATCCGTTCCCAAATACGCCCACTCAAATTTAAAAAAAATTAAAACTAACGTCCAACGATTAATTTGCATACTGCTAGTACAAACTTGTGGGGCAGAAATAACAACTGTTGGTGCATAAACTTCTCTATTTAAAGTATTCGAATTTCCACAATTTTCAGAACATCCACTCGAAGACGCAAAAGTTTTGTTATTATTTTTAATCAAAGAATGATCCTCTGATCCATTAAAGTTTTTTCCTTCAACTTTACGAGAAACTGAATTTAAAGACAAAAAATCGGAAGATTTGGATCTTTCACAAGTCTAAAATTTTTTTGAAAATTTTTTTGGAAATTAAAAGTTAAAATAAACCCAAAGTTGAAAGTAAACTCTAAACCATTTCAAGCCTTCATAAGCAGCTCCCATTAGGAAAATTAGAATAAATGAAGTGAAGAGACCTTAAAAAAAGGAAATTAATATCAAATAAAATTAGGAAATTTTTAAACTCGAAAAATGTCAGAAGAATGATGGGGTATGTATCAGAGGTGGGTCGGAACAGTTAGAGGTTCGGAAATCGGAATTCAGACCCACCTCTAGTATCGAGTCTTCTAATAGAATGACAGCCATTATATTTAGCATAACCAGAAACTTGTCCTTCTACATATTAGAGGTGCCTTTCTATTAGAATAAATATGGTAAATTTTACCGGTTTTGTCCCCAAATTTAATTAGTATGGCACTAAATTTAGGACACCCGTCAGGGGCAGGAAAATTTTTCGAGGGTAGGGAAAATCGTTATTGTAAATGTTTGTTTTTTGGCGATTAGACGATAAAATTTTTCATTAATAGCAGCGCAAGAGAAAATTTTTGAAGGCTATAGACAAAAATTTCTCACATTTGCGTGAACTCAAGGACACATAAAAATATAAAAAATACCCAAAGTAGAATTGATACGCCAAAAATCAAAGAGAACAATTTCATCAAAACCACCATGGAAATACATTTTCATATTGTGATCAGAAGAAGAATGTTCATGTAATGCTACAAAATTTATAAAAAAATTATAAAAAAAACAAAAAAAAACTTTGAACAATTGAAGTCTTTTCTGTACTTGTTAAAATATTATTAATTGAATCATTTGGTAAAGATGAATGGTGGTCGTGATGGGCGTGATGAGAATGGTCCATTTTATATTTTTTTTAAATTTTTTTACCTAAAAATTTAATTGATAAAATTTGCTAAACAGTCTAAAATAGGGTTGTCTGTTCTGGACCGAACCGAAGAACCGATGATTTTTCGGTTGGGATATAGGTTCAGTTCCGGATATCCAAAGATTTTCCAAGAACCGAAACCCCTAGGCTAAAAGCAAGAAAAATTTCCTCTAAATTTTCAAGAAAAATTACAAAAATTTTCTCGACTCTAATGTTCCAAAAAAATAAAAACACAATGCCAATTAAAATTTTAAGGCGAAATTCTTTCAAGACAAAAAGGTACGCGGCCATTTCGTCTGCTGCCCGATAAATTTTGAAAATTTTTGCTTTTTTTATTATTTATAAAAAATTACATTGACTTTATACACTTAAATTACAATTGTGTATCAAAAAAAGTGTTAAAAATGACAAGGAGAGGAGAATTTAAATACTATTAGAGGACGGATTGGGAGTGTCGTACGAAAATCGAGACTATATTATATTCTAGTGGTTAAATCAATCCGCACACACAGTCGAACCTCAATTTAAAATACCGCTTTTTAAAATTAGAGTATCAAATGACTTGTGGAACTGTCTAGTCGATATTTAGGATACAGTGAGGATACCATATTTAGGATACCTAATAGTGACTTTTCAGCTCCAAGTATTTAAAAATGATGTTCAATTGTATTTCAGTCAAAATCACTACGTATTCTTCATTCTTCACTTTTTAAAGCTTCCGAAATTGCCTCAACACATTGTGTAGCATTTCCCATATCAATACACATTGGAGGTTTTATTCTCAAAACATTCCCGTTCAGACCTCCCTTGCCTAGAAGAACGCCTTTTTCTTTGATTTTTTCAAATATTCTAGCCATTTTTTCTTTTGATAATTTTTCCTGTTGATTTTTATTTTCGACAAGTTCCACTCCAATCATTAACCCTTTGCCTCGAATATCTCCAATAAATGCTGATTTAATTTTTGAAAGTTCCTCAAGCATAAATGTGCCTATTTTGTCTGCATTTTGTTGCAACTTTTCTTCTTCGATTACCTAAAGAATAAAACCTATTAAATAAATTCTTCTGATTATTTAAATAATATTCTGAAATTGAATTATAATTTTTCAGAATTTTTATCTTACATTTTAAAAAATAAATCAGAATTTTCCATTTGCACTCCAGCAATTTCAGAATTGTTTTTAATAATAATTCTGATTTTTAATAATTGATTTTTAATAATTCTGATTTTTATAATTTAAGTTACTATTCTGGTTTCTTTTCTCATTAATTCTGGTTTCTATTTTCCAAATTATTCTGGTTTTCCCAGTAATTCTGATTTTCTTTTTACTATTCTTAATTCTGATTTCTATTTCTTAAATCTACAGAATTTTTTATTAAAAAATCAGAATTTTCATTAAATTACAAACTTCTATAACAGCCTTTGCAACAGTACAAGCTAACGGATTCCCACCATAAGTATTAAAATATAAAGCTTTTCCAAGGGAGTTGGCAATTTCTTTACTTGTAATAACCGCACCCATAGGAAAACCATTTGCTATTCCTTTTGCCATTGTTACAATATCTGGTTTTGCTTGTTGAGATTCAAACCCCCAAAAATGAGAGCCCAGTCGACCTAGACCAGTTTGAACTTCATCGCTTATTGTTAGACCACCACAGGAGTGGATAGTGTTGAAGGCTGTTTGAAGATAATTTTTGGGGTATTGTACTGTTCCGCCGATTCCCTGTTAAGGAATGAACTTATTAAGGTAGATAGATAATAAGTTTGCACACCAATTCTCCCCTCCATGCCAAGGGGCTGTTTTTCTCTAAAAATTTTCCCAAGGCCTTCCGTATTGTGGCAGTGGAGGATAATTCTAATATTTATCAAGGATAGTATGGGTTGCCTGAAACCTGAACTTGTACCTTCCCGAGATTTTAACCTCAAGATAAGTTGGAACGTTTAGTTTTAGTATATAACGCTTCACACCTGGATTGATTCAACAATTAAAGCAGCCGGCCCACTGCTTTGAGGGAAGTCATGATCTAGACAGTCGCGCAATTCTGCCATATGGGATTCAAACGCAATACATTTCCCTTCAAAATTAAAAATTTTTAAATAAGTGGTTTTCCATCTCACCTTTTTCACATTTGCAACTATTCTTTGACTCAACAGGAGAGTCTCTACACTTTCCAACACCCCAAGGTCCTCGAGCATCTGGGCATTTTATTTTAATGATTCCAAAGCCAGAGGGGAATGGCTGCTTCCAATTTCCAAGATTAGTAGCACCCAGAATGGCCTGAAATATTTGAGGGATTTTTTGTCCTCGAAGAAGAAAAACTATACTTGAGTTCCTCCATGATAGGCACCTCGAAGACTTAGCACATCAAATCTATTAGTGTGTAGCCTAGCTAGCGCTAAAGCCAAGTCATTAGCCTCAGACCCAGAGTTTACAAAAAAACAAGTATTCAAATGTGAAGGCAATTTTTTTGTTAAAGTTTCTGCATACTCAACAATTGGGTCTGTTCGGTAAATGGATGAAGTATGCCAAAGTTGGTCTATTTGTTTCTTTAGGGAATCGTTGATTTTTCTGTTTATTTTTAAAAGAACTACAGAAAAATATTTTAATTTCTGCCATATAGTCCGAGAACCATAGGATAGCTTTGGGGCTGAAAATTGTGGATCTTATAACGAGGTGTATCTCAGAATTGTTTTTTGAATAAAGGTGAACTTTAATAGAGGTTTGCTTGGACAACTTCCCACGTTTACTGGCCAACTAAATTTTAAGGGACGCATCTTTAGTTGAATGGCAAGTAGAGACCAACCTGAGACAAGATCTAGAACAAAAATCTCGTTTATTTAGATAGATTTTTTGTGGTATCATTCTCGATTTTTGTACGCTTTCTTTGTTCGATCTCTATTATCTACAGATTTCTTATAGTGACGTTTATTTGTAAAATTTACGGATGGCAATGTCCCACAGATACAGTAACAATACCACCAATCATATCAAGATATTTGTTTCCTTTAGAATCCCACAAGTATTGCATCTTTCCACGAACAATATGTAATGGTTGTTTGTAATAAGTAAGAGTTGAGGGATTTAAATGATTGAGCCAGTATTTTGACATTTTTATGGTTCTGAATTTACAAGATTTTCTTACTAATTTAATTATTAATATTTAATTATTAACACTATATTTGGAGTAGAAAATAAAATAATGGGAAAGATAAGTAAGTGTTTTTCCTTTATTAATTGATTGATGACCTTCTACTAGAAAGGACTATAATGTGGTTGTAAAAATCGTAAAATACTTTTTACCTTTTGTGACAAAAATTTTTTTACGTCGATCGACTTTGAGCGATTTTTATTGTTTAACTTAAGCCGTTGAAAGCTGATACAACTTTTGAAATTTTCTTTTTAATTAAAAAATGATTTAGAAAAATTGGCCTATATTTTCCAATAGGTCATTTTAGGTCCTTATGCCAGAATCTTCATTTTTTAGCGTAGCTTGTAAATATCAACAAACATTTTTACTATATAGTAGTGTCCCCCGTTCCCGACCCCGTTCCCGAACGATTTCTTTCAAACTTATCCCCGCCCAAAACAATTCGTCCCCGACACGCTCGCCCCTGAGCTGTCGGGGCGCATCCTGTTATAACCCTCGCAAAAAATTTTTTCTATGAAAAGGGGAGAGGGGGGATGCTAAACTAACATTATGAAATCACAAGGCAAATTTTGATTTTTTAATTGATTAAAGCTAAGAGTGTAGATTATACAGTCAATAAAATTAAAATTTAATTTTTATTTAATTTTTTAAATTGTATTTTTGACTAAAATTGTTTTTTTGAATTGTTTATACAAGTGTAAAGCATAATGCCTATTTACTGACTAAAGCTATGCAGGGGTACGTGTCCATTAGAGGTGGGTCGGAATTCCGATTTCCGACGTTTTTTCCTTTCCGATTTCCGAAAAAAATTTTGATTTCCGATTTCCGAGTTCCGACTTTTGAGCCAGTTCCGATTTCCGTCTCTTCCGATTTCCGGCACCTCTGACTGTTCCGACCCACCTTGGTGGTCTAATGAATTTTCAGATGCTTATAAATAAATTAGCCTTATTAATTGACTTTACTTTTTTATTTTATTTAAATGCTACAAACGATTATAGCGAAGGATCTAATTGTAATTTTAAATAATATTTTTGAAAAAAAAAATAAAGAAAATTTTTAATAATTTAAGCTTATATGAGAGAAGGGGGTCCGTCTTCTGAAGAATATTATGAAAATTTTAATTTGAGTGTGAGTTCATCAGATGAAGACTGGATGAAAAATGAAACTCCCTCGACTTCCATGCCTGTAAACGTTATTAATATTTACAGACAATTTTCTTCATTAAAAAGCCAAATAAATTTATAAATTAAACAATGTTGAATACTTTTAAGGAATACTTCTTGGCCCCCTAAAATTACCAAAATTTTTGCCAGCAGCGCTGAAAAGGAAGAAATTTGGCATTCCAAAATTTTGTTTAAATTCCCAAGTTTAGGAAGAATTCAAGTTTGAACCTTTTTTGCTTTTTAAAATACCTGCCCACCCCTATTGAAGCCCACCCCTATTGAACACTTGACACGCTCTTCCAATATGTATATTTAGACAAGAGATTCTCCCGACCCGATTTTTGAACTTGGGAATTTATTTTTCATGTCGGTAGAATTCTGGTCTGGACCACGGCCGGATTTTGGCTTCATAAAAGGTTAAAACATGGGACCCGGAAAACCCTAATTTTCTTCAAAGTTCAAGCAATAGCGCTTTAAAAGCCCTAATCAGAACTTTAGGAAGATTCGTCCATCGAAAAATTTATAAATTTATTAAAAGATTAAAAAGAAGCGTCTTTGTAAAATTAAAGAAGCAATGAATATTAAGGGGTAATATTTTTTTTTAATTTCTATATTAATTAAAAAATATCACCTTTTAGTGAAAGCGAAATCCAAATTAATAAAGAGAAGAATATTAAAAAAGGTAATGTAACCGACCGTAGAAAAAACATTATAAAAAATTTGTATTTACGCCAAAGACTTTTATTTGGCTCTGAAATGCCAAAAAGAGAGCATTATTTGAGTTACAAAATGCAAGATAAAATTCTAGAATATTATGAGACAGAGAATTTTGACTTTGGAAAATTGCTAGTAATTTTTAAAAATCGAAATGAAATGGCAGAAGAACTTTTGGTAATTTTTTACCATTAATTTATTACATAATTGGGTATAATTAATTTTTTTTCAAAGGGTACATAACGGTCAAAAAGATTTTTTTAAATGTGTCTCTTCCTCCCATGTCATTTCCTCCCAGATTTTTAATACTTCTATGAAATTGAGGAGAAGGAAGAAAGTCTGACCATTTCAAGCCTTTTAGGGAAGTAGAAAAGAGAACAAAATTGGCAATTATTTGGGCAATTTTTCAGGGTGAGGGGGAGATTGTCTTTTAACAAAAAAATATTTTTAGGAAAACTTTTATCACGGAATCTGCGTTCTATATTTATATGGAAACATAAGGCCGCGTTATATAGAGGAAAAAATTAATGCGAAAGGTTTACTAATTGTAGCAAAACTCCATGAAAGAAAAGTCCGTTTATTTGAACAAGATTTATTTAAAGAAGGTGAAGATTTGAAAAATAAAAGGCTAAAAGCAAAGACTAAGGACATTGATAAGTTTGTAACTTTTATTCTATATTTTTATGTCAAAAAATAGGGTTGGCGCATCGCGAAAAATCTTTGGATATCTGAATCAAGGGCGAGCGCATTGCGTTATTTGCGTTAAATTTTGGCCTTTTGACGAAATTAACACATAAAACTCATAAAATATGGCCTATCTGAGGACAAAAATGGGAAGAAATCTAGCTTATTGGCTTCCAAATTTCTCAAAATTTTCGTCAGTAGCGTTAAAAGAAATCTTATATTATACAAGATTAAACGGAATTGGCCAAAGAATTTAATAGGGATAAAAAGTGGGCGGCAAAAAAATAAGTTTTAAGTAGAGTAGAACGAGGTTGAGGTTTTAGGAAAAACCCGAGGCCGAGGATCACCGAGGCTAGAAAAGCCAAGATCGAGGTCAGGGGCAAATTTAGACCCGAGACGAGGTTCCGAGGCTCGAGGTCAGAAAAATCGAGGTCGAGGTTGAAAAAACGGCGAGGCCTTGGCTTGGACCTGTTGCTACTCTAGTTTTAAGAGAAAAAAGAAATATGCGAAGATGTGTGTGTGTTTTGGAGCGGGGAAAATAAATATTAAAATAAATTGGGATTTAAAATGCCCTTTTGGGCATAGCAAAACTTCACTAAAAATATATTAAAATTTATTAATAAAACTTATAGCGATGCAATATTAGAAGAAATTAAAGCAAAATTAAAAGGAAAAAGCAAAGAAAAATGTGGAGGAAAAATAGAAATAAATGGAATAATTAATTATTTAGATCCGAGGAAAGGGAAGAAATTTTACAAAAAAATTTTAGATTTTGTAACAGAAATTTACGGAAAAACAAATTATTTGGAAGCAGTTTATAGCTATTTAAATTCAGAAAAATTGGAAATAATTGAAAATGAATTTGTTGAATTTAAAATATTTATGGGTAAATTTAGGTCAATTCTCTTTGATTTTGAGGAGGAATTAAAACGGAGTTTCCGAAGTATTTTTTTGATTTTTGAAATTTTTTATTAATTAATTAATTAATTTTTTGATTAATTTTGAAAATTTTGGAGTATACCAGATATTCCAAATTTCTTCCTCTTTTAATGCCGCAGGCGAAAAAAATTTTCGTTATCTCAAATTCACCGACCTTCGGGTACAGGGACAACCCTATTAACGAACACACACATGTACAGAAATGTAGATGTGTGTGGATCCATCCCATCCTACAGGGATGGGCAATAGTAACACAAATATTGGCATTTATACTCTACAACGCAACTTATAATTAAGGTTGGCTCCGTTATTCCAAAAAGCTCCCTCAACTAATTACCCCACTTGCATTAGTTACCCCATTCAGCGATAGATTGAAACAATAATTACCATCTAAGAAATGCCCTAAAACACGTTCAAATTTCAAACCTCGTATAATTACCCTCCCTCAATTAATTACTCCCTTCAGCGGAAGGTCGAAACAATAATTACTCGGGGTACTTATTAAAGGATATACGGTAACCATTTATTCTTATTTTCTTAAATTACCTATTGTAAATATTTTAAAAAATTTTTAAAATAATTAAATTTAGTAAAAGACAAAATTTATGCAAAACGAATATGTGATCTTCTTTTATTCCGTGCCATTCTAGAATTTTTAAAATCGACGGCCTTTAACGAAAAATACAAAGCCTTTTTAAATGTAAAAGATGAAGAACAAGAGATTGTGCTTAATTTAATTCAAAATTTTCAAAAAAATATAGAAACCCCTCAAGTATTTTTTACCCTAAAACTTCCAACTATTGAAAGTCAAGAAAAAACAAATAAATTAATTAACGAAAAAATTTCAAAATTTATGGAGGATTATATTGAAGGGAATTTAAAAGTTGTTATTAGAGGGGTGAAAATAAGGAAGAAAGAGGACTGGGAAATTTATGAAGGCATAATGAATTTGGGTTGGAATGTTAAAAATTCAATAGAAAATGAAAACAAAAATTTTTTGGAAGCAGTTTATGAAGATGGAAATTTCCATTTATTATTTAATTTGGATGAAACAAAAAATGAGGGGAATGGGGAATATATGGAAAAGTTTATGAATGAATTTAGGGGAATTATTAATGGATTTTGGTTGGATTTAACTAAGAGTTTTAAAAGTAATTTAATTTTAATTTAATTTATTTTTGGGAGGACGGGAACTTTTCTCAGTTCCGAATAATTATTTCAAAGGGTATTTCAGTATCTGACAAATTACAGAATTTTATAAAGATTAATTCGGGACACGCCCAACGCGGCAAACAGCCATAACGGCGCAAAGCCTTAACTTGCTTCAAGATTTCCTATTCATACCAGATTTTGTATCAGACGAGCCCTCTCATCGAGCTAGGGAGATTGGTAACAAAAACGATAAGGGCCAGGCATTTTCCATTATGTTATGGTTTTGCGTCGTTTTGGGCTGTACCCGGTTTACTAGGTTAAATTAATTTTGAAAAGGAGGTTTTGAAATTTGAAAAGTTGTAACTTTTTGAAAAGTTTAAAGGACATTTTAACCTTCCGAAGCGAACATCATTCGACTCACATCAAAAAAGGGCATCGAATGAGTTATATATGTTACTTTGACTCATATAAGAAAACTTTATGGTCATGGGGTGTAAACTACACTATTTATTAGCTGATATGGTGCTTATTGTAACAATATTTTCTATAAAATTTAGCTCAAAACAATATTTATGTGAAACATCCTGGCAACTCTGCGGAAAAAATATGCAAGCTTCTTTTCTTTGTTACAACCCTAAAATTTATCAAATTAATTATTTCAAATAAAGAAAAATTAGAAAATAAATTTTCTGTAAAAAAAGGGGATGAGGTAATTGTAAATTATTTAATTGAAGAATTTGGAAAATATGAAGAAAATCTAAAAGAATTTTTTAATTTGGAATTTAAATTTTTTAATTTAAAAAAACAACCTGGAAAAGAAAAAAAAGTGGACTTATTAAAGGAAGAATTAGAGGAAAAAATGCAAAATCTTATAAAGGAAAAAATTTTTAATTTTGAGGGAGGCATAGAAGAAAAGATGGGAGAATTTATTTCTCAATTAATCACTAAAAAGAGAAAATTTGACAATATTTAAAAAAATTTTGGTTTTAGAATAATTTTGGATTTTGCCTAGTTTATGCGTCCAAACTCAAAGTTTATTGGACGTACCTATCAGGGAACGAGCCGACATAAAAATTGAAATTCCTGACTTTGTGCAATCGGGATACCGACCCAAAAAAGCTTCGGGAATTCCTGATTTTCGGGGATCGGGACGGCTCGTTCCCCGGTACCTATAAAGAGTCGAGTTGACGCATAAACTGGAACAAGAGCCAAAGATTAGCAGAAACAATGTGTATCACATTAAATATTTAAAAAAAATTTTTTTATAAGCCCTATTTTTTATAAGCCCTATTAAGTCTAAAAATTAAATCCTTCCTTCATTGTTAATCATAAAGAGATTATTTTTGTTTGTCGAGCTGTTTACACTCACACAAAAGAATATTCTCTCAGGATATTTTCTCCGGAATAAAGCCCTTCCATGAGGTTTCTATTCATCTCCCATACAATCAGAGGTGAATCGGAATTCCGATTTCCTAAAATTTAGGCTGATTTCCAAGTTCCGACTTTTGAGCAATTTCCGATTTCCGACAGTTCCGATTTCCGACACCTCTGATTGTTCTGATTCACCTCTGCATCCAATAAACTTTTCCACAGACATTTAATACTTGCACAAATCTCAGTAAATTTCTATTTCTAACAACAACATTATGGTCTGGCGTTGTTCAATATTGGCGATGTTCAAAAAATTTCTCAATATTTTTTATTAGGGAAAGCCGAGAATATCGCAAGCGCATTTTGGCAGGCATTAATTGATTAATCTATTTATTTCATAATTATGTATGTATTTTTTAGAGAATGTATTTTTTTATTTATCTCTTATTTTATTTTCAATTTTATATTAAATTTATTTTTAATTTTTTTATTGCTAGCAGGAGCGTTGATTTTGAGAATTCTAGTCGATAATACACGATTTTCAACATTTTTGCCTTTTTGTCGATTTTTTGGTCAATCTTTTTGCAACTGGATGGATCGAGTCTGATCGCCCATTAAAAAGTTACAAGTCGATAAGTGCAAAAAAACCATCCAGTTGGAAAAAGATAGCCCCTATCGAGAACTTTTCGGATCATATAAGATTCATTTAAATCTTTTCAATTATAGTTATAGCTTATCAAGGTCGGCTGATGCTAAAACGGTCACGCGGTCCGCTCCGTAGTTGCAGTGTTATTCTATTACCATTTCGTAGCATTCCCGTGATCTCGTAACTGAATTTTTTCAGCACTTCGTACGGGACGGGATCCCGCGGGATTAATCCCGTAAATCCCGTTCGTCGCTAAAACCCCTGGATTTCGGGACGGGATCCCGTAAAATCCCGTACAGGATCCCGTCCCGTGTTGCACTCTAGTTAGAATACTAAACAAAAAGTAGCAAAAATAAGGCAAGACAGTCGGGAGTCTTTTATAATTATTAAAGGGCAACATTTTATTTTTCACGTGAATATATGCACTAATTAAGCAATATGTTGACAACAAGATTATTTATATTTATTATTAATTTTATTTTTCTTTTATTTTCTTTCTCAACTACAATAGATGAAGAATCTTGTGGAGAAAGTTTTACTCGTAAAATACTTAATATATAATTTTTTAATTAAAATTTTAACATTTCAAAGCTCTTCTGGAAGAGGAATACTATTTATCAGATGACAATTATGAGCTTGAAAATAAAGAGAAAGTAAGGAATATTAAGTAGTATAGAGGAGAAAACTCTTAAAAGCCATAAAAGATTTTTAGTTCCTGGCCCTATCCCAGATAAGGTTGGCGGTTCCGAGTATCCGGAACCGAAAAAACCTCGGATATCCGAATCATCGGTTCGGAATACCGATTCGGATATTCGGAGATTTCCCAGGAACCGCCATCCTTAATCCCAGGCCTAAATCTAGTAATTAAATAATAAGTTAAATAATAAGTTGAATAACGTTTTGACAACTTTTCTTATCCAGTGGCCAGCTGAATTTAAAAATATATCCTAGACGGGGTAGTCGGATCCCTGAATTTAAAAGTCCGGATATCCGGAAATTTTCGGTTTCCTATTTTCTGGAAATGGGGGTCTTCCAGGGCCCCTATCCTAATCTCTTTATTATTCCAGGAATTAAACGGGAAGGTGCATTTTGATGCAAAAGGCGGAAGAAAATTTTTTAATAAAATTTTGAATATGGCAAGAGAAATTAATAAAACAATTAAAGAACACAAATTAATGTACTTACATTCAGTTGTAGCTAACGGAAATTTCCATTTATTATTTAATTCTGATGATGTAAAAATAGTTGAAGGCAAAAATCAACAAAATACTATACAAATATTTTTGACTAAATTTCGTAAAATTCTTATGGGTTTTCGTATAGAATTAATTGAGAGTTATAAAGGTATATCCTTTTTATGTCTCGCGTCTGTTTATTTGTTTACTCAGCCTTTGTTTTTATTTTGGGAACCGGATATTTGTCAGAGCGGACGCCCAAAACAACGCGCGGCCATAACAACGCAAAGCCATAACTTGCTTCCAGATTTAAGAATCTTGTCAAATTTGGAGTTTAAACGATTCATCTCATCGAGCTAAAACGATTGGTACTGAAATTAACATGGGCCAGAGGTTTTCCAGGTAGGCTTTGTGCTGTTATGGCCGCGCGTTGTTTTGGACTACCCTTATCAGAGTCCTTGATTAGGGTTGTTGGTTCGGAATTTAATAGAAGAACCAGGAATCTTTCGGTTCTGTTTTCGATATCCGTTGATTTTACAATAGCAGGCAACACTGATTAGTAAGGCACGGATTTCTGCACTTCTTATTTTTTCCAACTTTTAAAAGTTGAGGGAACTGTTTGTAATAGTTCGGGAAACTATAGAATACATTTTCCTATTTCAGACTTTTTTGAGCTTTGCGACTTGCGACAGAAAATAAAATTCAAAGGGAGAGAAAATTCAAAGGGAGAGAAAACCTTTTCTCTCCATTTTTCCTATTATCTTTTCTATCTCAAGACGCAAGGGGTTATTTTTATGAAAGCGTTATTCCATGCGTTCATTTTCTAAAAAAAATTTTTTCCAGAAATTCCTTCTCAAATGCTAACCGAAATTTGTGAAATGCTTTTTTTCCGTGCAATTCTTGAATTTTTAAATTCAATAATTTTAAACAAAAATTATAAAGAATTTTTAAAAATA
This sequence comes from Meloidogyne incognita, assembly GCA_036172945.1. Taxonomy (NCBI): domain Eukaryota; kingdom Metazoa; phylum Nematoda; class Chromadorea; order Rhabditida; family Meloidogynidae; genus Meloidogyne; species Meloidogyne incognita. The sequence goes on from JARQAC010000037.1 coordinate 2,564,899, forward strand.
GAAGAGAAGGATAAAGAAATTGTAAAATATTTAATTGATGAATTTGATTTTTATGCGAAATTTCCAGAAATATTTTATTCTATAGACAAAAAAGTAAGATTCGGAGAAATTGGAAAACTTGGAATAATATTACAAGAAAAAATTACAAAATTCATTGAGGATTATATTAAAAATAAATTAATTGGTTTTGTTGATCGTATAGTTAATAACAAGAAAAGGAAATTTGTGGAAAGTCCGTAAAATTGGAGGAAAGTCCGTAAAATTGGAGGAAAGATGGGGAGAAGCTGAAGAGGAAAACACATTTAGAAAAAATATTTTTAGGGTGTATGGCAACAATCCGTCTTCCCCCTACTTCGACTCCCCTACTTCGACTCTGCTTTGTCCCCTGTTTTTTTATTTTCCTCCGTCTTTTGTCTTCAGTTTTTAAAAACGGAAAGTCCGTACTTGGTATATAACAGGGGTGCGCGAGTTTCGCTTTTTAAAATCCGTTCCGGCACACCCCTGGTATATTAGTTGATTGCCTATCTTTTAAGCAGAGTTGCGTCGTAATTGAAAAAAAATTTTCGTAATCGTAATTCGTAACTCAAAAAACGCCGTAATTCGTAATTACGACGCAACTCTGCTTTCAAGAGAGAAATTTATGTCAATTTATTCGCCAGTCATTTTTTACTTTATATTTTTATTTCTTTTTATTTACACAAAAAACTTTGAACTAAAAATTTATAAAAATTTTTTTGCCAATTTTTATGGAAATGCGGTAATTGATAATTGTTTATTTTCATAGAAAAAAGCTAAAATTCCGAAAAGAACTGAAAAAATATTTTTTATCTATTGGGTAGATCTAAAATAAATTTATTTTTTATTTTAGAAAAGTTGGGTTGATTTATTTACACATTAAAATAAAAAAAAAGATTGGAATTTGTTGTTATGTTTGTTGGAAAAGTTTTTAATAAAAACATTACGTTAAATTACAATTTAAAATTATTAAAAAAAATAATTTTGGAAATTTTGTAATTGAAAAACTTTTTTTAAAAGCAATTCAACCCTCAATTTTCTAAAGAAATATCAAAATTGTAGTCAGACCTCATTATGTGATACACCCCTTAAAATAATTCAGCCCCCATTTTTTTATTAAAAAAATATCAAAATTGTAGACAGACCTCATTAAATGAGACACCCCGAGAATTTTGAAACTTGTAGTGAAATGCATCTTAAATAGAGGATATCGCTTAGATATCTCTTCCATTCCAATGGCCAACCAACTTTTAAAACCTTAACTTAAATAGAAATAAGGGTTGGGCACGACCGTTTATTAGCCACGGTTTTCGGCTAATAAACGGTTTTCGGTTTTCAACCCCCGGCTTTAGGTTCAGCTTTATTCGCCATTAACATCGGGTTTTCGGTTCCGGTTCGTTTAACCCTTTGTGTTCAACCCTAATAAAGATGTATCTAATATTGGGTATATTTTATAGAGAGGTCCAACACTAATTTATTTTTCATTTTCACAAAAAAAAACGAATTAATAACATCTTTAACAAAATTTTTTTAAAAATTATTCTTTTGATTTCCAATTCTTTTCAAATTTATTTTTCATTAATTTATTTTTCTTTAAAAATCTTCCATATTTTTTGTTCAAAAATAAAATTAAAAAAATAATAAAAAAGATCCCTTTTATTAAAAAAGATTTTTGCTTTTCTTTATTTTTAGTATATTTAATCGGTGCTATTTTTGTGTTGTAAATTATTTTTTCTTCATTAAAAAAATATATAGTTTGTTTATTTTGTTTAAAACAGAACAAAAATTGTTCTTTAGTTTATTTTAAATTTATTTTTTAATTCATTCCCACGTTCAAAACACTTTAAATAAAATTTAAATAAAGTCAATTACCAAGTAAAAACACTTTAAATGCCCCAGTATTACTCATCCAAATTTATGTCTTTTAGGTCCTTATCCTTGCCGGGATATTCAAATTACAAGAGCTATACTCAATACTAATTATAGGGGAAGACGGATTGTAAAACAAAATACATAATTATTATTTTTACAATTTGTAACCGGATTGTAAAAGGACAATAGAAAATTATTTTCCAACCGGAATGTAAAGCTTATATTAAACTATTATTTTTACAAATTGTAACCGGAAAACAAATAATTTTGTAACCGGATTGTAAAAATATGAGATTATTTTTTCAAACCGGATTGTAAAATAAGATATACCTATGTAAAATACTATTCTGGCCGGATTCTAAAACGAAATACTTAATTATTAATTTTACAATTTGTAACCGGATTGTAAACTGAAAATGGTAATTATTAGTTTGTAACCGGATCCTAATTTTTAACTGAATTGTGACGGAGAATAATTATTTTTTTATTTTGTAGGAGACCGCATTATAGACCGGATATTCCTTTGTACCGGATTATACAAGGGAATAAATACCTAATTTATATTCGCAACCGGATTGTAAAACAAGAATATAATAATTTTTATTTTTTAACCTTTTACAGACCGTTTACAATTAAATTATTCATTCAATTTAAATTTTCTCTCTCTCCCCAAATATTTATTTAAATTTCTCATCGTTCAAAACACCCCCCCCCCCCATTTTTACATAAAAAAATTAAAAAAAAAATATTTTTTTAACAAAAAATTGTTTTTATTATTACGTGTCATTTATCGCCATATAACGGTTTTCTACCAACTATTAATATTTACATAAAATTCAAAACAGAAATCTAATATTTGGTAGGGAACGACCGGTTTTGGTAGTTTTCTCTTTTAATGGGAAAAATTGGGGGGAGGGGGGGGGGGAGGGGGGGGGGGGGGGGGGGGGGGGGAGGGGGGGGGGTGAGGAGAGAAAATTGGCTGCGGGAAGAAATTCCATTTTCAGGAGTAAATATATTTACAAAACTAACAAAAATTCATTGGAGCAAAGGAAAAAGGCTAAATAAAATGCCACCCCCTTTATCCGTCCAAAAGCCAGATTGGGTTTCTTCTCTTATTTTTTTCTATTCTCGCAGCAGAAACAAACATTAAAAATAAAATAATAGAAAAATAAATAAATATATTTTGTTACTAAATTTATTTATTTTTGAATAGAAATTAAGCTCTTTTAGTATATTTAAAATTGAATTTTTAAATAAAGTTTCCGCCCCGTACCCTTTCTTTCAAGAGATTTTTCTTACATTAGATACAGTATTGTAAAAACCAGACCTGGTCACGGATACTGATTTTGGTATCCGTATCCGGATATTTACGGCGGATACAGGCGGATATCCGCAGGCATCTTGATATTTGTATCTATGACCAGGTCTGGTAAAAACAGTCGTTTTTGGTTTCCGTTTTCTGGTTACAATTTTTCTGATTTTTTAGAATAAGAGAACCTCGAAGGGATTCAGGCCATTATTCTATCCCATTCCCAAACCCTTCAAAAATCTAAATATCCCACGCCTCCCACCCCGAACGTTTGTTGTGGAACCCTATTTATGAAATAAACGACACCCAAACTTTTTTTCATTTTTTAATCACGTAATTAAATTTTATAGCCAAATAAAATATTTTAAAATTTCCTTTCTCTCTCACTTCGATCTTTACTTAACTCCTTTAAATAGGCATACCCCATCTATCTTTTTCCAATAATAAAAAACTGAAATGAGAAGATCAATTAGAACCCCTATTTATTTTTGTAATAATAATAAAAAGAATCATTCAACTCTCTCTCAGATTTTCTTTTTGATAAAAAAATATTTATTTCTTCCCTATCAATTTCCAAATCTCAAAAGAAAGATGACCCAAAGAATTTTTTGGGGGGATATAACCTTTCACAACAGCAAATCTGCGCATCTAAGTACACACAAAAATGCTTTGTTATTTAATTAAAAGGCCGAAAAAGATACCCCCCCTCCCCCCCCCCCTTTTGCTTGACTGCTTTTTCTTTTATTTTTTTAGTTTTTTGTCCGCCCATTATTCTTCTCCTTTCTTTTATTCTTTTAGCTTCACCCGATTCATTTTTACTTTAAAGGGTTAGATCAAAAGCAAGACTTTTGTTGGGATCTCTCCCTTCTATCTTATTTTTAAATTTTACAAACGCTTTAAATTCAATTTTTGGTACTTTTTGGATATCCTGGCCCCCACTTAGTTTGAGTATTAATTATTATTTCCTTCATTTTTGGTTGTATTAGGTCAAACAATATATTTTTAAGACTACACTTACATTTCACTTGCCGTAAAAACTGTATTAACTACCCTGGGTAATTATTATTTTGATCTCTCTACATGGGGTATTTAAACAGGCTGGGTAATTATTTGAGGGAAGGACATTAATACAGTTTTTACGGTATATGTATATTGCTAGAGGAAAATAAATGATAAGTATAAAGAAGGAAATAATAACTGAGACTGAAATTAGGAGTTGGGGTCGGATATCCTAAAGGTACCCAATTTCTATTTTACAAAGGTTTGTAATTCAAATAAAATTTCCAAATTAATTTCAAAATTTTAACAAAAAAAGGTCACAAAAAATAAAAAAAAATCTTTCTCAATTCTCGATGTGTTTGCGCAATCAATCAAAAGGGAGAAGCTTTTCTCTCTTACCTGCCGTTTTTGCTTATTCATTTTTTAATTTTACATTAGCCTCGTTTAATCGATTGATTGATTGTTTTCCTCATATGTTTATTTACAAATAATTGTAAAGGGAAATAATTTTTTAAATAATTACAATATGTAGCCGGATTGTAAAAATACACACAGTTAGTTTCACAATTTGTAATCCGGTTTAGGGATGAGCGCACAATCTAAAAAACGCAACGCAAGGCCAAAATTTAACGCAAAAAACGCAAACCGCTCACCCCTGATTCAGTTACAAATGTAATAATTATTTAAATTTTACTTTAGAATCCGGTTGTAAAAATAATAATTAAATATTAGCCTTACAATAAATTTACAAATTGTTTTTTCCAACCGGATATTAATAAAAAATTAAAGTTAATATTATTACAATTTGTAGCCGGATTGTAAGAATAATATTCAATTTTTATTTTTACAACTTAATTGTAAAAGAATAATGAATTATTATTCTAAACCGGATTGTAAAATGAATTTCAGTTAAAAGCATTACATTTGTGACCGGATTGTAAAAACAGATAAAAATTATTATTTTAACCTACCGTATTTACTCGATTAATTCCCCTGGGGAATTATTTCTTAACCCATCCGTAGCATGGGGAATTATTCAAAGAGAGGGGAATTATTCGAGTTTTGAAATTTGTACGTGTAGTAGGGTATTTAGGGGAGAGGGATTATTGTTTCAACTCATCCGTAGCAGGGGGAATTATTCGACAGAGGGGAATTAATCGAATAAATACGGTAATTGTAAAATTAAATTTGTAATTACATAATTGTAACGGTTACCTAAATATGTATGTGTATTAAATATTTTTATCCTTATTGTAAATAGGTATTATACCCAATTGTAAACTCTTACTCACCATATTTCACTCACCCGCTCCTCTTTCCTTTTTACAAATTTACCATTTATAGAAAGAATGATTCACAACATAAATCGTGTTGCGAAATTAAAAGAATCAGCCAAAAACCCATTCCCCAAAATATATTTTTATGTCCCCAATCTAAAAAAAAACATTTTTTTTCTCATTTCCGCTATTTTCATTCAATATTTTAATATATTTTTCTATTTTTACAAACAAAAAATTTTTTTATTTAAAAGTATAGTATAACTAAACTAGTAGCGAGGCAGATGCTTCTTTCTACTTAATTTTTCTAATATTTATTTTTAAAAGCTAAATACTTTTTTTTTGTTTGTTTTGGGTAGTCGATCATCTTTTTCCACCACTTTAATATACAATTATATATTTTTTCCCTTTTTACTACCCCCACCTTTAAAACTCTTTTTTTTCTTTTTATTTTAATGTAAATACTATTTTGTTTTAATATTTTGTTTCAATTTATTTAATGAACTTTTTTATTATACCTAAAGTAAAAAATAATTAAAAGGAGAATTTTTTTTTTATTTTTACAACCGGATTGTAAAATAAAAGAACTTCTTTTAGGTAAGAATAATCATCATTTAACAGATTGTAACCGGATTGTAAAAAATAAATAATTTTAATTATTTTTACAACCGGATTGTAAAATGAAATACCGTAAATCCTCTAAAATAGCCCCATGGGGTTATTTTTTTCGATCGACCTCTAGAGGGGGGCTATTTTAGAGGCTGGGGCTATTTTAGAGGCTGGGGCTATTTTTTTCGATGCCTAAATTTTTTGAAAACTAAAATTTATTACCAAATATTAAATAACAATTTTCTAAAATTCAATAGAATTATCACTTAAAAATCCATTTTCTTCATCTTGTAACAAATCAATTTCAGCAACCAAATCAGTAATATCATTTGATAATTCATTTTCTGCAGCCCTTTTCAAAGTTTCCAAACCAGAGGAAATGAAACATTTTAGACACAATGACATGCTTTAGAAACACAATGCCAAAACCAATTTGGTAAATATTTGAGGGGGGGGGGGGCTATTTTAGAGGCTGGGGCTATTTTAGAGGCTGGGGCTATTTTTTTCGATCGACTTCTAGAGGGGGGCTATTTTAGAGGCTGGGGCTATTTTAGAGGATTTACGGTATATAATGTTTATTTTTACAAATTGTAACCGGATTGTAAAAATAATATTTAATTAATTTCAATTATTTTTACAATTGTATAAAATAGAAAATTATTATTCTAACCGGATTGTAAATGAATTATTAATTGTAAATGAAAAATTAACCGTCATTGTAAATGAACAAAAATTAATTATTTTTTGTGACCGGATTGTGACGGAAAATAATATTTATTTTACAACCGGGTTCAACCGGATTGTAAACTACTATTTATATTTTTACAATTTGTAACCGTAAGAAAATAGAAAATTATTCCAGCCGGATTGTAAAAGAATATTTAATTATTTTTACAATCGGATTGTAATATGACCTTATTATATTTTTTACAATTTGTAACCGGATTCTAAATAAAAATAGAAAGTAATTATTCCAACCGGATTGTAAAATCAACTACTAAATAAACTTATTAATTTTCAACTTTTAATTAATTAGAACCAAAAAAAATCCTCTAAAAATCCCCTCACAAATTTATTTATTTTAAAAATTAATTCTCTTAATTTTTAATTGATTTACTTATTTTTAAAAGAAAAAGCCAAATTTCATAACACAAATAGGCAAGAAAAAAAAGTTTTTTTTTCGCGCATCTCCCTTCCTTTCCCCTTTCCATTTCACTGAAAAATTTTTTTTTTTTTTTTTAAATTTTTTTTTTTTTTTTTACTTTTTTTTTTCTTGCCTATTTGTGTTATGAAATTTGGCTTTTTCTTTTATTTATTATTTACAATTGTAAAAAGCACTTAAAAAAAACTTTCCGTTATTTTGTAAACACACAAAGTTAAGGTAATTGAGCTACCGGAAGTTGGAGATACTTAAACTGGAATTACCCAACTTATTTAAAAATTGGTTTTGCTTTTTGTTTTTTTAGTTTATTGTTTTTTAAATATTACAAATCAAGCTTTAATCCGTGTTTTTTGTTTATTTTTTAATTTATTTTGTAAATAAAATTTTTGGGGATTGGGAAAGTATGATATGTATTCAGCCATAAATAATTATTATCTTTTTACAATCCGGTTGTAAAATAATAATAATCTTATTCGATTGTAAAATGAATAATTGTTTTCCGACACAGTCCAGTTACAATTACATATAGCCGGTTGCGAAATAATAATTGTTTATTTATTTTACAATACGGTTGTGAAACAATAATTATTATCGTTTTACAATCCGGTTGTTAAACTGTAATATTTTATTCGGTTGTATGTAGAAAGTATAATTGTTTTTCGTCACAATTCGTTTATAAATTATATCCGGTTGCATAATACATATTACTTATTCATTTTACAATCCGGTTGGAATAATAATTGTTTATTTTTTTCTACAATCCGGTTGTAAAAATAATAATTAATTATTCTCACATTCTAGTTATAAATTGTAATAATTATTATTATTATTACATTTACAATCCGATTGTAAAAATATGTAATTAATTATCCTTATATTCCGGTTACAAATTGTAATAATTATTATTGAAATTCCATTTTTACAATCCGGTTGTAAAATTAATAATTTTTATAAATTTTCATATTTTCTCATTTATTCTTGATAATATTTTCTAAAATAATTAATTTAATTTGACAAATAGGTCCTATAATTTAATTAATTTAAAAAATGAAAATATCAACAAATAATTTTTTTATTATTTTCCCCCTTTTTTCAATTTTATTTTTTTCTTCAATAAATTTAATTTTTTCTACTCCAACATCATTTTTTGTTTCATCTTTTAATCAAAATTTTGATTGTGTTGATTTAAGTTGCGAGACTAATGATTTTGGGAAGTTGGATATTTTTGATGATGAGTTGAAATTAATAGATATTAGTAATGGGAAAGTGTTGGAGAAATGTAGTAAATGCAATGATTGTACAAATAGTGGATATAGGTATTTAACTAATTTAAATATGGACATTCTGAAATTGGATATTATGAATAGGGTGCCGTTTTCGTGTCGGACAGACATTCAAGTCATATTTTCGGGCCGGCCCGACCGAGTCTTTTTCGGGCCAAAATTTGATGCTCGACTCGATCTTTCGGACCGGACCGGGCCGGCAACCCTAATTATGAAATATGGACGTTTTGAATTTTGGATGTTTTTAAATTTGGACATTATGAAATATTGACGTTTTGAATTTTGGACATTTTTAAACATGAAGTTTTGAAATTTAGACATTTTGAAATTTGGCGTTTTAAAAATTTTACATTTTGTAATAAGGATGTAAAATTATATTCAAAAATTATTCTACTTACCATTTCGAACCCTTGACATTTTTAAATTAAATATTTTGAAATTTTAAATTATATTACAGTACTTGTATGCAACCTCTTAATTTCAACGCTCGGAAAAAACAACTAATTACAGAAGAGGGAACTTGTAATTGTATAAGTAATGGCCCAATGATATCGAATAATGGGGCAACAAACGTTCCAAGTATTGAAGCGAGTATTGAAATTACTCAAAAATGCAAAGTCTTGGATATACCTAATGGTGGTAGACATAGGGAAATTAATGAACCTAAATTGGAGAAGAATGAAGCTTTCTACAGGCTTTGTTATTCTTCTGGTAATTTTTATCGTTAGTTATGGTAGAGTCGGATCTAGCTATAAAATACACCTTTAGTGCTAAAAATTTTATCTTATAATGAGGTTCTTAGATAGAGGGGTATTGCTTTGGTTTCTCTCCAATTTTATGAACAACCAAAATGACCAATGCTTGGTGGAAGGGAGTTGTCTAGACGATACCTTCTATTTAAGATACACCTCATTATAAGATACGATATTTTTCAGACCCAAAGAGAGAGAGAGTATCTTAGTGAGGACCGATAATAATTTTTAAAAAATATAATTTTAATATAGCTCTCCGTAAATTGCCCGTTCCAAAAGCAACAAATGAAGCTCTTGGAGGTTCTTCAATCCCATCAGTTTTGGTAACTGTGGAACAATTTTGGAACGACAAATATTGGCAAAAATTAAAACCTTATGATTTACATTTATTTTATGTTTTTCCTGTTACTCAGAGGGATTTTTGTGAAAATGGAGATATTATTATACCTAATACACACGATTTAATTTGGATGAATCAGGGGAAGGTAAGAAGCATTTCAGGCATTTCAGGATGTCCATAAAATACTTTAGAAATTATTAGTCGGACCCCAAGTGTAGGAGGCATAGAGATCGCCACAAGTATTTTCAAAAATTCTGGATCTGGATTTAGGTTAGTAACTTGGACAGGATTTTTGATCTTGGTCCAGTAAAAATTCAGATCCAGAAAAAAAAAGTTCAGGAAATTTAAAAAATGCTTGGATATGGACTCTGGATCCAGAAAAAATCCACACTGGATCCGGATCCAAACCTATCTCTAGTAGGGCTTAAACAAATTGTACCTAGGAACGGACATTTTCAATTAAATCAGGGGGCAATCATCAGGAAGCAATCATTAGGCAAAATTATAGTGGGGCGTAAAGTGGGCTATACTAAAATATTTACACATAAAGGCATCAACATCTGGGATGCCTATGCTTTGCAAATCTCATTTAGAAATACAAATGGAAGATGATCCAGAAGATTTGGTATATGAGGAGAGAATGACTGGCACTCCAAATTCTAATTATGTGAGGGAATTTGTATTATAAATTATTTAAAAAAATATTTAGTATCATGATGGTAACCTAGATTTGAGAATGCCCCAAGAAGTACAATTTGAAAGAAATGTTTTTGCTGGGGCAGAGAGGGTGAGGTTTTACTATGAGGTTACTGTTGTACGTGAAAATCAACTGAAGGCGGGCGCTGGTAATTTTTTTTAGCATTTGAAATTTTTTACACAAGTCGACATTATGAAATATTTTGTTCTAGTTGACATTTTGAAATTTTTTTCACTAGTTGACATTTTGAAATTTTTTTCACTAGTTGACATTTTGAAATTTTTTACACTAGTTGACATTTTGAAATTTTTTTCACTAGTTGACATTTTGAAATTTTTTTTCACTAGTTGACATTTTGAAATTTTTTACACTAGTTGACATTTTGAAATTTTTTTCACTAGTTGACATTTTGAAATTTTTTACACTAGTTGACATTTTGAAATTTTTTTCACTAGTTGACATTTTGAAATTTTTTACACTAGTTGACATTTTGAAATTTTTTTCACTAGTTGACATTTTGAAATTTTTTATTTTATTGGACATTTTGAAATCAACCGTAATACCTTTTGTTCTCTTTCAGGGAAACCCAAGTTTGAACAGCGTCGAACCCTAGTTAAATCAGATGCATTGGATTATGAACTTCATCCAGAAATTCATGGAACTGGAATGGAAGATAGCCAACGGAGCCAATCAAATAAAAATGAGAGTAGCGAACAATTAAACAAAGGAAAGGATAAATTAACTGAAAAAGGTACAAAAAACGTTAAAAAAAAAATATTTTGCAAATATTTTTTAGATAAAGACAAGTATGAGATGCATACACCTATTGTACGCCCTATAAAAACAAAAGGGAGAGAAAAAAGTTTTAATGAAAAGACAAAAAGTACAAGCTCAAAAATGGTGATTTAAGCAAAAAATTAATTTAAAAAAATAAAATTTTAGAAGGAAACAACCCCCCAAGCACCGTCTACTAAAGAAGAAAATAATGAGAGAGAAGCAACCACCTTGGTTCCCATTCCTTCGTTAAAAATAGAATCCGGAAAGATTGAAACAGTCCAACAGCCTCAATCCTCCCCCTTACAACCAGCTTTAACGTCAAATTCCCCTCAGACTCAAATGTCGTCAACTTCAACTTTTACTACAGAAAACGGACAAGTTTTTACTGAAAAAGACACTAAAAACTTGAATGAAGCAGAGAAAAAGAGAATTGAAAAAGAGGGAAAAGATGAGGATTGGTTACTTTTCCGGAATGTTTTGCTAGCCTTTCTTGTGTTGTTGTTTATTGTTGTTCTTCTCGGTCTTTTCTATACCCGTTCGTTGTGCTGTTTTTCCGGAAGTAAGAGAAGGGAAAATACAAATGGGCAACATCAACAAATGAATGGCGGCGGAAAAACAAAAATACAAAACGGAAAGGAATACAAAGAAGCATGCAATAATTATACATAGAAAAATGTGTTTTCCGGAAAATGAGAAGAAAAGAGTACGGTAAGTTGAGAGAGTTTTCTCTACCCTTTATTTCTTTTAAATGTCGCTCTGCTACACAGGGTCCCAGATTTATTTTTATTTTTTTCTTTTTTGAAAATTTGAGACAGTCGAACCTTGTTAATTGTAGGGTACACCCTTGGGGCGAAAAAAAAATAAAAAAAAAATTTGCAACTTATAATGAAGTACCTGTTAAATCGAAGGTATTCCTTAGAGACTCCTCCCACATAGGCCACCAAAATTTAAAAAAACGCGTATCTTAAATAGAGAGTTATCTATTAATGGGAGTATTTAGTCTATTAATGGGAGTATTCTATTAATGGGAGTATTTAAAAATGAGGTTCGACATATTTCTAAATTTAATCACTATATAAAGCAAGAATTTTTATTTTGAAAGAGGTGACGAAAATTAGCTCAAAGAAGTTAACTTTTTTTCTGAGACTCTAGTGTCCTGAAAAATTAATTTTAAAAATTTCTAAATTAAATTCTTGCTTTATATCTTTAATTTAAAATTTATTTCAACTTTTTTCTATTAATTTTTCTTATCCAAGAATTGCGCATATCGAAAGTCGATTTTGCGAGCTTTAAATATAATTTTTTTTAATTATGTAGGAATTGAATAATTATTTTAATAAAATACCTAAATAATTTATTAATAAGGAGAATTTTTGAAAATTTTTTCAAGAATTTTCTGAGACTCTAGTGTTCCTAAATAATTTTTTAAATTTTTTCCAAATTTTTTTGAGACTCTAGTGTTCCTAAATAATTTTTTTGAAATTTTTCAAAAATTCTCCATCCCCTAAATCCATCCACAAAAATTCTTTTTCCTCTCTCACCTCTATATTTTACCTTTCTCCTTATATTCTTCTCTTAACTAAAAGCATTTCGGGTCCCCCTTCCTCTCCTCTCATTCATAATTTGTGTTTATTTTTTATTTAATTAAATTTAGCATTTTAGACAAAAACTTTTTTTAAAAATAAACATTTAATTATAATATATTTCTATTTCACAATTATCCATTTCCCATAACAAAAGAAAATACCAAAGAGAGTTAAGACCAACTAAAGCATATTCTGCTAATGAAAATAAAGAATAATCTAAAAAATAAATATTAAGTAAAATATTGTGTAAAAAATAATAAGTGAGACCTTTAGGTCCCCTTACGTTTAAGTTTCAAAGACTGAGGCTCTTATGAGCCCACATTTTAAAATTTTAATGCCTGTGACTCTAGTGTCCTCATATTTCAAAGAGTTAATAGATGAGACTCTAATATTCTCAACCCTAAGGGGTTGGAGTCTTGGAGTCTCTTAGAGTCCTCTCCAGTCTTGGAGTCCTCCTTAGGGTGAGAATATTAGAGGCTCATTGATTCCTTGAAATTTGGGGACACTAGAGTCACAGGCATTTAATTTTCAAAATATGGGTTTATTAGAGTATTCTCAACCCTAAGGGGCCTAGGGGACAACAGCCAAGACTCCAACGTCCCCAAACAAAATTTTTTATTGAGACTCTAACGTCCACGGAATAAAAATACCCTCGAAACAAAAAAATAAAAACTTAAATAAAACATTGCAAGTATAGAGGTATCCAAAATAAGTAAAGCCTGTAGATACAGATAATGGATAAATAATTAAATAGCCCAAAACACATTTGAGGCGAAAAATAAAATTCAACTAATTTTTAAAAAGAATAATTAATTTATCAAAATTTATTTTACATTTTCCCAAAGTGACATGATACCTGAGTGATAAAAGAGTATCGTGTTACAAAGTACATTAAAATTAAAAGAAATTAGCCACAGAGCGTAGCCAATTGCATGAAAAACTGAAAGAAATTTGTTAAAATTTACATTTTGAAATATTGACATTTCGAAAATTTTTTGACTTTTTGACATTTTGAATTTTTTTTCTTTTTTGACATTTTGAAATTTTTTCGTCTTTGACATTTTGAAAGATTCCCCACAAATTTACAATTTTGAAATAATATTTTTAAAGAACGAATACTTTACCAAAATATTCTTCAATATCCACAACAGAAACAAGAACCAGCCCAACAATTTCAGAAAAAATTAAAAACATGTGTGTCTTCAACATTGGAATATACCAATTTCTTTGTTTATATTCAGACTCTCCCAATTCAAAATTTCCTTTATATGCCGAAAAATTTAAAGAAAAAAAAATTTTTTCTTGACATTTACCCCCAACTTACAACTCCAAAAAATATCCGTGCCTGAACATGAATAAAAAGAACAAAAAGCCAAAAAGATTTTTGAGGTTCCCAAACACCTATAGAGTAGGAAACTGGAGGGAATGAACTGTGGACTTTAGGGCAATTTGTTGTGACAAAATTGTCGATTCGTTCTCGTTGAAAAATAAATGTGTAGAGAAGGCAAGTATAACATCCAACTCCTGATTAAAATAGAAGGGAAGAAAGTGTTAAATAGAAACAATAAATAGAAGTTGAATTTTTTGATTCTAACAGGAGCCCAAAATAGAGGTCAGTAAACTTGTAATCTAGAGATCCAGAGAGTATTATCTTAAAATTTATTGAACAAGACGGAATTCTATGTGATTAATCCCAAAAATCCCATAATCTCGTCAAGCCTGAAAAACCGAAAAAAATTCGTTTGGGACGGGATCGACTCTTATTTCAAATAACCTCGGATAAAAGGACTAGGGATCCGACCGAGACGATCTCGAACAAAAATCTCGGTTATTGGGAAGCGATATTTTCCGAGATATCGATTCTCGAACATCATTCACAGTCCGATCTTTTAGGACCCAACCAATTAGCGTCAGTGTTCTCTCAATCAAGAAAACAAAACTGTCCGGAACCACTGAACCATTCAAAATTTTGGAAATGCGAGAATATTAATTATAGTCTCGGATTACCAGGTAAAAGAGCGCCAACCATACAAAGTGAACGTAATTTTAGACGAACAAACAAAGGGTGTTGTTTAAATTCATTTTTACTGTTATTGTTGTCAAAAGAATTGTTAGAAGAATTTAATTTTTTCTCAACCTCCATTAAAAAGGGAAAAAGAAAAATTATTTTTAAAAGACAAAAATATTTTTATTTTTCTTGTTTTTGACCCGATCACAAATATATATTGATGTTTAATTTGTTATAATTCTTGTTTTTATTTTTTTTACTTCACTTCATTTTTAACGCCTTCAAGGGAGTAAGTTGAAACAAAAATAAATTTATAGTCAAAATTTTTAGAGTAAAAGAGAGAAAGGATACAGACAATAATTAGACAAAATTTACTATAAAAAAGAATTGGAGAAAAAAAAGACTGGAAGAATACCTATTTTGCATTTACCGTATATACTCTATTAATTACCCTGGGTAATTATTATTTCGACCTCTCTCTGGAGAGGGTAATTGATAGAGGCGGGGTAATTAATAGAGGTTATTTTAGGAAGGCTAATTATAACTATTTTTAAGGGGGTAATTCCTCTGGAGGGGGTAAAAAGAGGGAGTGGATTTGAGGGAGTCTAATTAAATAATAGAGTATGTATACCTATACAATAATAGGTATTTTAATTAGAGCCCGGCTTGAGTCGAAAAAAAAAGAATTATTTTCTTTCAATTTTCCTTAACGATACACAATCGGAAACGACTTTAATTAGTGAAAAAAATTCACATTTTTTTTTAATTTACCACAAAAAATTTTTTTTCATTTTCCCTACGTTCGCCCTAGCTACAGGTTTCTAATAAAATTTAAACTTGTAGTAGAACAAAAAAAACATTAATAAATAATTTTTGTTTATTTGTATCAACTCATTGTCAGTTAAAAAAAATTAAATAAATAAAATAGAAAGAAAACCTTCCCTTCCCAAAATTCAACAATTTTTTTTTCACTCCCCCAAAAGTAAAATTTATTCTTCTCTTTTAAGCAGTTGCCCCAGCATTTCTTAATTGATTACGTAATTCAATAACTTGAGCACGTTCAGTTGGTGGCAACATTCTTATTTGTTCATCAGTTAATTGTAATACACGAACCTGGAAAAAAAATTTTCTTTTTAGAAATTTTTAAAAGTTTTCTAAAAAATTTTTGAAATTTTTTTTTGAAATTTCTGAAAAAAAATTTTTTTTTATTTTTCAAAAAAAATTTTTTTAATTTCTATTCCCTCTACAAAATCATTCCTTGTTTTCAAAAAAAATAATTAAATTAAATAAAAACCACATACAAGCATTTGTGCTTGTTGTTCCTCATCCAAATTATCTTGAGAAGATTGTACTTGTTGCTGTTGTGGAGGAATTTGTTGTTGCGGTGAAGTTTGAGTATGTTGAATTTGAGGTTGTTGAATCTAAAAATTTATTTTTTATAAGAAAAACATTTTCTTGTTTAAATTATGGAGAGATTAACCAAGAAATAAACAGGTGGGAATCCTTTGGTTCGTGAAAAAAAATTTTTGAGGTCAAGAAACCAGGAAACTCCCCCAAATAAGTTTAGTTGAAAGTATTCCATAAAAAAGAATAACTGAAATATAACATGGATTGGAGCTCATCTGCCTTTAAAAATATGGAAGGACCCATTCCTGATACCTAGAAGATCTCTGGGTAAGGGAGAGATTCAAGTAGACGACTTGAATCTCTTAAAAGCCTGTAGCCATGCTTTTTTTCGGGGGGGGGGGGGCTACATGAGGTGCCCTTCCCCAAGCGGCTTATAAACCAAAAAATAATTTTCAAAAAAAAACCTGTTGAACAGTTTGTTGTTTAGATTGAAATCCTCCATGTGTTGGTGGTTGTTGTTGCATAACATTTGTAGCCATTCCCATAGCATTTTGTGAGGGAAATTGATGAAATTGTCCTCCAGACGCAGCAATAACTGGAGGTGGAGGCATATTAAATTGTGGAGGAAGATTTTGTGGTTGAAACTGTTGTTGAGAAGAAGGTGGTTGTTGCTGTCCAGGAAATTGGGAATGTTGTTGTAAAGCTGCGGAAGATGTTGAAAGTGTTTGGGCTTGTTCTCGATGAAGCATTGAATAAGCTACTTTTGGGTCTACAACGCGCATAACTACTTGGGCCTGAAAAAAAGGAAGAAAAAGTTAAAGAAAATCAAAAGATAAAAATTAATTGGAAAGAAAATCTTAAAGAAATAGGACTGAAATAAGGATAAAAATATTAAAACGGGACCGTTTAATATCACCACGAATTTGATATATTTTTGGTACCCTTCGATAGAGGACCACAGACTACCTATTACGAAGTGATGTTTGTTTTCTTGGAGAATGACTTTGGACTGAGTTATGGCCAGTCAAAATTGGAAAATCTTAAGTTAACCGAAACTGATCCGAAGAGACGAAGCGAAAACCGACGACCCTTGTCAAGAGGCAATAAATCGGAAACAAGAAAATGCCCTCAAAATAACTTTTAGGCCCAAAACCAACCGAAATCCACAAAATAAATTTTCAGAAAAAACCTGTAAAAGAGCATAAGCAAGTTGTGGATTTTCAATAAGAAGTTGACGAGCCATTTGCGGATTATTATTGACAGTTTCCTTCATCGACCTCATTAATTCAAACATTTTTTCAGGCGGCATAGAAGCCACAGTTCGAGCAATGGCTTCTGGAGCTTTTCCAGGTTCAGGTTCTGGCCCATAAGGATTTTCTTCAGGAATGGGTATAACTGGTTGGGGTGGATTTACTGGAATTTGAAATTGTTGGAATTGTTGTTGTTGCTAGAAAATAAATTATTCTATTAGAAGTTTAAATTTATAGATAAAAAAAATAATAAGGCCCAGAGAGGACCAAAAATGTTAAAATTTCTGGTCGGAAGCTTTAGTAAACTTTTAGGATTTTAAAGTAATTAAATAACAGAACTAATATTCAGAATAATTTATTTAAATAAAAGAAGAGAAGAACCAGTTGGAGCTTACTTAAAACAGTCAAGGGAAAGTCCAAAATTTGAAACACATCCCCCCAGAAAATTCAATTAATAAGACACATAAACGTTTAACTGCTCTATAGTAAGTCAAAACCCAGAATCGGGAGACATTTTCCAAAGATAATTTAACATGGCTAGCCAGATCGATAATTCAACCCCAAATTTATTGTACGGGTAGAAGCTCGCAGGGGTACGGGTCAGAAACTCTCGAGTCAGAAGCTGTACGAGTCAGAGCTCGCCATACTCGATGACATTTCATCCAAAAATTAATCGTCAAAAAAACCTCAGATTCATTTCCCGTCGCCGAATCCACCCTTAACTGTCTTCCGTGTAATTCATAGCCATTAAAATTCCGTATAGCAGCCTCCGCATGTTGCACATCAGTAAATTCACAAAAACCAAAACCTTTAGGCCTTCCCGTGTCTCTATCATACATTAAACGAAAACCAATAATTTGTCCACACTAAAAATGAATTTTAAAATTTTTCTAAAAAAAAGAAACCGCAGAAAATATTTTTTTAATTTCCTCTTCATTAACATCATAAGAAATATTTCCAACTTGAAAAAAAATTTTTTTGAAAAAAATTAATTTTTTTGAAATTTTTTAATTTTACCAAAAATTGAACGAGCAGAACGATCAGCAGGTATTCCCATTCCTACTTTTTGTTGTTGAGATTGCATTTTCTTGACGACCAAATAATTAATTTTTTAAAACAACCAACTGAAATTGGGAAAATTACAAGCCGAATAACTCCACTTTTCTTAAAAAAATTTTTCTTTCCTTAAAAGGCTCATAATGGTCAGATTCTATTTTTACCCTTATTTTTTACTGTATTTCCCTGTGGCAGCAACCCAGTGAATAAAAAATTGAAAATGAATCATATTTATAAAATGGAGCAATCGAAAAAGCTGGAAACTTTATCAACTTGAAAAACGATTTCAACTCTTAGCTTGAGGAAATAGGGAATGGGAACTTATTTATTTTAACTACCAACCCCATTTATTCGCCAATCAACCCATGTATTCGCAAGCCAACAATAGTTTTGGACAAAGTTACGATAGAAAAACAGACAACGTAAACTTATGGATGCGGCGAGGATTTTGCGGCACGCGCCTTGGGGGAGTCAAGACAGCGTAAACAGTCAAACGGATAATGATGATTCTGCTTCCGAAGTTTTATTAAGATTTTCCTTTTAATTTATACATCGACAAATTGAATATTTTTACACTGTTGGACATTTTGAAATGGGACGAATCCGAGGGGCGACGAATCCGCGGTTTTTGTTCAGGGTGACGAATCCGAGGTGGGACTAATCCGAGGGGACGAATCAGCAGCGCCATGCAGTGTTGACTTTAAAATTTTTATTTAATTGAGCTAAGTTGAGCTAAATTGAGCTGAGGCCTACTACCCACCTAACTACCCCGCCAAACTACAATCTAACCGCTTGTAGAAGTTATTTACAGAATTTGACAAGGCAATCGACTCCCCTATTTTTAATTTCCAATAAATACCTAATTTAATTTTATTGAATATAAGAGCTACAAAATCAGTCACTCACTCTTCTCTCTCTCTAGCCCTATCAGTAAGGCACTGCTTTATGTCTTGAGATAGCAATTGGCATTCATAGGGGAAATCAGAATCGCGAGCGACTTTTCTCTCCTTACTGTATTTCTCTCCTTACTTTCTCTCCTTACTGTCTCAAGACACGTCGCATTTTTATTGAGTGTATTGAGTTTATTGAGTTTATTTTTATTATGTCCCACTCTAGTCTTATAAAAATTTTTTCTCAATTTTGAATTTATTTATTTAAATTTGCCTTTAAAAATTATTTTTATATACCTATTTATTTATTAAAAATTTTTAAAATTAGATTGAAAATGAAGTGTCGTTTAATTTTTATTTTTCTATTACTTTTCTCGTTTTCAATAGCAATGAAAAACTTGAGAAAACTTACCGGCGGTTAGAAATTTTCTTTAAAAGAATTTTTTTATAAAAAATAAATTTCTAAAAATTTGTGTTTGTCTAGTAGTATACTTAAGCTGTTCGGCTATAAACTGGAAATTAAGGCTAAGGCTGAAGTTAAGGATATTTTTATATGTAGATTACGGATGCGCAAGGTTATCCGTTACCACAAACCCGGACATTTTTTCCGAACCGAAATTCTACCCGAGTTTTTCTCTACATCCCATCCCTTATGTAGATATCTAGCAACAAATCAGTCAAAGGACGAGTGAATTAGAAAGGCTTACAAATTAGAAGAGAATAGAATGCGGATTAACTTAGGGTGTGTCATAAGTTTTGACCCTCTTCATTTTATAAACCTTCGAAATGTATACTATAATAGTATAGTGTATGGTGGCTCGAGCGTTGGGTCCTCCACGCGCTCGAGCGGCTTTTTTTCTAGCTTTAAAACCTCTACTTTTTCTTTAACAATATATTTACTCTTTGGGAGGTTGGGATTTTTAGAATTATATGAATGAATTGAAGAAATCTCGGGTGAGGAAAAAGTGTTTAGTGACAGCTGTTCTTTTTCCCATCACATATACCATTCGGTTCGTCTCGGGTACCACTCTCAACCACAGGAAATGTTCGAAGTTTTTTGATAAAATTAGGACCAACTGAATCTTCGCTGGAAAGACTGTTTTGTGCTGCTACGGAGGGTAGGCCGGGCATTGCCTTCCTGGGCTGTACCCGAATTTTTAATATTTTTCAATGAAAATTTGAACCTTTCCATTGGTTTTATATTAAAAATTAAATTTGATATTGAAAAAAAGATTTTTGGAAAAATTTATTTCGTTTCATTAAAATTTTAAAAATAATTTAGCGATGGGAAATATGTTCATTCAAAAAACTCTTGGGGCTGAGAATGCTTTTTTTCTAAATCCATCGTCGATAGAACACAAAAACCAAGTGTTAGTTGAGTATTTTAAAGAATATTTATCAGCTGACACAAACGCAGAATCAGAAAAAATTAAATTTAAAATAGCAATCTTTCTATAAATGACAGATTAATAGAGAGATATAGAGTTGCGATAAAAGATAAATTGGAAGAGAAAAGTTTTTTCGGCGGAAGAGCGTCTTTATTAGAATATTTTGAAAGGTCTGTTAAAACTTAATTTTTGGATACCTATTTGTGAGAATAATTACCCCCCCCCTCCCCCCCCCCTTTCAAATAATTGCCCCCTCTCCTAAAGTTTGTCTTTAGAAATTTATATAAATCTTTTTCTAAAATTTTTTCACTAAATTTAGTGTAAAATCAACACTACACCCAATAGAACAGCTCAATATTACAAAACTTTGCTATATTATCCAAATTTTTGTTCATTTAAAATTTTACATAAATAGTTTAACTAGTGACAATGAACAAATGTTTAGCTTTGATTGTGATAGAGAAAATAATATTTTAGAAAAAAATGAAATTTTAAAGGGCATGATTGAAGAAGGAATTTTTATTGAATTTTATTTTTCGGTTAAAGGAAATGAATTTTTTTTAAAATTTCTTAGGTTTTGTTTAAAAATTTTTGGTACTTTTCCGTTAATCGACCGCAAACTGAGTACCAGCCGACTTTGAACGGCTATAACTTTTTGATTCTTGATCCAATACAAATGAATTTTATATCATTCGAAAGTCCTCGATAAGCTCTATCTTTATCCAATGTATGGATCAGCTCTGATCACTCATAAAAAGTTATAACCCGATAATAGCGAAAAACAACGATTTCTTGCACTTATTGACTTGTAACTTTTTTATGAGTGATCAGAGCTGATCCATACATTGGATAAAGATAGAGCTTATCGAGGACTTTCGAATGATATAAAATTTCATTTATATTGGATCAAGAATCAAAAAGTTATAGCCGTTCAAAAGTCGGCTGGTACTCAGTTTGCAGTCGATTAACGGAAAAGTACCAAAATTTTTATTAAAGAAAAATTATTTTTAAAATAAATTTAAGTGATGCTATTTATAATACTACTGAAGGAAGATTGTGTGAGTTGAGATGGAAATTTCAAAGTATTTTTGGGGTAGAAAGATTTGCTATACTTTTTGAAATAATTCCAGAATTTTCTCATTTAATGAGTAAGTAATGGTTATTCTTAAACATTTAGGATATAATTAGGGCCGGGCAAAAAATTTTCGGTCCAGACCGAAAATAATTCATGACTCAAGACCGAAACCCCCCACCCCTTATTAGTAGGGTTGTACCCCGTCCCCGAAAGTCGGGGAATTTGGGCGATTTTTCGAAAATTCCCCGTCCCCCCCCCCTTCCCCGTGAAAAAAGAAAAAATTCATCCTTGGACTGTTCCAATATTTAGTTTAGTAAGGAACGAATATTCTTCGGTTAAGCGAAATTTGATAAACGATCGAATCAACATAAATCGAATTTATTATCGGTATAAGCGGACGGTGTTTATTAAATACTCGGACAGTATTTTGCTCAGACGGTGTTTTGCAGTTCCCCCTAAAATTAATCCTCTACATGACTCTGGGGAAATTTAAAATATCTGAAACGAAAATTTAAATTTAAAAAAAATTCTCAAAATATTTAGTAAATTCTGAGAGATTAATCAAAGATTTATACAAAATAAATTTTACACCAAGAGATAATTCAAAGACTGACTATAAAAGTTTAATTGTTTTGGAGTATATAATTTATATGGAATGGGCAAATGAAGTATTGAATGAAGTACAAGTTGGAAGAGGTATTTTAGTAAATTGGAAATTTTTAAAAATTAAAAAAAAATTTTTTAGATGAAGTTGTAAAAATAGACATAATTAAATATTTGAAAAAATTGTGGAATTCATTTAAAATTAAATTTTGGAAAGGGAATAATTTTAATGAAGGGAACATAAATTTTGAGATTGAGGTATAAAAATTTATTAAAATTGAAAGCACCGCGCCGATAGCTCAACCGGTAGAAAGCGCCTAGGAGTAATGCTCAGGGCTTAATTTTTACCTCTCTTATACTAAATTGAGTAATGAAAATTGTAGAGCAATGATAACTAATGCTCCGGGCACTAGCAAAATTTTAGAAGCGCCCGGAATCGAAATCAAGAATTTGAATTCCCCGGAGCCAAGGCCAATAAAAGCCCAATATCCAGCCTCTGAAAACTAAAGTCAACAGATCTTTTCGGGTTTGTGAAGGCTCATAAAGCTAGAGTTTCTAGAGTAACCTCAGTTGAGTCCGCACGTTTGAGGAACCTGTTATGTCCGAGAGTTGTCTGAGATTTGCTTAAGTCGACGAGCACAAGAATAGAAATGTACAATGTAGGCGAAGATGGAATGGGCTGGAACAGCCGACGGAGATACTAGCTCTCAACTAGTGTCAACTCCGGAAAAATCGAGCTGCTCCGGAGTTTCTAGTGTCAAAGGCAAATAAGAGTGGCACTACTAATTTTTTTAAAAAATTTTTTAGAGATTTTTTCTAAACCAAAAAGAAATGTGTATATTTCACCATGGAAGAGAATATTTATACCTTCAAGTATACAAAAGCTGCACTGTGAAAATTTTAACCCTATTAAAAAATCCTCCAAAAAAATCACAAAAAGGTGGAAGAGGTAGAGCAAAACAACAACAACCTCCTTCCTTTAATTCTTTACAAGAAGGAATTGACTATTGGAATAAATGTTTGTATGATGGTTTTCGAGATGATGAACAAACACACGAAAATAATACAAAAGAAAGAAAATTAACGCACATAAATAAATTAAAAGAATTGTTACATAATGAAGAATTTAAAGAATTTTTGCAATGCGAAGCATATGGTAATTAATGGGGGTTGGATTTAAATGGATATTCATATTCTTTTCCCTGGCCTCGTAGGCAGAGGTGGATCGGAACAGTCAAAGGTGTCGGAAATCGGAAGAGCCGGAAATCGTAACTGGCTCTAGAGTCCTCGTAAATCGGAAATCAAAATTTTTTTTCGGAAATCAGAAATCGGAAGGAAAAAACGCCGGAAATCGGAATTCCGACCCACCTCTTAGGGTTCTAAAACGCCTAAAAGGCATAGTTTCGGTAATACAGTACGGTAAAAAACTTTCGGTAATACGGTACGGTAAAAAACTCGGATTTGTTTTAGTTAAGGTCGTTTTTGTGTTATCAACCCATATTTTTCACTATTTTGGGTTTCCGCCCACATTTCCATATTTTGCCAATATTTTGTCCTAAATCCGAATTTTTTTCGAATTATTATGGACCGGACTAATCAGAATAGATTGACAAGGATCCGTTCCGGTCCTATTGCCAAATCCGGAATCCGAATATGGAAAATCTCGATTTTGCCGGCATTGGTTTTACCCTGTCCAGATGTAGATTAAAGACTTTTTAGAAGATCATCAGTCTTCGTACCCTCGTGTCGAAGAAAAGGGACTTTCCAACCCCTTTTTTCGGCCATCAAAAATTTCTCAAAATAAAAATATACTAAAAATATGCGCAATATATTTGTAGGATTAATGGTTAACCAATTATGCGGTATGAATATAGGTGAATTAATTGAAAATTTTGAAGGAAAAAATAAAAAAAAGGCGCATGAAGAAGTGGAATATCATTATGAGGTACATATGAAACAAAAATAATAAAATTTTTAAAAACCGTCGAACCTCGATTTACATACGCCCTAGGGCTTTTTGTTCATCTACCCTAACACAGGAAAATTTTTAATTTCGAATCAAGACCAGGGCTGCACGCAATTGGGGATTGCGTAATTTCGGGTGTTTTTGCAAACCCCTTCACTCGTGCGTTTTTCACAAACACACGCTGACTACAATATTGTAGAGGATGGTCAAATCTTAACGACCAGGGACGGTCTATTGGAAGGTTAGAGGTGTAAGGCGGATATCATCCTGGAATCACGTGAACTATAATGTCGCTATAAACTTTGCGCTAAGTAACGGAAGTTCCCAGAGAAAAGGCAAAGAACGCTACAAACAGCCATTCCCAAAGAGTTATTAACCGCCCATTATCTAAGCTTAACATCGCCACAAACTTATCCTTGGGAAAGCAATAAGGAAGTAAACTGGTGCTTATAAGCTTTAATGGAATAGGCAAAGGCAGATCACTTCTTCATTCATTCAACAGAGTTGCCGGCCGGCCAATCCATCCTTGTAGGGAAGAGCGCTCTCCCTATATTCCCCCACTGCGATTCACCTATTTCTATACTCTGCGGAGTTCACACATGATTGCAACATGCGCGTCTCTGCTAAAACATCAACTAATAACGAGGCACTGGGGAACGGGACCAACCGCTTTACTATATTTAGGGTTACTTTATCCATTTGAGCTTTCGAATAAGTAGGGTGTATAGTCTTGCAAAGTGGTGTCGGTAGTTTAAATAAGCTTAAAAATTTCCATTTCATATCCTTGATCAGGAACCGAACCAGAGAACCAAAAAGAAAAATCCTCTGTTCCCAAGTTCGGTTCTAAACCGACAACCATAGTTGTATATCAAGGAAGTGCCAGTCTCGCCTTTTAAAATCTGTTTCAGCACACCCCTGTTGTATATACTAATTGGTGTGTGCGTAAAATCGAGTTCTGACTGTATAAATATATTAGATACAGCCGGAACTACAAGAAACATCATCCTCATCAAGCAGAGGAAGATCAAGCAAAGGAAAAGAGAAAGTAGCTTATGGAGCAGTACAAACAGTTCCAAAACCAACTAAAGGTTAACGAAATTAATTAGGGGATTAAAACTAATTTAATTTAAAGGACCAAAAGAGGGATATATTTCTTCGGGAGCTAAAATGGCTTTACTTCTAGAAGAGGAGTTAAAAAGGAATCAGTCCGATTCAGATTATTATGTATGTTTTTAATAATCTATACAGTCGGATCTTACTATATATAAGATAAACCCAATAGTGGATAAACCTCTATATAAGATAACCTCCCATATATAAGATAAACCCAAGATATAAGATAAAACCATATAAACATAAGCTAACAACTATCCACTTATCTCTCAGCGAATTTTCTATTTTAAAATTCCACCAAAAAAGACATTTTATGGGGTGTGTATACCCCGAAAACCCCGAAACTTTCGGGTCGGGGAAAGGGGTTTTCACTTCTTTCGGGCGAGGTTTGGGTCTGGGATAATCTGAAAAATTCTTTAGGGAACGTGGCTCGGGGTGCAACACTACTGTTATTGGACTTGGTATCCCTTTTGATACCAAATCCATCCATCCTAACCATTTTCTACTTGTGAGGTCCGATTATTTATTTATTTACTAAATTTAAAATTAAAATTAATTTAAGTTGAATCATCTAATAAGAGGTGAATATTATATTCACGAGAATATAATTCGAACTAGAAATGTTGTTATAAGCAATTTGGAACAAGTAATTAAACAATGGATAGAAAATGTAAAAGCAAATAAAGGAATAGTTAATGATAATTCCGAAGAAGAAGGTATACATTATGACTTGGCTATTAAGGTTGTCGGATGGCTGGAAATCTTCGGATATCCGGATCCGACAACCTTATTTGCTATAAGATAACCTCGGTATTAAAAGATTGTCTCTTATTAAGATGTATGTTAAATAGAGGGTGTATCTCTTAGAGGCTCCTCCAACCGTTAGCGAAAGAGTGGTGCCAGTTTTGTCTTTTGTCGAACGAATTTTGCCTTTAAAATCAGTTTTGACACACCCCTGCTTATTATTGGGTAATGAATGTTATAGAATGCCTAAACAAGTTCTCAAAAGTATAAAAATAAGAAAATAATTAATCGAAAATTATAAAATAAATTTTTTATTTCAAGAATTTCAACTACTGGAGGGTGGTTCAGAAATATTAGGAACAACTGCTTATTGGTCTGATATGGATATTTTGTGCGTTTTGCCAAAATATATAAGTATTTACGATTTTATTGCTGAAGATGAGTTTGGGTTATATGGAGCTTTGATGACTGTTGAGGTAGTTTTAAAACCAGAATCAACGTGATTGGACAAGATTTGACAAAGTTCTGAACGTTTTTCTCCGCGGAAACAAGATTTTTTCCCGTTGCGGAGAAAGCCGGTCAATTTAGCAACCTTGCCCCCCCCCCCACCCCGGCCCTCGAGACGCGTGACGAGCCTCTCGCCACTCCAATAGTGCTACAAGCCTCTCGACAAAGAACCGGGTCCAAATGTTACTTTATTTTTGGTTCAGCTGCTGCCATATCCTTGTTTAAGATCATCGAATCAAATTTGATTTTGGTGTCATTCGATACAGCTCTACAAGCTCTTTCGAATGAAAAAACAAAAATAAAAATTAAAAATTTTAAATAGGACTTAGAGAATATAAATACCGTAAAATCAAGCAGAATTTTCATTATTGAATTTAAAATGTATGGAATTGACGTTGATTTAATTTATGCACAAATTCCATTTGAAAAAATTGAAACAGATTTTGATATAATGGATAATGAAATTATTCAATGGAATAAAGATAAAAGAAGCATTTTAGCATTAGCAGGTCAATTAAATAAAATACAAACGACCCCCCCCCCTCTCCATTTATTTACAAGATATCTCATCTTAAATATAAATTTATAAGACTGTCTGTCCTATATGTGGAAAGAAAAAGCTTAAAATATACACTGAAATATGCAAGTATATGCAATTAGAACCGGGTCCAACTGTACTTGGAGTAACGTAAAAATACCATTTTGGGCATCTCACTTCAAGGCATTTCCGGATACAGAAACTGGAGCAAGGAAGATACCTAAGCGATACATCCGCTTATAGATAAACTCGAGCATAAGCTCGATTCATCTTACAGTCGGAGATACCCTAAGATAATTTCAATTTAAAATACGTCAATGGACATAGGATCGAGGGTACACCCACTTATGGATATACCCACCTAAAGTAGTTGTATTTACAAATAAGGTCCGATTATAATAATACAAAATAAAATTGAATAATTTTAAAAAGGTGTTCGTTGTCTAAAAAACATAATACACATCAGTCCAATTCAAGGATTGTTGGTTATGTTAATGCGTTATGTGAAGCTTTGGGCAAAAAGTAAATTCATTATTTTTTTACTAAATTCCTAAATGCCTAAAATCCAATTAAATCTGTGAGTACTTTTGCTTCTGTAAGTCAGACATACGCTAACGTTGGGTGTGTTAGGTACACTTTACAAAAGTATGGGGATTTCTATGGTCATAGAAGTAATCTACTCAGATTTAATTAATGACTTACACAACTGATTTGGACAATTGGTGGTCTTATTCTCTGAAGGGTACCCATAAAATGACACAAACTTTCATTGGACTCTTTTAAGTGTTTATTGGACTCGTAAACTTGCATAAGACATATGTATAAAGCTACATAGGATCCTTAAAGGTTCATCGGACGTACATATAAACCAGTCCACTAGGTGTTACGACAATTGCGGATACGCACGTGCGGATGCGACAATTGCGGATTAAAAAATTTTTTTTATTTTAAAAATGATTGAAATGATATTCCGTTTGTTTGTCCCGGCTTCAGCCTCAGACTTCTGACGGTTTCCGAATCATTTTTAGACAGATGTGGCACCGAAAACTTAAAAAAATCTTACACTTTTTAAAAATTTTATATCCGCAATCGTCGCATCCGCACGTGCGTATCCGCAATTGTCGTACCGCCGTCCACTAGTTTTCAATTTTTATTCTAGATCGCCTCATCTATTCAAACAAGGCTGGCTATCTAAGTGGTCATTCTTTGGCTATTATGTCAGCAAACATTTGTATAGAAAATCCACAAGCTACTAGCTTGTCTTTTCTTATTAAACAATTTTTTAATGTTTATAAAGCATGGTTATTTGATAATCTTTGGAAAATTTTTTTTTTAATTTTTTAGGAAATGGGAAGCTTACCCATTAATGTTAGTTGAGTTAGTTGATGCAAATGAGGAATTTGAAAATGCTTCAAAAATTGTTGAACCGTGGAGGTTGGTTAAGAATAAAAATTCAAAGTCTTTTGGGTTGAGATTACTAACCACAGTTAAACCTCCCTTTAACTACAAACTTGAGGGTGAAATTGGATCTTATAATGAGGGGCATCTTAAATTGTGATTAGCCCTCGTTAAGTGCCTCCACGTGTTTACCGTGGAGACCAATCTCCATACTAAATAGAGGTGTATTTAGTATTTTATAAGCTTATAATGAAGGGTACCTTAAATAGAGTGTATCGTTAGGGGGCTCCCCTACATGATGGCTAACCAACTCTTAAGGAGCGTTTCTTAAATAGGGGTTTATTTAGTTTAGGGTTTATATTTGGTCTATCTTATAGTGAGGCAGACAGGCAATTAAATTAATTAATTTTTAAAAAATAAGCGGAACTGTTTCAAGCCAACAAAGAGGCACAAATGAAGGAAATGACGGAACACAAATGTCCATAATTACGCCTGGATTTCCCGAACAAAATACAACATTTAATGTAAATGAGTTTACATTAAAGAGAATTGTTATTGAATTAAAAAGAGGTAAATACCTATGTTAGATTGTATTTAAAAATTATTTTTTAAAAATATATAGGGTTTACCCTTATAGAGCGATATTCTCACCAAGAAACAACAAAAATTTGGGATTTATTAATTAAAGAATTAGATTGGAAAACTCATTATAATTATTTTATTTTAATTTTATGCAGAGCTGGTGAATTTGAGGTAAAAAATAAATAAATATTTAAATTTTATATTTTCACTAAAATAAGCGGAACGGGCCACTAGAGTGCCGCCACTAGAGAGCGGGCTAGAGAGCTGAGCTACTAGAGAGCGAGCTACTAGAGAGCGAGCCACTAGAGGGCTTATCAAGGGCTTTTGAATGATATAAGATTTATCAGATAAGATCAATTCCAAAAAAAGTTATAGCCGATCAAAGCTGGATGGTGCTCAGTGACCCGTTCAGTCCCTTTTAAGATATGAACTATTTTGTGGGAATACAGTATTTTTTATTTTTAGACAGGTTATTGTAATAGACAAAGAGTCTTGATACGTACGTATTTGTATAACTGGGAAAAAGAAAATGAGCAATATAATTTGATTAGAGCAAGTCATTTAATACCAAATTATGAAGGAAATGTTACTTGTCTTAATTCTACAAAGTTGTAAAATTATTTAAAATTATTTTTATAGTACCCTAAAACTTTTAATAACTACCCTGGGAAGTTATTGTTTCGACCTTAATAAAGGGAGGGCATTAAGGAAGGCATAATAAAAGGAGGCATCGATAATTAATCAAGGGAGGGGGTAATTATATGAGGTTTGAAGTGTCAATGGGGCTAAATTGATGGGGGCAATTATTGTTTCAAACTATCACTGGAGGGGGTAATTAATAGAAGTGGAGTAAAGGATGGCGATTATTACAGGTCATACGGTACATTTCTCTCACTTCTTTTTGCCCTCTATTTCAATTATTTTAAACTGACAAAATTGAGTATTTTATTCTCCTATCTTTATCTAAGTTCTCCAAAAATTTCAGAATTTTTGAGTGAGAATTTCAGAAATTATGGCCAAAAATATGTTGATTTATTGAAAAATGCTAAATTTTTCAAAGTTTATCGACCATAACTTCAGAAATATTTGATTAAAAATTCTGAAATTTTTTGGTGATGAAGTCAAGGATGTTAAAGAAATTTGACAAAATTTTTATAAAGTTAGAGTTCGGCTAAGTGCCATTTTTGAGTTTAGCGCCAAAACTGCCCCACGCCAAAAATACCCCTGCCCAAAATTTTCCTTTTTATTCCTATATTAAATAACCATTTAATTTGGCAATTTTTAAAGCGATGGATTAACTTCCTGTAAAATGTGGATTGTTGGCGTTAATTTAACCAGTGAAAACTTTCAGATTTTAATGATTGATGAAATATTTAAAACTTCCTCAACAAAACCAAATTCTTTATATTCAGTATATGCAACTAAATCAAATTTGGAAGCAACGTAACAATCAGGCCTCGTTTTTAGATACACCCAAAATTAAATCTTAATACCTGTCATAGTCGATTTCCGTATCCGGAACTGATTTTGAATTTTCCCAATACAAGAAAAAGGGAAAATCTCAAAATCGGATAGCCTTAAACCCGGTATTTCTGGTGTAAGGTTGAAGGTTACTTCTCTGAACTCCGAAAACTTTCTCCGTATATCCGGAAAATTCCTAGATACCGGAATTTTTTTCTTCTTCGGATATTAGGAACCGCCAGCCATTTCCAGATTTGTAACTAGAGCAAGACCAAATCGGCCCGAAGACCTTTAGCAGTTCCGGTTTCCGGCTCTTCCGATTGCCGACACCTCTGACTATTCCGGCCCACATCTGGTGGACTGTGAGGGGCAATATTCCATATTTAAAATAAACTCAGTGTAAGCTACAATTTTTTCAATTCCCAAGGGTGTATCTAAAAGTAAGGTCCGTGTATATTTTTTCAATTTAAAAATTTAAAAATATGCAGGATTGCGAATTTCGGCAATGATGATTGAGCAATTTGTGATTTTGATGATACCCCTTATGGGCTGTACCAAAGCAACCCCAACCCGTCTGAACTTTTTTTTTTGATATTAGTTTTAGTTTACATACCAACACCTCTTTAAAAGTAATTTACCTTTACTATTTTTGGTAAAATTGAATTTCGTATACCCCCGTTTTTCTCCTCAAAGATTGAAAAATGGGCAGACTTTGCTTCCTTCCTAAACTTCACTTCTTTCCCTAAGGCATATAATCAGTCAACAATTTTTTCAATTCCCAAGGGTGATTCAGAACGTTCACAAGGATAATAAAGTGAGACATGATGCCATTCAGAAATTCCATCCGTCAGAAATTCCATTACTTTATATGTACCTAAGCGATAAGCCCACAAAAAAGAAAATGGAACATTCTTTGAGGAAGAAAAAAGGAAGGGTATACGAAATTCAGTCCTACCCTATCTTTTATTATAGGGATGACCCGATAAAGGATTACTCCAACGTTCGAGTCATCCCTATTAGGCCTTATTTTTATCGGTCTTTTTCGGGCTAAAATTTGATGTCCGTTCGGTCTTCTGAACCGAACTGTTCAGCCATCCTATTTCTTGTAACCAACAATTCTGTCTTAGTTTTTTTGTTAAAATTCTCTCTTTTACATAGAATATCTATCGAATATCAGGGTTGGCGGATTTTGAGGATTTATCAAAAGATTTATCCGCCAATCCTACTAGCATTTTTTCTAATCTTAAATCTTTCCATCTAAAACTTGACTTGTTAAATTGTCTTTTATTTCCCTTCTTTACATCCTAGGGATTCTATGTAGTTTTCCTTTTGGGAAGGCTTATTTGTTGTTGTTCCGTAATATTCTTAGGATCGAGAACAGTGCTTTGTTTTGGGCATTTGTTGGCTCCGGCTCCGGGCTTTTAGAATTCTTGGCTCCGACTCCGGGGTTTTCACTAGAGATCGGACCGTACCGATTCCGATCTCTAGTTTTCACATTCTTGTCTCCGTCTCCGAGCCGGCCATCTCGGAGCCGCTCCACGTTGGCTCCGAGCTCCGAGGAAAAAATCTGGCTTAAGGATCTTCCAAAATTCTCAAAATTTTCGTCTGCGGTGCTGATAAATGGAGAAATATGGCTCATGGCCTTTCGAAATTTTCGGTTTAGTTAGCCTTTAATTCCTCTTAATTATCCCAGCTCATTTTGAATATTACGTTAGACTTTCTTTTCCAATATTATACTATATATTTCCAAAAAAATTTTTTTCTTATTCCCTCTAAAACCACAAAATATTTTGTTGAGATAAATTTTATTAAAAAATTTTTTTATAATCTTGTTTTGGGTTTTTTCTTGTGTTTTAGAAAATCTTGTTTTTAGGTTATAATTTTTAAAAGAAAAACACTGCTTTTTCCATAGCACTGTCATGTGGTTCTATTCATACCCTTCTTGAATTATAGGGTCGGGATTCATTGAACAACTCCGTTTCCAAATGTTTGAACAAAGTTATCGCCCTGCAAGTCTTTGTCAGCAAAATTTTTTTGTTTGCTTCAGAACAAAAAATCAGAACAAAAATCAGAACGAAAAATCAGAACAGAAATTTTGGAAAATTTTATCAACGGGCGCCCAAATTTGTACAAGGAATGTACCGCGAACACTCGTGCTACAAAGAAATTAAAATAATTAAAAATTACGTGTTTTGGCGAAACGTTTTTTTTCCTTTTATTCTCTAAACTATCCTCGTTTTATGCAGTATTTACCTTAAAAAATTTTTTTTGATTTTAGAAAAAAATTTTTTTTTGAAATTTCAATAATTTTAGAATGTTTCAACCTGTTAAATATCAACAACAATTATTGTCAACATATTTACACCCTCTTAAATTATTTGCTAGCCAAGTTCATTATCGCTCTTCTGGGACTAATAGAACTGGAGGATATGAAATTAAACAAACAAGATTTCATTTGCTTAGACGTAAAATGGAAAGAACTTTTACAAAAACATATTTACAAGATTTTGGGTTTTATTCTTTGGAATCTACGGTTTTTTTTATTTTAATGGATTTTTCTGTATTTTTGTCCTCACAAATTAGTTGTTTTTTGGGTGTGAAAATCTAATTCTATTCCCCTTTTGCTTTGCCTAATTCTAACGAAAAACCACCATAAAAAATAGGAAATTGACCCAAAAGTCGCTTTGTTTGTAGGAGTAAGATAAGTGGACGAAACTGACCTAGGAAGGCCAAGAAAGCACAAAAATGTCGAGTCCCCATTTGATACTACTGAAGACTGGATAGTGGAATTAGACATTTTTGATATTTTTTGTGTTGGAAAAGAAGAGATTCCTCCAGACTTTTTTAGCTTTACCTCTTCAATAGTACTCATTAGAGATCGAGCTGGGTCTGAACCAAGGCCTGGGGTTTTCCTATAGCTATAGTCCAGGCCCAGTCATTTTTTGACCTTCCTGGGTCTGGGTTTTCCTGGACTACAGGCCCAGGATCCAGTCCAGGTCAATAAATCAGGGTACATCCCAAAACGGCGCGAGGCCATAACGGCGCAAAGCCATAGCTTGGTGGAAAATTTCTGGCCCTTATCAATTTTGGCACATTTCTCCTTAGCTCGATGAGTGTAATCGTTTAGTACTAAATAAGGAAAGATTAGAGAATCTTGAAGCAAGTTATGGCTTTGCGCCGTTATGGCCTCGCGCCGTTTTGGGCGTGTCCCAATAAATCAAACTTTAGTCTGGTAGTTCTCCTTCCTAATTATTGGTTCCCTTGTTTTAATTTTTTAAAAATATTTTTTTAAATTAATTTTTATTTTAGAAATTAGTATTGGAAAGATTTGGCACAAAAAATCGGTTTTTGGATCCCAAAAAACGAGAACAATTGACAAAAATTTATATGAGTGTTTTGCCAAGTATTATTTGTGAAGAAGATGGACTTGAAAATGTTTTGATAACTAAACTTGAACTTCCCCATTTAATGAATGAAATTAGGGTATTTTGGAAGTGTACTGGGGATGTTGAAAAAGACGAGGTTTTTTCAATAAAAAATTATTTTTTTAAATTTTTTTAGGAAACAAAAAATTTATTGAATGAATATTCTGAAAAATTACGGAAGGATATGTCAGAAATTGTGAGGTTTTTTTTGAATAAAAAAATTTAGTTTGGGGTTAAACCATTGGGGTTAAACCAGGTCAGGTCGAAAAAAGACCGGATTTCGGGTAATCCGACCCAACCTTGGTTTAGACTAACAATAAGACCTTTTAGGGAGTAGGATTATTAATTTCACCTACCCGAACTTTGATTAATTTTGTATTTTTTGGGTATCATTCGATTGAGCATGGTCGATATCCTGTTGTCAGTTTTTAGTTTTTTTTTGGCTCCGGAGCCATTTTCTGATAGTTATATTCATTCAAAATCCAATCCGAAAATGACTCCGGATCCAAAAATCTTCAAAAACTGGCAATATGTTACATACTATGTTCTATCGAATGATTCCAAAAATGTACTAAATTAATATTCATGGTTCAAAAAAATAACCTTGCAAGGTCCATGGTGACTAGGATTATCAGTTCCACACACAGCGAAATCTTAAATTGGTCTGGGGCCTATTTCTCCCCTCCACAGATTCTGCGGATAGAATTCTGTGCACAGACAACCGAATTTCTATTTCTGCACTTCCACAGATTCCGCGGAAAAAGGGGTCCTCAGATTTCTGCAGAAGCATCCACAGAATCTGTGAAGGGGAGAAATAGGCCCCAGTCCGAAACTTGAGTTTTTTCTTTACTGAATCTTTAAAATTTCGGTTCATTTTTAAACTCACATTCCTATTGAGCACGTTTGAAAATTTTCCCTTTTTTTTAGTTTTATAGTACTTTTATACCTCAATTTAAATTTATTGAAGATCGTCAACATTTAGTCTTACAGGTTTACTTTTTTTCAACAAAATTTTTTCCAATTAAAAATTAAGGAAATGAATCAATTATTTAAACATGCAGATTATGGGGATGATTATAGAGCTTTTAGTAAAATTGGAGCTAATTTGGGAAGAGATTTAAAAATAATTTCTGAAGAAGAAAAAGAAAAGAGAAAAACACCTCCAAGATGGTTGGACAGTTGGAGGAGAAAATTTAATAAAGAATTGAATGGACAGGAAAGGAAATGAATTTATAAAAAAGGTTTTTTTGTCTTCGCGTGCTTCTGTTTTCTTATCCCGTTTGTGTCCTTTATGGCGCGTTCACATAAAAAGTGTCTTGCGTTTTGCGGCAAAAAATGGCTGAAGAGACGCGATTTTGCCTCTCATTCTTCTGAATTTCAGAGGGCAAAATCGCGTCTCTTCAGCCGTTTTTGCCGCAAAATGCAAGACGCTTTTTATGTGAACGCGCCATAGACGAGTATATTTTTTATTTATTTTAATTTTTAATTAACAAGATTTTAAAGAAAAAATAAAAATGGGATAAGTAATATTAAAATGACATTAAGTTAAAATGAAGTTTTTACAAGGATTTTAAATATTTTTCCTAGTTATAGTGATCACTAGGACCTCGTTTCTTATAAGTCTATTTCTCATAAATCTGATCTTTTTATTCATTCAATAAATCAATTTTAACAAATCTATTAGGCCCCCTTCCTCTATTCCCTTTATTTAAATTATTAAAATATTCATCAAAACTACGCCATCTACTTCCTGTTATTTCTTCTGGTGCGTTTAAATAGGGGGAAATCCTTCCAGATGTGAGACCAGTATTTTGAGAATTTTTGTTGTTGTCAATAAATACTTTAGATCCGTCTAGGTTTGGGTTGATATCTGTGAGAAAATTTAATTTTTTGAGTTCTTTTGCCATTTTTAAAGCGAAAAATTAATTTTTGAAAATTTTTGTAAGCATTATTATTAAATTTAAACGGAAAAAATATTTAATTTTTTTAATTTAAAAATGTTTTCTGCCAGAAGGATTCGAACCCACAACCCCTTCTCGGTGTAAACCAAACATTATCCCACTACACCAAAAAATTCACTACCTACCTTTTTCTATTTTTGACGGTGGCTGGGAGCTTCCAAAGCTTGAAATAAGATTTGGAACTTGTCCAACCATCTCTTTATTCTCTTTTCGAGTAAATTTATGTCCCCAGTCTTCTTTGTATTGGTTTGTTGGCCCACCAAATTTTCCTTGTTGCCCTAATCTTTCGCCTTCTAGGAAAGGTCTGGGATCTTCTCCTGTGTTAATTGAGGGAATTGAAGGAATTAATTGGTTAACTTGAGACAAATAAGTATTCTCCTCTTTTTCTTTCTCTCTATTATTTAATAAAGTTTTGTCAACTGGAATTTTTGGGTTTGTTAAAATTCGTGTAGTTGGTTGATTTAAATGGTTATTATTTAATTTATTTTTATTTTCATTAAAATTATGTTCAAAATTTTCTTGTATTTTTAATTGAATCCCTCCATTATTTATTAATTTTTCCATAAAATTTGTTGGAAGAATAATTCGTGAAGGTTTAATATTTGAAGGGGGTCCTTTAGCAAATCGATCCAAATTGGTCTCAAAACGGTCTCGGTCAAAAGAAGAAATTAAAGGGGGGGAAAGGAGAAGGGAGAATAAAGAGAATTTTATCATTTTTGGGTAAATTTAGAGGGGATTTGAGAGAAATTGGGGAAATTTTTTTATTTAAGCAAAAGCTGTACAAATTTATTGAAGTATTTTATAATCGATTAAATGACCAGTTAATAAAGTAAAGGAAAAAAAGTTAAAGCAAAAAGGTAAGGAAAAGCTTAAAAAAGCAATAAAAATGAAACAAGTGTTTTTTTTTAAATATCAAAGTTCATCTGGAACACAACGATCTGCTTCTTCCTGAATTTAAAGTTGAATTTTGTAATTTTAATCTTAAAATAATTTTTCTTATTTCTGTTGGAAGTCTTTCTATTGATGCCCCTCTTCATTGATTCCCTCTTCTAATAGAATGCCCTTTTGGAGGATGATAGTCTGAATCACCGGATTCAGACTATTCCTCCCTTAAATTACTCTCGATGTAATGGACTCTCGAAATACTGAAATTTTTCTGTGTCACTTAGAGCTCGTATATTGAGGTTCAATATAACTATTCAAAAGAATCATCGTCTACTGACCAATATTTCACTTATGCTCGCTCACAATAGAAAATTATACATATTTCATCTCCTAATTCCTATCCATCCCCTCTCTAATAAATTTCAATATTAAAAATATTTTTTACGAAAGTTCGTTGTATTTTCCCTTCAATAGCCACTTTCCCCGCTTCTTTCCCTTCAGCATATTTCTTTTTAAATTCAATTTGTTTAGGCGATATATTTAACGTAGCAAATGTACATTCATTCTGTAAAGTAACATCTACTGATTGATATCCCCCACATTGTGCCATTGTTGTTTGTATATATTCTGGTAGTTTGGCGTCTGGCATTCTTTTACGGGCAGCTTGCAACATTCTAGACATTCCCTCAATTCCACAGCTTGTTAGCAAATCGACCTATAATTTTTTTTTAAAATTTCTGTTGTTAACCCTCCTTGAAACCTTGTAACGTTTTAAAATATCAAAAAAGCGATGAGTGTCATTCATTACAAACCATTGAACCTTGTTCTCGTCATTGCTTACCAAAAAGGGGTGTGTCATAAATAAACTTTAAATTATTTTAAAAAAATATTTAACTTATTTAAAATTTTTTACCCAATCCATGGACGTTCATCTATTTGATGTAGCTCCTTTTTAAAGGAGAAAATTTTCGTAAGAGTATTAATCCCTTTAAATTACCTGTAATTTACATTCCAATTCATTAAGCATAGTTTCTCTAAAATAATGCCCAATCATTTCAAAAGCTTTGCTTCCATCAGGTAAATCAGCTACTGTAGCTATTTCTACCGTTATTTGAATAAAAGCAACATCTCCAACTCGGGTACTTTAAGGGAAATTTACAGCTTTTTAAAACAACAAGAAAATTTGAGGGTTTAAAAAGCTCGTATTTTAGAAAAATTAAAACTTGCCATTGAAAATAACTTGTTTCTGTCATGCCTCCACCAACTTTTCCAAAAATTGAAGGAACTTGGGTGAATGCAGAATATTTTAAAGGATTAGTTTTGCTATGTAACATTACATAAGGAGAAAATGAAAGGCTCGGTTGTTGAGATTTTACTTGGCGTTCCCAAGCAATTTTACCTTAAAGAGCAGTTGAATCTTTGACTCAGAACTCAGGGATGGATGAATGTTTAGAGAAGCTTTTAGTAACATTCGATAGAGAATTAAATCTGCTATGAGATACTAAGAAATTAGATTTTATTTTTGAAAGAAGAAATGTTATGGTTGAAAAATTAGGATTTTTGAAGAAAAACTTGAAATTATAGAACTTTTTCTTCTATAACTTTATTGCCAAGTTACCTAAAATTTTAATTTCTTTTTTATTTTGTAGCAAATTCAATCCTCTATCGAATGATACCAAAAGTAAATTAAAAGGTTCATCCTTTCAAGAGATATCAGGCTTAAACTAACCCATGGTCTCCTACCCCATTTACCCA
Source organism: Meloidogyne incognita (assembly GCA_036172945.1). Classification (NCBI taxonomy): domain Eukaryota; kingdom Metazoa; phylum Nematoda; class Chromadorea; order Rhabditida; family Meloidogynidae; genus Meloidogyne; species Meloidogyne incognita. Next base: position 2,603,529 of record JARQAC010000037.1, read on the forward strand.
TTAAATTCCTAACTTACCAATAAAAAGATTTAATTGACATTTTTCTTTTTCAATAATATCGCTAAGATTCAAATCAGCATCTTCATATAAATTTTGAGCAAAATCGCCAAAAATACAAACTTTCATTTGATAATTTTTGTGCCCCTTAGGGAAAATATGATGGGTTTTTACAAAGCCTTGAGTTACTCCATCAATTTTATATTCTTCAAAAAATAATTTTAATTTATTTATATTTTTATTTTTATTTCCTCACCAACATTTCCAACACTCTCAGATAATTTTAAAGTTTTAGCTTTAACCAAAGGCAATTCTGTCGCAGAGGAGGAAAAAAGATTTGAGATACCAAAAAGGCCTATAGGATCCGATTCTTTTCTCACTGTATAATTTACATTCATTTTGGCCGTTTCTGTTCCACTTTTGTGGTGTTTAGATGTTAAAATTAATTGTTCTTTAAAAAAATTTGAAAGTTAATAATTAATAATTTAATTAAAAGAATTCATTAAAGATTAAACATAGGTTCACTATTTTCCCCATAACTCATTGAATTATTGAGATTTTAAAATTCTTTTGATATCATTCGATAGAGAATTAAATTCTCTATAAAATAGAGAAAAATCAGAATTTTGAATAATTCGGAAATAAAATTATGGTTCAAAAAAGATGTCAAAAAATCGACATTTTAGTACGTTTTACTCCATAACTTTTCTGTTAATTAATTTAAAATTCTGATTTAAAAATTTTTTAGTAGTCTATTTAATTCTCTATTCAATAACACAAAAATCTTGCCAAAAATTTTGCCAAGAAGTGATCTTACTTTTATGTAAATCCTTCTCTCCCAAAACCAGATTTACGTCCAAATTGCTGTCAGAATCATTAGAAAATGTTAAAAAAATAAAATTAGATTTATTCTTCACTAATTGCTTGTTTTCAACAAAAATTGAAGTTAAAATTAAAAGAAATAATTGAAAAAATATTTTTTGTTTCATTTTTAACTTGAATATAATTAATTAAAATTAAAGACTGTTTGCGAGCTTTTTGAAACCACAAGAAAATCGGTTGGTTTAAAGAGCTGTAAAAGTTTATTTAAAAACAAAACACAAAAAAGTTCAAGTTATTTTTAAATATTTTATTCATGGATTATAAACTAAAAAAAAAGGTTTTTAAATGAATAAAAAAAATTTTTAGTTTCTCTAAAATTTTAAGACAACAAAAGCCACAAATATACAAACACACCTACCTCTCTAAAATCCCTCTAAAATTCATTTTTATTAAAACGGCAGAGAATAAAAGGGAGAGAGGCTTTAATTATGTTGATGGAATTAAAGCCTTTTTTGCCTTGGAATTGAACGGGAAAGACAATAAAGCGGAGAAAATGGCTTCATCATCAAAAATCGCAAAAGCTAATCAAACAGTTAATTTTGTCATTTACTTTTTTTAAATACATTTAAAATTTTATTGGAAAAAAAAATTTAGAATTATTAAAAAGGAGAAATAATATATTTAGGCACTATGAGCAATAAAAAGAAATAAAAAATCAGGTATTTCAAGAGTAAAATAACAAAAATTTTTTGGCAATTTTTCTTTTACGTTTTCCTTTTTTGTATTTCTTCAAGGTGATATTACTTTCAGAACTGTGCCGCTCAGTAAATCTAAAATCTAAATTTAAAAAAATTTTTTATCACTTATGAATACTAGGGTTGGTCACGACCGGTATTAAGACGGAATTTTTGAAATTTAAAATTAACCGTTTTTATTAAATTTTAAAAACCGACAGCCGGAATTTATGAAAATAAGTGATTTTATTGAAAAATTTTCCAAAATAAAGCCGGATTTGTATAAAACTCAAAACCGAAACCGGGTTTTTAAAATTTGGATTAACCGAAAACCGGGGATACCGGTTAATAAAACAACTGTTAGGATGATTCACCTAGAACATTTAAACGATTAGGCGGGGGTTAATTGATCTAAAAGGATAAAAGAGAAAGTTTAAGTCGTTGCCCCGGTAGTTCAGTGGTCGAGCTCCTGTATATGGTGAGCAATAACTACGAGGAGGTTGCAGGTTTGAATCCTGACCGGTGGCAGGATTATCACTAATAACAATTGTAAAAACATAAAAGGCAACACAGGCAAGGATTTTGAATTTCCGCTGGCAAGAAGTCGTTTGTCATTTTTTCAGGCAATCATTTGTCATTTTTAATTTTCAACAATTAATTTTATTGAATAATTAAAAATGGATGTGTCGACGTGGTCTAAGGAGAGGCAAATTTAACTGCCAAAAGGAGAAGTGGGTCCTACAACTCTAGCCCTTACTAGAAGATTCGGTCGAAATTTCAAGTTCCGACGTTTTTTTCTTTAGAGTTAAAGAAATTTAAATTACCTTTTCAATTCCCGACTATCCTTTGCCAGCCCTCTTTCCTTTAAAATTGAAATTTCGAAATCACTCTAGCTCTCATTAGTAAAATGCTGTTTTGGCTATTCACATTAGTGCTGGATAAGTTTGAATTTTAAAAAGCTGAAGGCGGAAGGCAAAATAAAATAAAAAAGCGGAAGACGGAAGGATGAAGAAAATTCAGCCCTAAGATGCTGTGCAAATTAAATATTTAAACAATTTTTTACAAAATTTTCTATACAATTTTTTATTTTTTTATATCCCCATAGGCATGACAGACCTCCACTCGGGTCCTCTTACCCTTAAGATCGAAATTAAGAAATCAGCCAGGTCTTAAGTTGTCTATTAAGCGTCTTAAGTCAGTCTTAAGTCTCTCTCTCTCTTAACTCCCTCTCCCTCTCTTAAGTCTCTCTCTCTCTTAAGTCTCTTAAGTCTCTCTCTCTTAACTCTCTCTCTATCCCTTAACCCTCTCTCCCTTAACTCTCTTTTTTAACTCTCTTAAGTCTCTCTCTCCATGTCTTAACTCAGCCAAGTCTAAAGCCAAACCCACGCATTTTATTTAAATTTATACAATAAGCATTAGCCAAAAATTGCTTCCCCAAAAATCCCTTATAAGAGAAGCATGATGGAATCGATAGCCAATAAATAATTTTATTTTAGAAAGCCCTAAGAAAAAAAATTTTTTACTTGTCTCCTCATTTTATTAATTTTAAATTTTTAATTTAATTTAAAGGAAAATTTAAGCTCTAATATTTAAATAAATTTAAAATTATAATTAAAAATTGCAGTCGAACCTCTCTGTAAGACTCATTTTAAGGGTATTGTAAAGCAATTCGGGTCCAAGAATCCAGTCAACACGGAGATGCTGGTTCGCTCCCAGCCGGCTAAAAAAAACTTTTCCGTTTTTTAAAAAGCCCGGCTCGACTTTAACAGGGAAGGGCCCTTCCGTATTTTAAAATCCGGAAGACGGAAGAGAAGGGAAGGAACTAAAAAACGGAAGATTAAATATGGAAGCGGAGGAAAGCCCTTCCTGGCACTTTTAAACTTTGTATCCACCAAAGTTAAAAATATATGGGAGTGAAAATTCAAAAGTAGTTTATCACTTGCTACAGAACCCTCATAAAGATGGGCAATTTATAAAAAAAAATTTTTTTTTCAGAAAATTTTCTGAGTAAAAATTCTAAGTTAAAATTCTTTACTAAAATGTATTTTGATACATTTTTCAAGACATTTATTGTCTTGATTTTTGTTGGATTTACTCCTCCTCTAGTCAAAGGAATGCGCAAGGGTCCCGGTAAACTTTGGCCTTTTAAAAATATTTTTTAACTAAATTTTTAACTAAAAATAGGGGGGATGCAAACTGGTAAAGGCAAACAAATTGTCCATGTCAATCCTCCTACATTTTCTCTCACTGAGTTGTCTATTATGATGAAAATTTTGGCTACAATTGAATTTGAGAGAAATGAAAAGGGTTTAAATGTTTATGATATACAACTGGATATATTCAATAGAATAGTAGAGCCAATTGTGGAAGACGTTGATTTAACGGCAGATGATCGAGTCGTTCATTCGCTTCGCACTAAGATAGGAAAGGTATATACATTAAGGCTATTATTTATTATAGAGACCAGACCGAGACAAGATTTTAATTCTCTTACGGCACTTCCAGTCAGACCTCTGTTGTAAGTCAGCCTTTCAGCAAAAATCCTAAGTTAAAAGAGGAGTGCGCACAAATACAGTTCAACCATTCCAACTCCTTCTGATCGTCTTTATTTTTTTATCTGGGAGGTCTCTGCTAGTCCTGTCTTTAGCAATTAACCTAAACTAAAATTAAAACTAGAATGTAATCGGTTATTCTGACACAAAGTAATTTTGAAAAACCCGTCCCACTTTTTTTCCAACCCGTTACATTTCTGATTTAAACATTTAAAGGTGTTTGGTTATTTTACACACGAGCTTAACACTCACGAACAAAGTGTAAAAGGCCATTACTCACGTTTGAGAAATGACGGAAAACTTCGTTTTCTTAATAAAAGAATCGAGGATTATAGACAAATTGTTGGAGAAGATGAGTTTATTCAATTTATTGGAAGTCACAATTTAGGTGTAAATGAGTTTGGTGCTAACCGAAATTTGGACAGAATTCCTAATTCATTGGCGTATATTCGGTAAAGTTTGCATAAATTAAATTGAGGCCTTTGGTTTGCTTTATTATCTTCGACACACCCCTTGATGCCGACAAATAAGGAAACGAACCAAAACCCCTAAGCTATTAGGTCCGTTTTCGAACCGATAGCCTTACTTAAATGTCAATTTATCACTTATTTCTGATCAACTCTAATAGATACTTTTATTAACAATTTAGTAATAGACAATTTACACAACTTGAGGAACTTTTGCTTAACATTTTACATCAAGAAAGAAATTTATTTCTTTACTACAAATTATTTGTTTTGGTACGAAGACTGATTTTGTCATTTATCCAAGATAGTTCACATGCATATATCACTCTTTTTGAAGCTTTGCCTACTCTAGCAGCTGAGGATCCTTTCGATGAACATGAAAATCAGCCTTATAGGTAAGCTTTTGAATGTTTCCCTTATCTCTCTCCTCATTCTCTACTTCCGTCCTTCTCTAAAATTTTGTTCTTCAAAATTTAATTCATTTTCTGAAATTTTAGAGTTCAATTATCAATTGTTAAATATGTTTATTATTTCGATGAACATGAAATAACTGCAAACAAACTGCATAATATGTTGGCAAATAGAGCTTTTAATACTATACAGGGTGATATAGTTGATAAAATCGTTCTTAAATTTAAAATTAAGAGATTGGAATTTTGGTTAAAGATCTTCGAAGCGACGAGTTGGAGTTGACAAATGGAGCATATCCTGTTCATTGTCAATGTAACCTAAAATATGAGAATGTAGACAAAATTGAAAAGTTTCAGAAATACGCACCGCTTATTGACACATACAAAAGTAATTAAATAAATTAGATATAACTAAAGTAAACCCTCCCATCTAAAAATCAGGTCCGGAACTACCTAACTCCCAGAATCATACCCATTACTAATTATGATAGTCTAGATAGATAGGATGTCTTTGACCGAATATGACTAATACTGATCGTTAATGACAGGCTTTATGGCAGGCCCAGCTGTCTATCATTTTATTGGTTGACTGACCATGACAGATATCATAACCCAAATACCTACCAGTTTTTATCATTTCTGACTTTTGGTTTCCATATTCACTTTATTAGCTAGGCTAGAAAAACCTCGCCAGACTTACAATATGATAATTTTAACTTGAACTAAACTAATAAAATTAAGTAACCGGAAGTTCACGGCAAATAACCAGAGAAGAATTTGAGGCTTTTGAACCTTATCGAATCCAAGGCAGACGACTAAATACCTACGATTTATACAAACTCTTATATTCTGATCTCGTTTTTGGAAGCGATAACGATGATCTTCAAAGAAGACTTGAACAACATTATATAAGTGATCAATTGATTGAACAAATAACTCATCAAGTAACCAACAATGAATTGGGTTATGACCCTCAAGTAACCCAGTTGGAGCAATTTGGTGAATTAAGAATCCCAGGAAAAATTCGAGAGGTTGTTTTTGGACTTTTTATTTATCAAATTCCACTCTATCCTTATTAAAAGAAATTAATAAGGATAGAAAATAAGCTTAAATAAAGCCTAGATGACTCGGAAACATCCCCCCTCCCCCATTTTCTCTTCCTTACCTTATAAAGTATCATCTGGGCAATATTAAATCCCCTCTATTGCGATAATTACCAGCTCCGTGTATTAGAACCGATGATATGGTCACTTGACCTTATCCCCCCAAAATTATAGAATTATCGGCTAGAGATGCGAAGATAGAAATTATCCGCATATTTTTATTTAAATTAATCATATTTAGCTTTACATCCCATACAATCCAACTGATACAACTGTTGGTGGACAAGCGGGAGAAGCTGGAAGCAGCGGTGAAGCCGGAAGCAGCGGTGAAGCTGGAAGCGGTAGCCATCATCCCACTGGAAGACGTCGTTCACGTGAAGATGCTGGCGGCAACGGGGGGAATGGTGGAGCCCACCGCGGTGCTGGGCGGGGCCGTCGCGATTGAGAGAGAGGAGAGATGGAGGCGATAATTGAGAGAGGATCTGACATAAATGAGGATGAAATTGTTGAAAGAATTGAAGAGAAAAGATTACTTTTACAGAGTTTATTGGAATCGAACGAAACTGTCTTTAGTTAACACACTTTTGTAAATCCTCTATTAGAGTACCTCTACACTTTAGCTGACAAAAAAATTTTGAAGATATCTAAATTCAAAGTGGAAATTTCCGTATGTTCGTGTACTTTCAGAAGGAATATTAACGTATCCAAATAGCTAGATACCGAGTTCTGGTTGTGGGATAGTCTGGACCGGGTCATTTCCACGGTAGTTCTATTCCATCCTCCATTCAATGAATATTCCGCAACATGAGAATACACTAAGACTTCACTATAAAGATACAGCCAATACCCTAGGTTAAGATGTGGCATTTCAAAGTTCGGATGATCATTGGGTGAGGGAGCTGCCTAATTGATGACGTAACAGAATTCTCATCGACCTATCAAAAAGCCCAAAATATGAGAAAAAATCCGCACATATCTGGACCTTGTTATAAGCTTACAATTTTCGACCTAAATTGTGTCTGATAATTAGGTCTGGATTAAATATATTTTGCAAAATAGAGTGGTATTATAATAGAGAATTTAGGGTATATAAATTTGTTTCTTTTTTTTGGAGAAGATAAAAGTAAGAAAGCATAAAGAAGTTTTTGGCATTCATTAGATAATTAAAATCTTTCATTATTAAAAGGATTACCGATTACCCTGGGTAATTATTGTTTCGACCTCTCAATGGAGGGGGTAATTAATAAAGCGGGAGTAAATTTGAGAGAGGGTAAACAATGAAGCTTATACGGAAGTGATAAATCTGACTGTATACTTCCCACTCTCAAATAAGGCACTCAACCGGCCAGGGATCAAATGTCAACAAATTGGACATTTGATCCCAAAATTTTTTATCAGCGCGAAATAAATTTTTTGAGGTTGTTTGAATAACTCTACTTATTTTTCCTTTTTCTAATTTCTTTTTTAGACATGAGTAAGCGTCCACATTCCTCACATAACCCACCAAAACAAAATTCATTTAACGCCAAAAGACAACAATTTATTGATTCAATTGAAATGATAGATTTTCAAAATGTTATAAATATTACTCAACAAATTGATGGAGAAGACATTCCAAAATATGCCCAAACAATACTCGAACAACAACAAAAAATAATTGAACAACTTTCTAACCTTCTCAAAATTGGGGCTGAATTATTGAAGGAACAAAATGGAGACAATTTAAATAGTAATAAAGAGAATTTACTTGATGAGTCATTTGGTGAGGTTGAAAAATCTTTTGAAAAAATTGAAAGGAAAAAACAGGTTTTTTAAATATTTTTAGTGTTTTACTCTTAAACCCAAAAATTTTCAAACGAGCTTTTTGAACGCGGATCAATACCTATGTGTTAGCAAAGCTGTCAACAAAAGTAGGCAAAACTTTTACAAAACTACAGCTTTGCTAACGCATAGGTATTTACTTGTGTTCGAAAAGCTTATTTAATATTTTTGGGGTTTCTTTTAGAACAAGAATTTTTATAAAGGAAATTATTAAAAAAATTTCCTAAAATTTTCTCGTTTTAGAAACAAGCTCAAAACAAAGAAAATAGTTCCTCCCAACAAAATGTTAATTCTCAACAAATTTCAACCAAAAAGGTTCAACGTGAAGGTTCAACTAATGATTGTGACTTTGATAATAGTTTTGATGAGTGTATTAGTTTTTCAAATCCGGATTCATTGACTGCGGATTCCTCCAGATTAAATACATCTCCAGTGCAGACGAAGGAATCTGAGAAAGGTTTTGCTTAGTTTTTGGGGGTTTTGGGTTGACTTTTTTTGAAAGAACTCGTATAGATTGTTTGGAGTTTTGTTGAAACACAAAGATTAAAAGATCCCTACCAAAAATATTAAAAAGCGCGATTGAGGAATGTGTAAATCTGAATTTTTCTAGTTGACCAGTCCTACCTTCCAGATCTACTCATTAACCAGGAAAATTTTTTGTGTGAAAAATATACCCCAAGAAATTCCCCCAATTTTTGGATTCATTCTTCTGGTTACGGACATGGCTCCCAAAAAATTTAAAAATCAATTTTAGACTCAACAACAACTTCTACCCAGAATATCCTTCAAAACGAATCAACAACAAATACTCTATTAATTATTTCTTCAAATCCTCCTCAACCAATTCAAAAACAAAATATTTATTTGGATGATTTATTTATGCAAGATTTGTCCAAATATTTAAATAAATGGAAAAAGGGTCGTCTTTTTACTTTTGCTGAATTGGACTTTCACAATCGCGATTTTGGGCAATATTTTGAGTTGAATTGTTTGGTGAGATGTTTTTTTTGGAAAATTTTTGGGGTTTAAGCTTGGGGGTTGTCAAATTTATGAATCCCATAATTTTTTAAAATTGGATTTTATTAATTTTCAAAATTGAGTTTGGGGTTTTTAACGTTTTCTAAAGTTTTTTTAAGTCCTAACGCAAATTTCTTTGAATCATTTTTTAATTTTTTTCAACGCCGCAGGCGAAAATTTTTTGAATTTTGGACATTAAAACCCCCAAGATTGTAACTAGATGCATGAACTGGGAAAAAACGTAAGGTCAAAAAAATTTCAAAAATTTTTTTGTAAATTTCTTCTTGAAAATTTTTTAAATTTTCTCAAGGTATTTTCAATAACTTTCCCTTCTAAAGAAGACATAAAAAATGGATGTCCTGTTTATTTGTATGTTTGTGATGGGACAAAATTGGCATCGTAAAGAAAAATAATTTTTAATTTTTAAAAAAAAATCAAATTTTTAGGCCCACAAAACCTTTTTTGTTGACGGAACCAACTTATCACGTTTTGGATGATTTATTTGATGGAAATCTTAATTATGAAAATATGAGGGAATATGTTCAAGTATTTAGTTGTTTTGGTAGGTAGAGGGGTTTTTTTAATTATTACAGGGTGCGCCATAAGTAACCGGACACCTTTAAATTCCTTATAACTTTTTTTATTGTAAATATTTTTAATCGATTTTATGCTTATTTTTTAGCCCGTTCAATTCTCTATTATGGCTAGTCAACGTGATTCTAATAGTTTCACTTTTTTGGCAAAAAATTCTGTCCGCAAAATTTCATCTCCTCCCCCAGTGGCACGCATGTCTGGACATTTTTTTATCAGACGAAAAATTTTTTACAATATAAGCCGTACACAACCATAAAAATGATAGAATCTGGACTACAGAATCTCCTCTTTCCGATAAACTTATCACTCATTCCCAACATCCCCAATCTGTCATGGTTTGGGCCGGTATTTGCGCGTCAGGCAAAACACCCCTTTTTTTCGTTGATCTTGGGGTAAAAATCAACAAAGACTATTACTTGCGAGAAATCTTGCAGCGTGTTCTGAAGCCTTGGACCAAGAGCCATTTCGGTCGCAGAGTCTGGATTTTCCAACAGGACTCTGCTCGGCACACAAGGCGAAAGAAGTTCAGGACTGGTGCAAGGCCAATTTCCCTGGGTTCATTAGCGCTCAGGAATTGCCGCTCTACTCCCCGTATCCAAACCCGATGGATTATTCTGTTTGGTCTATTTTGTAGTCCAGGACCTGTGCTATGCCTCATAAAAGTTTGGAGTCTCTGCGCCACTCTCTCACACGAGAGTGGGACTTAATAACACTCAAGGAGGTGCGTGCTATTTGCGAAAATTTTTCTTCGCGCCTTTGCCTCTGTATCAAAGCCATTTCGAAACTTCCTGATTATTATTGTTCCTTATTTAATTCTCTATCATTTGATTGTATTTCGATTTTATTTGAGTGCGTTTTAATAAAGTTATGAGAGAAAGCAAGTGTCCGGTTACTTATGGCGCACCCTGTAGAAGAAAATTTGGACACCCAAAATTTGGCGCCGATTAAATTTTGCGCCGAAAAAGCTGTGATTAGGTTGATGTTTTGGGTTTGAGACGTTTAGCGAAAGACAGTTTTGTCGCAAGCTCGAAAATATTAAATCGATTATCTAGAAAATTAAAACTTGGCAATATTGTCCCTCCCTTTGTGCGCCAAAACGTCCACGTGCCAAAACAACTCCAAATCATTTTTTTGGTGTAGTTGGAAAATTTTGGGTTCACCAGTCGAGTAGTTTCCAAAGGGTCTAGGGTTCGAATCCAGGTAGCGGGAAGACATTTTTTATGATAATTGGGGTTAATCTTTATTCTAAATTAAAATATTTTTTCATAAAAAATTAAAAAAAAAATTTTTTTGCAGATGAATTTGCCGAACAGGCCAAAGCTTTAAAAGCTGGAGATATAATTCAAGCACGCAATGTCCACGTCAAAATATACCAAGCAAATTCAGCACAACATATATTTAATCTGCGTGGATTGCTTAATCCATCATCAAATCCATTTAAAAGAGGTTTACAACTTTTGGGAAGAAAAGGGAAAAGTTTGTTTAAAGAAAAGAGGACAATTGCAATGATTTAAGAGAGTTTTTTTTTTATAAATAATGTAGTTTTGCCTTGTCTAAAAATGAGTTGATATTTTGTGCAATAGAGAACTTTATAAGATAAATCCTTTAAAGGTTGAAAAAAAATTTTTATTTAATATAATGAGGACTATATTAAATAGAGGGTATTGGACACCCTCCCCCCCCCCCCCCTCTCAATGACTAACCAAATGGAAACGCTTTTTTAATTAAGATTATCCATGAGGTCCAAAGCGAATTTAAACCCTTGTTTTGATTTATATAAAATCATAAATAAAGGGAAACTGGAGAAAAAAAATTAAAATAAACACACAAAGGTTTCAAAATTCCTTGTCAGAACTCCTATATATTTTATAAATTTGCTAGTTAAATAAATTAAATTCTTTTTAGATTTACAACCAAAATGGAAACAAAAATTCATTTTATTCACATTTTAACAAAAAATATAATTCGAATATTTTTTATTTTTTTAAATTCAACTTCCGTTTACTAAACACTTTCCTCTTTATCGGCACCTACACTCCCCGGCGCCGCAAGCCATTCCATGGCACTCAACATTCTCGTTGAACTTCGTACACCTTTTCTTAAAGCAAAAGTTTGCATAGGCGTCTTTCATTGACGCAAAGCCCAGCATCTTATAGGCTGTAAAATTAAAAAAAATAAAAGTGTGACATACAAGGTTTTCAAAATTCCTTGTCGGAACTACTATATATTTTATAAATGCCATATGCTTTTTTAACGCTCAACTTTATTAGAAATGGTTTTAAATTAAATTACATAAATACCAAAAAAGAATTTTTTTAACTCAATTGTACTCCTACAATTTAGGGAAACAAACGGCCTAATTATACAGTTGGTACTTTTTTGATAGCCTCCCCCCCCCCCCGTTTAGTCTAAGTATCGGTTATTTTATTTTGGTTATATTTGGTCAAGCAATAACATCTATTTTTCATATGTCAATTAGTTATTGCTTGAGGATACCATAGGCATGAGAAGGAATGAATAACAGAGATATTCAAACTTGGGGGAGAGTGCTATCTGGAAAGCATCATATCTCAATATAACGTCTTCCCGATATATCATTTTTTATTACATTTCCACAATTCAGTTCTGAGGAATGTTTTTAAGACCAATTGATGTTTCTAAAAATCTTTCAATTCAGCCTGGATATGTCAACATTTGTCATTTTTACCCTTTTATAAATTATTAAAAATCACCATTTTCGCACTTGCAGCGCCCTGTTTTTAAATCGCAAGCGTTCTGCAACAACCCGCAATGCAAGTCCAAACTACATCTTCGGTTCTTGACGCACTGACACATGCAGCGACCAACGTGTACCCCAAAACATTTCCCTAAAATTTTTTCTCTTTGTATCTTAAATCTATTTGACAATGAATATTTCACATTAAAATTGACCAGGAATAAATGGAAATACCTAAGTTTATTTTTAATCCGTTGGTTAAAGAAAGCGTTGATACTGGAGATCGGATCGATACGAGATCTCGATCGAAAATCTCGGTTATCGAGATCTCGATTCTTTTACGGCACTAACAAGTCTTCGAAAGCCTGTGAGTTGATAAGTACTAGTCCCATGAAAAACCACCTTCCCCTCATTCAAAATATAAACGTTAACTACCTCCGTAACAATCCGCATCACTAGCACTAAAATTATTTGGGTTTTAATCAAATAAAATTAAATTTTACCAAAACTGGTGTTTATCGCATTTTTTTCCACGATCATTATTTAGTGCACGGGCTAAATTCGAATGATCTAATGAGGAAGGGTGAACATAAAATTTGGTAAGAATTGTATTAAAAAGAATGAAGAAAATAATACTATTCATTATTTATTTTTAATAGATCACGAAACCTTATAGTTAATGCTTGTATATGCTGAAATAATTATTCTCTCTCTTAAAAGTTTACTCATTAATTACAACCACCCTATTATAACTTGAGACCGGACTTGGAGTTGTCGTACGAGAATCGAGATATCGATAACCGAGATTTTTTCGAGATCTCATCTCGGTCCGATCTCCAATTATAACTACCCAGGATAATTATTTCAGCATATATGCTACCGTATAATACGTATCATAATTCAAAAAATGGGTTTAAATTAAGATGAAGGGATATAAAAATTTTGTTTTTAAATTATTAGCTATTTAATCAAAAATTCCTCGATTTATTCAATTCTTTGATAATTATAATAAAGATTAAAATAAAAAAATTGTTTTATTACTCCGTAAAAATAATAGATATTGGAAAAAATAAAAGGGTATAAAGACCATAAATTTTGGACCGACGCGATTTTTCCTATCTTAAAGAGTGGGGCGTAATCACTAGTTTTAGATAAAATAATAATAATCTATAAAAAAAATTTTTTGGAAAAAATAATTTAATGCAACATTTAAAGCAAAATTGAATTTTTAAATTAATGGAAAACCCCGTCTCCCTATACCCGTTTACTGACAAGGAATTATATTTTCAACGAGAATAAAAATATTGGATGTTCAATTATCTCTTATATTATTATCGGAAAATGCTTAATTTAATGAATAAACATTCAAATAATAGACGCAGTTATTTCCTGACCTAGATCTAAAATTAAAAATGAAATAAATTTAAGAAAATAATTTTAAAGTTGGATATTTATCGAGGCTATATTCTAACCTAAACGTTTAAGACCAGTGTTTGCAAGCTCGTACCAAAATTCGTACTCGTACCTGAGTACTACGAAGTACGAATAAAAAATTGGCAAGTATGAGTATGAGGGTAAAATAAGGCTAGTACGAAAGTACGAATCAAGTACTACGAACAAATTTCAAAATTCCAAACATTGATTAAGACAATCAAAACCTATAAGATCAGAAAAAATCTAATAAGTATTTTTATAATTTATAACGCACCGTAAAATATCTGATAGGAATATTGAATAAGTATTGAATAAAAAAGAGGAAATATAAATATAACATTCCTCCAATCAGCTACGTATGCTTCACATTATTTAAAAATTACTCATAAATTAATCATATTAAATAAAAAATATAAATTAAAATTTTCTTAAAATGTTAATATTTTTTGTGATATATTGTGACACATTTTCAACAGGAATTTTATATTCTATTATTTGCTACTAATTATAAAAATTTATTGCCCCTTTTTTGAAAAATATTAAAATTTTCTAACATGATAATTTTCTTGATTTTAATCATTTTTAATATAAATTGGATTTATTCATGCCCAGAGATTGCTTGGGATGAGTTGCTTAACGACGCAGTCTTTGGTTACTTAAAAGAATTTTTAATTTTTTTTTTAATTCGTATATTTTAAATCAAGATATTTTAATTTTCACAGTAATACATCCCATAAAGTATCATTTTTTGGGGAATTTAAATAAGGAAATTCATAAAAGTTAGTCAGAGACCCATGACGTTTTTTTCCCAATTAGTTACGTTTGGCATTGGGATGATAAGGAATGATAAGCAGATTTCGGTGAGACACCTCTATCTTTCTTTAAACTTCTAATCTATCATTATTTTTCGCCAAATCCTCTTATTTTCTCGATATCTCTATTAATCACACAAATCCTTTAATATCTTAACCAAATGCCTTTAATCTTTCTTTATTTTTTGCTAGTGATCCTTAAAATATTTTATTATTGATAATGATTTTTTAATACAAATTTTTAAATATAGGGGGTAATTAATAAGGCGGGAGTTCTTATTTCAGCATATACGATAATTCTCTGAAAGACTTTATTTAGAGCCAAAAGGCTGCCCTAATCACATCAGGCATGTCTTGGAATTATTTTATAAACTCGAAAATAATTGAAATTTCAAATACCATAAATATCCTAATACATGCCTTAGAAGCCCGCTCAATGAGAACATTGAAAAATAGACGCCCAGAGCTTCTAAATGCTGCAAAATAAAATCCTAATTTAGTAGGCAGAGGCTATGTAGAAAAACCGGTGCTCGGAGCACCGGAAAGATATGCTGAAGTGACCTGGCACGAGGTATTCAAAGACAACCTGAAATCTCGACCAGCAGCTTTAACGATAAATGCCCTGGACCTAACTATTTTAGCCCCTCACCTAGAATATGTGTTTATAAGTAAGTTTAAATTTAAATAATTATTTGAAAAGATAAAATTTCACTTTATCGTAATTTTAATCATTTTTAACTTCCACCCACTGCCCCCCTACTCTAACAACTTCCCAAGCTTAGAAACCGAATTGGCGCATTTTTGTGAATGAATTAGCAATTTAAATCATTTATAATTTAGTAACGACAAATTCACCAAGTGCTACAATAACCTATTGCAAAAATCTTCCAGTAATTGACAACACCGCACCAAAAGGTCCAATTCTTTGGTTACAAGTCATCGATAATTTAAAAAAGAAATTAGAAAAATTGAAAACTAATAATAAATTAATATGTTAATTAATGTGTTAAATGTATGTCAAATTTACAAATTAATAATTTCACTAATATCTGAAAAAATAAAATTTATCCAATATTTTCCCATTCAATTAGCTCTATTCTAATTTTTATTAAACTTTATTGTCTAGGTTTGCTGTCATATGAATTTTCTTTTGGATAATATTTTAAAATTTAGTAAACCTTTTTGGAACTTGTATGACTGCTATTTTTCGGTCGTATTTCGCGAAAATTTTTTAAAATATTAATTTTATAATTTTGCTAGTCAAAAAAATTTTTTATTGAAAAAAATCACAGTCCAAAACAAAATATAACCAAAAAATCTTCATCAACTAATTAATTTTTCAATAGCTACCAAATCACATCTTTGTTCAAAAATTTGAATTACTTTAGCTTTATTAATTCCAATAATATCAAATTGTTCCAATTTTGAATCTAATTGTTGTTCCGGAATATTTTTAATTTCATCTTTGAGTAATATAGCTGTTGGGGGAGGTAAAGAAAGTAGACGAAGTGTGGAAAGAACAGAAATACATTTCTTGAAAATTTAGAGGATTTGAAAAAAATTTTCTAAGAAAAAATTACTTCATTAAAAACATCAAAAACACCAGCACCCCGCATTTTTCCATAACATTGATTTAATAGGGGAATTAAAGCATTTGTTGTATCATACAATATTTGAGCTGCTCCACGATAACTAATATAAAGGAAAAAAATAAAGTATAAAAAATATATTAGGATTTGGACCCTTAGAATTGCTATTGTTAATTTGAATACAGAATTCTGATTTTTGGAAATATTAATCCTAATTCAGAGGTTCCCAGTAAAGTGAGGGCACAAGGCTAGAGAAAAAAAGAGAAGCTAGGATTTTTCAATATATTACATGTTGACTTTGGACTTGATCCTATTTTTAATATTTTCCCAACTAGAATACACGTTCTAGAATTTTTATGTACATCAGTGACATGTTTTAGAACAGGAAATAATACCCCACTCTCAAATAATAAAAAATTTTATAAATAAACCAGGGATGTTGGTGACCCCTTAATTTTTGCCTGTAGCTGTTCAACTTGCTCTTAAAATTCTCCATCTGGGCAGCCAAAGACGAAAATTAACCGATCATCAACCGCCCTAAAGAAACCAAAACTTACTTAAAAGCAGTCTGTGAAATAACACACAAATCCAAAGCTGTCCAAATTTCATGATTTGTTAAATGTTGAAAAGTCAAAACAGAATCTGACGAAATATTTGAGCTTAACCATTCCAACAATTCTTTAACTTTGCGTAAAAAAGGTTCAAAAGAAGGTGTAATTTCTGATGGTTTTGGAGGCCCTTCCCAATCATACCATTTTTCATTTGAATATTTTAATGTTAACTTTTTGCTAATTAATTCAGAAAATTGTTCACAAATATTTCTAACCCATAAACGCCAAACATGTCGATATAATGAAGCATTTTCATCAAAAGTTCCTCTAGCTAATGAATTTATTAAATTTGTTGATTGTTGAGAGGATGATGAAGAGGTGGTGGAAGAAGTTTGTTGTTGCTGATGGGGATCTTTAAAAAAATAAATAGTCAAATATCATTTTCGGACTTGTCTTGGGGTCCGATTTCTAGATCAATTCGATCTCTATTAGGATAAGCTACTTTCTTTTTAATTATGGCTAAAATATAGCAGGGATGTGCCAGTTTCGCGTTTCGCCTTTGTTTTTTAAACTTTGTTTCGGCACACCCCTGGTGTACATATATGTATTAAAAATTTTAGTGGGTATTGCTTAAAAAAAGCTCTAACCATTAGTTATCCAAATTTTGGAAAAAGTATCCTAAATAGAGAGTCATCTATTAATGAGGATATTTTAACATTAGGGTTTTTTAAACTTTAAAATTTTAAACAGAATCAATTATTTAAAAAAACCATTAGATTGTTGGTGTTGTTGTAAGAAAAATTGAAGACGGACAAATTCGGGTGAATCACTCCAATCATCAAGAAGTAAAGTTAAATACCTTTAAGAAAAAAAATTTTTAATAAAAAATTCAAAAAAAAACCATAAAGCATTTAAAAGTTGTGGAAAAGGTGTACAAAAACAATTATGATTATTTGCCTGTCCAATTCGTACAATTCTACTTCTAAATTCATCAACTATTAAAAGTTGTAATTTGAGAAAACGACATTGAATTTTCATATCGGGAATTGAACGATAACGTTCTGACATTGATTGCATTAAAATTACAAAAGAATCAGCAAAATTGGGGACCAAATACTGAAAAAAATAAATTATTATTTTTATTTTAAATTATTATTATTTTTATTAGAAACAGGAAAGAATGGAGCTAGGATTATAAAATTTAGGCCGAGTGGGGAAGGGGGGTGTTAACCGCCCCAATCACCCTAAACACCCCAAAAATTTGCCATTGTGGTGTAGTGGGATAATGCTTAGAATTCAATAAAAAGGGGGTCGAAGGTTCGAATCCCTTTGGGGAGAAACAATTTTAAAAACCAAAAATTAAAAAATAAACCGGATCAACATCAGCCGCTTCCTTATATCTAGGTTCATAAGCATTATTATCAGCCAAAATAGCATCAACCCCAGCAGAAAGTGTATCTCTTTCCAATCTTATCCAAGCTTCCAAAACTTTGTCAAAATTACAGAGGGTAGAAATTACATGAATTTCAGATTCTTCCAAATAACCAAAATTTTCTAACATTTCTCTTTCAAATAAAACACATTCATCAATTAAATTTGAAAGTTGTCGACGATCTTGAATTAATTTTTCATTTTTAAATAAATCTGACACTTTTTCTGATGCCAATTTCATTAATCTTTCTAAAAATATTTGTTTAGCTGTTGTTGTTGATTGTTTTGAATAGTAAATGTTGTTGTTGTTTTTGATGTTATTTTGCATCTATAAGTTTTTTTGTTAGAAAATTTATTTTATTTTTTTAAAGGTTTAAGAAAACGTTTTTTAGTGATTTTTCAATTTTTTCTCTCATTCTAGGGAGGAAACGTTTTCCCCTGTCTCCCTTCCTTAAAAGTCAAAATGTTGAATTTCGTATAGCAGAGGTCTCATAATTTAGAGATGGAACGGATTGAGAGAGAAAAGACAAGTTAGGGTTCGGATTGGGGTTTTCAAAAAAATTTTCTCTGGATCAGCTTTCGAATTTCGAGTCGAAAAATGTTCGAGTTAAACCTTTTGAGCCTATACAAGCAGAAATTACCCGATCGTCCAAAATTCTACTAAAACCCTTTTATTTTTCCTAAAAATATTTTCAATATTTTTATGTTAATAAGAAATAAAAACAAAACCTCATCAACAAATGGTTGTAGATAAACTTCAAAATATTCCAAATTATTTTCTGCCCAACAAGAAAGTTGTGAGAAAAACCATTCTGGCTTGCTAGGTAAATTAGTTTTTTTGTCTCCATAAAAGTGATAATTAAAACGTTTATCAAATTCACCCAAAACTAGTTCCATTGGCTCTTCATTTGGTGACAATTCTTTTTCTGTATTTTTAGTTGGGGATGTTTCGATATTTATCTAGAAAAAAAATTTTTTTATTGGAAAAATTAATTTGAGGTTTTAGAATTTTGGGACCTAATGTCAATTTATCAAATTGGTCTAGAAATTGTTTTTTAATTAATTTTCAATGCTTTAGACATTTTGGGACAAAAACTCAACCTTTTTAATTTTCCCAGAAAACATTCCTCAAATTTTTGGAACCTTGGGACAAAATGTCTCAATTTTTTAATTCAACTAGAATGTTTAAAAAATATCTTCGGGATTTTTGAATTTTGGGACCAAATGTCTCAGAAATTTTCAAAAAAAAAATTTAATTTTCAAACCAATCTTAAACATTTCAAAATTTGAGCAGTTTGAACAAGTTGAGGCTTTAAAGTATTAAAATCAACCGGTTCTTCAAAAGGAAAGTGAATACGAGAAAATACAAGAAAAAGAGTTGAATTTAATTCTAGCTGTAAAAATTGAGCTAAAGAGGCTGATTTGACTGTATAATCTCTTCGACAGTCTTTAACCATTAAATACTAAAATTAAAAGAATATATAAGGAATCTAACTTTCAAACAAGATAAAAGAAATCATTTAAAATAAATCCACAGCTATCAGCATCGAAAAAATTTTCTCAAAAAAACTTTGAAAAAGAACCTTTAGTGACCTAATCTAGTTGACAATTCAGTTTTTGAAAACTCCGCAAAATTTTTAAATCTTTCCTATTTAGTAAAATACCTTAAGAAATAGACTAACAAAAAGTCCAGCCCAAAAGGCCAACTTCCTGACCTCTAAAGTCAGTTGACCTTCAGGAAATTGAACTTCTGGGTTGATACTTATTCTAAATTCACTAACAAAAAACTCGAAATAAAATAACCTCAATATTTTCTTTAGGTATTTTTCGCAATTTTCGATAATTATCCAACAACAAAGAATAATTTCCTTTTCTTAAACACCTTCTAATTTCATCTCTCAAATTTACAAAATATTTCAGAAATTTCAAGTAACTTTGTTTTTGCTGCAATTCTCGTAAAATTTCAAGTTTTTCGGATAATTCTGGAGCTGCCTAGAAAATTAAATTTTTTTTTAATTTTTTATCTCAAAAAAAATCAAAAAAACCTCTTTAATTTTTTCATTACATTTATTAAATGAATTAACCAAAAGCAAATTTTCGTTAAATATTTTTTCTCTAGTTGAAGATAAATTGCCTTTTAGTTGTTTTAAGGAAGCCTCCATTTGTTTTAAATTTTGTTGATGGACAATTGAATCTACCTAAAAATTTGTTTTTTAAGGAAGGAAAAAATTTCTTTGAAAAAATTTTAACAGAGAAGAAGGTCATTTTTGCGGATTTTTTCCAATTTTTTCGGACTTTTTCAAAAGAGAAGATCGTCTTATTCTATAAATTAATTCGATATTTAATCAGCAAATAAAAAATGCGCAAAAAAAGTCACCAGAAACAACGATATACTCTTTTGATTAGGAAATTATTCCAATAATTTTAAATAAAACCTCCAAATCTTCCTTTCTAGCCTCCAATTCATCACACAATTTCCTTACTCCTTTAAAATAATTTCTGAGATCTTTAGAATTTAAATCGGCCAAGCTTTCGCGAATACGAATCGTCTAAAAATTTATTTAGAAATATAAAAAAAACAATTAGCTCTTACAGGCTGGATTCGAACCTTGGCAAGGTAAAGAGAAAAATTACTCCACTAAACCAGACAAAAGAACAAAAAAAATGAAAAATATTTTCTGATTTTCTTAGCCCCATAAAGTCCAAAAATTTAATTTAAAAATTATAGAAAAATAATTTTAAAAAATTAAAAAAAACCTCATTAATTCTAAACTGTTCAACATCAGATGTATTAGTACAACTATTTAAGGGCTGTTGAAATGAAGAAAATGAAGTTCTTTTTGATGTTGAACAATCTGCAGACATTTTCTTTCTCTTTTTTAAGTAAAAAGATCTTCTCAATATTCTAAAAAAAATTAAAAAAATTTTTTTAATTAGAAAAATAATCAAGTGAAAACGACATTTTGCCACAAGGACAAAATGTCACAACACCAAAATGTTACACAAAATTAATTTTTTAACATTTTTATTAACACTTTATTCTCTCAATTTCAAAACTTTTAAATTCCTGAGCACCAAATAAATGACAAATTTTAATTAAAAAATAAACAGAAGAATAATAACGATTTTCTACTTTATATTTTGTAAAATATAAACCTCCATCTACATTTCCTTCTTCCACAATTTTTGTTTTGGTACACAAATCTGGCCATGGAAAATCATTTGTATTGTCAAAACAAATTTTTGGAATTATTTGAAGACAATTTTTGGACATTTCTGCATGCTTAAAAATTTAAAAAAAAATTTTTAAAGAATCCACAGGATTGAAAGGATTTGGATTACATTGAAGGGATTACATTTCCCCGCTAATTTATTAAAAATAAGGTCATTAGAAAAAAAGAGCCCTTTTAATATTTTTGGAGTATATAACATAAAATGTGCTGAAACTAATTTTAAAAAACGAAAAGTAATAAAAACTTCAAGGAAGATAAAAGGAAAAATTCCAAAAAGGCTCATATCTCATTCAATTTCTAATTCAAAACGTGATTTTAAATTCCAGCCCGAGTTAATAATAAAATATTTATGACATGAGCTATAATATTTGTAAACACACATTTCTCTCAATTACCTAAACACAACTCCCAAAAATATCAAAAAAGGCTCGTTCTTCTAATGACCAGTAAACTTTACTTTTCCTGATTAATTCAGAAAATTCCCCCCAAAAAATTAAACAAAAAAACCTTACATAAACAAGTAAATTGTGCAAATCGACATTTAAATTTCCGGGACCATACGGAAAAACAACTTGTTTAATTTTCCACCCAGAAAAAAGTAAAAAATTTAATAAACCATCAAAATGTGCATGAACACGAAGATTCAATTTTTTATAAACCTTCAAATATTTTTCAACAAAAGTTAAAGTGTGTTGGTGTTCCTCAGCATTTTCATTGACAAAACTTCCAGTATTTAACCAAACATTGCCGGCATGGTATTGAATTGCTTAAAATTGAAAAAATTTTATTTAGAAATATGGAAATTTGTAATTTTTTAGTCCAACACTATTTTTTCTTCTTTATTCCCTCCAAGCAACTAAATCAATCAAAAAGGACACAAGAATAAGAAAAAGTTCTTATTGATGAAAAATTTTTAATTTATCAAAATTTTGACGAAATTGAATGAAAAGTTCCAACCTGAAGAATTTAGGTCCCCCAAATAAATCCAAAGGCCCATCAGGACAGGACAACGGTTCCGGAAATCCAAAACTGAAACAGAACCAAATATACAAAAATTCTCAGTTCGGAAATAGTTTCAAATTTCAGGTATTCAAAAACTTCCCAGGAAACGCCATCCCCAACCACAACCTAAACAAATGATCCTATTGAGCGCTGACCATTTCTTCTAGAAATTGAAAAAAATTGCCAAAAAGGAAAAAAAAGGAAAAACATTGTGGAGAAACGCAAAATTAAAATTCGTAAAAAGCAAAAAAAAACCTGGCCCTAAAAGATCCACTCCTTCAGTAAAATGACAAAAAAGTAGCTGGACAATTGACGGATTGAAAACAGCACAAGAAAAGTTTATTGAATCAAAATAGCATTGAGATAATTGAAAGAGCCAAAAACGAATGTAAAGCAAATCTGAGATTGTTTCTGGGTAATAAGGCAGTTCCAAACATAGTTGGGGCTGTTGAACGCTGTCAACATCTTTCCTTGAGATAAAAATTAAAAAACTATCAACATCGTTTGCTTGGGACATGTCAGGTAATACTTCTGATAAATATAGAGGAATTTGTGTTTCAACAGCACAAATTAACTGAAAAAAAGTAAAAATTAAATAAGATGACATTTTGTCCCAGTCAGATTTTCACTTCACTCAACTTTCACTTACACACCCTAAATCAGGTTGGCTATTGATTGAGAGTGAAGCATGCCGACTACTTAGAACCAACCCTTTCCTTAGAACCAACTCAGGATTAGATGATCTTTATTCAGAACCTACTGACCATTTTTAATACTTCAGGGAAGAAAAAAGGGGAAAAGCACAGGTCAAATTTTACCATAAAATCAAGGCTAAATTATTTAAAAAAACCTTTTTTCTCTGCTCCTCATTTAATTCTACATCATAAATCCCACTTCCATATCTATCCTCCACTTCATTAACAACATCCACAGCTCTTCGAAAATTAGAAAGACGGACATCATTTTCAGAAATCTAAAGAAATTTAGGCTTAAAAAACGGTCAAAAAATTCCCTCACAATTTCTAAATGTGAAAATTCTTTGAGCGCTAATTCCTCTCTATATTGTTGAATGAAAGAGAAAAGTTGGCTATTTACTTGTTGTAAAACAGATAAATTAAAATAATCAAGAAATTTTAAAAAATCCAATAAAGATTCTGTTGGCAATTTGAATAACATTTTTACATATTAAGTGTTTCTAAAGCTACTAAAAAATTAAATTGATTTAAAGATTAGAATAGAGCAAAATCGCAATAAAAAAATAAAATTTCCCGAACGGGTTTGAATTTCAAAATATAGACGGGACGGGATCTCGCAGGATTAGTCCTGTAAATCCTGTTTAGCGCTTAAAATTTGCGTTTCAGTGGCACGATCTCGTAAAATCCCGTTCAGGATCCCACACCTTCCGTATATCGTCTTGAAAAAAATTAAGTGTTGGCATTTTGTCAAATTGACATTTTGACATATTTTATTAAACGATTTTTACCATTTTGAAAATTAACTGAAACAGCGAGGACGTTTCAGTGTCACAAATTCAGAGTGTGACCATAACTTGATTTTCTCGAATTTTTTTTCTTTTTCGCTTCCGGTTCTCTACCAGTTTTTCTTGTATTTTTATTTTCCATTTAAAGAGGTGTTTCTTTAAATTCCGGAATCCACTTTATTTTTTTTCTTCTTTTTATTTTTTTCCTTTCGATTATTTATGAGTATACAAATAAATATGTACCTATTATGTTGCCCATTATTTTTTTTTGTAATTGAGACTAGCTTTGGCCAGCTGGAATTTAAACAATAAATAAATAAAAAATATTTTTTTATTGAAATAGGAGCGTGAAAAAAAATTATTTGGAATATTTTTAGAAAAGGATTTGAATGTAAAAAATAAGGGGAATTGAGGGAAAATAAGAGGGGTGGGTGGCCAGTGTTTATTTAAATTGAGGAAAATTCCAACAAGAATATTTTTTATTGTTTAAATACAAACTCTTCGATTTTGTTTAAGAATTTTCTTCTACATAAATACCAAATTTTTTTAACAAATTCTTTACATTAAATTTTTTTATTCTCCAATTTTATATACGACTTTTCCTGTCCCAAGAGTATAGTATAAAGCAGGGTAGCTCCCCAAGCCTTCGGGGCCGGATGTGTCGGGGTTCGGGGTTTGCCTGGTGTAGAGCCTTCGGGGTTCGGGTTGGGGTTCTTGCCAAGAAAAAATCGTCGGGTACGGTGTACAGAGGACGGGGAGCTACCCTAGTATAAATTATAAGATTTGACTGTATGTGACGCTTGGAGCTAACTCCATCATATCAGAAATAGGATGGAACACGCCTAAATTCTAGATTAGATTTCAAAAAAAAAATTTTTTTACTGTGGAATAAAAATCATTATTTTCAAAATTCTTTTCTTCCCATTGTTATACAACATTTAACAATAAAACCCTGTAAAATTAAAATTTTATTTTTTAAATTTTCCCATAAAAAATTTCAAAAACAATTTTTTTCTCTCTCATTTTCTTTGTATTTTTTAAAAATATGTAATATACACATTATTTATTTATTTTTCCAGTCAAGTCCCAATCACCCCCCATTACAACTTTTTTTTATTATTTTACATAAATGGAATTATATATTTTATAATCAATGTTTATTTATGTATATCTAGTATCTTTAATAAATAAATATTTTTATTTATTTTTATATAACAATTCTTTATTAAATAAGGGACTTGATTTTTTCATTGAAAAAAATATACAAGTTTCCCCTAGTATTTGTTTGATTAGATGTTCTGCCAGCCATTTTTAATTCTATTCCAATTGTCTTCCTTTCGTCTTTTAAATTAGGACAGGGCCATCTTCGTTAGGGGATGGTGGACCTGAAGGTCCGTCCCCATAAAATATTTTAATAGAAGATGACCTTTTGAAGCCCACTATTGAGACCCATTGAAAAATAGAAGCCTAGGGTCTTCTATTAGAATTGTGGCATTTCTCTGTCACTTCTTTACTTTCTCTAATTTCAATTTTAAATTAAAAATAAAAATTTAAAAAGCACAAAAATTTACAAAAATGTACAGTTTAATGCTTTCTATACAAAATTTTGCTTTATTTGTTTGATTAGATGTTCTCTAAATATCATTTCTCTATCTAATTTAAAATTTTTTTATTATTTTTTTTAATTTGGAGAGATTACCAAAAATAATCTTTCCCATAATTAAATTGTAAAACCTTTTTTTTTTGTTCATTTTTATTTTTCCTTTACATAAATCCCCCTTTTTCTAAAAATAAATTTAAATATAAAAAATTTTAATCACTAATTTAAATTTATGATAATCTCTTTTAGAATTTATTTAAATTTCTCGAATAAATTTAAAAAACACCTTTTATGAAATTCCAATTTCTAATAACTTCTATTCTCAATTGAAAGGTTCAATTAACTCTATGCAAATTTGGTTCCCTTTTCCTACCCAATTCTTATCAGCCGCCCTCAATTCGTCTCATTCTCGAATTATCCCACTTGTTAAAAGACTCTAATTTGTCCCAAAAAATCCCCAATTCGGCCCCTCCCCATTCCTCCAAATCAGGAGTCGGTCGGAAATGACGAAGGTGTCGGAAATTGGAACTGTCGGAAATCGGAAATGGCTCAAAAGTCGGGTCAGAATTGGAATTCGGCCCCACCTTATTTCTCCCAATCTTTTTCAGATTCTCCCAATTTTTGGCAATTTTGGCGTTCTGTTAATTTTGAATTATTAAAAAAAAATTTTTTTATCATTCTTCAGTTACTGTACCAATAATATTTAATTTTTTTATTAATTTTTAAAATTTATAGCTTAAATTTAATTAAAGGAAAAAAATGCGAAGAATTCCAACAATATTAAAATTAAACAAAAAGAAATTATTACATAATATATGTATTTTTACCTTAATTGTTTTTATTGTTTCTCTTTTTGTTGTTGCAAGTAAACACTATATTATTGAAGAAAAAGGTTTTTTTAAGGAAATTAAATTAAATAATTAATTTAAATAAATTTAGAAAAATTTATTTATTTGTCTACAAATTATCAGAAAAGAATGGAGGAAAATTTTGAGCAAAATACAAAACCAGAATATTCTGAAAATTTTAAATTTAAAGAAATGTGGAAATTATCAACTGAGAGATTAAAAGCAGAAGAGGTATGAGTTTTATGTTTTTCGTCTTTTCTGTATTTTTCGTGTTTTTTAGTTTTATTGTATTTGTGTTTTTTTTTTAATTTTTGTGTTTTTTTTGTGTTTTTATATTTTTGTGTTTTTTTGTATTTTTTATGTTTTTTGTATTTTTGTGTTTTTTGTATTTTTGCTTTTTTGTGTTTCTGTATTTTTTTATTTTTGTGTTTTATGTATTTTTGTGTTTTTTTTGTATTTTTTGTGTTTCTTTTGTGTTTTTTCTTGTTTTTTGTATTTTTCTGTAATCTTTGTGTTTTCTGTTTTTGTATTTAATTTTTTCAGTCAGAAAGCAAAGAAATACCCCAACCTTTATCAATATTTACAAAACTTACAAGATCCCAATCTCGGATAGACAAATCAACATTAATAGATTCTTTACCTCATTTAAAAGAAAATACAAAGTTAACAACTCTAAATTCCCAAATATTAATTAATTCTTCAAAAATATTACGGTCCCCACCAGAAATTATTTTGATGATTCCGAGTACTTTTAGGGAAGGGGTAAATTTTTAAAAATTAATTCAAAAAAATTTTTTTAATTTTTAAGGAAAATTATTTGTTTCGAACAATCCATAATTTATTAGAAAATATAGCAGAAGAAGAATTACATTTAATTCAAATAATTATTTTAATATCAGAAAATCCATGGGATTTAAAAATGGAAGAAAAGAAGGAAAATGTTACAAAATTAATTTATCAAAAATTTAAAAATGAAATTAATAAAAGAATTTTGGAAGTTATTTCACCCCCTATTGAATAGTTAGTGAATTTTTAAAAATGTTTATTTTGAGTTATTCTGTACTATTTAATAAGTTTCGCAAACTTGAAAAATGTTTTTATAAAACATGTTTTTACAAAACATGTTTAAAACATGTTTTCAAGTTATGTTTAATAAAAAGTTTTGCATAAAGTTTTTGCAAACTTGGATGTTTTTACAAACATGTTTATCAAAAAAGTTTTAAAAACATGTTTTGTAGAAAATTTTAATAAAACAAGTTTTACCTTAAAGTTTGTAAAAAAAAGTTTTTAAAAAAGTTGTAAAAAAAGATTTATAAACACAAGTTTTTCTAAATAAGTTTTACAATCTTAAGAAAAAAGTTTATTAAACAAATAATTTAACAAACAAAACATTTTTATAGTTTTCCTCCAGACTTGGAAAAAATAAAAACAACATTAGGCGATCCTCCTGCAAGAATGGTATGGAGAACTAAACAAAACTTAGATTATGCTTATGCAATGTTGCATGTTTACAATTCTAAACCAAGTTCTAAATATTATGTCCAGTTAGAAGACGATATTATTACTGTACCTGGTAAATGTTTCTGTTTTTATTTTGATAAAAAATTGTTTAAACAAGTTTTTGCAAATTAGAAAAATTTTTATAATTTTAAAATTTAGAGAATATAGGAAGTTATGTTTAACAAACAATTCCTTGTAGATTGACCACTCTCTAATAAAGAGTAATGCTTTAATTCTCTTTCGTCTAGTTTGAGGATAACCTTTAAAAAATGTTTCATAAGATTAAAATAAATTTAAAAATTTTGTTTTTAAGGTTTTGTTAGCGAAATGTTACGTTTTGCAAATAATAATTCAGCTAAATTTTTTATGATTGAATTTTCAAGTTTGGGATTTATTGGTAGAATGTTTCATAATAATTATGATTTGCTAAAAATGGCTCATTTTATTTTATTATTGTATAATTCATTACCTGTTGATTGGATTTTACAAAATTTAATTAGTGCAAAATTTTGTCCGATAGATGAGGGTTGGCCAAATTGTTATAGAAAGGTAATTGTTAAAAACATTATTATTAACTTATTTTACAAACTTGAAAAAAAGTTTTGCTCGAACAAGTGTCCAAATAAATTGTAAATAAGTTAAAATAAATTTTATAAACTAGGGAAAATGTTTTGAAAATGTAAAAACAAGTTTTACAAATTGAAAAATGTTTTTTAGAAGATGTTTTACAAAAACAAAGTTTTACAATGTTTTACAATCTAGAAAAACTTATTTCTTTTTACAACTCAGGGATATATTTTTAGAAACAAGTTTTAACAAAATGTTTTAAAATAAGTTTTACAATCCTTTTTTAAAAAAAAAAAGGTTTAAAAAACAAGTTTTACAAACTAGAAAAGGCTTTAAGAGTTATTTTACTGAAACAAACTTTACACAAATGTTTTAGGCTGTTTTACAATCTTGAAAAAATTTTTATTTAAACTTTTCTTCTTTCCAGAGATTATGCAATATTGTACTTTTCTCACATAACCCACCATTATTTCAACATATAGGAACTCAATCATCACTTACTGGCAAGATTCAAAAATTAACAGAAAAGAATTTTAACCCTCAAATTCAATTTCCTTTAATTAAAAGTGAAAATTACCCAGCAACAAATTTTTATCCGAAAAAATTATCTAAAAAATTGAAGGATTTCTATTTAAATTTTACTCCTTTAAATGTAAATTTAACTGAAATTGATCAAGCAAATTTATTTGAAATTAATTATTCTTCAAAACCTATAGCTTTATTGAAAGGTAAATAATTTTTAAATTTAATTATTTAAAAAATTTTTTAAATTATTTGAGGTTAATTTAAGGGTAGAAGACATGATCCACTTTAATTTCTATAACTTTTGAATAAATAGAAATTTTTTCAAGTTTTCGATATCATTCGATAGAGAATTAAATTTGCTACAAAATAAAATTTAATTGAGAATTTTAAGTAATTTTAAAAAAAAGTTATGGTCGAAAAACCTTCATAATTATGCTAAAAATGTCGTTTTTTGACTACAACTTTTTTGTTTTATTATTTTAGATTTTAAATTTTTTGGGATTTTATAGCTTAATTAATTCTAAATTAAAAAAAATAAGTATTTCCAAAGCAGTTTTTATTTTAACAAACTATAGGGGTGAGATCCTACCGGTCCTTTGCAGTAAGTAAGCTTCCAGTCTGTTTCAAAACGTACCCTAATCTCTCTTAAAATTTATTTATTTTTAATTAAAATTAAATTTTAAAATTTTTAGAAATCAAAATCTTCTTCTCAATTCAATTTATTGAACCATTATCTTCTGTTTGGAATATATTACCAAAATCATTAATTAATGTCCAAATTAACCATTCTTCTAGAAACAATTCTAAAAATATTTTTAATTCTTCAATTAATCAAAAAAATAATTTAATTGATCAATTTAATTTAATTTTTGAAGAAAACAATTTATTAAAAAATATTACGTCTATTAAAATAATTATTGAAGATGGTAATTGGCTAAAGAAAGTTTCAAGTTTTACTTTAACAAGAATATCTGTGATTACAAATTAAAATTAAAAACATGTTTATTTTATTATGTTTGTTTTGTGTCCCAAACATGTTTTTAAGTTTTTACAAATCAAGTTTGTGAAACATTTACAAAATCTAAGTTTTGTAAAACAAGTTTTGTAAAGAGTTTGTAAACAAGTTGCAAAACAAGTTACAAATTTAATTATTTTCAAAACACAAAAAAGTTGGGAAACAAGTTTTACAAAATCAATGTTTTTAGAAATTAAGCTGTGTAAAACAAGTTTTTTTGCAAAAATAATTTTGCAAAACAAGATTTAGAAATAAAGTTTTGAGCCAAGTTTTTACAAAACGAGTTTTACAAATCATGTTTTGCAAAACAAGTTTTTTTACAAAACAAGTTTTAGCGTTTATACTTAAAAACTTATTTGGCGCACAAACTACGGGTGTACTACGGGTGTATTTTACAAGCTTTAACTTTTCTCCTTTTTCTTTCATTCCAAGTTTATATTAAAAAATAATTTAGATATCAAAAGCCTTATTTTATTTAAAACATTATTTTAAAAATTATTTTCACTATTTACTCTAACATTTTTTATCCTTAAATTTGTATATTTATTTTAGTCAAATATGTAATAATTATGTAATTTTTGTTGTCTTAACGAGAGTAAAAATTTATTTTTCATCCAAATCGTGTCCTCAATTCCTTAAAATTTTTTTAGATTTTTTTTGCCAGTAATACTTTTTTATTTACTTTAAGTTTTTCTATCATACTCGGGTTATATAATTTATTCAAGTTCCTCCTGTAACTTTTTTTTATTTACTTCCCTCAAATTTATTTTTTATATATTACTCTTCAGATTTTATACTTCATTTTTTTAAAGAAAAATAAATAAAATTTAAGGATTTTTGATTAGAATTATGAACTGTGTATATTTGTTGCCTTTCTCGAGACAGGCCAACATTCGAGGCAATTTTTAGAGGGTTTACTTTTTGTCGATTCTGGCCTTTTTCTGGCCACAATGGGATGTTTGATTCGAATTGAATCGGTGCATTTTGGCAACCCTACTCATGAGAAACTGGAATAGGTCTATTAACCAAATTTAAGCCAACTATTTTTTTATTTGTTAGCTTCATTCTCGGAGCTCTATTCCCTTTAGCCTTCCTCCCCCTTCAACAACCTATAGTATAATATTTGTTGAATAATTTAGTAGCAGATGAATGATTTGCATGGAGAGAATATTAAAAAAAAATATTAAAATGCTATATACAAAAGAGAAAGGTGTGAGATTCTTCTTTTTTTGTAGACCGCTATCCCTCCTCTTCCTACCTCAAGCGCCTCTTCAGCCGCTGGGACCGAGTGTCTGTGTGTTTGTTATAAATACTTCAACACTTTAGTGTCGGCATTTTTAAGGGCAAAAAAAGGAGAAAAATGTTTGAAAGAGGGTATAAAGTGTTGAAAATACATCAAAAGAATTTTTTGAATTTTCTTTGATTTTTAACAGAAAATAATCGAGGACTAAAATAGGAGAGAAAAACACTTGAAATAAACCGTGACAAAACGTTTAAAAATACCTATTTATAAAGCAGAAAGGTTGGAAAGAAGGTTGGAAAAAAAGTTGGAAACAATTGTAACAAACAAAGTTTATTTTAAGTTTGTTGTTTGAGTTGTGAAAAATAAAGTTTGAATAAATTGTAAAATTGTAAATCAAAAAGGTTGGAAAAAAGGGCTCTTGTCCAGTTCATGCGTCCCATGAAGATTTATGCGTCCCAAGAGAATTTATTTATGAGTCCCATAAAAATTTATGCGTCCCAAAAATAATTTACGCGTCCCATAAAGATTTATGCGTCCCAAAAATAATTTATGCGTCCCATAAAAATCTATGCGTCCAAAAAATTATTTATGCGTCCCATGAAATAAATTGAAAAAATATTCAAAAATTAAAATATAACATTTAACATTTATACTAGAGTTTCACCGGAAGTTCCGGTTCCGGAAAGTTCCGGTGTTTTTTTGGTTTGGATCCGGTTTCGGCTCCGGTTTACAAATCGGTTCCGGGCAAACCGGAACTTTTTTGCACCCCTAACGATTCGTTTTTTTAAATATTAATACTTCACGTACTCTCGTACTGCATGTACTCTCTTACCGCCAAAAAATTTTCGCTTCGGTTAACCGAAAGTTTCGGTCCGGTTAATTGTCTCGGTTTTGGTTAACCAAAGAATTTGGCTAAACCGACAATACTACTTAATATACAAATTTTTTTAATTTGCTAGCAAAATTTTTTAAGTTCCGGTTCCGGGCCAGAACTTAGAAAAGTTCCGGTTCCGGAAACCGGAACTCAAATTGGGTCCTGTTCCGGTTCCGGTCAAAATTTCGGTCCCAGTGAAATACTAATTTATACTATACATATTTGATTAACAAAGAACAGTATATTATTGATTAACAAAAAAGATTTTTCAATTCATTTCATGGGACGCATAAATTTTTACAGGACGCATAAATTATTTTTGGGACGCATAAATTTTTATGGGACGCATAAATTATTTTTGGGACTCATAGATTTTTATGGGACGCAAAAATTTTTATGGGACTCATAAATCTTCATGGGACGCATAAATTTTCATGGGACGCATGAACTGGACAAGAGCCGAAAAAAGTTCGAAAGTACCTGTATATAAAAATGTTTTACAATCTTAAAAAAGTTTTAGACAGCCAAGTTTTATAATTGTTGTTTGAATTTTAAATAAACTTGGATAATTTGTAAAATTACAAATATAAAAGGTTGGAACAAGTTGGAATTTAAATGTTTTACAATCACAACAAATAATGATTGTCAGTCAAGTTTTATTATCGTATAATTGTAAAAACATGCTTAAATTGTAAAATAACTTTACAAATTGTAATTTGTAACTAGCTGTTTGAGCCTTATTTTTTCTTCCTAAAGAAATTACCGTATATTTTTTTTCCTTAGCACACGCTTTATATCCATCCATTCATATATTCCAATGATGCACCTGTCCTGCCAAGTGCCAAATAGTCAAATTTCTTTTTAATTTTTTTCTAAAAAGGCATGGGGAGAGGAGGGAGATCATCTCATAATTTCCGTTCCAACTATTATATTTTTATTTTGTTATTTGTTAAAATTATTATTTTTAAAACAATTTCGGTCGTTACTTGTTTTAAAAACAAGTAATTGAGCAGTTGGATATTTTTGTGATTTTTTAAAAATAATTTAACGATTTTTAATAATTAGAAAAATGTCATTTTTTGAGGAATGTGCCAATTATTAAAAGACAAACACAAATCAAAGAAAAAATGAAAGAGAGAGATAATCCTCTCGGCTTTAGGAAAGGCCAAAAGGCATATATTTAAATAGCCTTTTTTGTTTGATTTTACCGACTAAACTTTCATGCACAATTTAACATGGGGGAACAATATATTTAAATTACTGTCAAAAATTACAAATATATTTTTAAACTTGTTTAAATTGTAAAAATAGGCATTAAGTTTAAAAAATAAGTTTTTGAAAATTATTTTTACAATTTACAATTATGAGATAAAATAAACATTTTACAATTAAATAAAGCAAACTTGTTTTACAATTATATTGTTAAATAAACTTGAAAATAAACTTGAATGTTTTTACAATTATAAACTTGTTTTACAACATGGTTATTTATCTAATTTAATTGTAAAACAAGTTTATTACAATTCATAATTGTAATTGTAAAAATATTCAAGTTTATTTAAATTGAATAAACTTAAAATTAAAAAATAAACTTGCTTCCACTTAAAATTAAATAAACTTGAAGCAAAACCTGAAACTTAAGGCAGTGATTTACTTTTTTCTCTCACTCAATAAATAAAATATTTTCGATGGCATATTAAAAACTTATGGGAAAATACCTAAAGGCTTTGAAAACGCAGCAGGGTAAAGTTTGTTGCGCGAAAAAACAATAAGAGTGAACGGAAAAGTCTAGAAGGGAAATAAAAAATAAAAAGGGATCATTTACATTTTTGAAGATCCTTTAAGAATAGCCTGAGGGAAGGGAAAATTGTGTGAACAGAAGGAAATATTTAGTACAGTAAATGGCTATTGGATGGATATAATGTGGGTGGAGCCTATTTTTTGAATAAATCTTTTAGGGAAATATTTTTTAATAATTTTTATATTTATTTCCTGTTGCCCCTAAAGGGTACTAATTAATTAAAAATTAATTTTTTAAAATTTTTGAAGGGTCTATAAATGTCTAGAAAAATTTTTAAATTATTTTTTATAAACTATATTTAATTTAAAAAATAAAATTTATTTTTTTTTCTCTCTCATCCCTCTATAGCCACACAACAATAATTTTTTCCGCGCATACAATCCGCTTATCGGGCCGTTAAAATTTAGTACCAGTATTTTACTTTTACTATAAAATTCATAAAAAAGATATGTTTTTATTGTTTAATTATTTTATATCAATATTATTAAATTGAATTTTCGTGAGGTAATTATCTATAAATTAAATTCATTTTATGCTGTCTCAAGTTTTTCTTCAGTTTATTTAATTCCAAGTTTATTTTTATCTAAATAAACTTGAATTTTTTACAATCTACAATTATGAATTATAACAAACTTGTTTTACAATTAATTTAAATAAACTTGTTGTAAAACAAGTTTATTATTCCTGCTAATTGTAATTGTAATATAGGTTTATTTTCCTTTTTAAATTACAATTATTTAATTCTGCTTCAAGTTTATTTAATTTAATTGTGATAATTGTAATTGTAAAATGCTCAAGTTTATTTTCCTTCCAGAGTATATTTAATAAGTTTGTTTCAAGTTTATTTAATTTAAATAGGTAGTTGTAAAACAAGTTTATTATCATTAATACTTAATTGTTATCTTAAAAATCTTTATTAAATTCTAATTTTTAAATCCAAGTTTATTTTTAATTGTAAAACATGTTTTAATAATTGTAATCCTAAAAATACCTTTATGAATTTCTATATCAGTATTTTATATTTTTCAGTCACTAATAAAGAAAATTTAGCTTGATTTTTTGTATTGATATTATAAAAATATAAATTAATATTTGTATTAAATAATGAGTAGAAATAAATAAAAAAATATTTTTTAAATTATTTTTTCTGTTTAGCTTTAATTATTTCTGAAAATCAGCCAATTAGAGGTGAATATTCAAATGATAATTAATTTTATTTAGAAATCTTCCCCTAATGTTATGAATAGGGGTAATTGATGTTGATCACAATTATTGTGTTTATTTTCTTATATTCCCTGAATGACCCTAACCCTCATAACGGCAATATTCATTTTCTATTAAAAGAAATTAGAATAGGCAATTTTAATGCACTAACATTTGAATTCTAATCCTTATTTTCTTCCTTCATTTGTTTTTTGGTCATTTAATGGGTATATAACTTCTCAAACTTATAATGATATTTTTAAATAAAAGTTGAGGTCCAAAAACTCTTAGAAATTGACGTTTTTCTCCAAAATCGGTTAGTTTTATGGCCATAACTTTATTCAAAAATTAAATAAAATTTTGAGTTTTTACTATTTTGTAGAGAATTTAATTCTCTATCGAATGATACAAAAATTATTAAAAAATATTAATCCATTCCTAAGTTATGAATTTTTAACTGAAGTGTGTTCACATAACCGTCTCCCCCAATTTTCTCATTAAAAATATCTCGCGCATTTCTTTTTCCATTTATTTTTTTATATTTTTCTACTTCACTTAACTAATTAAAACACAGTATTATTTTTTAGTATTTTTTATTGTGCCAATTAATTAAATAAATAAATGTATAATTCAAATAATTTTACTTTGGCCAATTCCATTTTTGATATAAATAATCATAAAAATTATTTAAAAGAAGAAGAAAAATCAAAAGATAAATTTGAGGGAATGATCAACGCGGCTGTTAATTTTGGAGCAATTAACAATAATCCGGCCGTCGCAAGGTATCAAGTTCATGAAACCAAAACAAGTTTATAAAAAAGTTTTAAACAAAAAGAGAATTTTAAAACAAGTTTTTAGAAATTACAAACTTATTTTTAAGTTTGCAAAAAAACTATATTTAATAAAAACAAAAACATGTTTGTAAAAACAAAAGTTTCTAAAAACATGTTTTACAATTTATAATTTAAAACAAGTTTAGTTTAAACGGAGAAAAAAATTGTCAAACATGTTTTTAAGAAATTCCAGCTTGTTTTTAAGTTTGCAAAAAATAAACAAAAACAATTCCAACTTGTTTGAGTTGCTGTATTTAGAAAAGTTTCGCAAACATAAAAATAAGTTTTTAATGCCTAAAAACATGTTTTACAATCCTCTATTAAATTAAATTATTTAAAAATATTTTCAAGTTCCCAACTTAACATAACCCCACTATTTTCTACTCCTGTAAACACCTTTAATGACAAAAACATTACAAACAATTATCCATTAAATACAATAGCAAATACAAATTCTTTACAATTTTACAACAATTACCAAAATTATTTTTCACCTACAACCTCGTTAATTAATTCAGCATTTTCTACAACAAAAACATTAACAACCCCAAAAACAGAATTAATTACTTTTTGTGGACAACAACAACAAACAACAAAAAGGGAAAGAACAAAATATACAGATTCTCAATTAAATTATTTGGAAAATATTTTTAAAAATGATAGATATCCGGATGGAGCTAAAAGAGAAGATATTGCTAGAATTTTGCATCTTACTGACGTTAAAATACAGGTAAGAATAAATTAAGCTGGAAAATTTATTTAAACAAAGTTGCAATTGTAAAAAAAAGTTTTGAGTAGAAAGCAAATTGTAAAACAAGTTTTTAGAATTGTCCAACTTATTTTTAAGTTTGTAAAAGATAAACTTAACTGTAACGAAAAAAGCTTGTAAGAAAGTTTTTAAACAAATAAAAATTGTAAAATAAGTTTTTGTTAATACAAAATTTATTTTTAAGTTTACAAAAAATAAAACAATATTTAATTGAAACAAAAATAAGTTTGTAAAAAAGTCTAAACAAAAAAGGAAATTGTAAACGTTAAGTTGATTAAAAATAAAATTTTTTATTTTAAGGTTTGGTTCAAAAATAGACGTGCAAAGGTTAAAAAATAATATTTCCTTAAAATTAAAAAAATCACAAATTTTAGATGCAAAATGAACGCAAATTTGAGAAAGCGAGAAATGAATTTGAAATTTCCAGAAAAAGGGCGGCAAATCTCAATAATAACGGAGCTTCAACAAGTTTTATTAAAAGAGAAGAGTCTACTGACGCTACGGAAGAAGAGGAGCCAAAATCATTTAAGAACAACATTGGGGAAATTAAAAATAAAAAATGTTTTACAACTCAAGTTGAACAGAATGAATTAATTAATAAAGTTTTGAAAGAAACAACAAGTTTACAAAGTCAAACAAACAAACTTGTTTGTCAAACAAAACAAATTAAACAACAAACAACAACAACTACTCCAACATATCAACAAAACAATTTTTTACCAAAATTTGAAAATAATACAAATTTTTATTTAAATCAACAATGGAATAATAATTATTTAATTAATAATAATTATTTAAACAATAATTCCAATAGTAATACAGATTATTATGCTCTTATGCAGATGGCTGCAAATTATAATAATTATTTTCAGCCTCAAACTAGTAATTTTTGTGCTAGTAATGGTTAGTATATGTTTTACAAACTTAATTTTGAGTAAGACTTGTTTTACAAACGTGTTTTACAAACTTGTTTGTTGAGAAATATTTATACAAACATAAAACATTTTCCACAACTTGTTTTTACTAAAACTTGTTTTGGAAACTTGTTTGTTTTGGAAAAGATGTTTTACAAACTTAGAACATGTTTTATTGAAACTTATTCTAACAAAACTTGTTTCCGAACTTGTTTTTTTAACAAGCCATGTTTAACAAACTTATTTTTTAATAAACCTTATTTTACAAACTTGTTTTCTGATAAAACATTCATAAAAACATAAAACTTGTTTCAGAATTTTAAAAATAAAACTTGTTCATAACTAGTTTTAATAAAACTTGTTTTACAAACTTATTTTCTTCTACTAAAACTCTTTTAGCCTTCATACTTGTGTAAATATTTTTTTCAAATTTATTTTTAAAAAATTAAAAAAAATTTTTTTAAAGAGTTCTGGTCCTCTTCTTCATCCCCCTCATCTTCTTCCAACTATCCTCCTCTTCAATTAACACAAATACCAACATACAGTAACCACAATAATACAACTACAAATCAAATGTTTAGTCATTTAGCTTCTTATTATCCAAACAATTATAACAATTATTTTTCTCAACAACAATTTACTCCAATTAAACAAGATTTGGAACAGAAATCAAGTGGAATAAACACAACAAAAGAGAAGAGTGATTTAAATAGTTGAAACTTAGGAACAAGCATGAAAACAAACAAACTTTTAGATTTTACAATTTGTAGTTTAAATAGATTTTACGTTTTATTTTTATTATTTTTCACAGTTATTCATTAAATTAAAAAAAAATATTTTTTTTTGAATTCACATAAAAATTCTTTGAAAATATATTTTATTTATTGCCAGCCGCGCTACCTTTACATTCCCACTCTCTCTTCATAAAAAAATAAAATATACACGCAGGGTAAAAAAAGAAACATGAAGAGGTAAACATATTCTCATTCATTCACAATGTTTTCTCTATTATTTTAAATTTCTTTGTCAACCATCTGACTCAAAATATTCAATAATTTTTTTCTTTTCTCTAAATGATTCATCTGCCCCAATTTTTCCGATTAAGTTGTAAAAGCATTTTCATTTGTATTTTTGAACAAAAACAATTTTTTAAGCTTTAAATAAATAGAAAAAATTTTATTTTAATATCCAAAACATTTTAATTGAAAAATGGTTAAGGATAGACTGCAAGAGTTGCACAAGGTTGGAATTATTTTGTTTATTATTACACAAACTTGAAAATATGTTTGTAAACATATTTTACAAACCTAATATTTTTATTTCTTGATTAAAACTTAAATAAAATTAAGTTTGTTTTGTTTTTGCAAGTTGTGTAAAACACTTTTCTAAAACTTGTTTTACAAACATATTTCTTAAACTTCTTAAACAAAATTTTAAGTTTTTTACAACTTAATTGAAATTACAAACTTGATTTTAATAAAACTTGGTTTCAAACTTAATTTTAATTAAACATGTTTTACAAACTTATTTTTGTTTACTAAGACCTGAATTTATGCAAACTTATTTTACAAACTTATTTTTAATTAAAACAACTTAATTTAAGTTTTACAATTTAATTTATTAATTTTTTACTAAAACAAGTTTTTAAGTAAAACTTGTTTTACAAACTTAATTTGTTTTTATTAATGTTTTCTTTCAAACAATTAAAGGCACGTCCTTCACTCCGTATACCGAGTGAATTGTCTGTTTCTGGTTTAACAAA
Source organism: Meloidogyne incognita (assembly GCA_036172945.1). Lineage (NCBI taxonomy): Eukaryota > Metazoa > Nematoda > Chromadorea > Rhabditida > Meloidogynidae > Meloidogyne > Meloidogyne incognita. The sequence continues at coordinate 2,642,748 of JARQAC010000037.1, forward strand.
CAATTTACAACTCGGCAACAATGATTACTTTCTTCAACAAATTGCTCAAATGAATTCATGTTTGGATGAAATTGATCATCTTATTAAACAAATGCTTCAAATTCAACAAACAATTCTTTGCCGAACAATTGCAGAACCGCAAGACAAACATCAATTAGATCTTATTATTAATCAATTTCGCAAACTTGTAGGAGAATTGCGAAATAATTTGCAAAAACTTGAATTTGAACAACAACAAGAAAAAAGTTTAAATTTGACTAGTAATGCTACACAAAGAATTAATTTAAATCAAGTTGAACAGCTTAAACGAAGACTTTGTCAAATACTTGAAACTTTTCAAAAATCGAGAGAAGAGTATCGACAACGAGTAACTAGTAAGGGGAATTTTAAATTCTTTAAAAAGATTTTTTGAATTTTAAAGAAAGAGTTAAAAGGCAATTAGAACTTGCTGGAGAGCCATTAAACCAGGAAGACGTAGAACATTTGTTGGAGGAAAAATCTGAACAAATTTTTTATCGAAATATTAATCCAATGAATGTGGCTGCTCATTTAGCTTTAGAAGAAGCATCTGATAGGCATAATGAATTGGTAAAACTGGAAAAGAGCATTGGGGAATTAAACGATTGTTTTGTTGATATGTTGGCATTAGTACATTCGCAAGTAAGTTTTAATGAATTTTAATGTTTATTTTTTTACAATTTATTAAATTTACAATTGATAAATTAAAGTTTATTTAAGTAAAAGTTTAATTTACAATTTAATCTACAATTTGTAAACTAATTAAACTTTTTTACAATTCAAGTTTATTTTGTAAAAGTTTTTACAATTCAACTTTATTTTGTAAAATTTTTACAATTCAAGTTTATTTTTTCAAAAGTTTCAAGTTTAGGTTTAAAAAAAGTTTCAAGTTTAGGTTTTAAAAAAATAAACTTTAATTAAGTTGCAAATTGTAAATTAAACCTTATTTGTAAAAAATAAAGTTTATTTTGTAAAAGTTTCACATTAAAATTTATTTTTTACAATTTGTAAATTAATTCAAGTTTATTTAATTTTTAAGGGTACAATAGTTGATAGAGTTGACAGAAATGTACAGTCAGCATTGGAATATACAAATCAAGCTCGAAAACAGATGAACAAAGCTGTAACTTATAAAAAATCGTCAAACCGTCTTAAATGTGCAATTGTTTTATTACTTGGAGGAATTGTTCTTATTTTGATACTTTTGTTGCTTATTTCTTTTAAATTATTTTTGCCCAATTTAAGTACACATTAAATGTTTGGACGTCATTTCTGATAAAAAATTTTTTTGAAAATTTAAACAAAATTTTAATATATACATTAGAATTTCAAAATAAAAAAAAAATTAAAATTTATCGTTTTCAAAGTCTCCTCATTTTCATAGAGGCAGTAGTTAATACAATTTCTGGAACGTCAGCAGAAGCAGGAGGTTGTTCTTGCCCTTCGGTTGTTGTATTTCCTCTGTCTGGGAGATTTCCTTTGAGAGAAATTTCTAAAAAAATTTTTTTATTTTTCAAAGAAATTTTTTCTTACCATAAAATCCATTAGATCCATCAGATCTAGAAACCTCCAGTTGTTCTGAATTTCCTTGGCCAACAGTGTTTTTACATTTTCTCCGTAATCCCATAGGCAATAAAAATGAACAAGAAGGTGGAAAGTAACAAAAAAGTGCTAGCAAAAATAATGTGACGACAACTATTAATAAAGTTAGGGAAAGTAGAAGCAATATTTTTAATAATTCCATTTCATTTTGTTTTGGTGTTTTCTGGTGTTTTTTAAATTAAAAATCAGAATTTATATAAAGTAGTAGAAATACAAATCAGAATTATCTCAACTAAAATAATTAAGGAAATATTAAATACAAAAATTCTGGGCATTTGATAAATTAATAGAAAATCAGAATTTAGTGTTTTACTAAAATAGGAAAAATACAAATTAAATTCTGATTTGTATTTTTATTTCGATTTGTATTTTTATTTTGATTTGTATTTTCATTCTGATTTGTATTTTTATTAGAATTTAAATTTTACTTCAAAAATACAAAATAATACAAATCAGAATTCTGGTATTTTGTTAAAACATTAAAAACACAAAATTTTGGTATTTTAATTAATTAATTAAAACACAAATCAGAATTCTGTGTTTTTAATAAGACAGAAGAAAATACAAAATTAATTTCTGATTTGTATTTTCTACCAATTTTTATTAACAGAATTTAATCTTTAACAAAATACAAAATAAAAATCAGAATTTTGGTATTTTAATAAAGTAAGAGAGGGGAAGACTAAAATATTTTGACATGTGTTGATGATTATTTTCCTTTCTGTTGCTTTTTCTGGGTTTAATAAATTCATAAAGAAAATTCTAAAATAAATCTGGAATTTATCTTAAAATATTTTTGGTGACAAAAAATTTTTTTAAATTATTTAAAAAAAATTAAGCGATAAATTAAAGTTTTATTTAATAAATAATCTCCATATGTCAGCATTTTTATTTTAAAAAATTTTAAAAATATTTGTGAACGTGTTAAGTGATTGATTAAATAAAATAAAAAAAGAATTAAAGAAATAACAAAAAGCTTTTTTGAAGTGACAATCAATTGTTTAGTGGATATTTTATTTTATTTATTTTTCTTTCTCTCGTCAAACTTTTTTTTAAAAATAATCCTTTTTCACAATCAATTTTTAAACAGAAAAAAATAAAAGAAAAAGAGACTTAAAATTTTAAGTTAATTTTCGAGATTTTAGGAGGAGAAGAAGAAATAGAATTAAAGCTGAAAAAGAAACACTTTTGTATCCCAGCGGAATTGAAAAAAGAAACACAAAAATTATTTAAAATTCTGAAAAGGTTTAAAAAATACAAAAATAAAAGTTATTCTGGTTTTGTAAAGAAAACACAAAATTAAATTATATTCTGGTTTTAGAAATAAATACAAAACCAGAATAAATGTATTCTTGTGTTTTATCAGAACAATTTATTATATTAAGTAACTTGTATTTTTTCAGAATAATTTTTGTTTGTGTTTTTTTGTGAAATACAAACCAGAATAAATAAATACAAAACCAAAATAAATAGAAAAACACAGATCAGAATATCGCAAAATCAGAATAATTTATTATCATGTATTTTTTAAATATTTTTTTGTGTTTTCTCGTATAAAAAATCAGAATTTAGTGTTTTTAATAAAATAAAATAAAATACAGAAATTAAATTCCGATTTGTATTTTCTACTAAATTTATCAGAATTTTTAATTCAAAAATACAAAAAATACAATTCAAACTTTTGGTATTTTATTTGTATTTTTGTAACTTTAAATAAATTGTTAAAACGAAGAGGAGAATAAGTTTGTATTTGTTCTTTTTAAACATTAAACAATAAATGATTAAAAAATAAAAAATTATTTAGAGGAAGTAAAAAATTCACCAAAAATAAAAATTGCTGAATTTACAAGAATTTAGCGACTAAAAGAAAAAAATAAGAACAATAAATTAAATTAAAAAAAAAATTTTTTTTGGGAAAAGGCAAAAGGAATTTCTTATTTAATGAAAAATCGAAGTTTTTAGAAAAAAAATTAAAAGAAAATGTAGGTGAAAAGTATTTTTAGAGCATTTCCAGTACCCTTAATTAAGGCAAAAATTACCGTTAATTAATGTCCAAAAAGCTTGAAAATCACGTGATTCTTTCAATATTTTTTTTCTAAAATTATAACAAAAAATTCTTTTTACTATTTTCCTCATAATACTGTGTTCTCTTTAACCTTTGAAATTGACATTCTTCAAAAAAAATTTTTTTTAGGGGGTAAATTTAAAAATGGCCCACATAATTTAAAAAATGGAATTTTTAGAAAATATAGTAAACATTATTAATCAAGATTTCCTTTGCGACAAAACGTATTTTAAAGAAGTCCATTTTTGGACGTTTCAGTGCCAGCAATTTTTTAGAAAAATTTTAAAATCTATCAATCAAAATTTTTTCCAATGAATTTGGAAGGCTTTGGGCATGGTTTGATGAAGCGGTTGGGATGGAAACAAGGTTTTTAAATTTCTAAAAATTTTTAAAAATTTTCAAAAAAATTTTTCAAAAATTTTTAGGTGACGAGGATGATGGTTGGTCCAAAAAAGCAATTCAAAGTTTAATGAAAAAATTACAAAAACAAAACAAAGAATCGATAGGTTTATTAGAAAAATCGTTAAATTTACAAGGAAGAGAGCTGACAGAATGTGTGACAATTCCAAGATCGTTGGATGGACGTTTACAAATTTCTCATAGAAAGGCTTTGCCACATGTTATTTATTGTAGAGTTTATAGATGGCCAGATTTACAATCACATCATGAGGTTTTTTAATTTTATAATGTAATTTTTGGGTAAAAATGGGGAAAATCCGCAAAGGTTGTCCGCAAATTATGTCCGCAAGTAAATTTGTTAATTCCGAGTTTCGTTCCCTCCCATTTTTCCTTCAAAAGACTCATAATGGTCAGACCTCCTCATGTCACTCTACATATATACAGGGTTAAATAAAAGATTGGAAACGAATAATTATTCGTTGTCCCTGGGAAAAGAAAAATAGGATTGGCGGGTGTTGATTGTTGACCCGGCGGGGAGAACATTTTCGGAGAATAGGGATAAGGAACCAACTCTAGGTCGATCATTTTTTATTTTCCCCTCTAAAAATGTTTTAGTACTTTTACTCTAGCTATGGTCCTCTTGTTTCGCCTCTTCATTAATTTATTTTTAAGTTAAAAGCCTTGCAATGTTGCCGTTACTGTTTTGAATCAGGCCAAAAAGATATTTGTATAAATCCCTACCATTATGAAAGAATTTCTACTTCAAATATGCTCCCACCAGTTTTGGTTCCTCGTTTTAGTGATCCACCGCCTTTAAACAATCCAAACAACAATTTTAAAGAAATGGCAACAATTCCTTTTGTTCCATGTCAGGATTGGTGCACAATTAGTTATTATGAATTGAATGGGAGAGTTGGGGAACAGGTTTGGGTTTTAAATTAAAAATAGGTTTAAAAATGAATTTTTGGGTCCAAAATTGATGCTTTTAGTCTTGACATGTCCAAAAACTATTTTTTTAATTAAAATAAAAATTAATTTCACGGAGTAGGTGTCGAACCAGAGACCTCCTCAAATCGTTTTTAGTCTATTTTTAATTTAAAAATAGACTAAAATATTATTTTTGTCTAAAATTTGTGGATAAAAATAGTCGGTTGAAGAATAGTTTAGTTTTCAATTTCCAAATAATTTTTAAAGAAAAAATGTTTTTTTTATCAAAAAAATTTTTTAGAAATTTTTTTATAAATTTTCTAATAATTTAAAACTCTAAAAAACTTATTTTTCCAAATTAATTATTTTAAAGGTAAAAATAAGTGCTCTAGAATGTATTGTTGACGGCTTCACAGACCCTACAATGGGTGAATCTAATGGACAACACAAAATATCGTTGGGATTGTTTTCTAATGTAAATAGAAATTTAACAATTGAAAATACTCGAAGATTAATAGCTAAAGGAGTTAAATTAACTTATGTGCCATATCAAGGTTTTTCTTTAAGAAAAAAGTTTTTTTTGAAATTAATTATTCAAGGAACACTTTATGCTGAATGCCTAAGTGATAGCCCTATTTTTATTCAATCAAGGAATAGTAATTGGTTAGGTTTTTATAAATTAAAAATTCTTTTAATAATAGAAGAGGGGGAGGGGGGGATTTTTAAGGGAGAAGAATTTTTAAAGGGCAAGAAAATTAATTTTTATTCTCTCATAAAGTCGACAAATTTTACCCGAAAAAAGGTTAATTAGGGAAGAAAATAATACATGGGTAATTTTGATACAATTGGAGATATCCCCAGAAATTTTCGAAAATAATTATTTGGTAAAATTCCGTCATATGTCCCGGAAACCGATTCGGACAAATGATATGTCATTCGAAAGAGCTCAACGAGCTGAGTCGAACGACACCAAAATTAGCTGGGGGACTCACTTATGGGCCGAGATATGGGTCCTCGAAAATCGAAAAACCATAGGGGGGATTAAGCACAATTTTGGGGTGAAAAATTCGATTTTTCGAATGATAGCTCATTCGAAAGAGCTCCTCGAGCCGAGTCGAATGACACCAAAATCAACGAAATCCGACTTGGTTTGACAAAGTTATGACGGTTTGTTTTAGCTCCGTACCTATGGTCTCCGTTGAAATTTTTACTGCCGCGGAGGAAGCCAGACATGCCCACCTCATCGATGATAGGAATAGGATTAAGTTACGAGCCCAGAACCCAGCGACCGTAGACTCCCCGCGAGGCGCGTGCCGCAAAACTCCGCGCGAAGCGCGGAGTTTTGCACAAGCGCCTCGCCGACGCCCCATAGGTTTACGTTGACCATTTTGAACCTGTTTATCTTGGCTCAGAATCAAGATCTCGAGCTGATTTTGGTGTCATTCGACTCAGCTCGAGGAACTCTTTCAAATGAGCTATCATTCGAAAAATCAAATTTTTCACCCCAAAATTGTGCTTACTCCCCCCTATGGTTTTTCGATTTTCGAGGACCTATATCTCGGCCCATAAGTGAGTCCCCCAGCTAATTTTGGTGTCGTTCGACTCAGCTCGTTGAGCTCTTTCGAATGACATATCATTTGTCCGAATCGGTTTCCGGGACATATGACGGAATTTTACCAATTATTTTTATTTAATATTTTTTTAACTCGAAAAAATTTTTTTCTTAGGATAAACAATTTTCACCCTACCACTGTTTGTAAGTCTATATTTTTTTATTAAAAATTTGTTTTTAATTAAAATTTAATTTTTAGGTAAACTCTGTCATGGATATTCTCTTAAAATATTTGATACAGCTAAATTTGGAGAGGTTTATTTTTTATTTTAAATTGAAAATAAAATTAATTTTTAATTTTAGCTACTAAATCATTGTGCACAAATGGGATTTGATAGTAGCTATGAACTTACTAAAATGACTATTATTCGAATGTCTTTTGTTAAAGGATGGGGAAAAGATTATCAACGGCAAGAGTAAGCAGTTTTTTTTAATTTTAGAATTATTTTAAAGAAAATACAAAAATCAGAATTATTTAAAATATAATTCTGATTTTTATTTTTTATTAATTTTGCGAATTTTCTTTAAAACTGATTTTTGTAAAATTCTGAAAAAACAAAAATTCAGAATTTTCGAGAAAATATACATAATCAGAAGTGGAAAATACACACAGAATTATACATATTACAGAAAAAATTTTCTAAGAAAATATAAAAATATCGGAAATTTCGGAAAACACAAAAAATGGAAAATACAAAAATCAGAATTATTAATTTTTAATATTAATTCATTTTATTTAACAGTGTTACATCGACCCCGTGTTGGATAGAAATTCACTTACATGCTCCTCTTATTGTAAAAATTTTTTTAATTTTTTAAAAAATTTTCCTAATTTTAGTGGCTAGATAAGGCCTTGCAAAACTTGGCAAAATTGGGTCCGCTTCCAGATAAAATTCATTCAAATTCGTAAAATATTTTTTGAAGAATGAAATGTGATATAAAAACTAAAAAAACATTCCTTCTATTAATTACCGGTTTCTTTTTTAGATTGCCATAATTTATTAAATAAATAATAAATAAAAAAATTATTTCATACAAAAAAACGAAATTTGTTTGCAAAAATTTTGTCAAATAAATAACAGTCAAAAATCACTTTTAAATACCCCCTCAGCGCTGAAAAAATTTCTTATCTTATAATGAGAGGGATATTTTAAATTGGAGGTAGATTTTAAAGTAGCTTTCCCGCCCAATGGCCAACCAGAATTTTTAGAAAGTATATTTAAATTGAGGTTTAAAAAAATTTTGGAAGTATTTAAGAACGAAGTTTGACTGTAATTTTTAAAAAATAGGCAAAAACCTTTATTTATTAATCAGTTGAAATAACCGTTACTTTCCTTGGTTTCTTCTTTTCAACAACTTTGGGTGATTCTCCAACAGTAGAACTAGCACAATTTTCTTCAGGTTTCGCTCTTTTAGGTGTTTGTGGTGTATTGTTTAATAACGTTCTTTTTACACGTGGTCGTTTTGGAGTTATTAATTTGGGTGAATCTGGAAGAGATAAAACATCAATCGGTGTTTGTTTTGGTGTATTTGTAGTTGTTGAAGGGAGGTTATCAGAAGGTAATTGTTGGACTTCATCTAAAATAATGAAAAATAAAGAAAAAAATTTTCAAAGTTAAATATAAGAGAAAATTTGAAAAAAATATGTAGCGTGCCCAAATGGTGGAGCCAATTTATTTCTATTTTCTAACTATTACCATTTGTTAAGACCATCCGTCATATAAATTTAGGCTAGCCGTAATCATTTTTAAAAATTTTAAAAATCCATCCCAGCTCAAAAATAGAATATAAGCAAACGGATGGTTCCAAAAACATTTAGGTAGTTATAAATCTCAAACCAAAAAAAAAAGTTAAGGAACCTAAACACCCCTTTGAAAACCCCAACATTTTATGGGACAACAAAAAAATTATTCAAAATTAAAAGAAAAACCTTGTTGTACTTTTTCCACTTGTAGAACCTCTTTTAATTCAATAGGAATACCCATCTTTTTTGTATCCATACAAATAAAAGAATTAAATCCTTCCAATGAAGAAACAACCAAAAAACGTCCATCAGGTGTCCAAGCAATACTTGTTAATCCATCATAGTGTAAATTTGCAAAATAAGCGAATGGAGTTTCATTTTGCGAATTATACAACAAAATTGAATCCCAACATAAAACAGCAAAAATTAAACGATGTGCAAGACTTGAGAAAAAAAGAAAAACTTGAAAATTTATAATAGCCGGACCTCAACGATACACCCTTTGGGATTGGAAAATGTATCATATGGCATATCTTAAATAGAGGGGTTTCGCTCTCAATAGGTGGTCACCCAAATTTTAAAAAACGAAACCTAAATAGAGGTGTATTTTAAGATGAGATTCGACTATAATTTTTAAAAAAATACCCAAGAAAATTCTCCTTCATTCCTTCATCAAGTTTGTAAATTAAAGGAGAACATTTAACTTGTATAGTTGGTTTGGCAGAAGGAAAAAGAGCATTTGGCCGACAAAATTTGAGATCATTTCGAAAAAAGACAAAAGTTCCATAAATATTATTTGTTCCAACTTCTAATAGGGCAGCTAAAAAATTAAAAAAATACTTTTTTGTTTCAAAAATTTATTCTTTAAATAAAGTCCCCGACCATCCGTATTAATAAAATGGTAGGAAAGTCCAATATTGTCAAAGTCGCTTTCTGATACCAAAATTTACAAAATCATTTTCTTTTGAGGAAGAATGGTCCATTTCAGGGATGCCACGGTTTAAGAAAAATGTTGGGACGGATTTCAAAAAATTTTTGGACCAGCTTCCAGGTCGAGAAAAATGGCTTCGAGTAGCCAGACCCAACTTTGGCCCGTTTTTATGTAAAAAAGATAAAAAAAAGTTAAAAACCTGGTGCAAAAAGAACACCACCACAGGGAGAAAATTCAACACCTCTTTGGAAAGCATGTAATTGATCGTCATGAAATATTTTGTAAGCCTTAAAATTTTAATAAACAAAAATTTTCTAAAAATTTAGAAAAAAAAACTTGTTGATTAATTTCAGGTATTAAAATCATTGGCAATTCAATTTGATAACAAGAACGTAGAATTGTTCCTTTAAAAGCATCCAATATATCTAAACGCCTGTCTGTTGACATTGTTACCAAATATTTTCCTCGTGGATCCCAAATTATTCCATTAGCAAAATGGCGGTAAGCACCTCTTTCCCATAGTCTTTTACCTGTTAAAAAATATTTTCAAAAGCAACTGTAATAGCCAGAAAGGCATTTTAGGTACTTAAATGTGGAGAGAAATTGTTTAGGTATTATATTTATTAAAAGCAAGCTTCATCGCTTCATGAAGCCATGCAAAGGTACCAAGGATACGTCGTGTTATGGAAAAAAGTCGGGTCAAAAGTCCGGGTTTCGGGGAACCCAATATATCCCTTTGTACCAAGGTGCTGAATCTGAGTTTCTTGTTAACTTAAGTAAGTGAAATAAATCTTTCTCCCCTTAAAGTAATTTCCCATAAAAATTTAAAAAAATTTATCTCAAACCATTTTCAGTTCGATTAACAGAAATTGAGTTATTCATAGACACAGAAGCAATAAATTGTGAATCTGGCGAAAAACATAAAGCAGTAATTTCACCAGGATGTGGACTAAATCTAGCTTTACTTCTTTGCCAATTTTCTCTATTTGGAGGTATTTCTTCATTATTTTTATTATCTTCCAAATTATTGCTATTTAATTGAAGTTCTTTTAATTGTTTCTCATTAGAAATTTCATTCTTTTCATTTTCTTCCAAACAAGATTGAACTAAATTCCAAACAATAAGATAACCATCAGCATCACCAGAGGCAATAAAATTACCTGAAAAAATGGTTGATGTGAGACTAATTTCGATTCCCGTACGACCCAACCAGACTGGTCTCTAAATGAGACTAGTCAAATTTAGAAGAAATTTAAAGAAAAAAATAAATAGAATATACCATTAGGAGAAAATTTAACAACATTTGTTGTAGACCTGTGTCCATCCAGGTTGGCTAAAAATTCAACTGATAATGACAGAGATTTGTTAGAAGCTAAATAAGTAAAAAATAATTATCAGAAAAATTTTTATTTTCAAGTTAGTAGCTTTTATGATTAAAAACCCATACATAGAAAGTGAACTCAAATTTCAGAAAATACCGCTAGATTCAAATATCTAATTGATGTCCTTGTTAAAAATAATTACTCAATCCATTTAACCTAACAATAATTACCCCCAATTAAAAACCCCAAAAATTTTTCAAAAACCTTGCTGATTTTGTTGCTGCACTTTCTCCTCATTCACCAAAATTTTATCATCCTCCTTATCTTCCACAACATTTTCTTTTTCCTCTTCTTTTTCTCCTTTAGAATCCACAAAAACAATACTATCTTCATTTTGTTGCTGTTTATTTTCTTCTTCTTTTTTTGACTCTTCAATTTGTTGTTTTTTTGGGACAGAAATTTCAATTGGATCAAAACGAAAATTCCAAACACGAATTTCTTTTTGAATGCTGGCTGTGACAATTTTATATATTGGAACTAAATCTCCTCCTGTTTTTGTTATTGAATTTTGTAAAACATCAATAAATAATATTCCTTTACGATCATGCCAAAATATACAAGGCATATAAATGAACATTTTCTTTTTGTTGCTATAACGATTTAAAAAAATTTCTAAAAAAATTTTTTAGATAAATTTAAAAAAAATTTAAAAGATTTAAATACATTTCGTTTAAAAAATCCATTGTTTTTTTTTCATTTTAAAACAAAAAAATTTCAATAGTATATTGGGTATAAAATAAAGCAGATCTCCAAAAATGAAGGAGGAAAAAAGGCTGACATCAACAACAATAATAAAGAAAACAAAAATATTATATAAAAGCGTCTCTTAAATTTTTTTTACTTCATTTCTGCTGCATAGACAATTTTTCATTCAAAACATTAACAAGATTATCAAGACTAATAAGCTATAAATGAAAAAAATATTAAATTGTTTTTATTAAAAACCAGGAATGTCAAGGGTTGAGAAAAACGTTGGGTCGGATCTCGATCTGAAAAAACCCCCTGCCCCTCTTTCCCAATTTCTATTTATTTGGAAAAAACTTTTGTTCACAAACCGTTTCTTCCCTTGTAGCCACACAACGTAATTTAACACTATTTTGTGCCAATTCATCTTCTGCAACAATTAAAAGCCAAGGAATTTGTGAACTTTCATTTTCACAAAATTGGAATTGCTCGAGTAATTTTGGATTTGCTTTGTAACCTTTTTAAAAATAAAAATTTTTTTAAGACAAAAAAATTAAATAAAAATTAACAAACTAGTTTCTGCCCTTATTCCAGCAGCCCAAAGTTTTGCACAAATTTTCATTCTTTCAAAAAGCATATTTGGTTTGTATATTTTCTCCTCATCTTTTTGATTATTTCCACCAGATTTAACTGATGCAACATATACTTGGGTAGGTGAAGTACGTACTGCACAAGACTAATGTAAGAAAAAAATTTTTTAATAAGGGGACACATTGTCTTGCAGGAATAGCAGAGGAGGTAACTTCAAAATAAAAATTAGGGGGTTTCTACTATAGTATAGAATGGGAACAAGAACAATACTTAGTTTTTCCCATGGTGGACAATGTCCCTTTGTAAGCGTAAAAATAAGACCTAACTAAAAAAAGTCGCTGACTACCCGAACCAAACTGAAAAATCCTGGGTTCGAGACGAAAATTCTAAAAAAAATAAATAGAAATGACATAGGTAGGTTCCCCTAATTTGAAGTAAAACCACAAAAATGAAGATTCAAAAACAGAAGAAAAAATATTTTTACAAAAAATATCTGTTTAATCCAAAAAATCCAAACCTTTTCATTTTTCATTTTCATCTCCATTATAGCAAAAAGCCTTTCAATTCCAAAAGAAATTCCAACACAGGGGACATCCCTAATTTTCTTTCCACTTTTTTCTCCCAAATTTAAAAACATTCCAACAAGTTTGTCATAACGTCCACCAGCAGCTACTGAACCTATATTTCCACTACTTTCTTCTTTTTCATTATTTTCTTCGTCTTTTTTGGAAGAATTTTTATTCTTCTTTTTTTGTTTTTTATTATCCTCAACATTTTTAGATAAATTATTGTTTGTTGATTCATCATTATTTTTTTGTTGTGTATTATTGAAGGAAAAATCTAAAAAATTTTTAAAAATTTTTAGGAAATAGGTAGGGAAGTAGAGTGGCAAAGGGAAAGAAAGTATGGGAAGTAGCTATGAAAAATATTTTTATGTATAGCCAAGGACGTATCCAGATAGAGGGAAATGGAGCTAGAACTCCTCACGAAATGGAGAAAAAAACAGAAAAATGTCGAGGAAAGAATGATCAAAAATCTTTAGTGGAATCCTGAAAGTGATGATAGCCAATAACTTTTCGATTTCGGAGTCATGAAAGGGCCAAAATTGATTCAAAAAATTTTGGTCACAGTTCAAGAGGTTCCCCTGCATTCCCAGCCCTTGTCAAATTAAAATTCAAAAAATACCTTTCATCACAACTTCATAAATTATGCCCGTATAATAATCCAATCCACGTGCCAAAGAAGGGCTAAAAACTATTCTAGAGTCTTTACATCCAAACAATATTGCATAATTAAATAACAATTTAAGCTCATCAATTGCTTTAATAATTGATTTTTGGACTTCTTCTGAAGCTGACAAATTATCACTACAAAACCAGTCAAAAAGGGATGAATTGTCCCAATCTGGGTGTTCCTCTAAATTAATTATTTTTAATTAAAAATTTTTAAAAAATTAAAAGAAACCTCCAATACAAACAAATTTCCCAATAGAATCAGCCATGAGTTCATTCAATCCTTTTTCATTAATCAATTCTTCTCTGACATCAGCCCAAGCAATTTTATCAAGTTTATCAATTGAAGAAGAAACTGTTTTGAATAAATTTGAGGGAATTGAACTAGCTTCGAATATTGCTTCTAATAAAAGTCTGTGGTTTATCTAAAAATGATTTTTAATGAAACTAGTAAAAATAGATTTCGGGATTGGATTGAGGTAGCAGAAAAATCCCCATTGGTTTGAAAATTAATAAAAAAATAAATTAATTAATACCCTAATTTCAAATTCCCCAAGCTCCAATTTAGAAATCACTTCATCAGCAATTTTTAAACACTCGGCTTCTTGCATCATTAATTCTCCAGGTCCTGCTATATCGAAATCCTTTAAAAAATTTTTATTTAAAAATTCTTGATCAAAAAATTTAAACTCACACATTGATAGAATTCACGAAATCTTCCTTTAAAAATTAAAAAAATTAACGGAAATATTCTAATTAAAAACCTTTAGTCATAACAGGCTGATCCCTTCTGTAAACCTTCGCAATTTGATAGCGTTTGATTTTTTCAATTTTGTTGGCAGCCAAATAACGAGCAAAGGGAACCTAAAAATAGAAAAATCTTAATAGAGAAAGAATAAAAAATCTTTGGTTTTTTATCCATTGGAAATAAGAATTATTGAGATAAAAATTTTTAAAATCTGGGCTGGACCGTAGGATTGGTTAATTGACCTAAACCTGGGGGTATTTTAATATCCGCCATTTGTCAGAATTATGGCGCCCACATATTATTTTCGAAAAAAGCTGTGGCTTGCTGAATTTGTCAGACAAACGCAGATCCGAAAAATCCAAGGCAAGGAAATACAAGGACGCCCTAAATAAATTAACAAAAAAATAACCGTCAAATCATAACGCATCGAACAAAGCTCCCCATCTTGATCATCCAAATTATAAACCAATTTAGACCCTTCTTCTCCATATTTGCCCATCAACACTTTTCTCAATTCAAAAACTGGAGTATCAATCGTCACAGCCCCATGGCGTTTAAAAGTTTCAGTAATTATTCCAACAACTTTTTCTCTAACAGCCATTTGTTCTGGCCCAAAATCTTGAGTTCCTTTGGGCGTTTTAAGTTCGTGTTTAGATTTGAAGTTTTCACCCAATTCTGCCATTTTTTCTTCTAATTTTTTCATTCTAGCTTTTACCTTAAAGAAAAGATAATTGATAAAATAAACAGAAAATTAGGAGTTTACAGAAATTTTTTTAAAGAAATGGTCAGCTAAAGGAGACAATATTGGGGAATTTTTATTAGAAATTTGGTAAAATTGTCGTTTACGGGTCCCTCTTTTCCTATAATGGCAATCAAAAAGGATTAATTTTATTTTTGGAAGTAAGGAAAGTCTGACCATTCTGTACATTGATAGGAAAAAGCGGGGAGGAAAAAGGGGACCGTAAACGACAATTTAAACAGAAATTTTTCAAACCTTCAAAAATAAAATTTCATTTTTAAGTAAACTCCTAATTAAACAAAAAATTATCCAAAAAATTCCCCACTTGTCTCCCCGACCGATGCGTGTAAATAATCGGTTTTGAAATAGGTTTGGTACAAAAGGAACGCGAAAATGAAGGAATTTGTTCTCCAAAAAGTCTACTAAAAATTTTAAAATAAAAGAAGGAAACCTTTAAAAACTTACAATAAACAAACTGAAAACATAAACAAATTGTTGAAAATAAATTTAAATAAATTTTTAAAAATTTTTTGAATGATAGCTTAAAGCCCCCAAAAAAACTGCAAATGAATGAGAGAGTGTGGGAAAGAGAGAGGTAGGCAAAGAAAAATACAAAAGAACACTTTGCCAATTATTTAATAAATTTTAAAATTTAAATTTTCTTTGTTTTAAATTCTTTTACAAGACAAAACGCCAAAGAATAGAAAAAATTCAAAACGTCCAACAACCGAAAATTATCCAGAACGTACATAATTGGGAAAATTTCAAAACGTTACATAAGTGAAATTTTTCAACAACGTAAAAAAAATAAAAATGACAAAACGCCACACAGGGGAAAACAGTTCAAAAAGGTCAAACAGTAGAATAATTCAATAATTCGGGATGATAATTAAAAATCTTTTAAATATTTAATAAAAATATTTCTGGAAGAATTTAATTTATTGAATCTCAACAAACATTCCGAAAGAAAAATAAAAGAAAAATTCCGAAAAATATTTAAAAGAGAAAATAAAAAAATATTTGTTGTCTGCGCGTAATTAACAAAACCCCCTCCAATATTTTTTTATTATTCAACTACCGGTTACGTTGATTATCCTCTAAAGCAATTGGATTTAAATAATTGGTGAATGGATATTTATTTTTTATTAATTACCCACATATTTTCTCTTTTTTCGGCTAATTTTACCCAATTTTTTCTTAATTATTTATTAATTATTTAATTAAAAATATCTATAAGTTGCTTAATTAAATTCTCAAATACAGGCAAACCTATTCTAGGAGAATTTAAGAGAAATTTTTTTGTCTGCGCGTATATTTTTTTATAATATTTTTCCCTTGGAGCTGAAAAAATATTAGGTACCTTATAATGAGTGTTCCTTAAATAGAGGGTTATTTTATAATGAGTGGTCATTAAATAGAAGGGATTGCTTAGGTATTCTTAGACAGCTGTTCAAAATAAAAAAATTCAACGCTTCAACCAAAATTATAAAATCGTACCTTAACTTGGGGGTATCTTAAAATAAATAAATTGGGCTTAAATAAATAAATAAATTAAAATAAATAAATAATATTATTATTTATTTATTTATTTATTCAAAAAAAAATGTCAATGAAGGGGGAAACCACTTACACATTGACAATAAAATAACAATGGGTAAAAAATATGGCAAAAAATAATAAATTATGTATGATATATAATTTTTATTTATAATTCCTTCTTTTAATTCCCATTTCTATTTTTAATTGGAAAAACATTTGAATTGGCTTGGTTTCTTTTTGTTGCCATTGTTTACCCAATTAAGGTCAAAAAAGAAGGCTTAAATTGTCAAAAAAGATTGCCTTAAAAATTAAATTAATTTTAAATATAAATTGAAATATGAGAAACTTATAGGCTTAAAAAAACAACAAAAGTCAAAATAACAACTAAAGTCACTTAAATAATTGATTTAAATAAAAATATATTTAATTGCATTAAAAAGGAAAATAAGGAAAAAAATGTATGTATATATTTTGTAATAAATCGATTTTCTTAAAAAATAGACAAAATGCCAATTTATTGTTTAATAGAGTCTAAATAAATAACTTTTGGTTTTTTAAATTTTTGAAACTGCTTAATTTAATTTTTCAAAATATATATATTTTTTTTCCTCATTTCTTTTTTTAAAAATTAAGACTTGAATAATAAATAGGGTTGGCCTGTACACAAAAAATATTTTTTAATTATTGCACCAATATGGATTTTAATTTATTTTTAAAGGATAATGGGGAATTGGCTAATATAGTTTGACTATCAAGGACATTCCAATTTTTAGTTACTCTATTTACAAAGGATTTTGAACTAAATTTGTTTTGACCTTTAGAAAGAATTCTAATTTTGGAGGATTCATTTCTTCTGTTGGATAAATTAAAAAATTTAGTAGGATTAAAATGGGTATATCCATTTAAAATTTTATAGGTTAAAACTAGATCATAAATTTTTCTCCTATTTTCCAATGTTTGAATTTTAAGGTATTCTAACCTATTATAGTACTCGACGTAAGGAAGTCTACATTTTTTAAATAAAATTTTGGTAAAGTATTTCTGACATTTTTCTAATCTAGTTATTTCGCTTTTTTGCAATGGATTCCATGCTTCAGGTGAATATTCTAAAAGTGGCCTTATATAACTTTTGTAAATCGTAATCCATGTTCCTGTAGTTCTAGATTTAATAACATTGAAAACAAATCTCATTCTAGAATAAACTCTTTGTATTATTTTATTTAAATGTATATCAAATTTTAATTTATTATCAATAATAATCCCTAAATCTCGTATTGATTCAACTTCATTTATAATATTTGCATTTATTTTATATTGATCTTTAGGGTTATTTTTTCCAATATGCATAATAAATGTTTTATTTGGTGAAATATCAATTTTCCATAATTTAGACCATTCCTCAATTTTTTTTATTGCAAAGTTTAATTGGTTTCTTTCAATTTTATTACTATGAACATTATATATTTTAACATCATCAGCAAACATTTTAATTTTTATTTCCTTTGGCATAGCCTCAGGAAGGTCATTTATGTAAATCAAAAATAGTAGAGGTCCAAGTACTGAACCCTGAGGAACACCTGATGTAATTTTTCTTGTTTGGGATACCTCATTAACAATTTTTACTTCAAAAGTCCTATATGACAAAAATTCTGCAATCCATTTAATTATTTTTCCCTGAATCCCAATATCATAAAGCTTTTTTAATAGAAGATCATGTGGAACCGAATCAAATGCTTTTTTAAAATCAATAAAAATGCAATCTATATTCTTTTTTTTAAACATTGCATCATACCAATCTTCTAGTGTTGTAATAAATTGCGTTGTTGTTGATCTTTTTTGCATAAATCCAAATTGATTTTCATTTATTAAGTTATTTATCATTAAAAAATTTGTTATATATTTTGATAATATTTTTTCCATGATTCTACACATGCAGCATGTGATAGAAACAGGTCTATAGTTTTCAGGATTTGATTTATCTCCTTTTTTAAAAATAGGAATAATAATAGATTTTTTCCAGATATTAGGAATCTTTCCTTCATCCAGTGATATTCGAAAAAAATCTAATAAATAGGGTGCTAGAATTAGATATGAATTTTTGATAATCTTATAACTTATTCCATCTGGAGAAGTTCCATCTTTATTAGGTAGCTTTTTTAAAATCGAAATAACATCTGTTATGTCGAAGTTAATATCTGTTAGAATATGTTTCTGATTATTTGAGTCAAATCCTTCAACATTATACGTTGGTAGATCATTACTATTACAAAGGAAATGGAGCTAGAACTCCTCACGAAATGGAGAAAAAAACAGAAAAATGTCGAGGAAAGAATGATCAAAAATCTTTAGTGGAATCCTGAAAGTGATGATAGCCAATAACTTTTCGATTTCGGAGTCATGAAAGGGCCAAAATTGATTCAAAAAATTTTGGTCACAGTTCAAGAGGTTCCCCTGCATTCCCAGCCCTTGTCAAATTAAAATTCAAAAAATACCTTTCATCACAACTTCATAAATTATGCCCGTATAATAATCCAATCCACGTGCCAAAGAAGGGCTAAAAACTATTCTAGAGTCTTTACATCCAAACAATATTGCATAATTAAATAACAATTTAAGCTCATCAATTGCTTTAATAATTGATTTTTGGACTTCTTCTGAAGCTGACAAATTATCACTACAAAACCAGTCAAAAAGGGATGAATTGTCCCAATCTGGGTGTTCCTCTAAATTAATTATTTTTAATTAAAAATTTTTAAAAAATTAAAAGAAACCTCCAATACAAACAAATTTCCCAATAGAATCAGCCATGAGTTCATTCAATCCTTTTTCATTAATCAATTCTTCTCTGACATCAGCCCAAGCAATTTTATCAAGTTTATCAATTGAAGAAGAAACTGTTTTGAATAAATTTGAGGGAATTGAACTAGCTTCGAATATTGCTTCTAATAAAAGTCTGTGGTTTATCTAAAAATGATTTTTAATGAAACTAGTAAAAATAGATTTCGGGATTGGATTGAGGTAGCAGAAAAATCCCCATTGGTTTGAAAATTAATAAAAAAATAAATTAATTAATACCCTAATTTCAAATTCCCCAAGCTCCAATTTAGAAATCACTTCATCAGCAATTTTTAAACACTCGGCTTCTTGCATCATTAATTCTCCAGGTCCTGCTATATCGAAATCCTTTAAAAAATTTTTATTTAAAAATTCTTGATCAAAAAATTTAAACTCACACATTGATAGAATTCACGAAATCTTCCTTTAAAATTAAAAAAATTAATCTAGAAATATTCCAATTAAAAACCTTTAGTCATAACAGGTTGATCCCTTCTGTAAACCTTTGCGATTTGATAGCGTTTAATTTTTTCAATTTTGTTGGCAGCCAAATACCGAGCAAAAGGAACCTAAAAATGGAAAGATTTTAATAGAGAAAGAATAAAAATCTTTAATTAATAAGCACAAATTAGGGATAAAAATCTCTTGGAAATAAGAATTAAGGGATCAAAATTTTTAAAAATCTGGGCCGGACCCTAGACTTGGTTTATTGACCTGAAACTGGGGGTATTTTAATATCCGGTATCTGCCGGAATTTTGGCAACATATTATTTTAGAGAAAAGATGTGGCTTGGCTTATTGTACTGATTTGGAGGTGAGCCAAAAACAGATCAAAAAATCCAAGCCAAGGGAATTCAGGAAGACTAGGCCCGATCGTGGGGCTTAGTCTGCTTCTTCGGGGCCCCGATTCGATCCCTAAATAAATTAACAAAAAAATAACCGTCAAATCATAACGCATCGAACAAAGCTCCCCATCTTGATCATCCAAATTATAAACCAATTTAGACCCTTCTTCTCCATATTTGCCCATCAACACTTTTCTCAATTCAAAAACTGGAGTATCAATCGTCACAGCCCCATGGCGTTTAAAAGTTTCAGTAATTATTCCAACAACTTTTTCTCTAACAGCCATTTGTTCTGGCCCAAAATCTTGAGTTCCTTTGGGCGTTTTAAGTTCGTGTTTAGATTTGAAGTTTTCACCCAATTCTGCCATTTTTTCTTCTAATTTTTTCATTCTAGCTTTTACCTTAAAGAAAAGATAATTGATAAAATAAACAGAAAATTAGGAGTTTACAGAAATTTTTTTAAAGAAATGGTCAGCTAAAGGAGACAATATTGGGGAATTTTTATTAGAAATTTGGTAAAATTGTCGTTTACGGGTCCCTCTTTTCCTATAATGGCAATCAAAAAGGATTAATTTTATTTTTGGAAGTAAGGAAAGTCTGACCATTCTGTACATTGATAGGAAAAAGCGGGGAGGAAAAAGGGGACCGTAAACGACAATTTAAACAGAAATTTTTCAAACCTTCAAAAATAAAATTTCATTTTTAAGTAAACTCCTAATTAAACAAAAAATTATCCAAAAAATTCCCCACTTGTCTCCCCGACCGATGCGTGTAAATAATCGGTTTTGAAATAGGTTTGGTACAAAAGGAACGCGAAAATGAAGGAATTTGTTCTCCAAAAAGTCTACTAAAAATTTTAAAATAAAAGAAGGAAACCTTTAAAAACTTACAATAAACAAACTGAAAACATAAACAAATTGTTGAAAATAAATTTAAATAAATTTTTAAAAATTTTTTGAATGATAGCTTAAAGCCCCCAAAAAAACTGCAAATGAATGAGAGAGTGTGGGAAAGAGAGAGGTAGGCAAAGAAAAATACAAAAGAACACTTTGCCAATTATTTAATAAATTTTAAAATTTAAATTTTCTTTGTTTTAAATTCTTTTACAAGACAAAACGCCAAAGAATAGAAAAAATTCAAAACGTCCAACAACCGAAAATTATCCAGAACGTACATAATTGGGAAAATTTCAAAACGTTACATAAGTGAAATTTTTCAACAACGTAAAAAATAAAAATGACAAAACGCCACACAGGGGAAAACAGTTCAAAAAGGTCAAACAGTAGAATAATTCAATAATTCGGGATGATAATTAAAAATCTTTTAAATATTTAATAAAAATATTTCTGGAAGAATTTAATTTATTGAATCTCAACAAACATTCCGAAAGAAAAATAAAAGAAAAATTCCGAAAAATATTTAAAAGAGAAAATAAAAAAATATTTGTTGTCTGCGCGTAATTAACAAAACCCCCTCCAACATTTTTTTATTATTCAACTACCGGTTACGTTGATTATCCTCTAAAGCAATTGGATTTAAATAATTGGTGAATGGATATTTATTTTTTATTAATTACCCACATATTTTCTCTTTTTTCGGCTAATTTTACCCAATTTTTTCTTAATTATTTATTAATTATTTAATTAAAAATATCTATAAGTTGCTTAATTAAATTCTCAAATACAGGCAAACCTATTCTAGGAGAATTTAAGAGAAATTTTTTTGTCTGCGCGTATATTTTTTTATAATATTTTTCCCTTGGAGCTGAAAAAATATTAGGTACCTTATAATGAGTGTTCCTTAAATAGAGGGTTATTTTATAATGAGTGGTCATTAAATAGAAGGGTATGCTTAGGTATTCTTAGACAGCTTCAAAATAAAAAAATTCAACGCTTCAACCAAAATTATAAAATCGTACCTTAACTTGGGGGTATCTTAAAATAAATAAATTGGGCTTAAATAAATAAATAAATTAAAATAAATAAATAATATTATTATAAAAATATGTAAAAAATATTTTTTAATAATTTTTATGAAATTTTTTTCAGTTTTTTAAAAACTTTAGAAAATGAATTTATCCTCCATATTCAATCTTCCGTTTGTTTCCGGTCACTAATTTAACCAGAAGAAAAAATACAAATAAGAAAACACAAAAATACAGAATTTCTGTGTTTTCCGGTCACTACCTTAAAAAGAGAGGAAAACATGCAGCTTTTTCTCCCACATTTTTTCACTTTAATTATTTTCACATTTTTCTTCACTTTAACTAAACAACAAATGCATCAAAGAATATCACAAAGAAAGCTGTTAAAAGAGGATTTTTATTTGCCAAAAATTTCAAAATTAAATTATAGAGAGGAAGTCATTAAAATGTTAAGACAACGAAAAAATATAAATACTTGCCAATTTGGGAAAATTAGGCCCTTACAAATTTTTGTTCCAAAAGCTAGAGCACTCCCTATTAAACAGGCAATTAAAAATAATTTTAAAAATGGTTTGATTAATGATTCGTCGTTGGCAAAAAATAGAAAAAGACAACAACAACAAAGACATTATTCTAATAAAAAAGTTTTTAGGTGAGGAAAAAATTTTTGAAAAAAATTTTTTGAAATTTTTTAAAAAAATTCTAAAAATAAATTTCACATATTTTAAAGCCAATCCCCACCAAATTTAAAAATAAAACCTTTAAATGCCGAAAAAATTGAATTACCAAAATTACCAACTATTGATGATAAGACTGGAATTGAACAAGAGCAACAAACACAAAATAATGTCAAGAATTCACAACAGCAAAAACTTCGATTCTTTTACACTCCTTCAAATACTGTTGTAAATCAAGACTTTACATTTGCACAAAATACGCCTGGATTTGCTTGCGCATATGGTAATAAAATACATAACGGGAAAAACTAAAAATACATCAGAAAAATCAGGGAAAATACACACCTATTTTCATTAAATTAAAAAAGTGTTTTCCGGAAAAATCAGAATTATTTAAAATACATTTTGGAAAATACAGATTTCTATGTAAATCAGAATTTTTTTATTTTGTGTTTTATAATAATCAGAATTATTCATAAAATTACAATTATTGTATTTTCCGGAAAAATCAGAATTATTGTAGAAAATAAATACAACCTGAAAAATACGTGTGTTATAAATCAGAATTATTTACTTTAACAAATGTATTTTGCACAGAAATCAGAATTTTCAGTTTATTTAAAAATGTGTTTTCCGGAAAATCAGAATTTTTAATGTATTTTATATTTATAGGATTGCCTACACCCCTATATAACACACCTCGTAAAAAATGCATTCCACACAGTCCTCTTTGCGGGATTACTTTTACTTGTGTAATGGACGTTCACGCAGTAGACGAACGGGGTCAACGGATAGAAAATTGGTGGAGGGGTGAGGAAAAAGTAATCGAGAATTAAATTTATTTTTTACTCAAAAATTGTCAAAATATTTATTTAAAAGATATTTGTTTTATTCTTAAAATTAAAAAAAATTTTTTTTTATTAATTTCGCCTAAAATTCTCTCAAAATATATTATTTATTTATTCTTTTTATTGGATATCACCACTTATTGAACTAGTTGTGGTAGTTGTTGTGGTAGACGATTGAAGTAGTTGATGGCCGCCAGTAGTCCTTTTTTTAATAAAAATTTTTTTGGAATTTTTATTAGGCTCTTTAATACGTCAAACCTCATTTTAAGATACCCCAATACTACATACATCTCTTATTATAATTTAGAGAAGGGGGAAGGAGCTGATGGGAAGGAGCTCTTTTTTCTTACCCTTTTTGTGGCTGTCCAGAACTAAATCGCCATTCTTCCCTTATCACTTGCCCAGGCTGTCCAGATCTTACAAATTGTTGTCTTTTAATATTTGAAGAATCAACTTGGTCATTATTACTTTCCAAACTTTGCTGAGCTTCCAAAGATTCCCTCATTGGGAATTTTCCCAATTTCATTTTTGCCAAATTTTCGAGGCCACTTTTTTCTTCTTCTTCTTCCACTATCTGCCCTTGAGGGTAATTTTGAGGGGTTTTTGTATATCCTCCACCTTTGTGAAGTTGTGGGTGTTGTTGCTGCATTCTATACTGATATTGTTGTTGTTGAGGCATACGTCCATAATACTGACCTTGATTTGTTTGATTAACTATATATTGTTGTTGCGGAGCCTTTCCTTCATTCCCAACATTCTGTTGCCCATAAAATTGGCCTCCCGGGCTGGTAAATTGTTTAAACTGTTCTTGCTGTGGACCTGTTTTTTGTGTTTGCCCTCCCCCTTCATAAAAATTGCTATATTGTTGCTGCTGTTTTAATTGTTGCTGTTGTTCTTGACTAGAAGTTAAGGGCTGCTTAGCTGGTTTAAATGTTGTTTGGTGTGTTTTTGAGGGGGTTATAATTAATTGGGTAAATTGTTGTTGATTTTGAGTGGTTGGGGCAGAAGTAAAACCTTGATGGAGGAGTTTTTGTTCTGGTTGTGTATGCTGGGTATTGATAGGTGGCTTTATAATAAAAAATACAAAAATCAGAAATAATTAAAAATATTATTATGGAAAATACAAAAACGTGTTTTCCGGATTTGTATTTCTTCTCAATAATAGATTTTATAAAAACACAGAAATTTAAGTTTCCGGAAAATACAATTTCCGGAATATCAGAGAAGTGGATTTATTTAATGTGTTTTCCATCAAAAAATACATTTAAAAACACAACTAAAATAAGTTTCCGGAAAATACAAAATCCATCAAAGACAATGTATTTTCTTCGGAAAATATGTATTGTCATAAAATACCTGTATTTGTTGATTTTGAGTGTATGTAGTTGTAGTAACATTT
This sequence comes from Meloidogyne incognita, assembly GCA_036172945.1. Classification (NCBI taxonomy): domain Eukaryota; kingdom Metazoa; phylum Nematoda; class Chromadorea; order Rhabditida; family Meloidogynidae; genus Meloidogyne; species Meloidogyne incognita. Next base: position 2,667,489 of record JARQAC010000037.1, read on the forward strand.
GTTTGTTGTTGATAATTAGGGTGACTTTGTTGTGATTGTGTAAATATTTGTTGTTTTGATTTTTGTAAATTTTTGTCAGTTTCTTCTTTTACTGGTTGTTTTTGTTCTGTTGGGGAAGGCAATTTTTGGATTTGTTGAGTTTTTTGTTTTTGTTGAGGCGAAGGTTGCTGTTGTTGTGGGGTTGGAGAAGGCTGAGGGAGACGATTTTCTTCTTCTTTTTGTTGGGGAGAATTAATTATTTGCTGATTAGCAACGTATTGTTGTTGTTGTTTATGTTGGGGCGGTTGACTTTTTTGTTGTTGAACAAATTGTTCTTGTTGTTGTTCTTGTATTTCACTCTGTTGCTGTTGTTGTTTAGGTACTTGCCAATTCCCGGCTACTTTACTTCCATCCCTTTTTACCTTAAAAATTTTTGAAACAAATAAGTTTTAAGTAGTGCTTCCTGGCTTCTGGAAACGGCTGCAGTCTTAACTTTTGGAACCGTCAGGAACTGGAACTGAGGAACACGTACATGAAACCGAAACCTCTAGGAACCGGGGTAAACAACTAATTTTTAATAATAACCCAAAATGGAGGTTGTGGTTGAGGAATCTTTGCCCAAGAAGGCAAAAATAATGAGCGGTCCAACGAGCGTGCTCCCCTCCCCATTTGATTCTGTCGTTCAACAGCCCAATTCGGAACACGTGCAGGAAAGTGTTTAGGTCGGTGAAAAGGCAAATGTTGTTCAGCTGTTGAATGCAAAACTTTTCCATATTGGCCATCATATTCTCCTCGTTGTCCTAACATCCAGCTTTCACCTTCCACCTTTTTAATTAATTAAATTATTTATTTCCCCTCCGCTCTCACATAAATTCTCTATTAAGAGATAGGCTCAAAAAAACATTCCCATATTTAGAGGTAGGCTGAAGGGAACATGCCCATTCTGTTAGAAAGTAGGCTAGAAGGAACATGCCCCGTTCGGATTGGAAAGTAGGCTAGAGAGCTTCTATTTTTTAAATTTAAAAATACCTTCATAGGATTAACATATCCTTCTGGCTGCTGCTGCTCTTTTTTCTCCTTCTTAGGTCCAATAGTCACGGAAAACTGTACTGGCTCTTCAGGCTTAGGTTCAGGTATAACTGTTCGATGATCTGGTTTAAACCCTCCAGGGCCATATAATAAAGCAAAGGTTCTCTTTTCTTCTTCAGTTAATGGATATTCTGGACGAACTTTTTGGTTGCTGAGTGTATCTCCAACCCAATATTGAGAGTCGAATTCATCTAGACCTTGAGCTTCTGCTCTATAAAAAATAATATTTTTTAAAGAAAATTTTGTTGAAGGGTTGAGCCCCGAGCCTTTAAGAGCGGAAAAGGAGTCACGTAGCGAAAACTGGTGGTGAAGGAGTTGGGGGTGTAACCTGACACTCAGAAGAATCTGGCTTAGGGATCTAAAGGCCTGCTGACGTAACCAAAAGTCCATCATCTGAATCCTAAGTCTGAATACTAAATCTTCTTTTAGTGAGTTTTTTCTGTGTTGAAACTTGGAGTTGCGGGTGGGGGAGTTCAGTCAGATTAACGTGCAATCCTTTGACATTTTAGAAGTAAAATTATTCTCTCACATATTTAAAGGAGCATTGTGGTCAGCAGTAAAATGGCCTACAAGTCTAAAGTTTTTTCTAGGGGGAAGTGCTTGATATCCTTGATAGAAAGCAGAATCCTCCGCACTATGTGATCTGTGTTGCTCCTCTTCTGGAAGCATTGTACGGTAATCCAATCCGAAGAAATCTCCTCTACGTCGAGGAGGGCCCCAATGCAAATCACGACGAGAATGGCGTTCTTGCATTTCATTAAATGGCTCACCAACATTTATAGATGGGTCGAAATTATTGTGATCAACAAAGTCCATTCCTCCGAATAAATAGCCATACTCAGCAGAACCTGGCACAGGTCTGCAAAAAATACGACATTTCGAATTATTCTACAAAAATAAATACGTGTGGTGCCTCCTCTGTTTCTCGCTTTCAGTTCTCCTTTTCTCCAAATTCATACGTTGAGCATATGCCAAATGATCTCCCCAAACTGGTCCCGTTGTAAAAGATGGGGGATTTGCGCCTCTTAAAGCCCATTCATCATTATAAACACTATCCCAGTAAATCTGTGAATTTGGTGAGTAATATTGATGGTATTGTTGTTGATAACCATCATCTCCCCCCGCAGAAATATAGAGGGGCTCGTCATAGTTGTTCCGAGTTTGTTGCAGTTGGCGTTGATTGAGATGATGGCTGCGGTAAGGCTGTTGATTGTAGTCCTTTAAATTTGTGTATTTTTTTGTATTTTGTGTTTTTTTTGTATTTTATATTTTTTGTATTTTCTGTATTTTGTTTTTGTACTTTTGTATTTTGTTTTTGTACTTTTTGTATTTTTTTTTGTATTTTTTGTATTTTCTTTTGTATTTTTCTGTACTTATTTACCTCTTCTTGTTGCCACCCATTTTGATATACTTCATGTTGCTTCTCATATAATTTGTCGGGATCAGCTTGTGCTAATTGAAGATCTGGAGGTGGACCATCATATTCATCGCCTACTTCTTGTTCAATTTTTTGTTCTCGACTTTCTTTTTGTTCAACTTTTGCTGTTCCCGACAGATTTTGTGATTGTTGTGACTGTACAGTTGTTTGTTGTTTAAGTTCATTTTGTGCTTTTTGAGGGGAATATTGTTGTGATTGTTGTTGTTGTGTTTGTTGTTTTAACAAATTTTGTTGCTGTTGAGTAGTGTATTTTTGTGGTTGTTGTTGTTGCCATTGTTGAGATTGCTGTCCTTCTTTCTCCTTAGTTTGTTGTGCAGCCTGTTGCCACTGTTGTTGCGATTGCCCCCATTGTTCTTGTGGTTGTTGCTGAGCTTGTTGCCACTGAAGCGTTTGTTGTTCCCATTGTTGCTGAGTTTGTTGTGGTTGTTGCTGTTGTGTGTTCCATTGTTGTGTTTGACTCCACTTCCATTTTTCATGGGGTGATTGTATTGATTCCCACTGCTTTTGTTGTGATTCCAGTTTGTTTTGGGGTGCTTGTTGTGTTGTGTTTATTATTTTTTGTTGTTGCCATTCCTCTTGTCTTGGCCCTTGCATTTGTTGTTTCTGTGTTTGTTGCAAACCTCCACCTCCACCACCTTCTTTTTTCTGAGAATCATAACCATTTGTTTGTTGCCTATATTCTGTTAATGTTTTGGTATATTGTTGTGAAGGAAAGTTGGTAGAATCAACAACACTAGTACTCTTTTTCTCTTGTCTTTCTTCAATAATCGTTCCAGAAGGCTTTTGTTGTTGAGGGACTTGTTGGGGAGGGAAATATTTTTGTTGTTGTTGTTGGTGTTGTTGTTGGGGATGGAACTGTTTTTGTGGTTCTACTTGCGGTATTTGTTGTTTTTGTTGAACAGTTTTGTTATAATATTGCTGTTCTGGTGGTTGATAATTATACTTTTCTTGAGGTTGAGGCTGCCTATAAATTTGATTTGAAGGAGGAGGTGGCGGCTGTTTGGTGGTCTTTGGTGGCACGTGTTGGGAAGGAGAATGTTGATGTTTTGGATGTGTTTGTGGGGGTATTCCTGTCGTCTTTGTGGGTACTGACTCGTAATGTCTTCCAACATATATAGGTCTAGTCTCAGGCTCGTGTTCAACCTAAATTGGCTAGTAGTTAAAATGATTTTGGAGTGGTGTATTTGGGGGGGGGGGGGGGATCGAAGCTTCTCACAATGAATGCTATAATGTTTATATGGCAATTTTTGGGAAGCAGGTTCGAGTCCTGTCCAATTACTAAACTTTTGCTTAATCTCCTCTACGTAATAATTTTATAAATTTATTCAATTCTACCACAGTTTCAATTGTATAGCTTTGCTGACTGTGTCGAGTCCAACCGGGAGGAGAATATTGCTGTCCATCCCATGTTGGTTGTTGTCCCTTCATTAATTGTTCAGCCATCCTTTCTAATTGTTTATCATCTATAACCCCCTTTGGAGGGGGAATTTTTGGAAAATTGGCGGGGAAGTCTGTAGCTGTTGTAGTTGTAGCAGTTGTGGTGCTGCTTCCATTTCCCTTATAAATTCCACTACTTCTTTCACTTCCCGGATAAGTATAGGAAGTTTTACTTTGTTGATATGGATGTTGTTGTCCATTAGATTGGTAAAAACTTTGTTGTTGTTGTTGTTTATATGGCAATTTTTGGGAATTTTCTGGGTCAATGACGGTCTCTCTTTAAATTTATTTTTTAAATTTAAATTTAATATCGAAAAAACCTGTAGAATACGGGCATCACTTTGATTTATAATATTATAGTGATTTAATAATAATAATTATTTAAAATATTTTTTTATTTTTGAATTAGTATAATAAATTTCAATCTAAAAATATTAAAATCATATTCTCATTATTCTTAAGATTGTAAATATTTACAATCTTGAATAAATTATAAAAATAAACTTGGAATTTACAATTACTAATGAAATAAACTTGGAAAGTATAATTACAAATAAACCTAAATATTTACAATTTTAAATAAACCTCAAAATAAACTGGGAAATTACAATTGTAAAAAATAAAATAACCTTGAATATATATATGTTTATTTTTAAATGTACTTTCCAAGTTTATTTTTGTTAGTAATTGTAAATAAACCTGAAATTGCTAAAAATAAACTTGGAAATAAACTTGAAGATAAACCTGAAAATAAACTTAAAAATAAACTCGGAAATTACAATTGTAAAAAAGTTGAAGATAAACTTGAAAACCTTAAGGTTGCTAATAAAAACTAACTTGAAAATTACAATTTTACAATTACATATTACTCTACTATTTTGTAAAATATTTAAAAAATAATATTTAAAATAATTTTACACTTTTAATGGCTGTCAGATTTTTCGTTTAATAATAATAGTACATAATATCTCAATCAATTACTAAACTATTAAGAAATGGTGGAATATTTCACAATTAACAGACAACAACTGGCTCTAATTTAGAAATATAAAACACCTGATTTTATAGTGTTTATTTAAAGTGCTTATTGTACTTAATAATAGTATAATACTATTTTTAAATTAAAAATTTTTTAAAAATTAATTTTAAAAATTAGGGAAAGAATGCTTTTGTTGACTAAAAAATTTCGAAAAAATTTCGAGAAAAAATCAAAATGAATTAATTAAAGTTATCGGATTTACTGGACAATCGAAAAATATTTTTAGTTAACTGATTTTTAATTTTTCTAGTTTAATACTGAGTATTTTTTTTTAATTTTATAAAAATTTTAATTGTTTGTTTAGAGAATAATAAAAAAATAAAAAAAAGTTTTGTGTGGGTGGCAAAAGAAATTTTTCTTTCTTTATTTGCTTCTTCCCTCCAACTGCTAGCTAGATTTACTTTTATTTTTTCTCTAGCATAACTGTGGATCAATTAGAGCAAATGGGTCAAAAATCCAAGTTTCGTATCAACATAAAAATGTGTGGATATTAATGAGCATTTGTTATCAATTTATGTATAGTAGTAAAGCTAGAGAACTTCTCCCACCTTCTAGTTGCTAAAGAAAATCCCACCAGCTAGTCGGTGATTGAGTTGATGAACCAACACCATACTTGGAAAGGCTCTCATAATGCACAAAGGTGTAGAAAAAAATATTGGCTAAAATCATAATCAACTACTTGGGCAATACAAATAAAAATACAAAAAGTTTTTAACTCAAAATTTCTCTCTCAAAAAATAGTATTTTAAAAAAAATATGACTAATTTTTGTATTGAAAATAAATTTATAATTTAAAATCTAGTAAATAATATGTATGGTTAACGATAATTTGATCTAAATACGTTTAGCCCTATTTCAAAGAGAATTTCTTCTTTTTATTAAAAGAATACAGGGAAATATTTATAAAAAATAAATCTTGGTATATTTATTTAAGGACAATTTGTATGAATTGAAGGGCGGGACTATAAAAATTTAAAAATTTAAAAAATAAAATTTCAATTTTTCTTCGATTTACGCGCATTAATTATATTTAAATTTCTTTCCTTCCTTCATTATCAGGCAAAACGGAAACGACCAGTCGTCTTGTATAGTTTGCGCAAAGCAGAAGCACTTGTGTAAGAGTGTGGGTTTGACCGGGCATGAGGCACATACACTCTACAAATTGTGAACATTAAACTTTGAAATTACAATTGTTAAATAAGTTACAAAATGAATTTAGATATTACAATTACTAACAAAAATAATCTACGAAAGTACAATTATAATAAAAATATTTACAACTTTAAATAAACTTGAATACTCTTAAGATTGCTAAATAAAATAAACTTGGAAACTACAATTGTAAAAATGTTAAAAATAAATTGTAATTTCTAAGTTTATTTTATTAAGAGAAATAAACTTGAAAATTACAATTGTAAAAATATGAAAAATAAACCTAAATATTTAAGTTTATTTGTAATTAACTCTCCAAGTTTATTTTTTTGTTAGTATTTGTAAATAAACTTGAGTTTACAATAAATAAACTTGAAAATAAACTAGAAAATTACACTACCTTTCCCCATACATAAAGTTGCGGTTGAAGGAATGGTCTTGCGGCTTCCGCCATTCATAAGCGGAATAAGCAAACCGCTGTCCAAAATCGTCAGATTTTAATCTATTTGAAACATATCGGTCCAAATATTGTTGTGATCCATGTAGATAAGAACGGAGAGGGGCTGCTCTCTACAAAATATTTTTTAAAGGTTTAGGGATAAAATTATTTAAAATTAATTATTTTTTGCCTCATCATTATAAATCCTTCTAGTCTGTCCAGAATAGTAAGGAATCCAACTACTCCGGTTGGTAAATTCTTCAAACTTTAGGGGCTTGTAGCGAAGGGGTGCTGGGTCCCTTTTAAGTGGTCGCATTATCTCTCGCTGTGTGTCAATATAACGATGTTGGGAATAAGCTTTGTTGTACCAGTCATACATAAAAGGTTTGTAAACACGCTCGGTATGAACAATCCGCTCTGCTTGACGATAATATTGGGGTAAAGCTAGTGATGGTGCTAATAATGAAACAGAAGTACTTTTCTGCAAAAGAATAAAACTTTAAAATTCTAAATTACAATTGTAAAATTTAAAGTTTATTTTTCAGTACAATTTTTAAGTTTATTTTTCGTATTTGTAATTCAAATTTTATTATGTAATTGTAAAATTAAGTTTAATTTTATTTTTACAATTTCTATTAATTATTTCAAGTTTATTTAACATTTAATTTACAATTGTAAATTTCAAGTTTATTTTTCCAGGTTTACAATAAACTTTTAAAGTTTATTTTTCTCAATTGTATTTTCAAGTTTATTTTGAGTTTATTTTGTAATTATAAATTTTAAGTTATATTTTGCAGTATATTTACAATTGTAATTATAAATGCAACTGAAATTGTATTTTAAAGTTTATTTTTTTTATTGTAAGCTTAAGTTTTATTTTTACAATTTCTCAGCAAGTTTATTTTATTTATTTATTACTTTAATAGGATAGTCATGCTGTGCCTCTTTATAATACGTCAAGTTGGTATAACTAGCAGATCTTACAAGTCGTTTCGGTTTCGACCAAACATCTCCAATTAAATTGCTAAATGTTTTTTGTGCCCTAGCCATGTCTGTATACTTTCTAAAAAATTTTCACAAATTTTTACAATTTTATTTTAATTTTTTACTGTGTTGGATAGTCACTCCACCATTTAGTAGCAACTTCAACATCATCATGTATTGAATGATACCGTGGCATTTTAGCAAAAACAAAAATGGTTTTTAAAAACTAATTAAATATAACAACAGCTTATAATTTTCCTTTCAGACAGCCGTTTTGCAAAATATTTAATAGAAGGAAGACTTTCGGCAAAAAGTGTAGGAGGCTGTGAAAGACTGGAAAAATAAAAATGAAAACTTTAAAATTGAAGGGATAATTATAAGAACAAAAAAGAGAGAAGATAAAGGCAAGAGAGAAAATCTTTCAGGGAACGGATCATCAATCGATCAATGCTGGAAAATAAAATTTGGGGGGATAAATGAAGAAAAAGTTGGAAGGATAAAGCAAGTTTATTTATTAGAGAGAAAGAGAAAAAAGGTTGGAAAGAAAGTTGGAAAGAAAGTTGGAGAAAAAGTTGAAAAAAAAGTTGGAAAGAAAGTTGGAAAAAAAAGGTTGGAAAAAAAGGTTGGAAAGAAAGTTGGAAAGAAGGTTGGAGAAAAAGTTGAAAAAAAAAGTTTGAAAGAATGTTGGAAAGAAAGTTGGAAAAAAAGGTTGGAGAAAGAAAGTTGGAAAGAAAGTTGGAAAAAAGGTTGGAAAAAAGGGAGAAAAAAGGTTGGAAATAATTTACAATTATATTTCCAAGTTTTATTTTTCTTTACAACTTTCTCTTATTATTCAAGTTTACAATCTATCAAATAAACATTTGTTGTTTTGTTTCTGCTTCTCTTTTTTTGTGCTAATATCTTTTTGATGCATTTATTTTTTAATTTATTTTCTTTTTTATTTTTTTTTCAATTTTTTCATTCAATCACTTAAATATAGTAGGGAGGAATTTATTTTTGTTTTAAGGCTTAAAAATTTATTTATATCTCTCTCCTCTTATTACTAGTATAGTGACGCATAAAGAGTATACCTTTGGCTATATCCTTAGCTATATCCAGAATAAAATTTGGAAAAAAATCAACGAGGCGTTGATCATTTAGAAGTAAAAGATCGATAAATTATTGGAGTTATTAATAGAGAGAGAATAACAGTTGATAAGAAATTTGAGCATTTTGTCTCAGGACATCTTGAAACCTGGACATTTTGACTTTGGACATTTTAGTAGTTTTATGAGCTTATTAAATATGAATTTTCAAGCTTCATTTATTTTACAATAGAAATATTAATTAAATTTTGTTAAAAAAATAAATTATGTAAATAAATAAATTAAATTATCCCCCAATATTATTTGCGGATTCTGCTTTAATTCTCTCAAAAGCCTCTGTCATTCTTAATCGCAAAGTTTGTTCATTTAACTCAAAATCCGAGGCTAGACGAACATAGCCATCATGAAGTGTTATTTTTGGGTTAATGAATTTCATTGAATCCTTAAAAAAATTTTTTGAATTATTTTTTTAATAAAATTTGCGGATTTTAAATTTTGCGGATAAATATCGTTTGCGGACTTTTGCGGATAATAATAAAAATAAATAGTTTTTCGGACTTCAATATGCCTCCAAAAATTACTTGGACTGGACAAGGACTGAACAATGCCCAGCAATTGTATTTCCAAATTCAACAGAATATTGTCCGCAAGACAAAATAATTGTCCGCAAAACAGAATAATTTTTTCCCCTACTTTTAACGGAAAAGGCAATCCTTGTTTCAATGCTTTAGCCAATTCTGGGCCAAGAAACATCTTTGCTAAAGGAGCCAATTGTGAAATACTTTCTGGTTCAATCTGTATAGCTGAACGATGTAGACGGACTAGCAACTTTTTTAACTTTAAATCCCCTCCAAATTTATCATTTTCTGCATTTAATTTAATATCGGCAGTTCCATCAGCTGAAGAGACCAAAACTTGGCGATCCTTGTGAGTTTGGCGATCTCGAATAAATGTTAGAATATGTGCTGAAAAGAGTGTTTTTTTGAATTTAAATTATTGTTTGTGAAGAGATAGGGGGTAGGTAAGCTTGAGGGATAAGGAGTTGGAGTCAACTGAGAGACAACCAAATTTGATCGCTACAACTTTTTTATTCCTTGACCCAATCAGAATAAAGCTTATATCATTCGAAAGCACTTGATAAGCGATATCTTTTTCCCAACTGGAAGAAGGGGGGGGGGGGGGGCAAGTCTGATCACTCAATAAAAAGTTACGAACCCTTCAAATCCATTGTTCCCAATCCCTTTTTAAATTGCATTTCAGGCAATTGATGAGGTACCATAACAAATTTTCTATCAAGTTAAAATATTTAAAAATATTTTTTATGAAATTTTCTATGTATTTACGTTGTTGTATTTGGAAATTGTTTCCCCAAAGCTGGCACAAGTTTTCCAACACAAATAGTCTTTAAAAAGTCCCCTCCAGCTTGATCTATATCTGGACAAGTTGTTCGAACAAAAGTTCGATACAAAGCTGGCAAGCTTTGCTCTTCAACTCTAATGGTTAATCTATCTAGTTGAAAGGCCTAATTTAAATAAATTTAAAAGATATATTAAGTAGAAGGTGACTTGAGTTTTTGCTTTATAACTCTTGAATGGATGAACCTTCTGAGACGTTTTATATATCATTCGATAGAGAATTAAATTTTCTATAACATATTAAAAAATCAGAATTTTAGGTAGAAAAAAGAAAAGTTATGGCCAAAAAACCAACGTTCCCAACAAAATTTTAACAAACTTTGAGTCAGTTTTTCTACTACAACTTTCTTCAAAAATTATCTAAAATTCTGATTTTCTGCTATCTTATAGCTAATTCAATTCTCTATTTAATGCTATAAAAAGTTTCTCGAAAGATTAGGTTATTCAAGAGTTATGACGTAAAATGCCCATTAAGGTAGAGTTCACCTGATATAACATTGAATTTAATGTATAATCAGAAGCATACAAATAAAACATTCTTTGAGAATCATTTTCTATTGGAATTGGCTGTGGAAAGAAGGGAGCAGAATGATAAGATTCTGGATAACGCAATTCACCTAATATTTTTTTTAATTAAAAATTTTTTAAAAACACTTTGGGACCTCTCTGTTGTGTTTCAAAATAATCGTTGGTTATTACAGGGTCAGAAACCATTCTGCCATCAATAAACAACCCATTGGAAAGGCGTTGTACAAATCTAGATTTGGAATTTTATAAAAATTTTAGGTAGTCCATTATAGAGAAAGTCTATTATATTGAGCGTTCATAATATAGAAGGGTTTTGAATTATAGGGAGATTTTACTATATTGAGCGTTCATAATACAGAAGGGTTTACTATTATAGAGAGAGAGTCTACTATATTAAATGTCTATAATATAGAGGATTTTGATTGTATTATAGAGGGAGTTGATTATATTCTTATTTTTCTTAAATTCATCCCTTTAATTCCCCACTAATTAATCCACCCCTACCTTTCAATAACACCATCAGTTCCATTCCCAAAAGTAGAAAAATGCTCCCCTAAAGGAATATAAGTAATTCGTTGAAATAAGTGAGGAGAATTTCTTTCAACAATATCCCTCAAGGATCTACATAAAAGATCAGGAATTCGTTGTCTAATTAAATCGTTAATTGTAACTTCAAATATTTTTAATATCGGGCCAAGTAACCCTTCAGCATTTATTGTAAATTGAGAAAAACGTAAATTTGTTCTGCAATGGGTAACTGAGACAGAAATTAATCCGTCAATTGCTCTTAATTGTGTAACCATCTAAAATTAAAAAGAAATTAAAGTTTACAAACTTAAGTTTATGAAAAATAAGTAAAACTTTAAATAATTAAACTTGGTAAAAGTTTGGATAAATTAAACTTTAATTAAATCAAGTTTGTGAAAAAGTAGGAAAGAAGTTTGTAAAAAAGTTTGAGAAAAGTTGGAAAAATGTTAAAAGATAAGTTTGTAAAAAGTTGGTAAGTTGGAAAAGAAGTTTGAAAAAGTTTGTAAGTTAATAAAGTTGGTAAAAAGTTGGAAAATATGGTAATTTATAGGAGGTTTGTAGATAAGTTTATAAAAGTTTGTAAAGTTATGAAAATATTAATCTTAATTATAAAGTTTGTAAAAACTAAAAAAAAATAAAAAAAATAAAAAAAAATAAAAATAAAAAAACATACCTCAACATTTAAACCTTGAAGTTGGCCAAATACGGTACCGGGAATTTGGAGTAAAGGGCCTGCATCGCCGTGAAAACGTCCGGAAAGGCTTAAGATAAATTTTCGGCATATTTTTAATAAATTTTTTAAGAATAAAATTTACGTAATAGCAGCATTTTCGAATGAAAAAAGGAAAAAGTGTGGAGGGACAAAATGTAAATTTGATTGAGTTGGTGGGCGATAAGATAATGTTTGTACATCACTAACAAATATATTCCCTCTAATTCCGGCTTCTTCAAATGGATGCTTTAATTAAATATTTTTTTCAAAAAATAAAATTAGACAGACTTGGGCTCTAAATCCATGCAAAGTAGCCAATTGTTCATTTAATAACTTTAAACAATTTTTTAAATTTAAAAAATATTTGACGGTTGGCTGACCTTAACAGCTATATTTTTAACATATTCTGCACCTTTTCTGGTTAATCTTAGCTTTATTCCTGAATTGCCTGTAAAAAGTGTAGTGATTGAACTTGAAGTATTTCGGGGTTAGGAGTTAGCATTAGAAATTTTTAATGAATAGAAGGATATCAAGGATTTAGAGAGGATAAATAAAAAGAAGTAGAAGTCGGAAAGAAGTCAAGTTATTTTGAGGGGATGGATTAGGAAATGGGGGTAGAATTGGCATGGATGGACCAGCCTTATAAAAAAACGTCCATTAGATTAGAGAGGTTCGAGTTGATTAATAACCCTTTCTTTTACCTTCCATAGAGGTAAATTAACTAAAGACCCTTTCTATTAATAACCCTTTCTTTTTTCTAAATCAAAATCATGAAAAATCTCGATTCTCGTAAAATCTCGAAAAAACTCCCAGTCCAATCTCTAGTACCAACCCTAGAGGGGGTTTAACTAATACTCTATTCCATTTAGTATTAGTTAAAAATTACCATAATATCTATTCCATTTAGTATTAGGTTCTGGTTCAATTCTCGCATTTATCAAATTTATAAAAACAAATAAAAGAAAAAATTTAAGGGTATTAGTTAATGTTGTTTTTGACATATTCGAGTAATTAAAAAATTAATTGGGGAAAAGAAGCAAAAATATTTTAATTAATTAAAAAATAATTTTTTTTTCAAATCTTGAGTGTCCTTCAAACTTTTTTTTTTCGTATTTTTTCTGATTGATTTTACCTAAATATTAAATAAATTAGGTAGCTGGTAAAGGAAAGAAATCTCTTCTTTCAAGAGTTTTGCTTAGATGGTTAAATAAATATATAAATTTTCTCTTCTTATTTCTCTTTAAAGCACCAGTTTTTTCGACGAGTTATTTTTTTTTTGTTATAAAGTTGCAGCGAAAGGAAGAAGGAAGAAAATTGAAAGAAAAACAAAGAAAAAAACTATCACAACTAAAAAACCCCAAAAAAAATTTCTCAGAAAAGTTAACAACTCGAAACCCGTTTTCTCCCTCCCTAAAACGGGTACAGCCCAAGTAGACGCGCGGCAATAACGGCGCAAAGACTTAACCTGCTTCAAGACTTCAGAATCTTACCAAATTTATTATTAAACGATTCCCTCTCATTGAACTAAAGAGATTGGTACCAAAAATGATAAGGGCCAGAAATTTTCCAGCAAGTTAAGGCTTTGCGCCGTTATGGGTGCGCGCCGGCGTGTACCGCTAAAAACAAGTCTCCCTCTCTCTCTCCCTTTTAAAATAATCAAAAAATGTTCCAAAGAAAATATAATCCAAGAAAATTTTCTACTTTTAAAAGCATCCTGCTGCTAAAACACACACAAAATTACTCTTTTTTCTTCCATAAATATCAAGCAGCTTATAATTAAAATAATATATTTTATGGATTTTTATATTTAACGGAACTTTTCTCTCGCTTTAATTAGCTCTTTTTTAGCAGTCAAATTAAAAAAAAATTTTGCAAGAGAAATTAATTTAATTTTAAAAGTAAAAAATTGACGATTTTTGGGTGAAAATAGTATACAAAACGAGGAGACAGGAAATAATGTCATTTAAAAAACACTTCGCCAAACATTATTTTTAGCAATTTGCAAAACATTTAAAATTAAAATGTTGTGTATGAAATAACGATAACCAAAAATAAGCCAAAATTTTTTTGGTGAAAATTAAACTCAAATTAAGAATGTAGAATTCGGAGAAAATAAAATTAAAAGTCTATTTTGACGGATTTTTTTTACTTTTATTTTATTTTATAAGTTCAAAAAAATTAGTCAAAATAAAACAAATTATTTTTCAATAAAATTCTTTAATAACTGAATATTCAAAGATGTCATATTTAAATGGTTTAGTCTTCAAATCATTTCCAAAATTAGTTTCAACAGAACAACATTTCAACTCAACATTAGGCTCATATGAGTCAAACTTGTCTTTTAATAATATAGCTTTACCTTAAAAACATTTTTTTTAATATTTTGGTACTTTTTGGGATATGCCCCCCTCCTAGTCTGAGTCGCAGTTATTCCTTCCTTCATAATGCCCATCATTTATTTTCATCAAGCAAGGTAAGTTCTTGACCAAATACAAAGAAAAATGAAGAAGGAAAGAACTGATACTCAAACGAGGAAGTGAAAGGGGGTATTGTTGGGGCCGGTTCCGGATCTTTGCCGGTTCCAAGGTTCCGGTTCAACACGGTTCCAGACCTTAGCCGTTTCCACGGTTCCACTTCCGGAACCGGAACCCCTGCATCACTGATTGGAACTTATATAGTTTGGGTACCTTTTTTAGCCACGCCCTTTTCCTTTTCCATCGTTCTTTTACTCTTATTTCTGTCACCTATCAATCAATTACTAAAAAACAGGAAATAAATATGTAGGTCTAGAGCTCAATATATCTCATCGAGCTTAGTGAATGACTAAGTTGATTGCTAAGGTTGATTGATGATTGAAAGGAAAAAAGGGCGTGTCTAAAAAAGGGTACCCAAACTATATAAGTTCCGATATATTTATTACCAATTTGTTTTCCATTTTGTGTAAAGAAAATATAAGGAAATTCATCTAATTTATTAAATGGAGGATAGACTAATCCACAACCAAAAATATCGTTATTATTGAAGCATGTTTCAAGTTCAACTGATTCACTACGCTCAATAAAAATTGTAAATTCATTCGCACAATAAAAAATATCTCTATTTGTATTTAAATTTTTGAGACCAATAACCAGTCGTCTTCCATTTTTATTTTCTAATTTTCCTTCAAATTTACATTTAACTTCAAAATAATGTAAAAAATAATTAAAATTATTTTTTGGTTTGTTGAATGAATTTTCTGCATTTACTAAAAATATTCTATTACAGCCTAAAAAATTTAAAAAAATTTATAAAATTTTCTCAACTATACCAGGAATAGGCCGGGTTACTCGAAATTCGGGCTTTTTTTGACTCGAACAAGATCCAAAGATTTTCCAAAACCCGACCCGAAACCGAACCTCCGACCCAACATTTTCTCAACCCGGCCCATCTCTGCAATATATATACCTTCACCATTCTTCAGCATGTATTTAATATTTTCATCATTAATTAAATTTCCAAATCCATTGCCTTTAATACATTTATTATTGGGGTTTTTAGTATTTATACAATTATTGAGACAACATTCACTATCAATTTTACTCCATTTATTTTTAATTTTGACAAAACACTTTGAAAAAATATTTATTAAATTAATTTAACTAAACTCTCATTTATTATAAGTCAGTTTGGTAGTTGAGAAATAGGATTGGCCCTGACTTTCGGGGACGGGGGCAGGGACCAACACTATTGAAAAACCCTCCCTTTTTATGTTCCCTTTGCAGCATCTATTCTCTTTTATTGAAAATTAGATACCCCATCCGACTTAGCTCCTCGAGATGAGTCGAATGATACAAAGATTAACGAAATCTGTCATAAATCTACAAAGTTATGACCGTTTGTTTAGTCTATTGCGTCAGCACAAAAAACTTTTACATCGAGGATTCAGCTTTCTAATTTTGTACAGAATAATCAAATATAATCCATATTTTGGTATCATTGACCCAGCTCGAGGAGCTCTTTTAAATGATATCAAAAAAAGTTCATAATGGTCAGGGAAACAAAAAGTGGGGTCTGAACAAAATTAATCAAAATTATTACAAGCCAGTTTATTTAACTAAATTGCCTAGTCTATCTTTATTTTATATCTATTTTTTAAATTTTGATTGAAAATATTGTATGTACCTTCTTAATTTTTTTATCCAAAAAATTAATTTTCTCCTCTTTTTGATCATTTATTGTTTTTAATTGCAGTTTTAAATTTTTAATTTTATTTTCATTATCAGAATTTGTTTTTTGAATTTTCTAAAATTTAAAGATTTTTTAAAATTAAATCTTTAAAAATATTTCAATTAAAACAGAGTATTTTCAAAAAGTTTCATTTCGGCAATTGGGGGCTTCTTCGTGAATTTTAAATAAAAAATAAAAATTAATTACGTTTTTAAGTGCATTCTCCAAAGAACTAATTTTGTCATCTTTTTGTTTTAAACAAATATTGTGTTCAGATTTTAATTGTAGAATATTTTGTTTTAAATTTTTAATTTCATTTCCTTGTTGTTCAAACAAAAGTTTTTGGATTTCCTAAAAATAATATTTAAAAAATGCCCCAGATGGACGGTAAAAGAAGAAAGTATCCAGTAGTGATGTTCGGGAGAAGAAAAAACTCGGGAATCGAGAAACGGGTCGGGAAATGACCTCGGGATCGGGAGTCGGGAGGCCAAAAACTCGGGAAATTTCCCGAGTCGGGTGTCAGGATACCCGAACATCACTAGTATCCAGATCCGCTCTAGTAATTTTCAACAAAAAAAATTATTTTGTTACCTCAACTTTTTCTAAACGTTGTTTTAAACTTTTAATTATATTTTGGGATAGACGACAAGAAGCACAAGCTTTTGATTTGCCTCTGTCAGTCATTTTTTGTTTGGATTTTTTAATTTAAATATTTTAAAAGAAAAAGAATTTTATTTAAACAAAGCTAAAAATTAAAAATTAATTTTATTAAATTTTTATAAATTTAAGAAAACGAAAGGAAAAAACGAAAAAAAAACGAAAAACGAAAGGGAAAAAAGGCACGAAAAATTTTTTAACATACACTGCGGTGCAGAATTTCTAAAACTATCTATCAAAGTCTAAAACTATCTATCAAAAAATAAATTGAGAATTAGACGAGATTTTTGTTAATATTTTTGAAAAAAGGGGCGTGGCTTAAGGGGGGTAAACTACACAAGTAATATCTTTCAAACTATAATTTTAATTTTATGAAGAGTTAATGAATGGAACTGAATTAAAATTGATATATTTATGTATTAAATGATTTTTTGCCCAGAGAATGATTTGTTGTTGGGAAGAAAAAAGGGAAGAAAAAGGAGAAGAAAAAGAATTAATTTATTTTTTGAGGGAATAATTTAAATAAATTTAAAATTAAAAAATGTTTTTAGAGGGTAATTATTTAATCTATTTTTTAATCTTTATTTTTAATTCCGATAGATAAATATTAAATAATTACCCTCTAAAAACATTTTTTAATTTTAAATTTATTTAAATTATTCCCTCAAAAAATAAATTAATTCTTTTTTCTTCTCCTTTTTTCTTCCCTTTTTTCTTCCCAACAACAAATCATTCTCTGGGCAAAAAATCATTTAATACATAAATATATCAATTTTAATTCAGTTCCATTCATTAACTCTTCATAAAATTAAAATTATAGTTTGAAAGATATTACTTGTGTAGTTTACCCCCCTTAAGCCACGCCCCTTTTTTCAAAAATATTAAACAAAAATCTCGTCTAATTCTCAATTTATTTTTTGATAGATAGTTTTAGACTTTGATAGATAGTTTTAGAAATTCTGCACCGCAGTGTATGTTAAAAAATTTTTCGTGCCTTTTTTCCCTTTCGTTTTTCGTTTTTTTTTCGTTTTTTCCTTTCGTTTTCTTAAATTTATAAAAATTTAATAAAATTAATTTTTAATTTTTAGCTTTGTTTAAATAAAATTCTTTTTCTTTTAAAATATTTAAATTAAAAAATCCAAACAAAAAATGACTGACAGAGGCAAATCAAAAGCTTGTGCTTCTTGTCGTCTATCCCAAAATATAATTAAAAGTTTAAAACAACGTTTAGAAAAAGTTGAGGTAACAAAATAATTTTTTTTGTTGAAAATTACTAGAGCGGATCTGGATACTAGTGATGTTCGGGTATCCCGACACCCGACTCGGGAAATTTCCCGAGTTTTTGGCCTCCCGACTCCCGATCCCGAGGTCATTTCCCGACCCGTTTCTCGATTCCCGAGTTTTTTCTTCTCCCGAACATCACTACTGGATACTTTCTTCTTTTACCGTCCATCTGGGGCATTTTTTAAATATTATTTTTAGGAAATCCAAAAACTTTTGTTTGAACAACAAGGAAATGAAATTAAAAATTTAAAACAAAATATTCTACAATTAAAATCTGAACACAATATTTGTTTAAAACAAAAAGATGACAAAATTAGTTCTTTGGAGAATGCACTTAAAAACGTAATTAATTTTTATTTTTTATTTAAAATTCACGAAGAAGCCCCCAATTGCCGAAATGAAACTTTTTGAAAATACTCTGTTTTAATTGAAATATTTTTAAAGATTTAATTTTAAAAAATCTTTAAATTTTAGAAAATTCAAAAAACAAATTCTGATAATGAAAATAAAATTAAAAATTTAAAACTGCAATTAAAAACAAGAAATGATCAAAAAGAGGAGAAAATTAATTTTTTGGATAAAAAAATTAAGAAGGTACAATATTTTTCAATAAAAAAATTAAAAAATAGATAAAATAAAGATAGAT
Organism: Meloidogyne incognita; assembly: GCA_036172945.1. Lineage (NCBI taxonomy): Eukaryota > Metazoa > Nematoda > Chromadorea > Rhabditida > Meloidogynidae > Meloidogyne > Meloidogyne incognita. Next base: position 2,686,107 of record JARQAC010000037.1, read on the forward strand.
TAGGCATTCAAAACATTCATAGACATTCGAAAGAGTTTTTCGAGCTAAACCGGATGGGTATCTAATTTTCAATAAAAAGAACAGATGCCGCAAAAGAAACATAAAAATAGGGAAGGGAGGGGGGTTCTAGGGAAGGTGTGCAACAGGGGTGCAGCGAATTGAATTTTGAAAGGCGAGAACGAGAAAACGAGAAGCGAGAATGAAAATTAAAAAGCGAGAGCGAGAAGCGAGAGGCGAGACTACCAAAAAAGGCGAGAAAAAGCGAGAAGCGAGAGGCGAGAAGCGAGAATTTTAAAAAAAATTGTAAAAATTTTATTTGCCTAAATTAAATAGTATATTTTTATAAATCATACTTATAATCGTATATTTTTAAATTATTATGAAGAAAAAGCAATTTTTCGACATTATCAGGCAACAATCTTGTGCGTAAATTACTTACAACCAATCCTGCAGTTGAGAAAAGCCTAATTAAAAATTTAAAGGATTAAAATAAAATTTGTTCTCAATAAACCTTTCACTCTCCGATGATGTAGCTGGTGCTGAGAAATAACGATGAGACAATTTTGTCAGTAACGGCCATTTTATTGAATTTTCGCCAGACCAGTATTTAAATGGATCATCAGTGGTGCTCTTGGCGGAAAAAAAATCAGTGGTGCTCTTGGCGCCAAGAGTTGGTGCTCTTGGCGGAAAATCTTTTTTATAATCACATTCTTTACAGAATGCAATTCGTCCAGAGAGTGTGAAATAATTCCAAATCTTTGACATCTCATTTATTTATTCCTTGAAAATAAAAATTAGAAAAATAAAGGGATAAAAAATTCTCGCTTAATTCTCGTTTTTTTGAGAAAAAGCGAGAGCGAGAAGCGAGAGGCGAGACTGCCCAAAAAGGCGAGAAAAAGCGAGAGGCGAGAAGCGAGACGAGCTGCACCCCTGGTGTGCAACAGGGTTGTGCCGAAAGTGATTTTAAAAAGCGAAAGACGAAAGTTCAAAAAAGGCGAAAATCGGCGAAAGGCGAAGCTCGCACACCCTTGGTGTGCAAATGAAGCTACAATTTTTATGTAATTTATATAAGTAATTTTAATTAATTTAATAAATATTTTTTCAAAGTGTTTTGTCAAAATTAAAAATAAATGGAGTGAAATTGATAGTGAATGTTGTTTCAATAATTGTATAAATACTAAAAACCCCAATAATAAATGTATTAAAGGCAATGGATTTGGAAATTTAATTAATGATGAAAATATTAAATATATGCTGAAGAATGGTGAAGGTATATATATTGCAGAGATGGGCCGGGTTGAGAAAATGTTGGGTCGGAGGTTCGGTTTCGGGTCGGGTTTTGGAAAATCTTTGGATCTTGTTCGAGTCAAAAAAAGCCCGAATTTCGAGTAACCCGGCCTATTCCTGGTATAGTTGAGAAAATTTTATAAATTTTTTTAAATTTTTTAGGCTGTAATAGAATATTTTTAGTAAATGCAGAAAATTCATTCAACAAACCAAAAAATAATTTTAATTATTTTTTACATTATTTTGAAGTTAAATGTAAATTTGAAGGAGAATTAGAGAACAAAGATGGAAGACGATTGGCTATTGGTCTTAAAAATTTAATTAAAAATAGAGATATTTTTTATTGTGCAAATGAATTTACAATTTTTATTGAGCGTAGTGAATCAGTTGAACTTGAAACATGCTTCAATAATAACGATATTTTTGGTTGTGGATTACTCTATCCTCCAATTAATAAATTAAATGAATTTACTTATATTTTCTTTACACAAAATGGAAAACAAATTGGTAATAAATTAAAAAATATTTTGGTACTTTTTTGGATATATCACCCCCCTCCCTCCCTAGTTTTGAGTATCAGTTAAGGGGTTGGTTCCCGTCCCCGAAAGTTGGGGACTTTGAGAGACACCTTAACCACATTAATGCACCTTAACTAATGCTTGAGGAAAATAAATGATGGGTATAATGAAAGAAAGAATAAGGGCAATGGGGGGGGGGGGCGGCATATCCAAAAAGTACCAGAATATTTTTATAAAAAATGTTTTTAAGGTAAAGCTATATTATTAAAAAACAAATTTTACTCATTTCAACCTAATGTTGACTTGGAATGTTGTTCTATTGAAACCAATTTTGGAAATGATTTGAAGACTAAACCATTTAAATATGACATCTTTGAACCTTTAGTTATTAAAGAATTTTATTGAAAAATAATTCGTTTTATTTATTTTATTTTGACTGATTTTTAAATTTTAAATAAATTCTTTTCTCTGAACTCAACAAAATAAAAACTTTTAATTTGTTAAATTTTTGTTTAGTTTGTTCCGAAACGATCCCTACCAGGACTGGGTCTCTACCAGCATTCCGCTTTTTATTTTTAGATTTGCCCAGACCTGATCCTTACACTTTTTTGCGGATATAAAAAATAAACTTATGGGATGCCAAACAGAAGCAAAAACAGCAAAAACAAGACTTTGATATCTGAACAGACGAAGGGCTCTATTTTTATTAAAAATTATTTTTTATGGCAGAAATTCACATTTTGGATCCTGCCTTAGAATTTTGAATTTACACTGAATTTTCAATTTGTTCCTGCAGTTCCGTCTACCCAAAAAAATTTTATAACCAAAAATCTTCCCGAAAATAAAAAAAATATCACATTTAAATACCCAAAATCCTCTATTATAATACCACACTATTTTACGAAAAGTCTAGGGATATTCTAAAATTTATAGGATGCTCAATCAGAACCCGCTGATTGCTTATTTTTAATATTCCTTCCTTGTTTGTCAGCTAAAGGGTGGTACTCTAAATAGAGGATTTACAAAAGATCTCCGTTTCTTCCTCTTCTACCATTTCTGCCTCTGCCTCCATTGCGACGTTGACGTCCTCGACCGCGTTGACCATTCCCACCATTTCCTCCATTGCCATCTCCATCACGTTGGCGACGTCTCCCAGCCACTTGTTGGCTACCCTCGCCACTGCTTCCAGCGCCTTGTTGGCCACCTTCTCCACTAGTTCCGGCTGCTTGTTGGCCACCTTCGCCACTAGTTCCGGCCGCTTGTTGGCCACCTTCGCCACCGCTTCCGGCTGGTTCAGGTGGAGGGTATTGGATGTAAAGCTAAGAAATATTTAGTAATTTAAAGTTTCCTTTAAATTAAAAAAACAACCCCTCGAATCTGTGGCGGAATTGATACCCCTTCACGGATTTGGATTGTTGCTATTAATTGATCATTATAAACCAAAGCATCATTGTCCATTTGATATCTTATTTGAGCAATCAATTGTGGATTTATATAATATTGATGAAGTTTTCCTTGAATCGGTACTTGTCCCACGACATATTCAGAATTTACGAGTTGGTATAAATTGTATGTATTATTTGGTATGCCATCCCCTTGAATACGAAAGGGTTCAAACTGCGCAAATTCTTCCGTTGTTATTTCAGGTGAACTTGTGGGTTCTTAAATTAAATGAAATTTGTAATAGGTTGTAAATAGGTGGTAAATACCGTATCTCCTCTAAAATAGCCCCTTCTAGAGGTTGGTCAAAAAATATCCCCTGGGGGTTATTTTAGAGAAATACGGTAGGTCGTAACTTATTTTGAATGTTTTTGTCCCCCAATTAGTTTTTCGATGAAAAATAATTTAAAATTTGCCTTTTTTTACCCCATATTTTTTACCCTTTTTTTACTCCATTCTTTAACCTACATATTTCTAGATTCTTGTCACCTATTTTGGCATTTTATACAGCCTATTTAGGTACTTAGCTACAACTATTTGAAGGCTTTTATAACCTAAAATTCTATTTAGTCATAGCTTCTTCCCCTTTTTCATTTCTTACATAATGACCTAAAATGGATGTTAGATGGAAAATAAGAACCCTTGAAGTGCCAAGTCTAAACAATATTTATTTACTTATGAATTGATGAATAAGCGGGTAGATTTCCTGAACATTTGGCTCGAAAACACAAAAAACAGGATAGCCAAGTTCCAAATCCTTCTCATCATTTCGAAGATCTTTGATCAGAATAATAGATTGCTGACTATCATCACCATATCTAGCAAACCAATCGAAAGCATGAAACTGAATAAGTAACTTATCATGTAAACTGTTTGCACTCAGTTCATAATCATCAAAAAGCAATATGTACGAAAAAAGCGCTATTTGTGATCTAAAATTTAATTAGAATATCAGGGAGGAGCTCTTCCGTGTTTTAAAAAGCGGGAAGGCGAAATTGGAAGAGCAAAAAAGATGGAAATCGTCGAAGACAATCCCTTCCCTAGTACATATAATAATAACTGCCCTTATTACAAGATGCTCTTTGGCTTATAATGAAGTATGGTGTGTGTTTGTTTCAGTATGTTTTTTTCAGGTATGTTTCAGTCATCGGTAACAAATACTGATGTAAAAATTTCAAATAAAACCGATGACTGAAACATTGAGAAATATGAAAAATCTGGGACACGCCCAAGTAGGCGCGCGGCCAAGTAGGCGCAAAGCCATAACTACCTGAAAAATTTCTGGACCTTAACAATTTTGGTACCAATCTCTTTAGCTCGATGAGAGGAATCGTTTAATACCAAATTTGGTAAGATTCGGAAATTTTGAAGCAAGTTATGACTTTGCGCCTACTTGGCCGCGCGCCTACTTGGGCCGTACCCGAAAAATCTAGGTGCGCTTATAATTTCTTAACACACCATATCCTACTAACAATAAGCTATAACAAACTTACTCCGAATTAAACATGGAAAAGTATCTCCCATCTATACTATAATAAATAAATGTCAATATCAATCTTCGGGCCAAAAGAAACATTTTGTATAAAAGAAATAAATTTCTCTCCTGATATAAAATTCTAGTTAAAAAGTGTTCGAGTTGGGTGAATTCTGGTTTATTGCTAAAGAATAAAATTAAAAAAAATTATTAAATGATTTAAGTTGACACCCTATCAAGTCAAAAAAAACGGGGAGTCGAGGAGAAAAATCTCCAAATTCCCCGACTTTCAGGGGCGGTTCCAACCTTAATTATAGATTCCCCAAAAAAAATTTTTTGTTTTATTAAACGATACTCGAGGCATTTCAATCTACAGACGCCCAAAAACTTCACCCATTAGCCAATCTGTTACACTCAATATTAGCTACTGGGTGATGGAACTATTTAATACCAGCTGTTCACGTTCTGAGCTTTTGTAAAAATTTCATCTTGCAACAGCTTAGGCGGGAGTTCAACTTATTTGTTCACCTTATTGTATATATTCTTGTAGATAAAGCACAGTTGTTAGTTACTGTGTTATCTTGTTATTCTTGTTAGTACGTAGACATAGAAGTCTCATTGAAAAATAGAACGGCCCCCTCCAGTTGAATGGCACCCTCTAATAGAATGGTCCTTTGGAGGATTGAAAAATAAAATGGCCGGCCGTTCTATTAGAGAGAATACGGTAAGCCCTCATTTTTGGGGTCGACCGCCGCCGTCTGCCCTTTATTATTCCTGCTTATCAGAGGTGGGTCGGAATTCCGATTTCCGAAAAAAAATTTTGATTCTCGATTTCCGAGTTCCGACTTTGAGCCATTTCCGATTTCCGACAGTTCCGATTTCCGACACCTCTGACTGTTCCGACCCACCTCTGCTGCTTATTGCCGCCCTCGCTATTATTGTATTTACTCTCCGACAAAGATTTTATTCTCTTTTTTTTATTCTGTTAATCACTAGGTTAGGTTTCCTCAAGTTGGTGAGCCAATTTAATATTTAAATTTTACCGAATACTTTTTAATGAATTAGGAATGGGATTGTTAATAAAATCATGTTGAACACCAAACTCGTCTACATTTAAATCATAATTTTGAATAAATTGAGTATATTCCTCTGCATTAACAAGTTGTTTATAAGCTCCAAGTCTTTTATTAATAAAAGTTAGTCTTCTTGCCATCGCTCTTCTTCGTTCTTCAGCAGTTCTACTTCGTTTTCGATATTTTTGGTTGAATTCTTCGTGATAATCTCCAAGAATTTTGCCAAAATGACCAGTCACCTTTAAATGTTTAAATGTAGGAAACCTCTCTATAGGAGAGCCCAATAATTAATACCAGGGCTTCGATCTCGAATTTTTTAAAATCCGCAATTTTGATTGAAAAAATCCGCATTTGATATGAAAAATCCGCAAAAAATTTTCAAACACAAAAATTGAATTAAAATCACTTTATGCGTTATATTTTTTGACTCCATCAATTGAATTGAGCAATTTTTTCACTAATAATGACTATCTTATTAAAATCCGAATAATTAAATGAAAAATTACAGCTGACTTGAGCCAATGCTTTCACCATACCTAGTTATAGTGAATTGTTTACTCGAAAAATCTTCTTTTTTTGCGCCGCAGGCGAAAATTTTGAGAATTTTGGATGACTAAGAAACCAGATTTCTTTATTTTCAGCGCCGCAGGCAAAAATTTTGAGGATTTTGAAGTATCCTTAAGCCAAATATCGTCCTTTTTCAGAGCCGCAGGCAAAAATTTTGCGGATTTTGGGATGTCAAGAAGCCAAAAAATAATATTTTAATAAAAAACTACAAGAAAATACAAAAAATCCTCATAATCTTCAAAAGACCACAAAAATCCGCAAATCCGCATTTTTAAAAATAATCCTCATCGCTCTATCAAAAAACCACAAAATGAGGAAAAATCCGCAGAAATCGAAGCCCTGATTAATACACCTCAATTCAAGTTATACGTTTTTAAAATTTTGGTTGGCCATTAAGCTACGCTTACATAAAAAACGCGCGCGTCTTGCGGCAGAAAAGATAATGGGAAATGAGGAGAGAGCTTTGAGTGCTTACATAAACTGCGTCTTCCGCCGGCGTCTGACGCCGAGCGTCTTCCGCCGGGGTCTTGCGTTTTTTATGTAAGCGTAGCATTAAGTGGGGAAACCGTCTTTGATTTTTTCTCAATAATTAGAGAAGAATGCTTAGCAGGGATGTTGCCAACCGATTTTTACAAAGCGTAAGATGGAAGAGACGGAGAAAAATGAAAAGCGGATGACAGCAGTTTCGAAATTTCGAACAGAGCTGTAACGAAATTTCGATTTTTGATTTTAGAGCAGCTCTGATTCAACTTAAGGAGAGCCAAATCCATGCGACTATTCTCGTTTTCTATTATCTTTTCTGTCGCAGAACGTAAGCGTTTTAAGTAACGAGACTGATTATGCGGCAATATTTTGCAAAATTTGCCGGTGTATTTTTAATGAAAGGAGCCAAAAAGTGGAGGACAAGAGGAGGAAAATAAATGAAATAAAAAAGCGGGGTGGCCAAAAAAAGGAGGAATTCTGTGGGCAATATCCCCAAATATTCAGCGATAAAATCCGCAAGTCTCCTTCCTTCCTTTTACTCCTTCCATCTTCCCTTCCTTACCGCTCTTATTTTTCGCTGAAATCCGTTAATGAATCCATGATCTACTTGAAGGTTATCTTCGCTTATTACTTCAACTCCTTTCGCATTGAGTAAAGCTACAACAGACACATAATTTTTGTAATCTTCGTTAATATTAATTTTATTTAAAATTTTTATCAGAAAGGACAACTCAGAAAGAGAAAACATTTGTAGATTTTCACTGGGTTCTCCGCCTAGACTAGTTCGCATATTAACTAAATTGTTTAAAATTATTTTTGAAAAATATCCTAGCTTTCAGAAAAAATTTAATTTTAAATTTACTACCAAGAGCATTGCGCATTCCTTTAACAAGAAACGGAGCAAATCCAGCAAAGATAAAGACAATAAATGTCTTCGAAAGTGTATTCAAAAACATTTGGGCAGAGTTTTACTCAGAATTTTTTGAATAAAACTTTTTAAAAAAATTTTATAAATGGGCAGGCAATCTTTCCAATTTAATTTGAATAGAGTGGAGAGGATTCTTTAAAAATTAAATTTAAAAAAAAAATAAAATAAATTTTCTTGGGGAAATGAATAAATCCCCTCGCTTTAATGGAAAATAAAATGGGTGGAGAATTGCTATATAGAACAGGAAGGCTAGATAAATTTAAATTGCAAAAAAAAGCTAGTAGAGGGATCGCATCTATGAAAACGCCACCACATTTTTCTTTTCTTCGATTTTTGGTATATACATACAACAGGATGGCCATGGATGCGCGCAATCGCCAGATAAATTTAAATTGCAAAAAAAGCTAGTAGAGGGAAAAAAAATTTTTTAGAGAAGAATCTTTTCTAGATTTTTGGTCTCCCCGGCATTTTTCTTTGATGTTTACTTCCTTTTCTCCTAAAAAAATTATAAGAGGCAAATAATGATCAAAAAAAGTATGATGATAAGTACCCAGCTCTGCATATTAGAACCTACGGTCCGGTATTGTGCATGTGTACAGCAACTCTAGATGAGCAGAGCTGCGAATATTGAGTTCTCTTTTCTGTTCAGAAAAAGCTACAATTAGATGGAACAGTTGAAATTAGTTTTCGTTCAAAATCGCGACAAAATGTCCGTGTTACCAATTTTCGAATTGGAAATTTTTTAAATTACAAAATGCCAAACGACAAAATGTCAAAAGAAAAATGCCACTAACGAAAAAAGGGAAAAATGGTCACACAAAAATATTTTGCAGTTCTCTATGACAATCAATTTGAGTAAAAGGGAATGAGTGTTTTTGAGGAATTTATTGCATCATCGAAAATATCATTCTTACTTTTTCCTTCAACTTTTTTCTCACTTTCGGAAGCCTCTTTTATTCAAAAATTCATTTTAAAAATTTTTTAAAAAATGTTCAGATTTATGCAAATATTGCGAAGAGCGACACTTTACACTTATCGCTTTTTAATAAATATTCCACGTTTATTTTATTTTAAACCGTCATATCCTTCATTGAATTTGATTGAAACGACTGGAAATTTTTGTAGGTTTTATGTTAATTTTTTTAATTTATGCAGAGAATATCCTCGGGGCCCGTGGAGTAAGAAATAGGTCATTTGACCAGGTCACCTCTAACATCTCTATCCATTTAAGGCATGCTTCTATTGTTTCACCGGAACCGATATTTTGACCGGAACCGGGTCCATTTTGAGTTCCGGTTCCGGAACCAAAAAAACGGAACTTTCCGTAACCGGAACTTCCGGTAAAGCTCTGATGCTTACCCTTACGACCGTCTTATGCTACGGGTAAATCGTCCCGGGTTGATGTCTCTACCAGCAAACACATTCGCTCTACGGGCCTAGAAATTCTAGAAATTCGATTCTAAATAAGAAAGGAGTGTTGTCATTACTTTCTTCCTTGTTTTTCCTCATCCTTACTAATTGTGAAATGGGGAGAAAAAAAGAAAATTTATGGAATATGAAATTTTGTTTCTTTTTTAAAACATTAAGTAGGCAGGGGGAGAAAATTGATTTTTCTAACCTTTGGAAAAATTTAAAAAAATACAAAACATTTTTATTTTTGGTTAGTAAGGGTAAGTCCTCTTAAGCAAGAAAAGTGAGGAAGAAGGCGAGGCGTTCCCTGAAAGTGCCAAAAATTTCTTTAAAATTTTTTTATTTTTTAGCAATGCAAGCTAACTGGACTCCTTATAAAGGCAACAATGCTGAGCCTCGTCTGCATTTATTAAACAGTCTGACTCGAACAAAGGAACCTTTTGAGCCTATTTCTGGAAAACAAGTTTTTTAAAATTTTCTTGGAATTTTTCAAAAATTTAAAAAGGTAAAATTCTACATTTGCGGGCCTACAGTCTATGATTCTGCACATATGGGACATGCTAGAGCTTATTTATCCTTTGATATTGTTAGAAGAGTGCTTGTAGACTACTTCAATTATGATGTTCTTTATGTGATGAATATTACTGATATTGATGATAAAATAATTAAAAGGTTTTTTTGAGTTTGAGAGGAGGGGGATTAAGTTCTAAATGTCTTCTTTATCTCCTCCAAAAAATGTTTTCACACAAAAAATGAAAAAAATAGACTAGACATGGGATGCATTGGGGTAAGATTAAATACGATATTGGGCTAACCCGACCTCATCTGGCTAGACTTTCGAGCCTGTTTATAGCCTTTGGATTTCTTTTTGGGTGAAACAGGCATGATTTTTGTAATCTCCATACTTTAAAACATCATAAAAAATTTTTAAAAAATTTGACCAAACTAAATTTAAATCAACATTTTCCAGGGCCAGACAAAAATATTTGTTCGATAACTATTTAAATGAAGTGTCTACATCGAATGGAGTTGGAAATCAGCTAAAAGAAGCTTTGGACTATTTTAGGGTTAAGATATCCAATGAACTCGATGTTGATAAAAAGAATATGTACACAAATATGGTTACTTTTTATTTTTCTTAAAATTGGTTTTTCGAATAAGGTGTTTAATAGGGGACGTGTTGTTTTACTCAAAATATCAAATGACCGTGTTGGTGTAGTTGGAAAGTGTTTGGTTTTATGTTTTGAGGGGGTATGGGTTCGAGTCCGCTTTGGGTATTTGATTTTTCCTTGGTTGGGAAAAATTTTTTTATAAATTTAAAAAGAAAATTGAAGAACAGGAAAAATAATTTTTTTTATTTTTAGGCCGATAAATTCGCCACAGATTTGGCTACTTTCGAAACAAAATCCTTGGGAATCTCTAACGCGGAAAACATTGAAGAAAGCCTTGGATTAGTCAAACAGCTTTTGGAATCGTCAAAAGATGTAATTTCCGACTGGTTAGATTCAACAAGTGGACATACAGTTGACGACCATGGAGTGTTTACAAGACTGGCTAGAAAGTTTGTTTTTAGAGTATTTTTTGCTGTTGAGGAGATGAATATTCGCAAAATTGTGTCTGGTTTAAGTTTTGGGGGCATGGGTTCGAATTTTGGAAAAAAACACCACAATTCCTAGGGTGTTTCATTTTTTCAGGTTGGAAAAAATATGTTTTCAGAACTGGCTTTTTGGGTCATTTTTTTGTTATTTTTTGCGTACTTTCACCTATTTTTATTTTTAAAAATTTTACTAGATATGAAAATGAATTCCTTCAAGAGATGTCTTCTTTAAATGTCCTAGAACCAGATGTTCTTACACGAGTTAGTGAATATATTCCAGAGATTATTGATTATGTAAATAAAATTATTGAAAATGGTTATGCTTATGTTTTGGATGGATCGGTATATTTTAATTTATTTTTTAGGGATTTTTGGGAGGATTTCTGCTTATTTTTAATTTCTGCCCTGTCCCTCGTGAGAATTAATAGGCCTTTATTTGCGGACTTTTTTCCTCTCCGTTTGCCTTCGTGCCACTTCTTTTCTATCGTTTTTGATTATTTGATAGCCAAAGGATAGCCGTTATCATTAGGAAAAGGACCTTAATTTCTTCCAATCTTTACTGCCAAAATTATCAACAAACTTTGGGGACCTTTCTTTAGGAACAACCTTTGACTCTTCAGAAAAAGAAAAATTCTTTTTTAGGTTTATTTCAATACAAAAGCCTTTTCTTGCTCCCCAAACCACAATTACGCTAAATTATTGCCAGAAGAATACAAAGATGAGGGATGTATAGAAAAACATTTACGTGAAGGAGAGGGAGAATTGTCGATCTGCAATAATATTCAAAATGTTGAAAAAATTTCAAAATGCGATTTTGCTTTGTGGAAAGCTTCAAAAAATGGAGAACCTTTTTGGGAAAGTCCGTGGGGGAAAGGTTTATTTTTAATTTTTTAGAAAATTTTTAAATTGTCTGTAAAAGGTCGTCCCGGTTGGCATATTGAATGTTCAGCAATGAGTATGTCTGTATGTGGATCTAAGTTGGATATTCATGCTGGAGGATTTGATTTGAAATTTCCACATCATGATAATGAAATTGCACAGGTTTTTTGATTAACTTTTTTTGATAACCCAATCTTCGGATATCCAAAACCGAAAGGAAAATCAAACCATAAAATCCTCGGTTTTTTATTCTGTTTCGAACCTACAATTCTAGTCATCAAATGTCTGCAAAACTTTTTAATTTTTAAAATATTTTGTTTTTTTAATTAAGTATATTTTTTAGTGTGAAGCATATTCTGACTGTGATCATTGGGTCAACTTTTTCTTGCATTGTGGAACACTTAGAATTGCTGGATTAAAAATGTCAAAAAGTTTAAAGAATTTTATTTCAATTAAAGATGCATTACAAAAATATACAGCTAGGCAATTAAGAATTTTGTTTTTAATGCATATATGGTCTGATAATTTGGATTACAGGTTTTTTGGAATTTTTTAAAATTAATTTTTAATAATTTTTAAGTGATGCTACAATGGATCACGTGTTACACTTTGAAAAGCTTTGCTGTGAATTCTTTTTGAATATTAAAGATATTATAAGAAAACAGATGAAGGAAAGTGGGGAAATTAATGAGGTTATTTTTCCTTAATTTTTTAAGTGGGAAAAAATTTTAAAAAATTTTCTTCGGTCTTCCAACAAGTATTTTAAAATTTAACGAAAACATATCATTCAAAAAGCTTTATAAAATTATTTTCCACTGAGCGGATTCGAACCCTGGCCACTTTTTGCCTCGAAACATTAATCTTTACCACTAAACCAAGATTATCATAACCTTTCAAATTTATTCAAAATATCTTCCAAATACTAATTTATCTGGAACAAAATATTTTTAGACCCCTTAAATAAGGATTCAAAATTTTAATAAAAAATATATGGTGTTGGAGGCTTTTTAAAATTATTTTTCCCTTTAGCGGATTCGAACCTTCGCAATTTTCTCCTTTAAAAATTGATTTACCCACTAAACCAAAATTTTCATTTTTCCTCAAAATAGTCGTTTATAAAAATTCATTTTTAGTGCTTCAAAAAATTCGATCAACGTGATATTGAAGTATTCAACAATTTTACTTTGCTCCAATCAGAAATACATTTAGCTTTTTGTGATTCAATCGATACAAGAACTGTTTTGGAAAAAATTCGTTCAATAATTTCTTTAATAAATTTGTATTTAATTGAAAAACAAGAGGCAAAACCAAATTGTAATTTATTGGCAAATTGTGCAAATTATGTAATTAAATTGATGAAAATACTTGGAGCTGATACTGGATTTAAAGAATTTAATTTTCGACAAGAGTATTTTTGAATCTTTTGGGGGGAAAGAAAAAAATTTTTCTTTTTTAAGAACGTCAGAAAATCATTGTATGGATAAAGAAGCAATATTAATGCCATATTTGGAGGCACTAGCAAATTTCCGTGAAATTGTTAGAAGTGAAGCTAGGACATCGAAAAATATTAATATTTTAAAGGTTTATTTTTTTATTTGGTAAAAAATTTTATTCCTAAATATCCCAAAAAAATTCGAGGTCGAGGGATTTAAAGTGATTTTTTGGCTAGTTGGCAGGGTCTGGGTTTTGTGTCTGGTTTTCTAAAAATAATTCCCGGAATATTTTAGAATATTTTTTGTTTTGAAAAAGACCTGACCCAGAACATAGGCATTTCTCCCTTGGGTTTTTTGGGCTCTATGCCCAGGATCTTATCTCTAGTACAGGCCCAAATTTATCTCTTCCAGTAACAAAATATAATCTATTTTTCTTTAAGGAATGTGATCGTCTTCGGGATGAAATATTGCCCAATCTTGGTGTCAGACTTGAAGACCACACAAAAGATACTCGATTAAAATTAGTCGATCGAGAAACTTTAATGCGTGAAAAGGAACAAAAAGAGGCTGAACTGCGTGAAAAAGAAGAAAAGAAAAGACTGTTGGAAAAAGAGAAGGAAGAAAAAAGAAAAATTAAAGAAGAAAAGAAGCAAAAACAAAGGGAAGCAGCTTCTAAAAATAAATCATAATAGAATAAGGTTGACCAGAATTTTTAATATTTTAATTTAGGCCGGACCTCAATTTATAAGATACTCCCACTCTGGGATGAGGAATACTTTAAAAATAACGCTATAAGAGGAAGTCGAAGGGAGTATCACTTCCTACCATATATGGAACTATTCTTTCAGTCTTTCACTTACATCCGTCTTCCTCTTTTAAAAATTCGGAAGAGCCCGCTCCTACTTACGCCCAGAAGCCTACCAAAATTTTAAAAAGGAACGTGTTGTAAACTGAGGTGTCTAATAAAGGGTGTATCTTATAGTGGGGCTTCGACTTATTTTTAGCTATGCGTCTACTATATGTATGTTCATATTGTTAACTTATCACAAAGATATTATTTTGAGTATTTGTTAATGTTGTAATTTATACAATCGGATAGTATTCCAAAAGAATTTCTGAACATCCTAACAAGACAAACGAAATATTCGATTGTACATATTTTGTGTATTCCAGCTAAATTCCACCTTTTTTGTTTTTTTAATTTAATTGGCAATCCCAGTTTTTATGGAATAAAAGCAGAGAATACTGAAAGAAGTTTTTTTTGTTAATTGAGTAACCTTTCAAAAAAAATTTTTTATTTTTATTTTATCAAAATTTCCCGAAAAAATTTTTTTTAAAGTCAAAGAAGAAAAACAAAACAATAACAAAACTATCAAAGTGTTGGGAGAGTATAAGCAATTTAGGCACATAGCCAGGACAATTTTTTGGAGGGAAATTTTCCAGGAGAAAATTTTTTCGAAAGAAATTCCCCTTCTTGGCTACATGCCCTAAAGCATTTAAATTTTAATTAAACAAATTTTTAACCTTCACATTTTTTAAAAAATCCAAAATTCCTCTCCTCTTTTCAATTTGAAAGTCTCAACAATTTTAACTGAAAAAAATTTTTAAAAAATTTCAAAAGAATTCAAATTTCCAAAAAAAAAACCTCCAATTGTGCCCCTTTAATCTGATCACAACTTTCAGCAATAAATCCATCCTTATTTTGAAAATTACACTCTTCTAACTTTAACGGCGTCCCAGTACTTTGCTCAATATTTTTATAATTGTCATTGAGCGATTTTGCCAGTAAAGAATCTTTGGGTGTTACAAAACAATAAACTAGTGCTTTGTCTGTTTCCAACAATTTCCCCTTAAAATTGAAAAAAAAATTTCTAACTAAAAAGAAAGGTATTACCTTTTTCCGCAACTTTTGTATTCTATTTGCCACTTCTCTAGAAAGTCCCATTGCTAATATATTTTCATCTTCACTTGTATTTATCATAACAACACACTGAAAATTAATTGGAAATTTTCTTAAAAAATTTTTCAAAAAATTTATAAAAAAATTCTCTTCTCAAGCAAACCTTTCCTTTAGTTGCCGTTTCCCATTGATTATCACCATCATTATCCTTCTCCTTGTTTGTAGTAAAGGAAACAGTCAATTCTTCACAAGACAATTCATGCCCCAAAACAACAATTTTTCCATCATCCAAAAATGTTTCCAATTCGTCCTCCGATATTTTATTCTTCACAGGAAATAGAAAAATTTTATAAAAATGTTTTCGAGAAATTTTTCTAAAAAAATTTTTCAAAAATTCTTTCGAACCCCCAAAAAATTTTTGAAATTTTTTTCGAGAAAAAAAATCAAAAGAAACCTTCAAATAATCTGTCACAGCTTTTTGATCCCCTTTTAAACGAGCACCAAGTAATCTAAAATTAGGCTCTGCTTTTAAATTAACACCATATTCTTGACGATTACTTGAAGTCGTTAATTTAATTACATTCATTTCGGAAAGTATATAATTCTCCAAAAGTTTGACATCTTCGAGAAATTGAGAATCTCTTTAAAAAAATTATTTTTAGGCAAAAAAGATTTTTAAAAAATTTATGGACTTAAAAATTGGAAAAAATCTAATAAAATATCTTTCCAGTCCTCAAAGGATTCGAACTTTTCAGAATTTCTGTAGGTAAACCAAAACCTAACCCACTACACTAAAATAATCAACACAGAGGATATTCAAGAAATTGAGAACCTTTGGCATTATTCTGTTAATTTTTAAGATTTTACAAATTTCTATTTTCCAAGGTAATCATTTAAAAAGTCTATAAGCATGCCCCTATAATAACTCCTTGCCTAAATAATCCCGTAAAAATATTTCCAAATAATACTTATAAAAAACTAAACCTGTTCACAACAATAACTTCCTTCAATGGATACTTAAAAATATTTAAAATATTTTTAAAAATTAAAAAGAGAAAAAAAAACCTTAACAGCAATAGCTTTTCTATCTCTTAACGTTCTTATAATTTCAATTATACTTCTCATTGCAGCCACTTGCCTTTCCAAATTTTCATCAATGAATTGGTCTTCAGGGATGGGTAGTTGAGTAAAATGGACAGAATCCTCGTTTTCTGAATCAGTCTGAAGAGAAAAATTTTTTTAGAAAAATTATTTATTAGCTAAAATCCCCGAAAAATTTTATTTCTGCAAAAAATATCAAAAAATTGTGTCCGCAAAATATTTGCGGACACAATTTTTTGTCCGCAAAATTTTGCGGACTTAACCATAAAATAATTTAATAAAAAGTTAACCAATTTTCTCAATTTCTGCCACATATATTCAGAGAAAAACGGAGTAAAAGGCGCCATCAGCCGAGTAATTTGTAGAATAACATGAACAACAGTTGACATTGCAAATAATTGATCTTCTTTAGAATTTTCTTTAGTTGTTCCTTTGATTCGACTTCGATTTAGACGAATATAAGTGTTTGTAAGTGTATCAAAATAATTTACAAGAGGAGAAACAACTGTATATAAACGATATTCTTTCATTTCTTTACTGACAAAAGCGACAAGGCTATTGGTAAAAGACAATATCCATTGATCCATTAAATTTGTAAAACCTTTTTTGTATAAAACAAATTGATTGCCTGATTCCTTTAAATGAGGAAAATTAATTTTTTAAATTTTTATTTAATAGGCAGAGTGGGAATCAGATAAAGAATTTGGAAAAAAATCCGCAAAAATTTTTGCAGACATGTCCGCAAGTAATTAAAATTCCTTCAAAAGAATTTTTTATTTGATAGCTTAAGGCAAAGATAAGTTTAAATTTTTAATGACCACAAATATTATTGCGGACATGTCCGCAAAAATATTTTGTTTAACTCATCAAAAATTCCCTCAAAAAATCCTTCAAAAATTTTCTTACCGCTTCATATTTATTAATAGCCAAACTAACAAATTTGTAAGCATTTAACCACGGACCAAGAACTTGTTTAACTACCTCAGCTACACCTTCCTCTTGAAAACGCAAATTTTCACCTCTTACAACAGGAGAATTAATTAAATAAAGTCGAAGAGCATCTGCCCCATATTTCTCAACAATTTCCATAGGATCAGGATAATTCTTTTTACTTTTAGACATTTTATTTCCATCTGAAGCTAATACTAAACCATTACAAATTAAATTTTTGAATGGTGGACGATTGAATAGAGCTGTTGAAATAACCAATAAAGTATAGAACCAACCACGAGTTTGGTCAATACCTAAAAAATAATTAGAAGTGAAAATTTATAGTTACTCCCGCTAATACGATGACTCTGGGATCAGATTGATTCGACGTATGAATGGAAGTATCTTGTTATCGGGGAGTCATATTAAAGGAATGATTAGAAAAGAGTGGTGTATTTTATCTCATCCTTATTTTCGTGCGGAACTCAAAAAAGGAACTCAACATCTCGCTTGTTCTAAAGTGTAATATATACGTTAATATATTAGCGGGATTCTACCGAATATTCAATTAGTTACGCAATGATAAAAGCAAAAATAAGCCTAGAAAAAACCTTCAGCAATAAAATCAGCAGGAAAATTATTTTCAAAAACTTCAGAATTTTCAAAAGGATAATGTTGCTGAGCATAAGGCATAGAGCCTGATTCAAACCAACAATCAAAAACTTCACAAACACGTTTCAAAGGTTCATTTCCTTTTATTTTTGAAGGAATTGTTAAATCATCGATACTGAAAAACGTTTTGAAAATTTCAAAAAAATTTTCAAAAAAAAACTTTTCTCGATGTAAATCAGTTATTTTAGTTCCAGTAAGCTCTTCAAGTTCTGCAATTGAACCAGGACAAACAATTTCTGTGTGATCCTCACTGACCCACAAATTGATTGGCGTTCCCCAGAAACGATTTCTACTGACAGCCCAGTCTCTTGCATCACGTAACCAATTAGCAAAACGTTTGTCTCGAACGAAGGAAGGGACCCTAAAAAATAAAAAAATTTTTTTAAACTTTTCAAAAAAATTTCAAAAAAAAATTTTTCAAGAAAAAATTTTTTTAGAAAATTAAAAAAAAAATTATATTAAAAAAACACAAACCATCTAGTCTTCTCATTATTCACCAATAATTGTTCAACAAGAGATTCCACTCTAATAAACCAAGATGGGACAGCTTTGTAAATTAAAGGAGTATGTGATCTATAACAAAATGGATAACCTTGAAAAAAATTTTTCAAATTTAGACGAAAACCCCAAACAAACTATGCTTGTATTGCTCCTGTTTTAATAATAAACCCTTTTCTTTCAACATTTTAATTATTTGTTTGTCAGCATCTTTTACATATAATCCTTTAAAGTCAACAACTTCATCTGTAAAAATTCCTTTTTCATTAACAGGGCAAGTCATCTCTGCATCTTTTGTAATAATTCCGTGTTCTAAACATGTTTTGTGGTCTTCCTAAACAGAAGTTATGTAAGAGATGAAAATAATTTGTGGAAAAAGAAAGTTGAGGAAAAGTCTGGGGTTTCGGGTATAGATTCAAGTTTTCTAAATTTTCTTCGGATCGAGGGGTTTCCAAAATTAATTTCAGAACGGGGATGAGCGGGTTGAAGAAAAAATAAGAGTTTCGAATATCGATCAAGCTTTCGAAATTAGTCTACTCGAAAAGAGAGAACCAAAAAATTTTAAATAACCTCTCCAAAATACGGCGACTGATGAACAATTCCCGTCCCCTGATCAGTTTTTACATAAGTATTTGTTACAACAACAAACACTTTCCTTCCAGCTTCTTTTAAATTCAAAAAATAGGGAAAGGGTGGAATATACTCCTTTCCAGCAAGTTCACTTCCTTTGATTGCCTCAATTATTTTATATAAATTTGCCGATTTGTAAAGTTCAGAAAGACGTTCTTTTAGCATAATGTATTCTTTTTGAGTTTTGACATCTGAAAAAAAAAAGAAATTATTGAGGTTTAAGTGATATTTTGGGGTAATTTAACCTCATGCCCCGGTTACGGGTCTGGTTTTGACTAACAGTTCGTGAGGTTCTCGTGTCCCAAAATTCCCCCAACCGACAACAAAAAGCCCAAGAAAAATAAATTAAAACAAACCCAAAATAACAGCATAAACAAGATTCGGATTTACACATAAAGCTAAATTGCTGGGTAAAGTCCAAGGAGTTGTAGTCCAAGCAACAAAAGAACGATTCGAATTTTCAACAAGGGGGAAAGCGACAAAAACTAGAAAAGGATTTAAGTTGATCCTTAAGGAAACTTCAAAAAAAACCTGACGGATCAACAACATCCTGATAATTTTGGCCAGCCTCAAAATTGGAAAGAGGAGTTGAACAGCCAGTAGAAAACGGCATAACTTTCACTCCGCGATAAACAAAATTTTTCTTGAAGAGTTGAGAAAAGACCCACCAAACAGATTCCATAAACCAACTTTTCAATTAAATAAATTTAAAATTAAAAAAAAATTTTACGGGTAAAGAGTTTTGTAGTCATTATCAAAATCTATCCAACGTCCAGTCCTCTCAACCATATGTTGCCATTCTTCAGCATATCTCATTACAATACCTCGACCTTAAAATTTCGTTTTTTTAATAGGAGATTTATTTATAAGAGGAGGAAGTGTTGGGGGTATATCCTTTGGGTGGAGGGATCTGCCGGGTTCTCATAATGGTCAGACTTTCCAAAGTTGTGTTTTATAGTGAGATTCGACTGTATATACCAGTGATGGGGGGTCAGATACTCAAAACTCGGCCACTTCTATCCGAACCACGGCGACTTTTCTTAATCCGACTTATCCATAACAAAAAATAAGATTAAAAAATAAACAAACATTTAGCATTGTAAACACCAATTCCCATATCCAAAACATCACTAGGCCCTTTGACGCCCAAAATTTTGTCCACTTCGTACTCCACAGGCAACCCATGCGTATCCCATCCAAAACGTCTTTCAACATAAAAGCCACTTTGATGTGCCCAACGAGTAACAATATCTTTTATTGTGCCTGTAAAATTGAGAGGATTTTGAGAGAACTTGAAGGTTAATTAAACCTGCTAAAATATGCCCATAATGTGGAAGTCCAGTAGCAAAAGGAGGGCCGTCATAGAATGTGTAATGAGGCTTTCCACGATTTCGACTGAAAAATTTGAACTAGAAAATTTAAAAAAAACAAACTCTAGAGAGGTTTGAAAGGTGTTTTTGTCTCTCCATTTTTGGAGAATTTTGCGTTCCTCTGCAGCAAAATCAATGTGGTCGGGAACAACTTCTAATCTCGGCTCATCTTGTTGTTTCATTAAAGCAAAGAAAGCTCTTTGGTAATAAATTGTCAAATCTTAAATAAAAAAATTAACTTTTACTTTGATGCTTTGGTCGGTCTCGACGAGAAAAAAAATTTTTAAGGGAGAAAAAATGAAAGGAGCAAATAATGGCAACGACAATTGGATACCGAAACAATAGGCGATCGAGACAAATTGTCTTAGCGGCTAAATAAGACAATTGGACATCGAGACAAGTGGGCATTTAATGTGTGTCCATTTGTCATTATCCAACGTCATTGTCTAATTGTCTTTGTGTCCAAATGTCTTTCCGTCCATTTGTCTTGCTGTCCATTTGTCTTTTGTCTAAATGTCTCAAAGTTCATTTGTCATAGCCCAGAAGATCACCAGATTTTTTTTGCTTTAAATGACTCTCGCCTTTTCATAATTTTTTTTGTTGGATGTACTTTGTAACTAAATAAGATAAACTCTGTTTGATTGACTGCTCCCTTTATCGATCCTCTCACTTTATTAAATTTTCATTTACTAATAAAAATTAAAATTTGAAGGATGTTAGTTAGAAATACCCTCAAAATTGCTCAAAATGACAAAAAATTGTGCCTCGAATTTATCAAAAGAAATTTGTCAATTACTTCAAAATTACAAGGAAATGGGTTTAATTTAGGTAAAAAACTGAAGGATTTTGGTTAAAAATTTTATTTTTTTAAGATTTTTCATCAGAACAAAAACAACTTCAACAAGCAGTGAGTAAATTCACTGCAGAAGAAATAATTCCCAAAGCTGCCCATTATGACCAGACAATGAAATTTCCTTGGGAAATAATTAAGAAGGCACATGCTAATGGGTTTATGAATGTTGATATACCTGCTGAATATGGTTTTCTTTTTAATTAGAATTTAGGGTTTTAGAGGGGGGGGGAGTTTGGTTCTTTGGGGACAAAATAATGGTTTGGCTGAGGGGCAGGAATCGAACCTTAGCCTTGCTGGCAGTATTTGCTAGGCTTCTCTCTCACACCTTTGCTCTACCGACTGAGCTAACTAGGCGACAACCTTTGCTTTCCCTTTTCCTTTTTTAAGGCGTTTTAAATGCTGCCGGATGACTCACCCTTACATACAGTTCACCATACGGACGATTCACCGTAAGGTGGTCAAGTGTCGTTTGGGCAAATTGAGCTAGTAATAACTGTCCCGACTAAACTTCAAAAGAATTTTGTTTTTTAGGAGGCCTTGACCTAGATTTGTTGAGCAACGTTCTTATCAGCGAAGCTATTGGTTATGGATGCACAGGAATTGGAACTGCCATTTTGGGCAATGATTTGGCTGCAACCCCAATTATTCTTGGGGGAAGTGAAGAAATAAAAAAGAAATATTTGGGGCAATTGATTGATGAACCTGTTATGGCTGTATGTTTTTTCTTTTATTTTTGAAGATTCTCTTTTAAGTCTTATTGTGTGACAGAACCAGGTGCCGGCTCTGATGTTTCCGGACTTAAAACGAAGGCAGTAAAGAAAGGAGATGACTGGGTGGTTAGTTTTTTGTTGTTTCCCCAAAAATCTGAAAAATCTTTTTTTGAAGATAAATGGCTCAAAAATGTGGATAACTAATGGTGGAGTCGCTTCATGGTTTTTTGTACTAGCTCGAACTGATCCGGACCCAAAGGCGCCGAGTGGAAAAGCATTTACTGCTTTTGTTGTGGATGGTGATGCTAAAGGGCTTTCTCGAGGGAAAAAGGTTTTTAAATTAATTTTTTGGAATTTTTCGAGTTTTTATTTGAAGGAAATAAATTTGGGTCAGCGCTGTTCTGACACTCGAGCAATTACTTTTGAGGATGTTGTGGTTTCTTCTAAAAATGTCATTGGAATACCTGGAGAAGGCTTCAAAATTGCAATGAAAACTTTTGACAAAACTCGACCAATTGTTGCTGCATTGGCTGTTGGACTTGCTTCTAGAGCTTTGGACGAAGCTGCAAAATATTCATTGGAAAGGAAAACTTTTGGAATGCCTATTGCTAACGTAAATATTTTTGATTTTTAATGCCTCTTGAGTTTCATGGCCATGGGTGGGATTTAACTGGGACCTGTTGTAGGATGTGACTGGGAGCGTGTTGTGATACCAAACCCCCAAAAGTGCCAAATTACCAAATAACAAGGGCGTAGCAAGGGATCGATTTCAGAAGTGGGCCTAAAATTTTTTCACTTTCCCAATTTCAGGGGGCTATAGCCCCCAGAAGCCCCCTGGCTACGCCCTTGCCAAATAATGGCGAAATACAAGTATGTATAGGTTTGTTTGTTTCAACAAGGGCGAAGGATATCCCAGCAAAATGGAAGTTGTTAACAATCCACATTTATTGGTAAATATTTAGGAGTCTTTTTGGGGGGTTTTGGTATAAGGCAATATACAGATTTGGTTATCTGAAATGAAAAACTTTTCAATTTTTAGCATCAAGGCGTCTCTTTCATGCTAGCAGATATGGCAATGGCTTTAGAACTCTCCCGTTTGATGACTTATAAAAGTGCCCAAGAAGTTGATCTTGGTCGTCCTGGTGCTTATTGGGCTTCAATAGCTAAATGTTTTGCTGCAGATACTGCAAACCAAACAGCTTCAAATGCTGTTCAGGTTTTTTGATTTTTATTACTCTTGAGCCTTTTTTCAAAAATAAAAATTTCTTTTATAGATATTTGGAGGAAATGGCTTCAACACAGAATTCCCAGTAGAAAAATTAATGAGGGATGCAAAAATCTTTCAAATTTATGAAGGTTACACAAATTTTTTGATTTTCATTTAATCAATATACCTATTTAAAGGTACCTCACAAATTCAACGTCTTGTTATATCTCGTCAATTGCTTCAAAGAGTTGCTCAGACGGGGACTTCAAGCGTTTAATTTTTTGGATTATTTTCGAAATTATTTTGCTAATAATTTGATTTTTGTGTTTTTAATCAATATTTTAATCCTTTGTATGTTTTTAAATACTGAATAAAAATTTCTAACATTATTTTATATTTAATTTTTGAATTAGTTATATTATCTATCAAACAGATATTTTTAAATTATATTTTATTTTGTATTTATTTTGTTCTGTAGATCGTTGACTTTATACACTTTAAAACAAGGAGAATTGTTAAAGTTTAAATTAGGCCTTTTCCCAGTAAATTAAATATTAAAAAATTTTATTTTCTTTAAAAAACTTCAAATTCCGAGAGAAAAACAATCTCGAAAAACAAGAATAAATTTATATAGAACAGTAATAAATTCTTACTTTTAAAGTTTCTTTAAAATTATACATTTTCGCTAATAATCCTCTCCTCGACTAACCACTTCTTTGCATGTTGGACGTAGAAGAATAGTATGTTCCCACTGTGCAGTATAACATCCTTTCTGAAAATTTTTCGTTCAATTTATAGCAACTTATAGATGTCTAACCCCCCTAATAGGATTTGAGACCCTATATAAAAATAAGGGATCCTTGTTTTCAGATTGGACCGAAGTTGACTTCTCTACCCGAACCCCTTCCCTTTGAAAGAAGGGAAAATTCATGAAGGGACAATTCTTTAAAGACAATTCTTTAAATCAAAAATTAACCTGATCACAAAGTGGTGGATAAGGTGTCACAATTCCTTTATCGCAAAGATCTTTTAATGACATCAAATATTTAGTTTCGCCCAAACGATCAATCCAACGCCGGCAGAAGGCTAATGTCCCAAAATTTTTGTTGATTAATGAGAGAAGTTTTTTGCTTCGAGCCAATCTAAAATTAAAGGAAAAATTTATTTTAATAAAAAAAATTCCAGAAAAAATAAACCTTAAAGGAACATGTTCATCATGCATTTCAAAATTCTTCATATAATGACTAACTTCCATATCATCATGGACATAACCTCTTCCAGTACTTCCAAAAGTCTCAATGGCAAAACTAAAATTTTTTTTAATTTTCCAAATTAAAAAAAAATTCTTCCTTACACTTCATTTTCCTCCATTTTTACTTGTTCTCCACCTTTAACAATTGGAACTGTCTTTCCAGCGTGTATGCGATAGGGCCCAATTGAATGACCTTAAAAGAGATTTTTAAAAATTAATTTTTAAAAAAAATTTAAAACCATTAAGATTTCTGATTGGTTTAATTGGATATGTTTTTCCATTTAATTCCAATTCGTATGAAGTCATTACCTAAAAATAATAAAATAATTTTGAAAATAATTTTAGAAATATATGTTGTAATTTTTTAAATAATCCTGAAATTTTATACATCTATTTTTGCTAGGTAACCAAAAAACTCTCTAAGGCACAGAAAAAACCATCCGACTAAATCATATCCCTTACGATACTTCCCCTTCTATCTAAAAAGCTAAACCCCTTTACAACAATATATTAGTCAAAAATTGACCCTCTTTTTTAAACCTCTTCAATAGCCTCGCCAATATCACAAAGTCGAACATCAATTCCAGCTTCACGAATTCCAGTTTCTGTAGCCTCTTTCACAGCATTTAGAAGAGTGTCGAATTTAGAATCGTATGTCAAAGTAAAAGCACAATCAATTATACGTCCATTTACGTGAGTTCCGTAATCGATCTTTTATTTGAACGAGTTTAAAAATTTCCATAAAAAATTCAAAAAAACCTTAACAACATCAGAAGGCCCCAAAACAGTATCATCCCCAGCATTTGGTGTGTAATGCGCTGCACAATGATTAATTGAACATCCAGTTGGGAAAGCAAGACCTGAAGCCAATCCATTCTCATTAATCATTCGACGACTGTGTGCTTCAAGACGCTCACTAAAAATTTCAAAAAAATTTTTGAAATTAAAAGCAAACTAAATATCAAAAAGCTTCATTCCCGGCTTTATCCACGATTTGACATATTTTCGTGTCTGTCTATGCGATTCTGCGGCTCTTCTAAAATCTTTATAAATGTCCTCATAACTGGTATCCAAAGCTTTTTTCTCTTCATTTGTAATGCGATTGATGGCGGTTCTGTCATCCATATTATAACGATATTCACAAATCTACAAATTATTTAAAATTTATTTTTGTGCCAAGGATAGGCGGAATCATACTCAAGCCCGCGGCCCGGAAGAATTTTACATCACTACCCCTTCATCTAGCTACGGACCTGATTATGCTTCTCCCCAAAATCCAGACCTCTTGATACACTCAGTCAGCTAAAGAAAAACCCCAATTCCTAATATATTGTTAGACCTACTAGACTTTTCTATTAAAGAAAAGGTTAAAAAATCGAGAATTATTCTTACTACTAGAAAGAGAACCAAAAGATTCAAAAAATTAACAAAAAAACCTGTCCGATAGGAAAATCCCCCTCAACAAATTGTTGATCTATCGGCTTCATTCCATTAATTTCAGCAGCCCAATTTTCCGGCAACATGTTTTTAATAACCCCATCAACAACCTCCTCACTTTCCTCAACAACCTTCTCATCAACTTCATTAGCCAAAACTTCCTTCTTTCCTTTCTTCTTCCCCTTTTGCTTTGAAGCTGCTTCATTCGATTTCATCTCAATATCCTTAAGGATTGAGTCAATATCGTCGACAGCATCTTAAAAAAATTTTTTAAGGTTTAAAAGGTTTTAAAGTTACCCGAAGTTTTGGCAGCAGACTTTTTTGCTTTAGGCATTGTAAAATTGTAGCTAATATCCAAAAGATTCTTAACTTGTTTACCTAGAAAATTAATACTAATTAGAAAATGCTTTTTTCAATGTTCCAAGTTTGAAGAAAAAAATAAACTTTACAAATAAAGTAAACAATACTCAAATTGGATCCAAATTTTTTAAATAGTATAGAAAACAATGAGAGTGTTAGGGAAAAAAAGAAAAAGAAAATGACATTTGCTCCCATATTTTTCGAATTGGTAACTTTTCTTAACGAAAGTTTATAGAAAGATATTGAGAAATATTATGTAATTTTGAGAGACTTTAGAGAAAAAGAGTTTTGTCTTTGTTGATTTTATTACCACGCCAATCGAGTACCAGTTACGTCTCTCATTTTAATTGTTCATTAGTAGGGTTGTCGGTTTCAAACCGAACCGAACCGAAAAACCGAAGATTTTCGGTTTGGTTTGTCGCTTCGGTTTCGGTTAACCGAAGAATTTGGTGAAACCGACAACCCTATTCATTAGGTTTTTATTGTTTCCGCTTATTGTCGCTTATTTTTAGATTTTAAAAATTTATGCAAAATCAACAACAAGACAACAAAAATAATTCTTATAAAGACTGTTTAGAGTGCAAATTAACAGTTTCAATAGGTTCTTTCTGTCTCGGATCTTGGATTGTTTACAACAGCTTATCCAAAAATAATTTCTCAATTCGTTCAAAGCCTTCTTTTGCTGTTGGATTGGCTTTTTACTACATTTCTATTTCGCGAATTTTTTACCTCCCTCCATTTAAAAGTTTAAAACCAGGCAACGAAAATTAAACATGGAAGAAGTAGAAACAATTATAACTGATGCAGATGAAGAAAAATTGAAAGCAAAGCTTTTAATCAACAAATATGAGGTAATTTTTAGTTTGTTGAGGTATCTGTGGCTTAGTTGATAGTGTCCTAGGCGTGGTCATCTTCCCTTGTTTTCTTCCTCTTACTTCTATTTTAAGGCCAAACGTCGCAAATTAATTGAAGAAGAAGAAAAGGCAAAATTAGAAGGATTGATCTCATCTGATGATTCAGACCCCGATGCAGACTCTTACATTTCAGCTAGACAGAGGAGAAGAGAGCAGGTTATTTTTGAGTTAATTTCTTTTAAGCTTCAATTTTTTAAGGAGCACAGACGCCTTTTGCTGAGGAATTTAATTCATTCAAAAGTAACAGAAGCACAAGCAGATAAAGACTTGCAAAGAGAAACTGAAGAATTTTTGGCTGCAAAACGAAGAAAAAAGGAAGAGGAGAAGAAATTGGAAGAGTCTAAGAAAAGTTTGCTGGAAAAGCATAATGAGTTGCTTCAACAAGAGCAAGGTTATCTTCTTGATTTTTGGGCGTTCTTTATTGATTTCTTACTGTAGTTGTTAGGTGCGGTGTGGTTAAGTCGGTAAACATTCACTCAACAATGAGGGGTCTGTTTGGGTTCGAGTCCCACCTCTTGCAATTGATTTTATTCTTACCGCTAATGTTTTCTTTGATCAAACAAAGTCGTATTCCTCAGAAAAAAAATTTTTTAATAAAAATCCCCCGATAAATGCTCTATTTATTAAACAATTTTCTATTTAGACGATGATCGAGAAGATGACGAAAAGAGACGCGAAGAGGAAGACAAAATTCTTCAAAGTGTTACGCAGACAAGTGCTCTTGCTACGGTTTTGTTTTTGTAATTTTTTCATTTCTAAACTTCATAATTTAGGTTGCAGAAATTGCAAAGGGTGTTAAATACACAGAATCTATAAAAACATCTTGGAGGCCACCTAGACACATTCGCAACCAAACAGAAGATGACTGGGACAAATTTAGAAGGGAAAAGGGAATTCAAGTAGAAGGTGAAGACTGCCCACCAGCTATTGGAAGTTTTTTGGTTTGTTTTTTTATATTTTTGTAAGAGCAGTGGGTACTTTTTGGATACTCTCCTCCCCTAGTTTGAGTCTCTTTTATTGTTATTCAAAATAGTAGGGCGGGATATACAAAAGGTACCGGGCAGTTTTATTATCTTTCTTTTTGTATATAGGGCTACTTTTCGGTAACTCCCATAAATATTTTTTTGACTAAATCTCTGATTTCCCTAGATTTATTTTAAAAAGTATTTTAAATGTTTAATAAAAAATAAATATCCTTAAGAATCCTGTAAACGTTTCAACCTTCAAAATATATTTTAAAAATTACCTAACTAAAAATTTTTTTTAATTTTTAAGGAAATGAAATTGCCTTCTTCAATCATTCATTTACTCAAAGAAAAGAAAATTTATATTCCAACAGGCATTCAAATGCAAGGAATTCCAGTTGGATTAAGTGGACGTGATATGATTGGAATTGCTTCAACAGGATCTGGAAAGACGCTAACATTTGTTATTCCAATAATAATGTTTGCTTTGGAACAAGAAATTGCTTTAAGATTTAAAAAAGGAGAAGGGCCTTATGGTTTAATTATTGTCCCGTCAAGAGAATTGGCAAAACAAATTTCTGATGTTATTCAATGGATTTGTGATTCTTTGCCAAATTGTGATTTTCCTGAAATTAGAGTTGGGTTGTCTATTGGTGGATTTCCTATTAAAGACCAAGCAAGAGTTTTTGAAAGGTTTGTATTTTATTTTAAATTTTTTTTGATTTTCTATTACTTTTCTAGCCCCCCCCCTACTCTCCATTTTCCTTTTCTTCTTCCTTCTTTTCCTTTCTTTTCCTCCTTTTAGAGAGAATAATGGTAAAAATTAAGCTTTAAGACGGGGGGAACTAACTAAAAACTGAGGGAATAATGAAAAATATCAACAAACTAAAAAGTATTTTTAGAGGTGTTCATATAGCTGTAGCTACTCCTGGTCGTCTTTCTGATATGTTAAACAAAAAGATTTTGAACTTACAAGTTTGTCGCTATCTGGTTCTTGATGAGGCGGACAGAATGTTGGATATGGGATTTGAAGAAGAATTGCGTTCAATCTTTTCTTATTTTAAGGTTTAATTTTTTTTGATTAATAGAAAATTTTTTTATTGGGATATTTTGTCACTTTTTTTTGGAGGGTGACAAAATATCCCAACTCGCCAAAAAAATTTTAATTTCAAGAAAGATTTTTCTTTTTCTAGGGACAACGTCAAACTCTTCTATTTTCAGCAACTATGCCAAAGAAAATTCAAAATTTTGCAAAATCTACACTTGTTCGTGCTATTGTTGTAAATGTTGGAAGAGCTGGAGCTGGTTTTTAATTTTCTAAATTAAAAAAAAAATTTTTTTCTAGCTTCCTTAAATGTTGTTCAAGAATTTGAATATGTTAGAAGTGATGAAAAATTAGTAAAAATTCTCAATTGTTTGCAAAAAACACCTCCAAGAGTTTTAATTTTTGCTGAAAAGAAAGCTGATGTTGATCATATTTGTGAATATTTATTGGTAAAAGGAATTGAAGTTGCTTCAATACATGGAGGAAAAGGTTTGGTTTTTTTAAAATTACAATTGGACCTTACTACAAGATTCGAACACATTAATTTAAGAGACATTTTTAATTTGGTTAAGCTCAGGGGCAATGATGCTCTTTCCCTTACCTAGTGTCTAGCAAGGGCGTAGCCAGGGGGTCGATTTCATGGAGGGCTAGAATAGGGTGGGCGCCAAAATTTTAGCGTTTTGAACGCTGATTTTATTGTACACATATTTTTTTCAGCGTCGCAGGCGACGCTGAAAAAATATATCTATGGATCATTTGGGTCTGATGGATCTTTGATACGCCCTTGGTGTCTAGCCAAATTTTTATTTATGAAATGTGTCATAAATAGAAGGGAATTTAAAATGGAATCCGAGTCTATATGATTCAGAAAATAATCTATATTCCCTTTTTTAGATCAAAAAGATAGACATTCGGGAGTTGATGCTTTTAGACGTGGAGAAAAAGATGTTTTAATTGCTACAGGTTTTTTTTAGATTTTTAAAGATTAAAACTATAAATAATTTTTTAAAGATGTTGCATCAAAAGGATTAGACTTTGAAAATATTCAACATGTAATTAATTTTGATATGCCTGAAGACATTGAAAATTATGGTTATTTTTTTTATTTTTTATTGGGGGTTTATCCTCCATTGTCGAACCTCACTCATTCTTCACAATAGAGTGAGAAATATCCCGCTAAACCATAGTGGTAACTTCTTAGTGTGGGTGAATATTTTCGACGGAAATTATAAAATACGAGCGTTTAGGTGCCGCTTCGCGGCACCTAAACGCTCGTATATTAGTATTTTAAATTATTAAATATTCAAAATTTAAATTTTTTGGTTTTTTAAGTAGTAGTATTACCTATATACTATACTATCTTTTTTGTAACAAAATGCTACCTTATCTCTTTAAATCAACTGATAACCCTAAATCCCTCGTAATCCCTCAAATTACTATACATATTCTCAAATTCCTTGATAGCAGGGGTGTGCCGAAACGAATTTAAAAAAGCGGAACGCGAAATTAAATTTAAAATGTGAAACGCGAAACGCGTAAGGCGAAAGTCCAAAAAAGGCGAAACGCGAAACACGAAATTCTTAAAATTTTTCCGATATGATGAGAAAACTCTAAAGATCTGTCAACTCAGCGCTTTGTTGCTAATCACAGCTTCAACTGACTCTAGAATTTCGATGGGCATCCGAGATATATATCAACGGATTTGAGGGAATATCAGTCATAGGCCAGGTTCCATCCTTTATTTTATATCATATATTTTAGGATATTCTAAAGTCTGTACCTCGCTTCCAAAACATTTCCGTAGAATAGAAGTGTAATTTTGTTGGATTTTCGTTTTGGGATTCGGGTGGAGAAAGAGAGACCGCAAAAATATTTGCAAAAAGGCATTTTTTGCTGCATTCAAATCCTTTCATTCTCTTTCAGATGAATGGTAGAAAAGTTTGGCGCAATAAAGGTAAAGGGCCTTGGATTTCAACTGAAGCAGAGAGGAGCATTTCCCTCTTAAATGCCCGATTTCCATTATAAACACCCTGTTCGATGATATTATCATCTTTATACACATAATCCCCCTTGATTTACATAAATCGCCAATATTAACTCTTTATTCCCGAAGACCGGTATCTTTTCAAAAGCCAAGATATATGGCACAAAAAATTAAATATTCTAATCCCTCATAGCACTTCAATTGAGGACTTAACTGCCAAATATCAATATTTCACTTTTAATCCTCCAAAACATTAATATTCCTCTTAAGCCCTCGCAAATCCTGTTTTCTACTTAACACCACCAAACCCTCAGAATCCCGCTTACTCCGCAAGTCGTCAGATATTCCTCTTATTTCTTCCCTAAAATCCCACAATATTCCTTATAATCTCTTAAATCCACTGTGTTTGGGTCCTTTAATGTTGTTCCATTAAAGGTAGATAGTTGGGATAAAATGGCAGCGGTTAATTTTCGTCAAAAAAACATTTTGCGATACCTTTTACACTCCTATATTATTCATTTATCAAAACCACGGGAAAACTTTTTATTTTCCCAGAACACTGATATCAGTTTTTATCCCCAACATTCTATGATTTTCATCTTAATCATCTTAATAACTCCAATCCTCCGTTTTTTCAAATAATATTACTGTTAATAACTTTTTTATCCTAACCATCCCTGATTCCACAATTTCTCAAAGTCCCAGATATCACTCTTTATTCTCAAAATAGGGGTTATAGTTTATATTAACATTTATCTTCTATTCTCACCCTTTCATCTGGCCCTATTCCTCAATTTCTAGAGTTTTCACCCTCATTTTATTACTCCTAACATTATATCCTATTAATCCTTGAAATCCACGATATATTTGAACCCTCAAATGTCCTACGCACATTTTAGACGTCACTTACAATGTTGCAACATAATTCCCTAAAATCACCGATATAATTTTTTCCGACTGAAATCTCTGCATTTCGTTTCACAGTTGTGAAACGAAATTGAGATATTGAGATTTCACATTTTGAGATATTTTCGTTTACGTTTTCTTTATTTGAAAATTTGCACCAGAAAGGTATTAGGTAATATTATTAATACTCTGAAACTACCTCTGCATATTAATACTCAAAGATTTCTCGTTATCTTTGTTAATCCTTTAATCACCCGATATCTCTCTTAATCCCTAAAATTCCTTGATATCTCAGTTATTCATAGAATCCACCTAATTTTCTTGATCTCCCGAAACCCCGAATGTCTTTGCAGAACATTTCCATGCTACGCGACGGCCGTGCTCGCTTCGCTCGCGGCGGCCGGCGTCTCAAAATCTTCACGATGAATTTGTCTTTTAATTAGTTCCTTTGATTTCAGAACCAAAAATTTTTTGATCGGTTTGCACCAGGGTTGCCGCCCGAAACCCGATACCCGAAACCCGAAACCCGGCCTTTTTTTGTACCCGAAACCCGATACCCGAAAAGAAAATTTTCCAACCCGAAACCCGAAACCCGTACCCGATATTTTTTCCAACCCGAAACCCGTGACCCGAAATTGGTTAAAACCCGAAATTTATACCCGAAAACTTAGCCTTACCCGATTTTTTAAAATAAATTTATAGAAAGAGAAAGAAGGAAAAGGGAAAGAAATATTTATAATTTCTTTAATTTTTCATTATGTTGATCGGTGGTTGAGTGTGTAAGGTGACTGGCTCGATATTTTCTGGGGTGGGTTCGAGTCCAGGCCTGGAAATAAGGCCTAAAAAATTTTTCTTTTAAAAAATAAATGCCTTTAAGCTTTGATTTTCATTTTAGATTTTTAATTTATTTTTTTAAATATTTTAAGCTTGAAAGAGCATTAAAAATTTTAATTTAGTCAAGAATTTTGCAAAATTTTCGCCTGCGGCGCATAAAATTAAGAGTTCTAAGTTCATGATCAATTAAACTTAAATAAAAATTTTTGCCTGCGGTTCTGACAATTGAATTCTTTCACCTAAGACCTTAAAAATTCTCAAAATTTTCGCCTCCGGCGCAAAAAATGGAAGAAATCTGGCTTAAGGACCTCCAAAATTTCAAAATTTTCGCCTGCGGCGCTAAAAACGGGAGAAATTTGGAGGCTTTTATGGAGATAAGGTGGAGGGATATTAGCACATAGTGGGATTTTATCAAGGTGGGATTTTACCAATATAGTGGGATTTTACCAAGATATCCCTCTTAATCCCCAAATCCCACAATGTTTTAATCTCTTCAAATTTGCTCCTCTCTATATCACCCAAAATCCTATTATGCAATATAGCTTGCCTCCTTACAATTTAGTTCACCAATAGCCGAACACCCGAAAATAACCCGAATTTTTCGCCAAACCCGAAACCCGTACCCGAAATTTTTGCCAACCCGAAACCCGATACCCGAAATGAAAATTTTATAACCCGAAACCCGTACCCGATATTTTTGCCAACCCGAAACCCGTGACCCGAAATGAAAACGCTCCAACCCGATACCCGAAACCCGTACCCGAAAATTTTTTGTACCCGCGGCAACCCTGGTTTGCACTGATCTTTGCCTCTCACTTAATGGCCTACAATGACACTAACCATTTGCCGGACCCAAAGTGTTCGCACTTTAAGTTTATATTATTTAGACTCTCATACGCGATTTTTAAGCTTTGGCTTCTACCGTAACTTATTTCCTTTTTCAGAAAATTCAAAATTTTTGTCCCTTAATTTGTTCAAATCCATATTACTAAATAAACAAATAACATTTGTCTTTTGTTTTATTTTTCCTTTTTGTTTTTTGTTCTTTTACTTTAGTTCGGCTTTTGTACATGTTTAACACTTTAGCCCTTTTGTACTTTAAAAGCAGTTTGGTCCTTTGTACTGTTAAAGCAGTTAGGTCTTTTGTACTTTTAATGCGGCTAGGTCTTTTGTACTTTTTAAGCAGTTAGGTTTTTTGTACTTTTAATGCGGATAGGTCTTTTGTACTTTTAAAACAGTTAGGTCTTTTGAACGCCTTTGTTTATGAACCATTTTGTCTAGGCACTCGATGTTTACATTTAAAATTTTGAAAGAGATAGACGCTAATCTTTAATTCTCTTTCATATATTATTTTCTTTTTTTTGTTGTCCTTTTAGTGTTTACTATTTTAGAAAACTTTTCGTTTCAATAAAAATTCACTTTTTAAGAATGAAAATTTGTAAACAAAAAGTATTAACTTAGTATAGTTAATTTCCCACTAAACGGGTTCGAACCCTCTCCATTATTAGAGTGAGCACTATCCCACTACACCAAAGTGGAAACTTCTTTCAATTGTCGCGTATTTTGTTCGATCGATAATTGTAGCAAGGGCGTAGCCAGGGGTCGATTTCGGGGGGCGGGGCTAACACTGGGTGGGCGCCAAATTTTTGGCGTTTACCTTGGCGTTCCGGACGCAAATTTTTTTGTTCATAAATTTTCATCTTTTCTGCGCCACAGGCGAAAATTTTTTGAATTTTAGAAGGCCGTAGGCCAAAAAAATTCACTTTTTTAGCGCCGCAGGCGAAAATTTTGAGGATTTTGGAGCTCAAGAAGCCAGATTTCTTCCATTTTTTGCGCCGCAGGCGAAAATTTTGAGGATTTTGGAGCTCAAGAAGCCAGATTTCTTCCATTTTTTGCGCCGCAGGCGAAAATTTTTTTAAATTTGAGGTTGTAGGCGAAAAAACTTC
This sequence comes from Meloidogyne incognita, assembly GCA_036172945.1. Taxonomy (NCBI): domain Eukaryota; kingdom Metazoa; phylum Nematoda; class Chromadorea; order Rhabditida; family Meloidogynidae; genus Meloidogyne; species Meloidogyne incognita. Next base: position 2,720,710 of record JARQAC010000037.1, read on the forward strand.
ACTTTTTCGGCGTCGCAGGCGCCTTGGCTACGCCCTTGAATTGTAGGGCTGGGAAATCTGGGTCCAGATTTTAATTTTGAAAATTCTGGCGGAATTTCTCTTTTGGCATAATTTTCAAAATTTTAAATCCAAATTCTTTATAAAATAATCTTTTCTAGTTTTCTAAATTAAAATTCTTTTCTTTTCTAGTTCACCGTATTGGACGTACAGGAAGACGACTAGGTAAATGTGGTATTGCAACAACATTTATAAATAGAAAAGCAGGTTTTTAAATATTTTTTAAGCTTTAAAAAAAATTTTATTTTTTCTTTAAAGATATTTCTGTGCTTCTCGATTTGAAACATTTACTTATCGAAGCAGGACAACCTTTACCAGCATTTTTAAAACAATTGGCTGGGGAGGATGAAGAAAAAGAAAAACTTGATGCTGCTATTATGCCTAAAGAAGAGAAAAATGTTGTTGATGATGCAGATAAGGGATGCTCTTATTGCTCTGGTTTGGGACACAGAATTACAAATTGTCCAAAATTGGAAAGTGCAAGGTCAAAAACTGCTTCAAATTTAATGCAAAAGAGAACAGAATTTTCTGGGCATGAAGGCCTTTGATTGATTGAATGTTTGTTTTTTTTTCGTCGTTATTTTTTATTTTTCAAAAAATTTTTTTATGATTTCAGCTGAATTAAAGATATCATGACTCCGAAATAACATAATTTGGGTTCCAGTTACGTAGCCGAGGCATGATATTGATATTTTTAAATTTAGGAAGGCAGGCAGAAAAATTCACTTTTATGATCATCCCTCCTCCCATATATTTAAAAATTCCATCATTGGGGTGTAAAATATTGCATTTTTGCGTGCCAAAAGATGAAAATCATGCAAACGCACGCCAAAACGCCATGGTTCACAGTCGTTTTTCTCACTGTTAACTCCGCAGTTTCTCAATGTGGAGTTAGCCATGCGGAGAGTTTCTCAATGTGGAGTTAGCTATGCGGAGAGTTTCTCAATGTGGAGTTAGCTATGCGGAGAGTTTCTCAATGTGGAGTTAGCTATGCGGAGAGTTTCTCAATGTGGAGTTAGCTATGCGGAGAGTTTCTCAATGTGGAGTTAGCTATGCGGAGAGTTTCTCAATGTGGAGTTGGCTCAGCATTGTTTCTCAATGTGGAGTTAGCTATGCGGAGAGTTTCTCAATGTAGAGTTGGCTCAGCAGAGTTTCTCAATGTAGAGTTGGCTCAGCAGAGTTTCTCAATGTAGAGTTGGCTCAGCAGAGTTTCTCAATGTAGAGTTGGCTCAGCAGAGTTTCTCAATGTGGAGTTAACAGTGAGAAAAACGACTGTGAACCATGGCGTTTTGGCGTGCGTTTGCATGATTTTCATCTTTTGGCACGCAAAAATGCAATATTTTACACCCCCAATGATGGAATTTTTTAAATATATGGGAGGAGGGATGATCATAAAAGGGAATTTTTCTGCCTGCCTTCCTAAACTTAAAAATATCAATATCATGCTCGGCTACGTAACTGGAACCCAAATTATATTATTTCGGAGTCATGATATCTTTTAATTCAGCTGATCTTCCCGATATATGTGTCAAATCCACCTGCTCTTTTCTTTAGTCTCTTGATACCATAAATCCTCCGATATACTTAACTTTCGGATTTTACGCATTGTCCGGGCATGTGTTTTTTGTAATCTTTTGGAAAATTTAACAAGTCTGATTTGATAGAAGAATTGTAAAAAGAAAATATGTATTAGAGAAAAAATGAGTATCGTAAGTTTTGGTTGGTTCAGGACTAGCTTTGAGAGCGAACTGGCAAAAATGCAAAATCTTGGATTGATCCAACATTGATCCGACATCGATAGGTTTGATTTTATCGATTATCTATTTTATTGTTTAGTAATAACTTTTGAAAAGTAAAACATTCGAAATAAACCGGTTGGGGTCGCTAGAGTGCTGCCACTAGAGAGCGGGCACTAGAGAGCTGAGCCACTAGAGAGCTGAGCCACTAGAGAGCGGGGCACTAGAGTGCCAATAGTATAAAACCTAAAAATGTTTTTAAGAAATAACAATGTTCCAACTACAGACTACTGTTGTTCCAACTACAGAGGAAGGTTGTTCCAATGACGGGGGAAGCTTGTTCCAATAACGGGGGAGGTTATTCTAATGACGGGGAGTTTGTTCAAATGATGTGGGTGGTTGTCTCTCTAGTGCCCGCTCTCTAGTGGCAGCACTCTAGTGGCCCGTTCCGAAATAAATATCTGTACAATATTCAGTAATTCGTATTAAACTTGCACTCAACCGTCCTTAATTTTTTAATGGATAAAGTGTCATTTATTTGGCACATGATACATTACGCCACAATTTGCAAAATTTTAAATGGTTACGATATTTCACTAAAATTACGCTAAAAGTGATTCTCTTGAGATAAAATGTCATTTATTTGAAGCACACTACAATACACCAAAATTATGCTATCTTCTAAATTGTGAATAAATCTCAAAGTTCCCATAAAAATTCATTTTTATGGATTTTTTTGACAAAATAAACGGCTTTTTTGTTGTTTATCAACATTTTGAAGAATAAAATGTTAAAAAAATTTAAAGCTTATTCTATTCTGATTTCTTAAGTCTGATTTTACATTCATCTTTTGTTTTCTACTTCTGATACAGTAACCAGCTCGTTCTCAAAATGGGGCACTGAACCGATTACGAACGTCTAGTTTGATACATAGGAGACGAAATGGTACAGAGGAGAAATCCGACAAAATGGAACATAGGAGAAATCCGACAAAATGGTACATAGGGAAATCCGACAAAATGGAAAATTGGAGAAGTCCGACAAAATGGAACATAGGAGAAGGCCGACAAAATGGTACATAGGGAAATCCGACAAAATGGAAAATTGGAGAAGTCCGACAAAATGGAAAATTGGAGAAGTCCGACAAAATGGTACATAGGAGAAACCGACAAAATGGTATATAAAGAAGGGCCGACAAAATGGAGCATAGGACAAAATAGTATCTATTTCTCGAAGCCTGTCATTTTTATATTTTGTATTATGTCAAATTTGGCAAAAAATAATAAAACAATTTAACCAAGGTCTCGTGTTCACAAAGCTAAAAAAGATAAACATCTCTTAACACATTTGGTGGTTTTATTTTAAAAAAAAAATAATAATATATATATTCCACCATGCTAAATAAAAAAATTAACGAATTTTGAAAAAAAAAGTTGAAATATATAAGATGTCTGGTTTTTAAAGAAAAATAAAAATCTAACAAATCTAAACAAAGAAAATTTCTAAAAAGAAAATAAAAAGAGGATCGGCAAAATGAGATGGAGAAGGGAGGCAAATTTATAAAAGATACATATAATAAAAAAATAAAATTAATTAGTAAGAATAAAAACTACACAAAAAACAAGACAGATGATAGAAACACAGCAAAAAAAAATAAAATTATAATTTTTCTTAAATTCGGTGGCCACTTGTTTTTTTTTTCAAAAAAAATTTTCAAAAATTTTAAAATTTTTTTGTACAACTCAGGTCTCTAAAACCCAAAAAAAAATTTTTTTTTAGGTACAAGTGGTCACTCTTTAAAAGAAATCTTTTTAAATAATACAGGTATCCCTCTTTAGAGAAAAAGGGACAATTAAAATGAGGAAAAAAATTTAAACGGAAAAAATAAAAATTAGAGAAAAGGGGACGGAGAAAAAATTAGAAAAATGAAAAAAAAATTCTTAGAAAAATGGGCACTAAAAAATTTTTTGTTATCAAAATTAAAAAAAAAAGACGGCGGCCAAAAGCCAATTTCTAGTTTTTGTTGGCAGAGAAGAAAAAATTAATATTTATATAAATTGTTTAGAAACCCTCATCCCAGCCGCTGAAAATTAAAAGAAAATTATATTTAATTTAAAAATTTTTATTTTTCGTACCTAAACTCGTCTGGGGGAATGTCCTCATCCGGTGGGTAATTGTCAAAGTTGGAAACGTCTGCTGGATTGCTGACTTTCTGAAAAATATTTTTTTATATTTTTAAGGTGTCTAAAAAATTTTTTAGAAAAAATTTTGAAAAAATTTCGGAAATTTTTTTTCAAAAAATTTTACAAAAATTTTTTGAAAAAATTAAAAAAAATTTTTGAACATATTTTCTGAACTCTAACTTTGCATAGTTAGAGTTCAATTATATCAGAAAATATAATTTTGAACATGTTTTCTGAACATAGTTCAAAAATTCCGGGAAAAATTTTTTTCAAAATTTTTATTATAAGAAAATTATCCAAAACCCACAGGTATAATTGGCGGTTTCAACGTCCTCGTTCTAAGCCCCTCCCAATCAAAGCCCATAAACCATCTATGTTTCCGTATATCATTAACACCTCCACTCCCGGAACCAAGCCTTTCTGCTGGGTTATCTCTACAAAGTTTTTTAACGAGTGCTGTAGCTGTTTTGCCAATTCTTCTGTTTGGGATTTCTAGAGCATCTATTCCCTTAAAAAGAGAAAAAATTATTTTTAAATTAAAGAAAATTTGAACATGAAAATTATTTTATTTAACAGGAGTGATCAGACCATCCTACGCAAAGTTAGAGTATCAAATCACGACTCCACGCATTTAATTGACTACAACTTTTAGTAGAATGATCTGATCAAAGCAGTCCTGGTAGCTAAAATAATCTTCACATCAAGAACTTTCGATTGGTATATAAATTATTTAAACTTGTTATGAATCAAAAAGGTTATGACTAAAAATATTATAGCCTAGAGAGTGAAACGATGATTCGGTGAAACGTCCCCTCTACCGTGCCAAAAAATTTTCAATTTCGTTTCAGAGAAAAACCAAACAAAAACTAAACGAAGGAAAGAGAAAAAACATCTTCACCTTCAATATAAGCGTGTAAGTCTTCATTGGATCAGATGCTTGGAAGGGAGGTCTGCCCAACATTAATTCACATATATAAATTCCCAAAGCCCAATAATCTGCTGCTTGATCATGTCCTTTATTTAAAATAATTTCTGGAGAAACATATTCTGGTGTTCCACAGAAAGTCCAAGTTTTCCTTCCACTTGCCAATTTTTTAGCAAAACCAAAATCAACAATTTTAAGGTAACCAGAGGTTGCTAAATAAAAATTTTTTAATTTTTTATTGAACTACGATCAAAATCCTCATTATAAGATAGCCACTATGGGTGCTGGAAAGATGGTATATAGCTTATAATGAAGGGTATCTTAAAATAGTAGAGGGTATCACTTAGACAGCATTCCCCTTCAAGTGTCAAGCCAAACTAAAAATCAAAGCATCTATATCGAGGCGTACCTAATACAGAGGTTATCTTATATTGACAGGTATCTTATAGTGAGGGTAGGCTGTTATTTAAACAAACTTTCTAATTTAAACTCACTTAAAAGACAATTTTCAGGCTTCAAATCTCTATAAACGATATTCCTTCTATGCAAAAATTCTAATCCTTCCAAAACACAGGCTACATAAAACCGAGCTGTGTAATCATCAAAATGTCCACGATCACGAAGTGTTGTCTTAAAAGAAGTCTGTTTGTCCGTTTGTTCGCAAAAATTTTTTTGTCCGCAAAAAATTTTTTGTCCGCAATATTAGTCCGCAAAAATAAAAATCATTTCTTACCCAAAGTTCTCCACCCAAACAAGCTTCTAGCAACATATAAACATATTTTGAATCTCTAAATGTTTTGTAAAGCCTAACAATCCAATCAGAACGTGTTTCAAGCATTATATTACGTTCAGCAAAAATATGTTCTTGTTGTCTTGTATCCACAATATGTTTTTTCTTTAATGCTTTTAATGCAAATGTTCGACTTTTGTCAGCATTTATACAAACCTTTTAATTAAAATATTTCTTTAAATTCCAATTTATTGAAAAATTAAACGTGAAAGACCATTTCAGAATTGAAGTTTCAGTCGTCTCAAGGCCCTATTTTGGGTCATAACTTTTTTGATTCTTAACCAATTTAAATAATTTATATACCAATCGAAAGCTCTGAATGTGAGGATTATTTAAGCTAATAAGATTGAATTGATCAGATCACTCTACTTAAAGTTGTAGCCGGACAAGTGTGCGCAATCATGATTTTTGAGCGTTTATTCGGTTGTAACTTTAGGTAGGATGATCTGATCAAGGTATTCCCGCTAAATAAAATAATCCTCACATTGTGAGCTTTCGATTGGAATATAAATTATTTAAATCGGTTAAGGATCAAAAAAGTTATGAACCAAAATACGACCTCGAGGAAGGCAATATATTGGGCCTTTCTAAGGCTAAAGCCCAGAAATAATTTTTTAAATTATTATTGAAAATTCTTCTCACCAATTCAACACGTCCAAAACCACCCACTCCAAGCGTAGCAATTCTTTTTAATTGTCTCAACTGTAACTGTACAAATTCGTCTTCAATTTCAGATTTTGGAGGGCTAGGAGCTTCTGGGGGCCTTCCCCCATCAATTAAAGTTCTGGCAGAGGAAAGTGTTGACCTTCTCTGTAAATCCCCGTAATCCTTGTTCCTCAAGGCATCCAAATCTCCAATTAATTTTAAAAAACTTTCTCTATCCAAAGTTAATACTTCCACGCCTGGAGGCATTGCAATAACGTTAGCGGTACGTACTTCTTCTCCTATAAAGTAAAATAAATTAATTATTAGAAATTCTGATTTTTTAAAAACAAAATTCTGATTTTTAAAGGAAAAAATTCTGAGTATTTAAAGATAAATATTTTTATTTCTATAATGTGGATTCTGATAAAAATTCTGATTTTAAAAATTCTGATAGTACATTTGATAAGCATTTAAAAAAATCAGAATTAAATTCAGAAAATAAATGTAGTATAAAATAAATAAAATACCCAAATAAATAAATTTAAAATAATAATAAATTTTTAAATTTATTTAATAGTCTCGTTATTTAAATATAATATATAATCTCTCTTATAAATATAAAACACAAACTTGAAAAATTTAAATTTCAAAAAATAAAAAAATCCTCCCTCCATCAATCTCTTTCCCCCCCTCCCACCCTCCCCAGTATATTTAACAGACAATTAAAAAAATAATTATTTTTCTCCTAAATTCTATTTATTGTTTATTAGACTTTTTGATAATGTTTGTGTGTGTGTTTTATATTTTAAAAAAATAAAAAAAATTTTTTAAACTCATGTTTGCTTGTTTAAGTTATGTACTAGACACACTAAACACTTTTTGTTTATTTATTTTAATATAATTTATTTGAATAATAAATTATAGTAAAAAGAAAAAAAGTGTAAATCCGCCGCAAAAATTATATTAAAAAAATTATCATTTTGTTAAAGTTCAGAAAATTTTTTTTAATCTCTCATCATTTCCGGTAGAGAGGGAGAGGAGGTTAAATGATTGGGTTATTAAATTTTTTAATTAAAAAAAAATTTTTTTAAAGGAAAGACGACTCGGGAAAACGCCAAAAAATTCAAAAAAAATTCAAAAAAATTTTCTGAAGTTAAGGGAAGAGAAGGGCACTACCTAGAAAAATCTCTAAATTTTTCAAAAAAAATTTTTCTAAAAATGGGGAGATGAAACACAACCCGGAAACCCTCAAAAATTTCCTAAAAAATTCAAAAAATATATAAAAAATTTTACGTGGGAGGGGGGGGGGACAACAGCCCGGAAAATTTCAAAAAAATTTAAAAATTTTATTAAATAAAAATTAATTTCATACCTAACAACGCCTTTTCACCAAAAAAGTCTCCTTGTTTCAATATTCGAATTTCATGTGGATCTTGTTCTCCTTCAATAGATTGTGTGACACGTACTTGACCGTTGTTAATAACAAAGAAAGTATCGCCCTTTTCCCCTTCTCTAATTATATAATGACCAGCAGCATAATAATCCTTTAAAATTAAAAAATTTAGAAAAAAATGCCGAATTTGCCCTCAGGCAAAATTAATTTAAAAAATAATTTTTGCGAGAACCCGTCAGAGGTTTTTCTAAATATTCCTTTGAAGTCTAGTTAACATTAAAGTAATAAATTTTGAAGAGAAATTTTTAATTTTCTTTGCTTAAAAGTATTTTCCCAAAATCATCCCTTCACCGCACTAAAAAATTTTTTCTCACATCAGTCAATTAAATTTTATATCCCCAAAAAAATAATCTTTTTTATTAAAAGAAAAACCTGATCCATAACATCAGCCATTTTAGAGATTCTATCTTCATTCAAATTTTGGAATATTGAAACTTTTCTTAAGAAATTCATTAATTGTGCATGCCTTTCCATTCCTAAACGCATTGTAATCTTTAAAAAGAAAATTTCAAAAAATTTTTTTAAATTTAAACCATTTGAAATACAGCTCTATCCAAACAAAAAAGAATAACATCACTTATTGCTTGAACTGAGGCTGTTCTGAAATGAAAAAAATTTATTTTAAATAATTCATTTCCATATCCAAATGTTTTTAAGGATTTCGAGAACGTTCCTACGGCACAATGGATAAAATTTTGCCCCAAATTTTGGAACGTTCTGACCCAGAACTGTCAAAAAAAATTTTTTGGAACCCCAAAGAACCAAAACAATAAAATCGCTAGATTTCTGAAATCAGTAGAATACTTCTACTTTTTAATTCGGATGGAATCGTTAAAATAATTTTTTGGAACTGGACGCCCTCCGAGAGAATACCAAAAAAAATTTTTTAGGACCCTAAAACCCCAAAACCTTTCAACTTTTTTAGGAAAACACTTTCCTCCTTCTCTATTCCCCCACCAATTCCTTTCCAGACAAACCTTGTACAATTATAAAGTATTGCCAATTCCCCCATAACAACTCCTTGCCCAATTTTCCCCAATGCTTGCCCTTCTCTTGATACTTGTAATTCACCTTCAGCTACAACAAAAAGTCTATCACCAGGTTCGCCTTCTTGAATAACCCATTGACCTGCACGAGCACGCATTTCAAACATACATTCTACCAACTTAAAAACAAAAAAAAATTTAAATGCACTGTCCGCAAATATTTTGCGGATGAAAAATTTTGTCCGCAAATATTTTGCGGATGAAAAATTTAAAAAAAATTATTTAAAAGAAAACCTCAATAACTTGTTCTTTAGCCAATTGTCTAAGGAAATCATTTTTCTGAACAGCATCACGAATTAATTGTTTTGAACCAGCAGATTTGGAATGATGTTGGAGGGTTGCTTTGTGTTGGTCTAATTTTGCCGGTTCAGCAGACACTGCCATTTTCTTTGCTCGAGGTTCTGCTGGGCGTCCAGCTTCGGGTAATAGAGCAGCTTTCTACAAAAATTTTCGAAAAATTAATTTTTCTTTTTAAACCCTAAAATAATAAAACCTGTTTCATTTCAGTAGGCAATTCTTCTGAACGTTTTTGACCACCGCCAGCACCAGCTGGAGATGCTGCACTTTCCGCTTTCTGGTTTAAAACAGAGCGAAGTTTGTCACATTCAGACTAGAAAATTAAAAAAATATTTGTAAAGTTTGTCATACCCTTTAATCATTAATCCTAAGAAGAAAAGTCCTTCCCCTCACTTTTTCATAATTTTAATTAAAGGTACCACCAATGTTTTTTCTGATTTATTTTAGGTTCTTCTTACAACATTTCATTGTTTGAGGTGTTTAGGCATTGGGGCAATTTTAGACCAAAAATTCTGGCATTTTTGGCATTACGGCTATTGAGAAAAGTCATTAAGAGGAGTAAAGCTTATGTTAGACTTTAGGGAAAATTAACAAAAAAAATAGAGGGGCAGCCCCCTTCCCCCACTACCACTACAAAAATATACCTATTTATCAATCAAAAATAAAAAACCTGTAATCCTTTAACTTCCCCCTCCAAAGAAGTTATTCTTTTTGTATGTGCTTCAAGTTGTAACTGATTTTGCCTTATAAGCCTGTCTTTTTGTTCCAATTGTTGTTCAAGTTGAGGTACCAATTTTTGAAGCTCTTGTGCATCGTAGACCCGTGAGCCGATTTGCACCTTAAAAAACATTTTTTCAAAAATTTCAAAAATTCTTTGAATTTTTGGTTAAAAACCCCTACGAAAAAATTTTTCTCTCTTTTAAATTTAATTACTTACTGTAAACGTTTTGAAAAGGTTCTTGATCATATGTATTTTTATAATTAGTCGTTAATTAATTTTATAAAAATTTAAGATTGAGAAAAAAATATTAAATATACTCAGAAATAAAAAAATATTATTAGAAAAAATTATAAAAGTGAAAAAAATAACTTAAAAAATCGAAGAAAAAAATAAAAAAAAGGATTCATTAAACTAGTGATTCAGTCCCTTCGTATTTTTCATATTTTCCCGAGCATTCGCACCAGGGATGCTCGAAATAAAAAATTTTTTATTTCGAAACGAAACTGTAAAACGGCACGAAAGATCGAAACGAAATTTCGAGCAGCCCTGATTTGAACAGTTATATGTTTGAGAGCTCAAATGTCAGTTAGGGACAGCCGGAGGCTGGAAATGATGAAAATGTCGGAACTCGGAGAAAAGAAAAAATTTTCTTTAGAAAATCGGAATGTTCTTAAAAGTAAAAAGAGAAAAACTTCTTATAATTATCCCATTCCTTTTAATTTTTTAATAGCTTACTCATATCAAATTGTATAAAATAAATATAAAGAATATCAATTTTCGGAGGAAGAACAGAGATATCGGGGTTCGTTTCCCTCGTATGATAATTATGGTGAATATAAAAAAAGGAAGAAAAATTATATTACACAAACAAAAATAGTACTAGATTGATATGTGTGATTAAAAAGGGGAAGGGGGGGGGTCTTCCAAATTTAGTAACAAAAAAAAATGAATTTTACACACACAAGATGGATTGATATAGACAAACAACAATTATATATAAATATTTTATTTATTTTAAAAATGAAACATTTTTCAAAATTATTCCGTTAAATATAAAATATATTATGTCATTTTATATGATAAATGTTTTTATTTTTTTTATAGATTGAGGTAGATAAGTGCTGAAGGGAGGGGGAATTGGAAGGTAGCAGTTAAAAAAAAATAACAATACATAATATTTTTCAGAATAATATGTAGATAGAATATTTAAATATTTTAGAATAAATATTTGAAACTAAATATTAGAGAATACACGTAGAAAAACAAAAATCAGAAAATTTAGAGAGAAAGAAAATATTCATAAAAATATGGGTGAAGAAGGGCAAAACAAGGACTTCCTAAACACCTAGAAATAATTAAAAAAATTTTTTTCAAATTTTTTAGATATAAATTTTAATCTCAAGGTTAATAAAATTAAAAAAAATGAAATAAAAATCTTTTTAAAAATTAAAATTTAAAAAATTGAATAAAAGAAAATTTTTTCAAGAATTGATGTGTTGAAAAGAAAGAGATCAAATGATCTTACTTTCAGAAAAAAATTATAAAAATAGAAACAAAAAATTCTTTAAAAAGATACAAAGTATAAAGATCAGTTTTCTTTACTTTTTTTAAATTTTTCTCTCATCGATTCTCAATTAAAAAAATTTTTTTAGGAATGTTCAAAAATTGACTGAAGAAAAAAAGAAAAATTAAAAGAAAAAAATTAAGGAAGTAAAAATTAATTTTTAAATTTTGATGAGTGAACACACCAAACAACACATGTTTCTTTTTTTCTTTTTTAAACACAAAATTGTCAACGCAATTTGTGTCCTCTATTAACAAGAGTGTGAAATTAAATTTCTGATTTTAAATTAAAGAAATAGAAAAAGAAAAGTGAGAGAGAAAAATAGTATATTAGTAGAATTAAAAAGAAATCAGAATAAAATCAGAATTAATTTAAAAAATAAAAACCAGAACAAATAACAAATAAAATTAAAACAATTAAAATAAAAACCAGAATTAATTTTAAAAATAAAAACCAGAACAAATAACAAATAAAATAAATTAAAATCAGAATAAATTAAGACAACAACAAATCAGAATAAAGAAATAATCAGAATTAATAATAAAACAAATATGTAATAATCAGAATTTAAAAAAAGAAAGAAATAAAGTTTATTTTTATTAAATAATGTTAAGAACAAAGTTTATATTTTAATAATTCTGAATAAATTAAAGTTTACTTATAAATTAAAATCAGAATTAAAATTTAAAAGAGCGCTTTTATACTTTAAAAAAATATAAACTTTGTTTATTAAAAAGATAACAATCTTTCCGATTAAATAAAAATAATAATAATTAAATATTATTTTTTTAAATGTCTAGGCATCTGATTAAATATTTAAAAAAAGTAAATATATAATTTAATTCCCCCTTATCTTTTTTAATTTATTCAAAAAGATGATAAAGAAAAATAAAAGATTTTTTTGTTATAAAAAATTTAAAAAAATTAAAGAAAAATTTTAGAAGAAAAAATTAAAAATAAAAAATTTTCTTTTGGCGCCAAAAATTTTAGAAAATAAAAAAAAATTATAATTTTCCTGCCCAGACATTTTAATTCTTTAAATTAAATTTAAATTAAAAGAAAATTTAAATTTTATCTTTTTCCTCACCGTATTTCTTGCCATTATTTTATTAATTATTATGGCACACTTTAAAAAATTATTGAATATTAATTTTTAAATAAATATTTGTTGTAAATTAAATTAAATTTAAAAAATTAAAAATATTATTAATTTTATTAGTTGTGGTTGAGAAGTCATATACATTTTAAATTTAATTTAATAAAAGGGAGAAATACCTATATAAAAATAAAATTTCGGTAAATAAAAAACGTGGAATTAAAGAGAAAAAAGCTATTAATTAAACACACATTTTAAGTAAAATTAAAAAAAAATATTTTTTTAAAAATATAAAAATTATTTATTTTTATTCAAAATAAAATATCCCTATTTTTGCCAAAAAAAATTTCAAAAAAATTCTTTTTTTTTAATTTTTGCAAACTTAAATTTTTTATCAGTAAAAAAATCTGCCTTTTGCTGTTACTTAAAAATATAAGGTAGGTAGTTGTTTACAAATTTAGAAAAAAAAAATAAAAAAGGAATCTTTTTTACAAACAAAACCAACAAGATTTGCAACGTGTTTGTATGTGTAATATAAGGAAAAAAAACTCTCAAAATTTTATCTTCTTCACACACAAACAAACACCTTTTTTTCAGTTTGCAAAAAAAAACTTTACAAAATTACTAACAAAATTAAGAAAAAAAGTAAGTAAAAAAATTATATTTAGATCTAAAAGAGTGAATAAATTAAAAAAAAATTTTTTTTCTAAATTTAGAAAATTCCCATAGCTTAAAAAATAATAAAAAATATTTTTACATAGCCTTAAAAAATTTTTTGAAGCCTTTGCTACGCGCCTTTTTAATTCCATAAAAATTATCAAATGCTACATTTTCTTAAAAAAATATTAAAAATAATAATTAAGCAAAAAAAGAATTTTGCTTAACAAAAAAAATAATCTTTCAAAATATATATATTTTTTATTTTACAAAAAATTCTCGATTTAATATTTCTTGCACCTCTCCCCCTTCTTTCCTACAAAAATTATTTCACCTTTTTTTTATCTTACTTGCAAAACAAAATAGGTATTCATTCCCCTTATAATACCCCTCTACTATTTTTGCATGCAAAACTTTCATATGAAAAAGAGAGAAAAACATGCACAAAATAAACAAAAAAAAATTTTTTTTTGCAGCCAACCAAGCAAAAATAAATAAAAATAAAATTTTTTTCCCTTTTATTTACCCTTATCTCTCTCTTACGTTCTCGTATTTTTCAATATCTGCCCCTTTTTAAAAAATAGAAAGAGATAGTAAAATTAGAGACACAATTGCTGAAAATTTGCCCTTTTATTTAAAAAATGTTTTTAGTATTGAAAAATAAAAACGAGAAAAAAATTAAGAAAATATTTAAAAAAAGAGTTCGATAACAATGCGCATAGGGCAAGTCCTTCCCAAAAAGATGTGCGCCAAAAAAAATTTTTTTCTTCTCACAAAAACCAAAACCATAAATCTCTTTAAATCATTCAAACACCTCACTTTTACTTATCGGCTTTAAAAAAAAAATCAAAATTTATAAAAGGAAAGGTATTAATTAGTAAAGTGAGGGTCAAGAAAAAAAAAAGGGCACCCCCAAATAAGCTCTAACTAAATTTAAATAAACATAACTTAAATTGAGTTGTACTATCTCGAGTATATCTACATAGCTGTTATGAAGAAAAATACACACAAAAAAATACACACGGGTCAAATAAATAAAATTTGGAAAAAAAGAAAAAAAATAAAAAAAAAAGGGGGGAGCACCGTCGCTTTTTTTTTGCAAAAATGGAAGCAAGCAGCTGGTAGCAACAGCAAAATAATAAAAAAAAGAATTTTTTTGCAAATGCAGACAAGAAAAAATAAAAAAATAAGGGAGAGATTGAATAGCTGTATGTATATTTTTGTGTAGCTATAGCTGTCTGTAGTGGTGGTGTAAAAAAATAATTTATAGTGGAAGCCCTTTTTTCTCTCCCTTTAAAAACCCCTTTATTTATGTCTGAAAGTTGAAAGAGTCTTAGTGCAAAAAAAAGAAAAAATAAAATAAAAAAAATTTTTTTTAGAAACTGCTAAATGCACGGCTTTGTTTTAGTGCATTTTTTGCAGCATTTAAAACTTTTTTTTTTCTTTCAGAAATAAAGAAAAACATTTCAACTACTTAAATACTACTTGCAAACAAAATACTAAATTATCTAAAAGGAAATAGAAAATAAAAAATACCCAGAATATCAACAACAAAAATAAACACAAATAAAAACACTTAAATAAACTTAAATTTTTAAAACAAACTTGGATCTAAACATTAAAAAAATAAACTTGAATCTAAACATTTTAAATAAACCTTAAATCAGAAGTTTTATTAAACAAACTTAAAACAAAACACATAAACTTGAAATCGAAACTTTTTTTAATAAACTTGAATCTAAACATCTAAATTTAAAACAAACAAATCTAAACATCAAAATAAACTTGAATTCAAACACTTATATAAAACTTATTTGAAAACATTCTAAACAAACTTGAATCTAAACCTTAAAAACTTGAATCTGAACATTCAAAAGCATTAAAACCTAAATAAACCCCTGGAACTAAACATTTAAAAATAAACCTATCCAAGAAAGTTTCTGCTTCATAAATTTCTTGTTTAGTACAATCAAAAATAAAAGTGGGGTACCCTACTGTTTTATATTTTTAAAAAATTCACAAAATAAAATAAATTGTCAGTTAAAAGTGCATTTTAAAAAATGAACACACACACAATTTATAAATATAAAAATATTTTCTTCGCAAATTTTGTTAAAAAAAGAGGAGGTAAAAATAAAAACGTGTATATAGAAAAATAAAAAGAAAATATAAAAATAAATTTGATTTTTATTTTTACTTAAAAAATCGAATTATTCAATATACTCACAACTTTATATAAAATCTAAAAAAAAATTAAATAAAAAATATTTTCTAAATTAAATTTTTTAAAAATCATGAAAGCAACTTCAAATATAATAAAAAATAGAAAAAAATTTTTCAATCAATTTTTAAAAATAATTGAGAAAGGAAAAATAATAATCAGAGTAAAAAAAGAAAAAATTTATTAGCCATAATCAAAAATTTTTTTTTGAAGAGGGAGATAGAGAACTTCCCCCTAAATTAGAGCAGACTCAATGAGAAAATAACGTTAAAATAAAGGAGAGACAAAATAAAATCGAGAAAATTTTTTTGTGAAAATGATTAAAAAAATTTTTTTTAAGGAGAAAAGAAAACAAAAAAAATAACCACATAAAATTAATAACCCCCCAAAAAATACTATTAAATTTTTTAATTTAAAAATAAATTTCAAAAAAAAATTTTTTTTTAAATCACCCACCGTAAATTGTTGATGCTGCTGACTATTGTTGTGTTCACTTGGTTTGCGTAACTTGGCAAAGAAGCTTCGAAAACTAAAAAAGAATTTTATTAAAAAATTTTTGAAACAAATAAAAAAAATTTTTTGTCCGCAAATATTTGCGGATAACAAAATTTTGTCCGCAAAAATTTTTTTTCATTTTCGGACAAAAAGTAAAGGGAAAAAATATTTACAGATATTTGTGACAAGGGTTGTCCGCAAATATTTGAAAAAAAAATAATAAATTTAAATCTAATTTAATAGTAGTTACCACCTAAGTACCGCCTTCCTTGTTACTATGTCGACTAGAACTACTTCCACTACCCCCACCACTACCACAGCTTGTTTGCAGGTGATTTTGGGAGGATGACATACCAAAAGATGATGGTGGAGGCGACGCACTGACTTTAATAAAAAAAATTTTTTTAAATTTTTCTAAAAAAATAAAAGAAACCTGAGAGTTTGCCAATCTTAACAGCCGCCACCTCCTCCTTAAAAAAATTAAAAAACTTCCAATTGAAAATTGAAAAAGAAAATTTCGAGAAAATTTTTAGAAGAAAATTCAAGTAAAAATAAAGTAGGCAAAAATATACAATTTTTGAAAAATCCCAAAAAATTTTTTAGAATTTTCCCCCTAATTTCCAACCCAAAAACCCCAAAAAAAATAAATAAAAATTAAAAACCTCAATGTTTGTGTGCAACCGTTTGGAAGCCAATTTGGACAAAATTGGGCTTCAAATTTGCCTTTCTGATGTTTTCCTCTTTTTTGTTGAAATTGAGAAGCTTTTCAATTAATTAAAGTTGAGACCATAAATAAATTATCCACAAATTTTTTAGTAATATTTTTAATTAATTAATATAAAAATCTAAAAAAATTAAATTGAAAATTAATTAAAAAAGAAATATTTAATGATTTTAATTAAATCAAAATACACGAACGAAAAAATAGACGGAAAAAATTTTTTCTAATATTTAAATACATATAAGTGAAATTAAAAAAATTTGGCAAATGATAATTTAAAAAAACTTTAAAAAAAATTTAATAAAATATTTTCCTTTCATTTTTTGATTACAAGGAATTAGTGATAGTAGTAGATGATGATTGTGGACAACTGAAAAAATACAGAATTAGGCCCTATCTCAAAAAAAATCAGTAAAAAAAGCGAAAAGAGATTTTAAAATTATGATTAAATAAAACATAAAAAAATTCGAATTTATTTTTAAAATGAAAATAAAAAAAGTTAAGGGGTTTTTATTAATTTTTAATATTTTTTATTATATAATTGATTAACTAAAATCGAGAAAAAATGGAAAAAAGAAAAATAAAAAATTACCGAAAAAATATTTAATTTTATAATACACACAAGACAATTTATAAGAAAAAGAAAATGTTTTTAGTTAGTAAGTAGAAAAAATTGTTTAAGGAAACGTGTGATATATCTTTTTATTTTTATATTAAAAATGGTTTGTTTTATTATTTTTTTAAAGAAGGAAATAAAAAAATATAGAAAATGGGTTGATAAAAAATTTTTTTGATAGAAATTTTACAAGAAATAGACAGATTCTTAGATTTTCTGAAATTAAGTCGAAAAAAATTAAATTTCGACAGATATTTTTAAAAATAAGAAAAAACTTTTCCCTTTCCCGCATTGTCTTAAAAAAATTTTTTGTTTAAAAGATCCCATCCAAGAAAAATTTTTTTTAAATTCCATTAAAAAAAATTTTAAAGAAAAAAATTTCCTCACCTTTTAGAAATATTTTTCTCTTGACAAAAAATATTTTTTGTTGTTCTGTTGATTTTTGTTGCTTGAGAAACTGCTTCTGAAGCACTTTCTACAACCCCATTAGCACATAAAAAATTACCGAGTGCTTCAATTTCTGTTGGATCACCACGAAGTAATGTGCGCATTTCTTGAAAATTTAATTTATAAAAATTATTTAGAAATAAAAACATACTAGCCAATAAATGCCTTCTTTCAGGCCCATATAATTCCAACAATTTTTGAGCAAATTCGACAATTGGCATTTCACGAGAACGCCAACGACGCATTAAAATTGCAAATTTGTTCAATTCATCGTGGCTAAGGCTAGTTGAAAGCTGGAAAAATTTTTAATATTTTTTAATTAAATAAAAATTTATTAAAAATAAATTTTAATAAGTGTTAATAATATTAATGATGAGACTCTAATGTGGCCAGAAGCAAAACTTGAAACAAATAGAAATGCAACAAGGAAAAAAATAAACTTGAAGCAAAATATGGAAAAAATAAAATAAACTTGAAGCAAATAAAACATAAAAATAAGCCTGAAGAAAAACTTGAATATAAACATGAGAAATTAAATAAACTTGAATTAAAACAAAAATAAATAAAAACATGAAACCAAGAGAAATAAACTTGGAATAAAACATCAAGTAAAACATGAATCAAAACATAAGAAATTAAACAAACTTGAAATGAAATAGAAAACATAAAAATAAACTTGAAGCAAAACATGGAAAAAATAAAATAAACTTGGAATAAAACATCAAGTAAAACTTGAATTAAATAAAAACATAAAAAAATAAACTTGAAGCAAAACATCATTTTAAATATATTAATGCTTTGACATTTGAGAAACTTATTTTAAATAAGCTTAAATTCTGCTTAAAAATAAAAAGGAACGAAAAATATTCTGTAGATAAGAAGAAAATTGGAAGAAGCTTTTTATTATATTTAAGACGTTTCTCTCTCTTTTGTTGTGTAAACAAACAAACAAAAAATCTCATTTCTTTACAACAAGCCCATTCATTCAGAGAGATTTTCTTTTACTTTTTTTTACAAATTCTTTGGCCAATATTTCAAAAAAATTTTTTTTCAAAAAAAATTTTTTTTCAAATATTCCACTTATATAATATTGACAAGGAAAAAAATAATTTTTTAGAAAAACAAAAAGAAAAAATAAAACAAGGAGGAAAAATAAAAATAATAATAAGCGCGCAAGTAGCTGCTAGTTGACTTGTTAACAAAGGGAGGGAAGCCATTAAAAAAGTGAGGTGAAAAAAAAATCCACAATAATAAACGGCTTCATAAAAAATCTAGAAAGTCCTGCGCCAATGTTGTGTTAAGTAAAAAGGAGAAGGAAATTGAATAAAAACATAAAAAAAAATAAAAAGGCAAGGAAGGTAAACGCGCACTTAATATAAAAATCGAAGGGCTTTTCGAAGGATTAAAGTGTATGTAAAGCTTTAATAGATTTAAAAGAGATAGAGAGAAGGAGAGAGAGAAATGAATGTAGAATATAATATTGAGAGACCAATTAATTTTGTTATCAGTTAATTAAAAAAATTGCGGACAAAGTTTTTTTGCGGACAAAGTGCCAATCTTTAAATAAAGTATTGGTGTCAAAAAATGAGTAAAAAAGGAATCCGATATACATATTCTAAAAAGAAAATTTTTTTTTGAAAAAGATTGTGTCCATTGTTGTCCTTTTTTAATAATAAAAAAATGTGCCAAATTATATATCTTTTGTTTGCCGTTTTTTTAGTTTAAATAAATCTTATTCTTATTTTTTAATGAAAAAAAAAATTATTTAAAATGTTTGTATTATTGAGGGAAAATTTATTTTTAGGTTCAGGAAAGAACTAATTTTATCCTAAAAAAATTGTCCGCAAGTTGAAATTTTGTCCGCAAAAAATGTAAAATAAAAATCCTAACAGAAAATAAAATAAATATCCCCTCCCAACATTAATGGATTTAGTATTTTTTTAATTAAAAAAATATTTTTTTATTTTTCTTCCATTTCTCTCATGGATTCATTTTACCCTCCCCAAATACAAGGGCTTTTTTCTCCCTTTTATTTTTTAATCTTTTCCTTATATAGTACACATAAACATTAGAAAAATGCTAAAATGGCCTCTTTTTTTAAAAGTGTTTATAGTCTTCATATTTCAATTTTTTTCCTTTAAAGTGACGATAATTAAAAAATAAAGATAAAAGATTAGGAGGGTAGAGAGGAATGGAAGTAATAAAAAAAGAGTAAGAAAAACTCTGATAAGACAAATTTATAAATTAAAGAAAGAAGAAAGAGTGTGAAAAATGCAGAAAAAATTGTTGAAAAAAATTAAAAAAATTTTTTCCTATCAAAACAAACTAAAAATGAGCAAAATATGAAGAATCACTTAGAAAGGACTCGAACCCACACAGGGCAATGGGGATATTCAGTGACGCCACCCACTACACCACAACTACCTAAGAAATACACTACACCACAACTACCTAAGAAATAAATCCTAATAAAAACAAATTACATATCTAGGGGAATGAAGAAAAATTAACAAAACTAATATCTTTTGCTCATTTTTTAATTTTATTCTATTAGAAAAAAATTTTTTTACAAAAAATTTTCCCCAAAAAAAATTTTCCTAATTCAATAAAATAAAAAATTTCAAAAAGATTCAAAAACTCACATTAGTTAAATATTCATTAATTAATTCAACATAACTTTCACCACTTCCACCACCACAGAAAATATTTATTGTTGATAAATTTGAAGAAGAAGAAAGGCTTGAATTTGTTGTTGTTGAATTTGTAATTAAAATAATTTTTATTTAAATTTTCTTCTTCAATTTTTAAACAATTTGTTGTTGTTTTTAAATTGTTGTTGAAAAATACCTGAAATTGGTGAAAGAACACAAACTTTACTGCTGATGTTGAGGAAGGAAATTAATGTTGCGGGAAGGAATTTTTCTGAAAAAATAATTTTAAATTTTTAGTTGAAATTCCAGGATTGATCCCTTTTTTTGGGGAAATAATTTCAAAGAGATAAAGCTAACAAGTGGAGAAGGGATACAAAAAAAGAATTTCCAAGTAGGGTTATTGGCGACCAATTAATTTTTGCCCTTTGACGACTCAATACCACTCCGCCACATAATTATATGAACACCCCCTTAAATTTCCACATTTTACCGTATCTAGCAGGCAAATACCGATTTTTAACCTTAATATATTTTTAAAGAAATCGGCTAAAATCGTCTTAGAAAAAAAAGAAATTCTGCCAAAATGGTTTTTATGGTAAAATTTTTTTAGAAAAATTTTCAATTTTTCGACCGCCACATAATTATATGAACACTTTGGGTTTTCGTATTTCTAAGCGTGGGAAAAATCTACTAAAAATTCCAATAAACTTATTTATCGATACTAAGGAATAAACAAAAAAGAACTAAGCCCATATCTGTTTTTAAGTGTCGAGATCTCGAACCCCGAAAATCAACGTATAAAACAGAGGTAAAGCAAGCTTCGAAAAAAATTTTCGACCCCTTATGGAATATTTTTAAATTTTTATTTTAGGCTTATCTACAAGAAAGCCCTTGAAATTTGCTACAAGATACCAAAAATCTTATTTTTCAGAAAAAAATCCAATTAAGAGACATTTACCTTTATTCTTCGATAACGATCTTATAGGGCATTTTATGGGGCAATTGAGTCTTTTTTTTTCAGAGGACTGAGAGATTTAACAGTCAATAATATGCCAGAATATTTTTTTCTGGGAAATGAGCTAATTGCTATCTTGCTTAGCCGCCAAATTTCGAAGGGCTTTCAGATAAGCCTAAAAATAAAAAAATTTAAAATATTCCATAAAAGGGAGTCGAAAAATTTTTCGAAGCTGCTTACCCCTGTTTTTACGTTGATTTTTTTCAGGGTTCGAGATCTCGACACTTAAAACAGATATGGGCTTTAGTTCTTTTTTGTTTATTCTTAGTATCGATAAATAAGGATTTATTGGAATTTTTATAGATTTTTCCCACGCTTAGAAATACGAAAACCCAAAGTGTTCATATAATTAATGTGGCCGAGGTGAAAAATTAAAAAAAATATTTAAAAAAAAATTTTACCCCCTTTTAAACGATTTTTCAGATTTTCCTTTTTTCTAAGACGATTTTAGCCGATTTCTAAAATATATTAAGGTTGAAAAAATATTCGGCATATAAATACGGTTAAAAAGTGATATTTAGGGGTGTTCCATATAATTATGTGGCGGAGTGTAGAATAAGAGAATTTGAGCAGCAATAGGGGAAAATTAATCATTCAACAAGAATCCTACTCTCAAGGTTTTAAATTCCTCAGCTTTTCAAGGACGAAGCAAAACACCCTCTTACTTTTGCAAATTTTAAAAATAAAAAAAAAAAGTCAACAAACTTTTTCCAGAATCCAAATTTTGTTGTTCCACCAAAAAACTATCTTCTTCATCCATCTCCTCTTTTTTCAAATTCACTTATAGCCTCTCGATAAATAAATTGAAAACAATCAACAAAATGCTGACAAATTTTCTTTTGCAATTGCGTCATTTGGAATATAAATAATTAGCCAAATCCAAAACATATCTTTGGATAGATTGACATCTCCAATTCTCACTGACAAAATATTTTTTAGAGGGTAAAAGACCGACCTTTGAAAAATTTAAAAATATATTAAATTCTCAAATAGTTTTCAATATTTACCGAAAAATCTATCAAATTTTCCCGTCGTCCATTAAATTCTAAATAAACTTAAAACGATTCATCGGGGTTTAAATTAAAGAACGACGGGAAATCTCAAAAAGATATTTTTGATGAATATTGAGGAAAGATTGACGATTATCGATCTTACAGGAGAGGAAAAACAGATTTGGGTTCTAAAAAATAGTAAAATAATATGCATGAAAACAATTTCAAAAATTTTCCAAAAAAATATCACTTAAACCAGTATATTTGTAGCAAAGGATCTTCTTTAAAGCTTAAGACTAAAAAACTTGGATGACGAAAAAAACTCAATGTTAAACACCATAAAAAATCCCCATGAATTTTAATCTAAATAAATACCGATGCTATTTGATGTAAAGGGACAACGGCTATCGTTTCTCCAAATTTATCGATTATAGTCATTGCTGTACAGTCACAAAATAAATGATCAAGTCCAAATCATCAGAATTCTCCTTCCTAGAAAATTAAAAATAAAACCTCTTCCAAAATTCTTTAAAAAACAACCTCGCCTTCAGTTAACCTCAAAAAATTAATTTCTTCATCAACACCAACATCAGTAACTCCTTCAACTAAGTTTTCCAAAATGTACAGGCCATTCAAGTTTTAAAGGTTCTTCCATAAGAGAAAAAAATAAAATATAAAGTCGAGAATAATTTAAAGAAAATAAAACATCTAAAAAATAAAAAAAGCAAATTAAAATTAATAGGACTCAAGCGGACTCGAACCCCAAACCTTCACCTCCAAAGGCAAAGGAGGCTTACCAACTTGACCACACTCCTAACACCTAAAACCTTATTATTTTTTCCTGACCTAATATTCTTCAAAAAAAAAGTCTTCCTTAATTTTGTCCAATAAATGGGTATAACAACCTATTGTCATTGTAATGTATAAGCCAGCTATACATGCTTAACAATAAAAAGAAAACAAAAGAGAGAGGATATTGGCTTTCAATAAAAGATTTATAAAAACTAACACGTGCCCAAAAAAATACATACAGAGTAAATCAATACAATACAAGGAATGAATAGACACAAACTCTTTTTGATATTTGGCTAGGAACCAAATATAAAAAAGGCGGCCGACATTGCCCGCACTTTACAAACCACCACTACAAAATAACCCCCACTCTTTTTTACCCTAAAAATAAAAAAAGAAAAGGACAACTTGAGATGTTCCAGAAGATCACCACTAGAATTGTTTATACCTCCGAGTTGATCTTGCTTCTGACGCTAGGTTAGAAGAGAAATTTATTTGCACTTCAGTCAATTTTATTCAAGTAAAAAATTCCATTGACGCCCATAAAAACATTTTTTCATTGATATACTGAAAAAATAAAATATTAAAATGACTACTCCCTTTTTTATAATTTCTTTCCGCCTTTCTTTTCTGATAAATTGGCTGCTTTTTCATCTAGAAAAAAAATTTTTTAAGTCCAAAAAATTCCAGAAGAATTATATCGAGGGGACAATTTTATTTTTTTTTTGTGTTAAAAAATATTAAAATAAATAGCTTAAATAAAAAAAGATATACAAAGGCACTTGACCACACATAAATTAAAAAAAATTTTGCAGACAAAATTTGCGGACATAGGACCAGATAATCAAAAATACTCTATCAATGTTAAAACATAAATTAAAGATAATAATATTATTTAAAAATAATTCAAAAACAAAATTAAATTCAAAAGATAATTTAAAAACCATTTTATACATAAAACAACAGAGGCAATTTATTTTTAGGTAGAATATTTTATAAATGGTTATGTGGTCTACAAAATATCTATAACTACGATTTTATAAATTTTTCTTTCTTATTAATATTATTACTTCCAAAAATTAAAAACAAATTTATAATTTGCGGACAGAAAAAATTTTTTGCGGACAAAATTTGCGGACAAAAAATTTTTGCCGAAGGACTACACAACCAAAAAAACTACTCTACCAATTTTGAAATAAGAACGAAGAAATAATAATTATTATAACATTTTTAAACATTTTAACTTCAACTAATTTTTTTAATACCATTTCAAACCTTCCAACTAACTCTAATTAACGCCTCCCTTTTCAAGAACAAAAAAGCATCATCAGGCTCTATTCTTTTTATAATATTTATCCAACTCTTCCAACAACTTTAAAATCAAATTTTTTAGTAAAAATTTAGAGCACTTTCATTGTTTGTTTGGACGTGTAAAGTAACACATTTGATTTGGACATCCTTGTTACCAGAGAGAAAAAACATGTTCGAGTAAGAAAGTACCAACACCAAATCTGTTAAAATTTAAAAAAAACGAAAATAAATTTTTTTCATGGTAGACTAAATATTATCGAAAATTAAAAAACGCTCTCACAACATCAAAAACAAAAAAATTAAACAAAAAAAATTTTTTCAAAATTAAAAAAAAATATTTGCGGACACAACTTGCGGACAAAAAAAATCCCAAAAAGTTATCCAAAATCTTTCCATTTTTAAAAAGTCCCCAAAATTAGAAAAAACTCATTCTAATAATAAAAAATTAAAAAAAACCGTCGATAAGGTGCAAAGAGTTCCCAACGTCATAATATACAATTTTTAATTCCATCCAAATTATCAATACGGCAATAAACACCCCCAACAATTATATCATTAAAATAAGCCAATTTTGCCAAATCTCCAGCGTTAATAACTTCTTTATAAAATTTTTCGTTATAACAAATTGGAAAAACAGCCAAATTGAGACGTTTTAATTGCTAAAAAATATTTTTTAAAGGAAAAATATTTGTTGGAAATTTTAAAGAGGTGAGTTGAATAAAAGATCAGAATTATTTAAAATAGAGGAGGGGGTTTAAGTCAAGGTCGACACCATCTCAAATCCAGAATAATCAACATTTTTTGAATGAGACCCCTCATCTCTGAGCTATGTACTCATGACCATATATACAGAATTACTTTAGGATAATTAAAACCCTTATGTACATACATGCCCTACTATTCTACCCCTCTAAAGAAAATAGATAAAGGAGATACCCCTTCCCCCTCCAATTAAAACCAAAATAAAAAAATAAAATTAAAAAATTGCAAACCATAACATTATGTTTTGTAATATCCCCCAATTCAATATCACATCTTCCAGCACAACGAACAGTCTCGAATTTTTACATTTTTGTTCAAATTCTTTTTGCATTAATTTGTCTTTATTAACAACCATTTTATTGGCTTCCTAAAAAACCTTTTAAAAATTGAGAGAAAAAATTAAAGAAAAAAATAATTTCATGTGGTTTTAATTAACCAAAATTCTAAAAAAAACTTTTAAAAAATTCCTTTACATTAAAAATATATTTATTTTTTATTTTTTTAGAATAAAATTGATAGAGTTAAAATTTAAGTGATTTATTTGAGCAAGCTAACATGCTTAGCGCTTCACTAGCGAAAAATTGGGAGGAGAAAAAAAAACAATAAGAATTTACTTACTAAAAGCGGAAAAGAGAAATGTGTGTATATTCATGTACCTAAAATTATAATTGCTATTAATTAATGAGAGAGAGAGAACACATCCAAATATGGTTAAAAAGGACAGAGAAAAATATCAAGCTTAAGAGCAAAAAAATTTTTTCAAAAGTTTTCCAGATTTAAAAAAAAAATTTTTCAAAAAAAATTTTGTTTTAACCATTTTGGATGTGTTCATTTATCCAAATTTTTTAAATAGATTTTCAATGAAAGCGGCATGTCTGCAACGTGTTAGCAACTAAACATATTATACGGGCAAGGCCAAAATAAAATTATATATTGACTAAAAAAAAACACAAAAATTAAATAAAATTAAATATGCAAATTCCTCTTTTTTCTCTAAAAAACAAAAAATTTTTGTAAAGTCAATACATATTTAAAAACAAACAGAATTTGGGTTAAACACATCTTTTTTTTTTAATTTAATAAAAAAATATTTTTTTATGACAAACAGCAAAAAGGTGGAAATTTTTAAATATTTTTTACGTAAACCGGTGAAAACTGAAAACCGGGGGCGACAGGTTAATAACCGGTCGCCCAACAACCCCTGGTTGGTAAAATCAAAGGTTTTTTGGAGGTTTATATTGTTTTATAGGACTTGCTATGATAATTGTATCTCAATAGTTTTTACCAGAAAACATAATTTAACCCACTAACATGATTACTAAAAAGTAAAAATATTTCCACCTTTATATCTGTATTTAAAATATTTATGTGAATAAAAATATTATTAACACATTTTTTCATTTTCAAGTCAGTTAAACTCTATCAAGTATTAGTTTTTTTTTTGTGGATATATTAAATAAAATTTTCTTTTTTTCAAAAATTCAAACCTCTACTTTTTAAATAACACAAAGAATTTATTTCCTCCTCTATGAATCCCTCTCCCCATTCACTGTCTGTACTACTATCACTAGAAGAATCAAGAAGAATCTACAAAAAAAATTTCAAAAATTTTTTAAAAATAATAAAAAAAACCATCAGGCTGTATATTCTTCCTCCTTTCCTCTAAAGCTCTAGCCAATGCTCCTGCAATTCCACCAAAATCTTGTAATCCACCACCAGAACGACGATTTTGTTCAACCGTTGCTTGATCCAACCTATTCAAAAAAAATTTTTTGAGAAATTAATCAAAATCGGAAAGGTCTAAAAAATATACAAAATTTTCATGCTTTTCTTATTAGTTGGGGTGCCCCGAATAGAAAAAACAAAAAGCTTCGCACTCATTAATTTATGATTTTTTCTGCAAAGTATGGATACAAATAAATCACTCATTTTATGTGAATACAAAGAAAAGTTTCAAAAAAATTACTTCCCCTCCAACTTGTTTTAAGACTTACTTAAATTATAAAAAAATTTTAAAAAATACAAAAACATGTTTCAGACTTGTTCCTTGCTTGAAATTTGTTCCATCATACTATCCCTCAAATTTGCGGAGGATTTGTAGGCACAGAGTTTTTATCCTCTGGGAGGAAATCCAACTTCCTACGCAAATTTGCCCCTTGTTGTA
Organism: Meloidogyne incognita; assembly: GCA_036172945.1. Lineage (NCBI taxonomy): Eukaryota > Metazoa > Nematoda > Chromadorea > Rhabditida > Meloidogynidae > Meloidogyne > Meloidogyne incognita. The sequence goes on from JARQAC010000037.1 coordinate 2,748,067, forward strand.
TTTGTTGAAGAAGATTTGCTTTATTATCAATCACGGTGGTGGAGGGAGGGGGTGGTGGATGAGGAGCTGCTTGAAGTTGTTGTTGTGATTGATTTTTTGGGTATATTTTCTGTATTATCTCTCAAAAATTGTTTTGAAAGTAACGATGGCGGTGGAGGTGGACAGGAGGCGGCGGAGGAGGTGGTGGGGGAAGGAGAGTCCTCCCGGCGCTGATGAATTCTTGTCCACAATATTTTGAAGCGGTGGAGATGACTAAAAAAATAAAATTTTTCATCTCCCAAAATTTTTTTTGAAAAATAAACCTCTTTAACAACAGGCGGAACAGGTGGAGGTGGTGGTTTTTAACTTTGGTGGTTGAATTATATTTTTATTTGTAGGCAAATTTTGAGGACGAGGAGGCGAAATAACTGGTGTTGAAGCATTTTGTTGTTGCTTAACAATAATATTGTTGCTCAAAAGAAGCCCCTTGAATACGATTGTGGTGGTGGAGGATAATTTGAATTTGTGAAAATTGGTGGCGGTGGATTTGAGCTTAGTCTAAAAAAAATATTATTATAGAGGAGCTCATGGTACATTTTCAAATATCCGGAGCAAAACAGAAGGAGACAAACCGCGAAAAATCTCAGGTTCTTTGGTAGGTGTCGGTTTTAAATTTTTTCTAGCTATTTTAGAGTTAATACAAAAAGGTCCATCCGATTGGAAAAAATTTGACTATATCTTAACTGTTGACCCCACACAAATGAAAAAAAAGCTTGAAACTTAGATTCCAAATCTCTCGATGTACAAGCCTACAAAAAATACAAAAAAATGGATAAAGCATAAATTCAAAATGACCGGAATAAATTTAATCCTTGTTGTAGCCCTCCAAGTCCTGCCCCTATTTAATAAAACAAAAAAAAACAAAAAAACCTGTTGATGTTGATTAACAACTTGTCCAACAACAATATTATTATTATTCAGAATTATAATTATTAAAATCATTTTGTAGAGGCTTTGCTGCTTGTATGTTGTTCAACATTATATTTATTAATAAATTTTTGAGCAAAATTTTAATTCGCTCTTTTTCATTTCTCCAGGATTGTGTCCAATTTTCACAAAGTAATCGACGAACTGTTTCATCCATTGGAGCACCTTGACTTTCATTGTTAAAACCACTCAAAGCATCCCAACCAATACTGGACTCTGTGCCCTAGAAAAAAATTTTTTTGATTTTACAAGTTGATAGACAAATTTAGAGTGCTAAAGAGCATATCCTTTTTAAGAAATAGTGAAAAAGCTAAAGGACTGTCTTGGACGGAAAAAACCAACATTTTGTTCCAATTCTTAATCAAAAATTAAAAAAAAATTTTTTACTCAAAGTCAGTTGGAGCTCCAATATCTTCTTTTTGTAAAAGAGGTGGACGTCCACCAGCATTTTTATCCTTTTTAGATTGTTTCTTTCTTTTTTTGGAGAAGAAAAATTGTTGCAAAGATGAGCCAACATGTGGAACTTGAGGAAAAAAAATATTTTCCAAAAAATTTCAAAAAAATCATTTCCCTTACCAGTCCCCATATTAGTTATTCCTGTTGGCATTTGAAAGTTTGAGCCATTTTTGGTTTTTGGTGATTTTTTTTAAAATTATTTGGAGCTGTTGGGGATAATTGATTGAAAGCGAAACACGGCACATAATTTTGAGGGTGTTGGACTTGAGGTTTGACTTTAAAAAATAAACGTTTAATCATAAAAAAGAAAATTAGAAAATCTTTTAAGAACCCCGAGAATCAAAAGACGAGTTGATGTAAGCCGAAAATTAAAAAACAGTAAAAATTTAAACGAAAAAATCTTCCTACAAAATTTTTTTCAAAAGTCATAAACACGAACTCAAAAGAAAGCTTACGGCTAGTTATTGGCTGGAAATTAAATTTTATGAAATTTTGCCCTATTTTTGGCAAAATTTTTTTTAAAAAATTCGATGTAAACTAGAAAAATAGACAAGACTTTTTCTTTACAAAAAAAACTGGATTACTCCAGCAACTGACTGCATGTTAAATTCCCATTTTTCCCATTTTAAAAAAAAAATTAAAGAAGAATTCTCTTACCCCCTAAAATATGCAGAAATTACCCAAAAATCTTTTAACAAGAAAAAACCTGAATCATTTCTAACATTGTTAGTTCGTCTTATAGTTAATGTTAACATATGTTTGAACTTTTCCGCCTCTTCAGAATCAGAAAAAATTTAATGCATAAAGGACACGTATCGCCTTCAAATGTAATAAAACGTGGACATTTTTCATAAAATTGTGCTTCAAAGTTTTTGTATCTAAAAAAATATTTAAGAAAAATATAAAATTAAAAACACTCGCCTTGGAAACAAAATCAATCAAAAAGGTTGGGTTTCTCCATGGAAAACGAGTTTGACATAAGGGAGATAGATGAACACTTATCCCAATGGAACAGTTAACTTAATCACTTTTTGATTAAATTCAGATCAACAATTGTCATACGTAAAAACAAGAGAAACTAGGGAGAAACTTAAAATGGGGGCCCTAATGGTTAATATCAACATTTTAAACAATAAATCCCAATTTGAAAAAAATCCCTCTTCTATTTAAAATAGTCAAACCCCCAAAAATAAAACCGCTTACAAAACTTGATCCCAAACAATTTTTTTGATTCACTTAATGTCATACTAGGCACATTGAGTAATGTTTTTACTAGCATAATCCTTTGCTCAAAGACTGCCAAACCAACATTAACTTTTCTCCAAACATTTGGGCAGTTTGGATGGACATCTAACAATTGAGCAACCCCAACCCGCCATAGTAGAAATACGGTCTACTTCCCAAAACTTGGAAAAGTTGTAAATTTTCTGTATTTGTGACTAAGGAAGAGCCCTGAAGAAGCTTTGAGACGCTCTTTTTTGCTCCTTTTCCTTTCTCCGTTAACTAAAAGGGTTGAAGGCGGTTGTTGTTGATATTGTTTTGTGGCTGCAACATACATTTTTTGCTCTGAAAAAAAGTAAAAGAAGATTTTGAATAATAACAGAAAATGGATCAAATTAGGATAAATACGTTCGAGTCAGCGAACGACTGGGTCACGTCCGGGTAGATTCTCCTTGACTTGCACTGGTTTTCCTATCAGATTGACCAATTCTTGGGTACAGACCACTCAAGTGCTGCCCCAGACTTTTTAAAAAACTCAATCACTGGGTAGTCACCCACCCAAAAAAACTAAATTAAAGAAAGAATTTCAGCGCTAACTGCCCTATATGTATAAGGTTGTTAATTAAATATAAAGTATTTCCTGCCCAAAAAATGTAAGAAATTTTACAACACATTTTAAAGAAAAAATTTTTTCTTCAACGTGACCATCTCTAAAAAAGATAAAAAATGCAAAATGTGTAATGAATATGAAAACAAAAAAAATGTGTGGCAATTTGAGGAGAATGATGACACATAAAAAATGATGAACATTTGTCTCTATGATTGATTTAATAGAATTTTTGCAAAAAAAAAAAAGAAGAGTATCATTTAAAACACAGTAAAGACGTTGAAGAAAAAGAAATGCTTGAAGAAAAATTGCAAAAAAAGTTGTGGAACTTAAAGAATTTCAAGGAAGTGTAAAAAATGTAAAGGATTAGTTGTTATGAAATTTTACAAGATGACATTTTACCATTTTGAATTTTTAACAAAAAAAATTTTTCAGTGACAGGCGTTTTGTCGCGGACTTGTAAAATCCTTTGAGGGTCCATTTTTGATAATTGAGGACCAATTTAAAAATTGAATGATAACATTCGATAGCGCAGAAATTTTGCTATAAATTAGGCATAATAGAAAAAATTTTAAGGAGAAACCTGGAACATTATCCTTCCGCGACAAAATAGCTCGCGACAAAATGGCCACTAACGATAAGTCACTCTCCCTCATTTTTCACGCTATTTTCTCTTATTTTCAAAAAAAAAAAATTTTTATTTCCCGAATCAATTTAAATTTTTTTTTTAATTTAAAAGGTACATATTTTTAGATAAATATGCTAAGAATCTTTATTTATCAGAAATTCTAAACAATACCTTCTAAGAAGAGAAAAATTAATAATTTATTTGAAGGTTTTTTCAAGCTTACCAATGTAAGCAGCAAACCCAAATTATAAAACAAACTCAACCAATTATTTGGGACAAGGAATTTTTCAAAGAAGAAAGTGAAGTTGCTGACAAAACAAAAGGAAGCTTTCAACTTCAATGCACATTAGTATTTGTCTTTTTGGAATTTTAAGAAATAAAAAAAAATTTTTTAGAACTTTTTGTCATGTCAAGAGGAAAAAGAGGAGGCGGACAAGTAGAATTTATTAATGCTGGAAGGAATAATATGAAAGCATTTGGTGTCCACAAAAGATTTGGATGTTTATAAGGAATTATTGGAGAGTCTTTCCTGAGGGAGATTTTTGTACCGGAGAATCCGCTTCAGGTTTTTTTAAATTATAAAAAAAATTTTTTGGGATTTTATATAAAAAATTTACAGAAAAAATTATTTAATGCTTAAACAAGTTAAAAAAATTTTTGTCGCGAAAAATCATAGAAATCACAGAAACACGCCAAGGGAAACAGCCTGACTCGAACTCTCGACCCCTTCCACACATAAGCTCAACACATTAATCATTAGGTCACCACCGATTATAGCAGAGCCTTCAAGTTTTTCAATTAAATTTAATTAATTTTTAAGAGAGCATTTTGGCATTATCCCTTGCATCAAGAATGTGCAATAAAATTAATATGGACGCAATGTCTGAAACTAACGGTAAATTAATTAAAAATATATTTTATAATTTATTTTTAAAATTAGGAGTTCTTCACTGACAAAAAGAAAATACCACGATATAATGGAAAAACGTTTTGAGTACTTGGGGTTATGCTACAAAAAAGGTTAAAAGGCAGTTGTATTGGCTACCAAAACAGCTGAAATACACACAAACCAAGTAAGTTTCAATTTTTTTCTTTAAAAAAATAAAATTTTGGGAGTTCAGGGAAAATTATAATAACAGTAAAATTGAAAATTTAAAAAATTTCAACTGACCTGAAATTTTTTTAAAAATTTTTTCCTAATTTTTTTTCGAATTGAGCTTAACTATCTTGGAAAATTAAAATCTCCATTTCAGCCACCCAAAAAATAATTTTAAAAATTTAAAAACCAATATTTTCTCTCTTATTTTTTCAGTTATTTTAGCGGACAGACGATTAGTCGAAGGGAAGAAATTGATGGATGTTGAATTAGCTCGAATTGCACTAAAAACAATGTGCTTAGAGATGCCGGGACTCAAATAACAAGTTTCAAGGTTTCTTTAAAATTTTTTAACCTAAAAATTTTCTAATTTTAAGAGACTCCTTTCCTCGAAGTTCAAGACCGTTTTAATTGGGTTGTGAGTGCTCAAAGTCCTTTACAAAAGAAGCTAATTTGGGATTTACCAGACAATTGTACATGTTATGTTGATGGACCTTTTCGTGTTTGGGTTAGAGAGCGAATGGTATTTTTTAACCTAGAAATTTTTTTAACCTCCCAACTTTTTAACAGTTAAGAAATTATCTTGTATTGAGTGCCCCACCAACTATTAGAGAGGATGAGGAATGGGTAAGATTTACGTACTTCACACAATGATAGAGAGACGCCTGAAGAGTTGCATAAACGTTTATGGGATGAAGGCCACTCAAATTAATGTTCATCAACAATCGGATCAAACAATTTTGGCATTGGCTATTTTGGGAATTCATAGCAATGAATATGCTTCCGTTTGGTTTGGATTTTTTTTAGAAAATTTATTTTCGATTCCCACTCATTTTTTCAAGCGAGGCTCAACCATTTTACATGAAGAAAACAAGAGGTTATACAACTATTAGTGTTGTATTCCGGTTGAAGCAAATTCCAAAAGGCGTTTTCAAATTTCAAAGAAGATCCAACAAGGATAAAAAATTTTTAGGTTATTTTTACATTGTTTTTTTTGTATATTTTTAAAAACGTAAAAAATAAATATTAGTTTCCGTTTTTTTTTAAAAGATTTTTGGTCTATCTTTCTTTTAAAAAAAGCCATTTTCGATGGCTTTTTTTATGCCTTGGCAAAAATAGAATTACATCATTCCTTTTTTTCTTAAAGAAAATCATTTTTTAAATAAACCTTTCAATTTAAAATTTTTCTAATTTTAAAATTTCATTTTTTTGTTCAAAAATTATGCAAAATTGTTGCTACGTAAATGATACCTTTTTTACTTAAAAATATCACTCCCCCCTCTCACATTCCTCTCCCATCTTTTCCCTCCTAATTTACCAAATCTCCTAACCTATCAATTAAAAATTTTCTTTTTAAAATTATGCCCACGCTTATTTGCCGTGAAAATCTTAAAAAAAACGGCCACCTTCTTATTATTTTTTTACGTTAAATGTGCCCTTCACCGGATACTTGATATATAAAACTAGCAATTTGAAGAAATGAAGAGATATTAAAAGAAGAAAAAAAACTGGCAAGCTTTAACATTCCTCTCTCCAAATCATTCTACGAAATATAAATATTTATTTAATGCAATTAGCAACCGAAAATATGAGCAACAGAGATTATATTTACAATTTTGCTAGTTATTAGGTTTGAAAAATTTCAAGCATTGTTGGAAGGATATCGTAAGTTTTAAGATTAAACTTAAATTTTAAGAATAAACTTAAAATAATTGGACTTTGTAACTAAACATGAATCTAGACGCTAAAACTTGAAACACAAACAAAAATAAACTTGAATCAAAACATTAGAAGCAACGCTTAAATAAACTTGAAAACTCCAAAACATAGAAAAAAATAAATAAAGCTTGAAAGCAAAACATTAAACCTTTTTCCTTAAAATTAAAACATGTAAAAACTTAATACTTTGATCTGAACAACAAACTTGAAAACGCACACTAAAACAAACTTGAAAACAAACATGTTAAAATAAACCTATTTCTCATAGATAAACTTGAAAATAAAACAAAACTCATTAAAACAAACAAGAACATTCAAAAACATTTAGAACTTTAATCTGAACATCATAATTTAACTTAAATTAAAACAAACTTGAAAACACCCTAGACTTTAAAAATAAAACTTATTAACAAAAACATTCTAAAACATTTTTATTCCTAAAAACACTTTAAACTTCCAGCTTCTACCAACAACTTTTTTGACAACAACCGCCTAACTTCAAGATTACTTAATCAATTGTTCGAGCAGCAAATAGTTCGACGTTTCGACCCCGCTTGCCAGCGACACATTGGACTAGGGAAGCGATCTTCAAATAAAAGACATTTAAGAGGGACAAGAGAACAACAAGAAGAAGCTAATGATTTGAACAAACGTTTACATTTTAGCTTCAATTGGGCTTGGACGGAAATGAAGAAGGAGTAAAGCAGAGGAAAACGAAAAATCAAAAAGAGAAAAATTTTTTTCCTTTTTTTAAAATAATTTTTAAAAATAATATTGAGATAAATCAGTTATACAAGAAACAATATTTACCTATTTTTTAAAAAAGTCAATTAGAGGAGAAGTTGACGATGTTTCTTTTGTTTCAGGGGACAATGTTTTTCTCTTATTTTTATTAAAATATGCACAAATTGTTGAAGACAGGAAACATCTCGAAATGTTAAAACATAAAATTGTGGTACAGGAAGTGTTGAGGGAATAGCCCGTAGAGAAGGTTGAGTCTTCAAAGGCGATTCCTAAATTTTTTTTTTTGAAATTTTGAAAAAATGGTCCGAGTTAAAAAAAAACAATGGCGGGGGTCATGTTAAGAATGGACAGAGTTCTAAAGGGGTCGAGAAACATCCGAACTAGATGTTAAAATTTTTAGGAAGGATAAAAAATAAGACTTCCGATTCAAAGTTCCCTCCCACCCTCCCTACAAAATTTCTTCTTCAAAAAAAATTAAAAACCCACAAAATAATCATCATTGGGTCCACTTGGCGGTGTTTCCACAATTCCTTTATAGAAGCAAGTTGTTTGCGGATATAAAGCCAAAAACTATTGCACCTTTTGGGAATAAAGCATGTGCATGACGGCGAGGATCAGCTCGGTAATGTGTGTAAAGCTTAATTACTTTATTTGAATCAACAGTTAAAAGTTTCTCGTTGTTGGTTATTAGAGTGTTGTTGTTGTTGGTGCTGCTACTTGTCCCAGCAACTTCATACCTCCTTCCTCTTCAACTTCATCATCAATATCTCGAATTGAATATTCTAGACCACTTAATCAGTTGGGATATGGGCCTAAATTTGAAAATGAATGAATTTCGCGAGTTTTAGGACACTTGAGTCTCAAAGGATTAAATTATGAGACTCAGGTGCCCTACCTTAATTTTCCAGACTCAAATATCTTTTTATTAGATCGTGAGTAAAATACCTTCACTTCTCCAAGAATCCAAATATCTTCACTAAAAGCAGCAACAAAATGACCAACACTAATAGGATCTCCATTCAATCTAGGAATTGCCCCAACAAGAGGTGGAGGATGTCGCTTCAATATATCCAACATACAACGGCAAGGTAGCGGCATGCTGCGCTAAGCAAAATCATAAGCGAACCTCCGAGATAATTTGTCTGCCATTCTTTGTTTTAAACGTAGTTGGCAACGAACAGTCTGTAAGAGAAAAATAAAAATTTGAGAGAGCTTGAGGGATTTTCAGAATGACCCCATATCGGAAATGAATGTTTCTTAAATTGAGGTGTATCTTAAACCGAAGAGTATCGCATAAACAGCTCCTCTATCCAATCGGAAAATCAAAAGTTTATTATTTGCAGATATCCGCAAAAAGTTTGCCCGGACATCTTCAAAAAAACTTGCGGACATCCCAATGGCCACTCCCAACCAATAGCCAACCGAAGTTCTTAAAGGAGTATCTTAAACAGAGGAGTGTATCCAGTGATTGAGTGTCTCTTATAATGGGGGTCCAACTTATTAAACATAAAAAACATACTTGTATATTATCCAATAATTGCATAATTGTCAGTGTTCACTCCCACACATTTGTTTTTGAGCTGTCTGATATAAAGCAATCAATTTTGCCTTCGAATTTTGACTAATTTTTGATCCAGGTCCAAGTAAGCGCACTCCTTGAGAACGTATAGCTCTTAATGATTCATTTACTGTTTGATGTTTTGGTTGAAGTCTTAACATCTTTAAAAAACAAAAAAATTTTTTCAATTTTTTTAATCAAAAAATGCCGAATAAAAAACTGGCAAAAATTGACTTTTTGGCGGCAAAAAATAAAATTCGATAGTATCGATTTTTTAAAAATCGAATCGATTTTTTGACCACTCGAGTCCCACACTAACTGTAATTTCCAAGTCTTTTTTGTCCCGCAAATGTTTATCCGCAAAATCTCAAAATGTTGGTGTCCTCTTTAATTTTTTTTCTGTTTTACAACAAAACGATTTTTTAATCTCCCCCAAACGCCCAAACCCCCCCCCCCCCAATTCCCCCAAAAAAATAAAAAAAAATAAAATTCAAACCTTTTTCAGATATTTGTTCTGTAAAAGTTTGTAATTTGTTTAATTGTAGAAGTATTCTCTTCTGAAGTAGCAACATTACAAGTTGGTGATAAATTATTATTTTTTATTGGAGGAATTTTTTGAAAGTTTTTTGGTGTTTTTTGGCGTTGTCTCATTTTTAAGTTTACCTTCTTTTCTTAAAATATTTTTAAATGGAATCATTAAAAAAGGAGAGTTTTCTTCTTTTGCGCTAATAATAAAAATCTAAAAATATTTTAGAAAAATTTAAAAAATAAATTGAAAGAAAAAAATAATTCTTTTAATAAAAAAAAATATTTTTTAACAAATTTTTTATCTATACGATTTATATAAAAGAGAGTTTGGTGGTGGGGAGAAAGTCATATATTAAGTGAACAATTATTTCTTTGAAGGAAGTTGGATAGTAGGTTAAAGGACTCATTTTTAGGTTAGTTAAACCTTTCCCTATAAAACTTTTTCAAAAAAAAATAAAAAGAAAATCTAACATTTGCGGACGTCCGCAAAAAATTTGCGAACAACAAATTTCAGTTTTTGTTCGCAAATATCAACAAAAACCTTGTTGAATTCTTAAAAAATAATTTAGAGGAATATGCTTTTAGAAATCCCGAAAACAACAAAAAGGAAAAGAAGAAACCGGCACAACCTTAATTTTTAGCATTTTTTTTGGTGAGGATAAGAAGAAAAACTAAAAGAGAAGAAAAACAACAAAAACAGAAAAACAAAAAAATAAATAGGTACTACTTTTCAAGGAATTGCTAGCCAAACATTTATATAAAGAAAATAAGATTTTTTTTTGAGTTCTAAAACAGAAGAAATAGCAAAAAAATAAGGAAATAATACTACACACACACAATCACAGAATTTTAATACTTTAGGGGTGCAAATTTATTATGTAGATTACACACTTATATTGGGAAATATATATCTTTTAATTTAATAAGGCAAATAAACTTTTAATTGTGGACATAAACAGGATAAGATTAGCAAAAATTTAAAAAAAAATCCATGGTAAAATCATAATCTGAGGGGCTATTTTTCCAGCCCCCTCTCCTGATAGGAAATCAGAATTTTGAGAAGCTCAAAGTTTAGAAGACTCACAAGTTTGAAAAGAAATCCAGTTTTAGAAATCAGAACTTTCATAATTACAACTTTCAGACCGAGAATGAAATTCCCCTAAAGGAACCTTTTACAACACCTCAACGAAAAATCATTCATCCAGTTTTTAGTCCACAATTAATTTTAAAAAATACCCAAGACACGTTCTTTTTAAAATAAATAAATATTCACTTCTTAAAAGGCCCCCAAAATTATAATAATAATTATTAAAATAAAACTATAGTTTTTTCTCCATTCAATCACAGCTCAGTTTTTTGCAAGAGAATGAGCGCTTCTCTGGAAGGTTTCAAATTCTTTAAATATTGAAGGTACTGGTGTTGTGTCTTTTGGCATTATTGAGGGGCTTAGCACCGCCGCCATCTCTCCTTCAACTTGGAGGACTTCCAAAATCATCGTTAAAAGCTGTTCAAGCGCTTTCTTTTGAATTTCAGGCAATTTTTTCATCAAGAAGTCTCCATGGAATTTTTGTGAAGTTCGCCAGAATGTAAAATCCATAATAAACTAGAAAAAGAGAAGAATACACTTTCCGAATCTCCTTAAAGATAAAACTAGTGCGACAAATGCCTTTTTTCGGTACCGACAAAAGTACCGAAAATACCAAATCTTGTCCGGTAGAGTAGAAGCAGAGAGATCAGTCGGAATTCTGACTTTTCGTGAAATTCTACCATGATTTCCAATTTTTGAGTCATTTCACGACCGAACTCTACTGGAGAGAGCCTATCCGGTACTTTTCGGTAGTACCAGATCCGGTGGCAGAACACTAACAAAGGGTTGAAATTGTAACTTTTTAGTGAGATTCAACTAATAGTAATTCAAAAAACCTGTCTTAACTTGCCAGGCTCGTATCGTAACCGACCACTTATTCTCAAACAAAAAACATGCCAAAAATTGAAAAAAGAGAATAAAAAAATTTAGAAAAGTTCACAAGCTGTTGGAAAGAGTCAATAGCAAGAACTGTGGAAATCTTTAGAAGTTTTACACCCATATGTTTGAGAGGATGAGCAAATTTAAAACCTGAATAAAGAAAAATTTTTGAAGAAAAAGAAAAAACAAAAACCATCCTTGATGCAAGTAAAGCATTAACTGCAGTCTTTTTAGGTCATGCAATTCCACGAGCAACCTAAAAATTTTTTGGTAAAAACTGAAAGAAGATGTTCAAATTTTTTTGTAATGTCACGGATTATTTTAAGAGAGGTAAAAAAATCGTAGGTGAAAAAAATAGCTTTATTTTTATATGTAGCACCTCAATAAAAAAATTTACCATGTGCTGATCGAGTACATTCACCCATCACGTTTTTCATTTCAGAAGAAAATTTTTTTCAAGAAGACTTTCAGAAGACTCGGGTTATCCGAGACAGAACCTTTTTCATACCAAGCTTGACCCGTTGAAAATTTTGAAAACCTGATCCAAGAATCTTACCAAACTTTTTTCCCAATCACATGGTATCCACGACTTGTATTAAAAATCTCAAACCGTTTCAGTAAACATTTTGTCTTGTTCTCGATCATTTGGATCACGAAAGAGTATAAGAAAAGGCAATCCTTCTTCGATTAATTCTTCAACATTTTCAAAAGTGACTTCTCTAACAAGAGGAATACATTTATCAAGTCAACCAGCTTTTGACAAACTCATAATCTCCAAAATTCCCAATGAACTAAAAATTGGAAAAAATTTCAAAAAAATTTTCCTCCAAAAAATAAAAAACCTTCTGCTCATCCTGTGTTGTAGGATCACGAAAAGACATCATATTTTTCTTTTATGGCAGTCAAAGCAGCGTCTCTACCAACCCAAAAGGCACAATCATCGCGTAATAAAAGCAGCAATTTTCTTTAAAAAATTTTTTGAAAATATTTTTTAATTTAAAAAACCTGAAAGTTTTGATATTCCACACAATCTCTACAATGGAAGTAAGCAATATTAATATTTCTCTTTTCTGATTTAATTGCACCACTGAGGTATTCCAATGTCAGAATTCGTTTATGCTGACTTGAAGTTGTTTTTGAACAAATTCAGTTAAGGCCTCAACGGATCTAGATACTCCTAAAAATTTTATGAGATAATATGATATATACATTGATAAACAGGGTTTCTGAGTTGTTGAAATCTAGGCTAAAGGTATCTGACCAAAATCACTCCCAAATAAAAATTTTAAAGACACCATTTTAGCCCCAGAAATCGACCCCCTGGCTAACCCCTTGAGAGCCCCTAATAAAATTGGTATTTGCACTCTAATCTCAATATAGTTAAAAATAAAAAATTCCAAACCTATGTTCATTCTTGATAGAAGTTCGCCATTCAATAAAAACCTTAAAAATAAAACATAGAAAATCACAAAAAAATTAAATTACTTTCATTGTTGGATGTTGTTAACAAAATATTTATCAGCAACATCAGCTTGTGCAACACTATCAACTAAAAAGCCCATACAACACTACTAAAAATTTAAAAAATTTAAAAAACTAAAAATTAACAAATTATTTTTTTCAACTTCTTTTTTAAACAAAATTTATCCTTTCATCCTCGAATTTTTAAATGTGCTTAAGCGTTCTTCGCTCATATTTTCGAATATGAAAAATATATTCAAAAATTTTATTTTTTTGTTTAACCTTTCATTTTTTTACATCCAATAAAGTAATCATTCAGAAGCAAAATTTTCGAAAAATTATCCCGAAATTGTTTAGAATTTATCCACTGTTTAATTTTTATACCTGTTTGGATTGTCATCGTGCCATTTAACCGCAGCTTCTTCAAATATTGGTTTCAATCGTCTACTAAAAGGACACCAATCACACAAAAAGCAACAAATACAATCTAAAAAATAAGCAAGAAAATTATAATTCAACAGGGAAAGATTGGTAAACTAATTAAAAAGGAAAATAAATTGAAGAAAAATGCAAAAGAAAATAATTAAACCGCGAAAAGGACTCGAACCTTCAAAACCTAGTGGGCGTAGTCAGCAACGATACCAATACACCAACGGAACAACTAATAAAGAAACCACATAGAATTAATTACATGAGAGAGAGAATTACAGATCAAGTGCTATTCAAGGAAGTTTTAGCTCAACCGTGCTTCTTATCTCCTAACAAATCAGTCCCCTTTATTTAAAAAAATAAAGCCAAACAAACCTGAGCACTCCTCAAAACCAATTCCAAATTTTGCATATTTAATTCGGTAACGCCAACTTTGTGTGTTAAGTTGGGACGGCGCTAGGCATAGAGGCCTGACCTGCATCTTGTTGTAATGTTTGGTAAATAAATAAAGAAGTGAAGAAGAATAAAATTGGAATAGAATTATGAAGAGAAGAAAAATATATTTATTGGCTCTAGCCAAAATTAAAAGCCATATTTTCTAATATTTATTTTTAATTAACACAAAAAAACTGGAAAAATTAAAGAAAAAATTAGAGCAAATTTTATTTATTTAATTCACCTCAAGTAACGATCGAATTAAATAAAAAGGTAGCTGAACTAATTAAATTAACTTTTCAAACAAGAAATGCACATTTCCGCATTTTCCTGCTAATTAATTTAATTAAGAGATTTTTCGAATTTTAGATGTTTTGATATTTTCCGGAAAGTTTGTTTATAATACCAAAAAGACAAAAGGGCAGTTAGAAAGAGACGACAAAATGGTTCAGACAAAATAGGTAATATTAGAATTAACTATTAAAGGATCAGAATTTTTATCAGAATAATTCTGAAAAATTAGAATTATTTCCAGAAATAGTCTTAAAGAATCAGAATTTTTATCAGAATTATTCTGAAAAAATCAGAATTCACGTCAGAATAATTTTTAAAAAATCAGAACTAATCAGTGTTGATGCTTAAAGAGTCAAGACTCTGCAGAATTGAGTATTAAAAATCAGAATATTCATCAGAACAGTAAAACTAACCTGTTCTAGCGTTAAATTTAACTAAAAATTAAATTCAATATTTAATTGAGATACATTTATTAATTAAAAAGAAATTTGTAATGTTTCTCTCCATTTAACCATTCGTGTTTTAAAAATTTTTTTTTATTGAAAAAATTTAATGATTATTTTAATAACAGTAAAGTTTAAAAATGACAACAATTATTAATATGTACATATATTATATGAATATATTTTTTTAATTTATTGAATTTTTTGCTAGGTTAAAATAAATTTTTTTATTTAAATTTATACCATTTAATATTTTATAAATTAGTGATTAAAAAAATTAATTTTTCAATAAAATGCTGGAATTTTACTTTTCGAAGTCTTTATAATTATTTAAATTTATTTCATTGTATAAAAAATTTCGTTAAAAAAATCATTAAAAAATTTTTTAACAAGAAATATAATTAAAGTAAGATGTATAAGTTAAAAAAGGATTAAAAATAATATTTGCATGCAACCTGATTCGAACCCGTGCGGAAATCGTCAGTTGTCGACGACGTTAACCACTACACCACAACCGATCTTACTTTACTTCCAAATTAAAATATGTAAATTATTATTCACTAGGAAATACCTCATTTTTAAATCCTTAACGAACATGCAATATGTATTACAAAAATTTTACTCCTTATTATCTATTTTAGAAATTTTTATTTAACTTTTTTAATTAAAAATTGACTTAAATAATTAATCCAAATTTATTAATATAATTCATTAAATGTATCTATTTTATCAAAAAAATTGCGTGGAAATTAATTAATATAAAATTAAAGAGATTTTATTCTCTATGGAGTTGGGAAAATTAAAAATTAAAATAGAACAGCAAAAAAAGGAAATAATAATAAATTTAAATATAAATATACCGTTTCCGACAAAAAAGTCTATTTAATATTAATTTAGAATAAATATTTCTTCACTTTTTCCTCGTACTCGTACCCATACCACTCTTATTTTTTGGTCTTGTACGTGATAGCTTCTTACTTTTGTCATTAACTTAGGAAACTCGAGGAAAACTTTCTAAATGATTCACTGGAACAAAGACGTCCAAATTTTAATTTTTGGCACAACAAACTATTATAAGGATTTAAAGCAGAAGAAGGAGCGGGAAGTGGAAGAGATCCCCTCCCAACCGTTAACAGTATTAAGTTCAAGGTATCATTTTTCCATCTCTAATGGGACATCTAAACTTAAAACTCGATTGTTAATATCTATTCTCGAGACATTCTCTCCCATCTTTTGGGAGATAAAATTAAATAATTAAATAAATTAACTAATATCCAAAAATGAATCTTTTTCTATTTGATCCCAATGGTTATGAGAAGCTTTACAATTGCAGTGCTTATAAAGTAGAGGATGTTCCTATTGAGAAAAGGCAGGATATTGGTATTTTATAAATTATTTTTAAAAATTTTACTTAAATTTAAACAGTTTGGGGACTCATTTTTGTTATTATGTTTATTTTATATGAGGTAATATTGTTTTTTATTTTTAATCTAAAATATACGCTTGCACGTTGTCTTAATTTCCCAAAAAATTAAATTTTAAGTTGATAGATTAAAAACTAAACTATAGCCTATTAGATTTGTCTCGTCGAGCTGAAAATTACAATGGAAAAAATTTGAGCTCGATAGGACAATTTTGGAGCAAAGTTATGATCATTTAAATCTCAAAATAGCCTGAGGGCATTTCCTTCTGATATACTGATTTTTGCCATTTTTTATTCTGATTTTTATTCTAGGAGTATAGACAGAATATTCCTTCTGATATTCTGATTTTTTAACTTTATATTCTGATTTTTATTCTGAATAATTCTGATTTTTTCTAGCTCCTTTATCTCCACTTGTATCTACTCAATAACAAAACATTTAGACCAGGCTTGTTATAAATTTATGCTTTTTATTGGAATTATTTGACATTATATGTTTACCGGTCTGCGCATTAATTCATGGATATTTTGCTATTACAGGGTAGGATTAATTAATTATTTTTAAATATCAGAATTCTGATTTTCTTTTTTTTTTAATTTGTGTTCTGTTTTCTGATATCTTATAATTTTTTTAATTCTTTAATTCTGATTTTTATTCTGATTTTTATTCTGGTTTTTTAATTCCTAATTCTTAATTCTGATTTTTAATTCTGATTTTATTTTTAATAATTATTTTTAATTAATAAAATTCATAAATATTAAAACCAGAATATCTTTTTCCTATCATTTTCAGTGCTGTTTTCTGTTCACACCCAACATTTATTTGTTTGGCTTGGGAGCTTCAGTTTGTAAATAAAATTAAAAAAATAATTTCGAAAAATTTTATTTTCAAGTTTTTTGGGTTATTGAGAAAGCAGCGGAGATATGTATTTTAGTAGTTAATCGTTGTGTAGAAGTAATTAGTCCAATATGGGGGAGAGACTTTACAACGGGAAAAGGGCCTGGTTGTGGATGTTGCCCCAGGTGATTTGTAAAATGGGGTAACTAGAGAATTAGAAAAAATTTTTTTATTAAAAAAATATTTTTTCTAGTTATACGATTCTTTTCTATCACAAACCTATTTTATTTTCTGGAATTTATTTTGCTTGGTTTTTTAATCCACATGTTAAACAATTAAAAATTAAATTTCTGGAAATTTTTTAAAAATTATTAAGTTGGATATATTGATGACTTTGGACTTGTAGTAATTATAATTATTTTTAGTTAGTGCTCTCTAATAGAAAGGATGCATTAATAGGTTGATTAAAAATTGTCTGCTTAAGCGTTTATTAGAAAGACGCTTGTAGGAAGAATTAGAAAGATCCTCTCTCTAATAGAAAGGACATTTTAAGAGGAGTCAATGTAAAAATAGGCTGTATAGGCGTCTATTAGAGAGAATTTTACAAAATAAAAAATTTAAAATTAATTTTTAAATTATAACAACCCAATACAAACATTTCACAACTGGCTAGTAACCTTCGGACTCTCATCCTCCTATATTTTTTTCACCACTGTATTTTTTATTAACAACTCGTGGTAACAATAGAACCTCTCTCGCACAAAAAATGGTTAAAAAATTTATAACAATATTTTAGAAATTTTTTGAATTTTTAAAAGTCATTCCTTCAGAAGTTTTGGCTATTTCCATTAATAAATATTGCTACTGGACTTATTTATATTTATGTGCCAGGTAAATAATGAGGGAGGTGAAATGGGAAGGTAATAGGGATTAACTAGTAGTCAAAAATTAATAAAATAGCTAAATTTAGGCCTAGAGCCTTGGAGATTTTGTACATTAGTCCTTAGTAGTCTTATCTAACTCGTCCAAAAATTTCAGAATTTTAGGTTCAGAATTTCAGAATTTATGGCTGAAAAAGTCAGAATTTTCACTATTTTCAACATTTTTCTACATTATTGACCAGAACTTCTGAAATTCTGGCTCAAAAATTCTACAATTTTTAAGAAGGAGTAGATAAGACTATTATTGATATCCACACAAAATTTTATGTCTCTAAACCTCCATTTGGCAAAGATAAAATTTTTTAGTTCTTCCGTATAAGCGAAGCTATCATCTACATAGCTTCCTTCTTATGGGTCACAGCTCACGGACTCCCATCTTTAATTTATCTTTTTATGAATAAAACAATAAGAAACGACACTTTCGCTTTATTTGGCTACATTCCGTCACAACAATTAAGTGTTGGACACGTTGCTGGGGCAGAAACTGGGCATTTATTGTCTACTACAACTAAAATTGCCCCAAAAAAAATAATATAGCAAATAGTAATATACACTAAAAATTTTTTTAAATCTGATTTTCGATCTCAATTTGAATCAAAAAATATCCGAATAAATTTTAAGATGTTTATTGAAATAAATTGTCAAAGCCTAGAAAATTTAATTTAAAATTTGAGGCTACTCAAAGAACAGACTTTCCCTTTTTCCACTCCATATCTTCCTTCCCACAAAAAATTCAAAGATAGTCGAGAATAAAAAAATTTAAAAAAATAGGAAATGAATCATGTGAAAGCTTTAATCATCACTCTCTTTTTAAAATTAATTTAGGAAAAAAAGAGGTATTCTTTTTATTAATTTTTCTTATCAGTAACAAATTTTTTGACTTATAATAAAAAATAATTTCCTTTTGAACATTAAAAAAATTTTTTTTTAATTTTTTAAAATTAATTTTACTCTCAAAATAATTTCCTAATTAATTCTAAAATTAAATTAGAATTAAAAAAAATGCGTCTTATTCATTTATTCATTCTAATTATTCTATTAATAAGTATTTGCTCAATT
Source organism: Meloidogyne incognita (assembly GCA_036172945.1). Lineage (NCBI taxonomy): Eukaryota > Metazoa > Nematoda > Chromadorea > Rhabditida > Meloidogynidae > Meloidogyne > Meloidogyne incognita. Next base: position 2,766,879 of record JARQAC010000037.1, read on the forward strand.
TCTGGACAAGCTACTGCCGAGGACAGGTCAATTAAAAAAATTTTTTATTAAAAAAATTTCATTTAGCACCCTTTCACGAGTTAAGCGTTTCAAAAAATGGAAGAAACGCTCTTCCTCTTTCTCCTCTTCAAGCAGCCAGCGTGGGTATTATGGACGACGTCACGGCTATGGGCACGGATATGGAGGGGGATATGGGAATAGTTGTAAAATCATTATGGAGGATATAAAAAGAGAGGAATGCTTACACGAGTAGTGGACAAAATAACTGGAAGAAGACATTATTGAAGCTTAATAAAAATTTAAAAAAATTAAAATATTGATAATACCGTCTGTTAGGGTCAACTGATTGTCAGACCCTACTAACTACAGAGAGAACGAATATTTTTAAGACAAATTTGATACGATTCATTAGAGAATTAAATTTGCTACAAAATAAACCTCGAGAAATGAAAATTTAGGTTGTCTTTTGAAAAAGTTATGGACGAAAAACTTGATGAAACTTGAACATGTTTTATAGGAGAAGGGTAGTTTATTGACCATAAAACTTCTTAGAATTTTTCAAAATTTTTATTTTCGACTTATTCATAGCTTGTAAATTTAATCCTCTATCGAATGTTATGAAAAGGATTTTACAAGATTCCAGTCTTTTAAGAATTATAAGCTCTTGGAAGTTTGAAGGTTCTCTACTCCAATTGACCCCACATTTTTCTTAATTCTTTTAAATTCTTGAAAATAAAATAATTAAAATTTAAATAGAAAAATTTTAAAAAGCATTAATTTAATTTAAATTTGAATAAAAAAATTTTATTCTTTAATTTTTGAATTTTATTGGCAAATAAATACAAGAGCGGTAGAGAGTTTTTAGAGAGGGAGATAAACACCAACCAGAAAAAAATTATTTTTTGCCTTTATTCTCGTCATTTTTAGATTTTTTTCAGAGATTTGCCCAGTTGACTCTCGCTAAAGAATGACAAGAGATAGAGGAATTATTTGAGTAATAATTCAAAAAATTTTTTTTGGGAGAAAAAACTGTCAGGAGACAAGGATTGTTGCTCAATTTATCTCCAAAAATCAGAAAAAAAATTTAAATTCTAAATTAATTTCCCATTAGAAAATTAATTAATTATCCTTCAAAAATGCTAATTAGAATATTATTAATATTTAATTTTGTTTCAATCAACCATTCAACCTATGGCTATGGAGGAAAGTATTAGCCAAAGGCTCAAGTAGAATTTTTAAAAATAAATTATAAAAAATAATTAAAGGCAAAAATTTAATTAGAAAATATTCCAAAATTAATATAAGATATCCCACAAAAATTGGCAATATACAATAAAGCTCAATATGGGAGACTTAGAGTACTTTGTTCAATTATCCCACCCAGGGCTATGGACATAGAACCAGACTGCATCAATAAAGGGCTCTTATAGGGAAGTCTCATATATCGAAGTCTAATTTCTACAGTAAATAAGAGGAGTCTCCTATATCCGGGAGTCTCATCTTGACGTTATATAGAAGAGTCGCATATATCGAGCTTTTGCAAAAAATATTTTCAATCAAAAGATATATCCCCTCGCGAAAGCAAACAATCCAACCAGACGATTATTGGGACGAATTTGAAGAAAATCAGAACGAATTTGGCGATTATGGGTTAGGAAAATTGTTGAAGATGAGTATGGAAGGGGAAGAAAAATAGAAGAAGATCCAAAAGCAAAATTCTGGAGTGAAGCTGTTGGGCCTTTTTTGTATACTTTTGATAATAAAATGGATGGAAGAAGTGGAGGGGAATGTATGGGATAAAAAAGCATTGGGAAAAATTAATTTTATTGTTGAGAAGGCAAAAATTGGGAAATTCTTTTAGTCGATTGGTGTGAGAATAAAATCAGTATTGGTAAAATCAGTTAGAAAATCAGAATTTAAATCAAAAAATCAGAATTTATATCTGCAAATATCAGAACTCAAAAATATTAATTCCTGAAATTGATAAACTCTGAAAATTAAAATCAGAATTAAGCAAAATTCTGAAATAGTTAAACCAAAAAACCAGAATTTTGAAATATTTAAAATCAGAATTAAACTAAAATTCTGTAAAAATAAAAATCAGAATTTAACCAAAATTTTAATGGGAGTGCTTCAATATATCAGAATTAAGAAAAAATTCTGAAAAAAACAGAATTAATTTGTAAGAGGATTAATTAAAATTTTTATTTACAGTCATGGGGTGATCAACTAACCAAAAGTTTATCAAAAAAAAGATTATAACCAAATGAAGCCCTTAGCTATTCCAATAACTAATCCTTCTGATGGGATTTCATCAAATCTTCAATTTGGAATGGAAAGTTTATTTCAAGGCAGTAATTCGGCGTTATATACAATGCGAAAAGACTGGAAATTGCCATGGTCTACAAAATTCGAAATATAGAATTCCTATTAGGGGTAACAGTCGAACCTTGTCGATAACATAATTCCCTCCCCAAATATTAAGTTACACTTATTTTTAAGCTATGGGGGTCTTAATTTGGTTGGACATTAAATGGGTCCAGAGAGACTAGCGATACTCTCTGGCTAAGCAATACCCCTTATTATAATAACGATACCCCTCGTATAATTAATCGTTGTTACACCTCGACATAACAACGATTTATTCAGCCCCAAGGGGATATCATATAATGAGGTCCGTATTAAACTTGAAAAGGTCAAAATAGAGAGAAAAAAATTTTTAAAAATTATCCGAGGCCATTTTCAGCTTGTCGACTCAAGAGCAAAAAGAATAGGTTGCGTAGCTAAGGGTGAAGTTCAAAAGAAGGGGAATGAGAAAATTGGAATTTGATGCTGTCTGTACTACGTAAGGATTTTGAAAGAAAATAAAAAAATAAAAGGAAAAAAATTTTTTCAGAAGCGGAAGTCAACGAAACGGTCGAAAATTTATTTAAAATCAGTCAAATCCAAAATTCACGTCTTCGCCAAAAATTAATATCGGAGGCGAAAAATACAAAAAATGATGGATATGGAAGTGTTGAAGATAAATGGAATACTAAAAATAATGAAAATGGAGTAGAAGAAAAACTATGGGGAGATGAAGAAAATGAGAGGGATATGGAGGAGGATAATGATGATTTTAATGGAAGGAATGGGAAGAACGTAGATGATGATTTTAGGAGGAGGAATAGACCGAGTAGAGAGGTAACGAATAAAATATATTTTTAAGATGAATTTAAAATTCTAGATTGGTCTAAAAATAAAGGCAGAGAGAGGCGATATATTGGAAGCCCGAGTTGAGGGCTATAGTAAATCCAACAAGGCCATCCCTCTCCGTTGGTATGTAACTAAAAATTAAAACTGGGGATAAATTAATAGAACCATAATGAGAAGGAAACTCTACGAAAAGGTTTCAAATTCAGAATCTTAAAACTTGGCCTTCTAGAAGCTAATGACAGAGGGGCCTCTGAAGTAGGCCCCCGTTCCAAAAATTATCAAAGATTATTAATAATTAAATTCATTCGATTACCGTAAAACATCCATGTGTTTAAGTAAAAGCAAAAATTAACTTTTTCATATTAAGTAAAAAATAAATTAATGATAAATTAGCAAATAGAGGATGGGAGAGTATTTTGGGAGAGTACCTCCTACAAATACCTAATGAAGGAGCCACTGCAGTAGGCCCCCGTTCCAAAAATTAAAATTATGAGATTAATTGTTCGATGACCGCAAAACATCCATGTGTTTAAGTAAAAGCAAAAATTAACTTTTTTCCATATTAAGTAAAAAATAAATTAATGTTAAATTAGCAAATAGAGGATGGGAGAGTATATTTTTTGTTTTTTTTTTTTGGAAAATTAAAAAAATTGTTTTCAGAACCCTTAAATGGAGACGAAGCAATCCTTAAAGTTTTGCATTCAAAGTCACTCTTTGATGTTGTGTCGACGTAAAAGATAAGGATAGTTTGGATAAGAAGAGATTACTCAGAGCTTTGACTAAATTGGCAAACATGGTTGAGCCAGCAAATAAGGCGAGGCAGAAGGAACGTGCGACACAGGCCAAGAAGAAGTAGGAACAAATTTTTGAAAAAAGAGTAATGAAATCCTCAGTGGGAGGGGAATTTATTATCCATTGCTCTCATCCTCGGGCATAGCTTATCAAATGCCTAATCTTATGGGTGGGAGTTTCTCAATCAATCTCAAGCAGAGGTAGGAAGTCTCTTATAATGAAAGGAAGTCTCCATATAATGGAAGTCTCTTATAATGGAATTCTCTTAGAAGGAAAGTCCCTTATAATGGAAGTCTCTTATAATGGAAGTCCCTTATAATGAAAGTCTCTTAGAAGGAGAATCCCTTATATTGAATGATACAAGTGTCCTATTGATAAGTTATCACATTATCACCTAACCACCGATAAAAATTTTTCCCCTAAAGAAATAAAGCAATGGCAACAAATGGTAAATGATGACCAAAAATGGGGAGAATTATTGGAGGAAGCAGAAAAAATCTCCCAATGGATGGATATAATAGAGGATTAGAATCAAGTGTTAGTGAAGAGAATTGTTCGAAATGCTGGCTGAGTTCTAGCTAAAAAATTGGAGCAAATAGCAAAAAGAAAAGGGAGGGTTGCCTGTTAGGAATGCTTTTGCTACTGAAAGTTTTCAGATTGGACATTACTATTTCTTTAAAAGTAATTAATGAAAATTTGAGGGCTCAGACTCCGATACAAGCGATATTTATGCTATTAAAAGAAGGTACATTGGGAAAGTACATTACATTTACTCCCCATATATACATATGTACTATATGAGCCAAGATACAGACCCTCTAAAATTAAAGAATCATAAAGGGAACCAAGGCGGCCGAAAACATCCGACCAAAGACTCATCTATTTTAGCGGCCAAAAACTCATCCGACTTAGTCTACGAGCTCTTTCGACAGGCATATACAAAGCTCAATCGTATCGGAGTCTTGATCCTCTATACAATTTTCCCAAAAAAACAGAAACACAATAAATACAAAAAGCACAAATCCCCTTTTTACAGAAATCATCCACACAGTACCCCCTGTAGTGCTTCAAACACAGAGGGATAAAGAAAAACTCGCCGAGTGCTATAAGAGAACATTAAATTTGGCTGTGGAATTAGAACTGCAAAAACATAGAAAAAAATTAAAAAATTAAAACTTAATTTTTAAAGGCATTTCTCCGGAAATGTTATCCGCCTAGAGCCGATGAAGATTCACGCAGAGATGCTGTAAATATTGGAATGAAAACAATTAAGAAATGGACCGAGAAGAATAAGAAGACAAAGCGAAAAAGGTTATAGTCAAAATTAACAGAGACAATCGGATGTGCCTCCAAAGATGGAGCACAGTTTTGCAAATAGTTCTATGAAAAAGTGAGTTGGACTGATGTCCTTAGATCCAGGAGCCCCTTCTATCCAAGAAACTACGGCCTAATCAGTTCGGCCATCCAACTACCCATCGGCTGATGCAAATTTTGCTGTTGTTATTTTCCGCCGCTGCCCATTTCCTTGTTCTTTACACTCCCTTTGACTAGATAGTCGTTGCAGTTCTATTCCATATTCCATTCCAATCAAGTTTTTAAAGATACACTAATACAGTCAAATCTCAAAATAACCTACTCTATTGGGGCTAAAATCAAACCTTATAATGAAGTGTAGTATGTATATTAAATAGATGCCGATCTGGGTTATTTTTATAGTGAGGGTATTGGGGGATGGAGCCATCTCTTCGCTCAAAAAATCATAAAAATTAAACTCAAAAAAATTTCTTTTAAGATCAAATCAATCATTTTTCGAGTGGAGCAAACAATGCTAGGCTTTTATTTGGAAAGAATTAAACAAATGTTGGGCAATAAATTAAAAATGTTTTTTAAATTCCTCTTATGCATATTGCATATACCGTAAATTTTTGATAACAATTAAATTTTTTATTTGTCTTCCGCTTCCTAATTTTGTCAGTTCCGTTTTTTCCTAATGAGAGATTTGTTCTATTGTTTGTTCTGTTTCTGTTATTGTTCTGTTATATTTGTTCTTCTATCGACACTTCTTGTCATTTAGTCTCGTCTAGTTGCTGATTTATTTTCTATTTTTTTAAAGAGATTTTATAGTCAAAAAGACTTGTTCTTCGTTATTAAAATTTAGATTTCCTTGCATTGTTTAATTTATTTAGCAAATTGGCATGGCCAAGTGTTTATTAACGTCTCTCTTTCTCTCAATCTTCTACAGTATTTTCTATCGGCTGACTATAAAAGCCTTCCTCTATATAAAAGTTTCTCCCACTTCCTTACAACTCCCTTCATTATTCTAAATACTTTTAGCCTTTTAAAAAATTTTCGTCGCTTGTTTTATTGTCGCGGTTTGGCCTTTTTTCTGGTTGCCTGAAACAAATCTTCTCGCACGTTTCTTGTTTGACGGTTCTTGTTTATTCTACAACAAAAAAGGTAAAATACAAAAATAATTTTGTAACCTTAGAAATTTTCTTTGTTTTTTAGATGTCGACTACAGTCAAAATTTCTTTTATTTGGGAAGTTAGAAGGATGTCCAAGATTCTGGACACAGTCGGACTTGGAGAAGAACTTTTGCTAAGAAGTATACTATTTTTGTTAAATAAAAAAATTTTCCTTTTTTTCAGGTGAACAATTTGCATCGCCTGAATTGCCGGAACTTGGTTGGGAGATCGTATTGAAAGTTTGCAGCTCAGTTGTTTATGTTTACCTCCAACAAACGGGAAAACAAAACTTCAACGGGCTAGTCACCACGAAATATAAACTGTTCGTGGTTAAATTTGGAAGCGAAATCTTGTTAACGCGGTAGCGTAGATTGATCTTTACAATAAATTTTCATTCATAATTTAAGATCAACCAAACTTTTTGAGGATCAAACCAAATTAGGCTTCAAGGCGATAAATGTTCACCAATTGATGGAGTTTGGTTAGTTTACTAAAAAATTTGTAAAAATAAATCTAAAATTTTTAGATGTCTTAAGGATTCATTGCAAGCTTGAGGTGGATCCTTCCGACAGAAACGAAATTTTCAAAACCTCTTGTCTTCAACTGTTGGAAAGCCAAAAATTCACCGATTGCGTGATTTTGGTAGGAGTTAATAACAATTAAAAAATAAAATTTACTTTTTAAGGTTAAAGGCGGTTCTATTAGGGCTCATCGCTGCATTTTAGCAAAAAGTGTTGTGCTTCAGAATTTGTTAGAACATAGTGCGGACTCGATGGATATGGTAGATTATTTAAACTTTGATTAAATTTTGTGGAATGTTGAAGATTTCTGGCTTTTTTGGGTATTACCATGGACCCGAAATTTAAAAGGAGACTAAAAATTGATTAAATTCTAAAAATTGATTAAAATTCATACTTTACTTTAATTGTAAATTCAGATTCAGAAAATATCAATTCCTAACGCAAAACCGGAACCTTTTCGAGGAATGCTGGAATTTCTTTACTCCGGAGAGATAAACAAAGGCATTTTGGAGAATCATGTGGAGGAAATATTTGTTTTGGCACATAACTATAAAGTGGAATCGTTAAAACCTGAATGCGAAATGTTCATGTCGAGCGTGATTAGTAAGGAATTTTTTGAAAAATTTTTGGGGAACCGAAATTGTTTGTTTTGAAGGGGCGAGGGACTAAAAAGCTTTAGTTTAAAATTTAGAGGGAATATCAAATTTGTGAATTATAATAATATTTTAAAATACTCTTTTCAGGTAATAACAATATTCTCAACTATTGTCGATTGATCGATTTGTTTGGCGCTCCAATTCTTGAGAAGGTAAAATTAACAGAATATTCTTCTTTTACCTATATTATTTTCAGGCTATCGTAATTCATATTCGTGGACACGATGAATTTCTCCAAAGTGAAGGTTGGCAATTAGCGAAGACTGCTTACCCACAATTGGTGATTAGAATCCTTGAATCGGTTATTCTAGATAAATAAATATATAACTATAGAGTTTTGTGTGTATAGTAAACGTGAGAGGTTTCGAAAACTTAACTGCCCTAAAAACCCGAAAATAATTTTTTTTGAAAATAAAAAATTTGAAATTTGACAAATTTTCGGAAATCCTAAAAAAAATTTTTTTTCGAAAATTAAAATTTCGATTTACCTCTTACTTTAAATAAAAAATAAATTTAGTATTGTATGTGTTGTTCTCTATTTCCTTAAAGCAATATCGTGATAATTATTTTCTTTTTTAATTGTAATAAATTTCCTCGTGTTTGATGCCATTAAATTTTTTAAAGATTTGTGTAAATATTCTAGGTAAAATGCATGATGGCTTGATATTTTTCCTTTCTTTCTTTACTGGGCATCTTTCCCAAGTTTTTGATGTTTGTCATTTTTGTCTTTAGAAAGAATTGTGCAAAAGGGGTATTTTAAAATTTCAGAAACATTTTAAATTTTGAAACTCAGATCAGAATTGATCGAGACATCACTTTCCTCAAAACCATACAAATGTCGACTTCACACCCAATCCTCATACCAAAAAATCTATATAATTTTATAGAGGTAAAATTAAAAAAAACATTCACGTAACACAAGCCTCTTTTAATCCTTCTATCCTAATTTTAACAAAAAATATTCTTCAACAATATATTTCTTCTCTTTCTTCTTATTTCTTGCCCTCTTCCTCAATATATTTTATCAGATCCGCACGCTCATCAGCCTTCTTCAGCCCAGCAAATATCTTTAAAATTTTGAAAAAAATATTTAATAAATTCCATTTTAACAAATGAACGGTATATGATGCCCGTAATACCAAACTGCCAAAAAAACCGCCCCGAAATACCAAAATGTGGATTGTTAACAAATTTCCACATTGATGGAGTAACCTTCATCTTTGCTGAGACCTTTTACATTCGGGCATTTTGCTGTTTTGGGGGTTGGTATTACGGCATTTGGTATTATGGACGCTCCCCAAAAAGAACATCGTTTACTGATACAAAAATTTGTATTGATCCTTGGTACTATTCGATAGAGGACCCTCGATTTCCTATCGTAAAGTGAATTCCCCTTTGTTACAAAATAAATTTAAGGGCGAGTTAGGGCCAGTTTTGGTTTTAGGAGCATTTACGGAAGAGAGAATGATGAAAACCAGAAAATCCTAATTAAACATTTAAAATAAACTAACCATCTTAGTGCCAGGAATATACTTTTTAGGATTCAGCAAGTACTCGAACAACGTCTCACGAGTCCAAACCACTCCCTTAAATTAATTTTTAAATTTAAAATGTTCTTAATTTGAAAAAATAAAACTTTGTTCTTATTAGCAGCGGAGTAATCAAAACCAGGAACCGATCCACTTTTGCGACCAATAACACCCTTCAATGTTGGCCCAGTCTTGGCAGCATCCGAATCGATGACCTGAACGAAATAAACTTAATTTTAAATATTAGAGGGAAGAAAATTCTTGTTATGTTAATCACTAGGTTAGGCCGCACCCTAGGGCATAAACTTGGCACGCCTCCTTAAAATTAACCCACAAAACAGCCAGCCCCTTTAGAGAAAGCAGTAAAGAACCCGAGAAGTCATTTAAAACCTCCACTAACATTAAATCTAAGCAGGTCCCCATAATGTTTGACAAAATCAAAATAAACCGTACATGGCATTGAAAACACCTCGCTTTGAAAATCTTCTTTCCCTTCTCATAGTCACCCTCAGGAATATTTTCAGCCATTTTTTGTTGAACGATTTAAAGCAAATTCTCTGGAAAACTTTATAAATTGATTTTGATCAAAACGAATAAAATAAATTCATTGAAAAAAGAAACAATTTTAAAAAATAAAAAAATTATTTAACAAAATTTATCCTTTCATTTCAACAACAAAATAACTCTCAACCGACAACAAAAAATTAATTCAAGCAAAATGTGTCTTCGGCTTCTGCGTCGTAAACGGAGTCATCTTTCGACGTTTGTCATTCACACGATGCGGCAAAGGAAACTTGATTGACGAGTTGTGGAACTGTTTAACTCCAGTACGTTTGCAATCGGCAGCCTTGATCGGTTGAACCTTGATTATTTGGATTCGATCGGCTTGAGCACGATGACGAGCACCCATGTCGCGATAAGCCTGAGTGACAGCACCAGCCATTGTCACATCGCGGTATTCACGGTACATGTTGTGATGACCGGTTCGAGAGTCATAACGAAGCCAAATTCCATAATTCTTTACAGAGCCTATCTTCTTTTCAAAAACCTTTAAATTTAAAAATTAATGAAAGATTGAAGAATGGACTAATCATGAATGGGAGGGTGAAATGAAAAATGTATGGCGTGAGTCTTAAAAGAACCGAGTCACCATAAAAATAAAAGTTAGAGAACGGATGATGAAATAAAGCAGGTCAACCCAGTTCGCCCGCACCCCAATGTCCAATTTGTCTTGTCCGTTTACACCTTGTCACCCCAAATGCCCTACTCGATGTCCCTGTGTTTGTGAACGAAGACACATCAGCAAACTGGTGTATAGAAACCCCCGAGGCAGATAAAAGCACAAACCTCCTGACACGAAACAATCTCTCCGTTAGTCTTCTTAACACGACGCAACATACTAGTAAAGTACCAGAAACGCGATTTGGCGACGACGTGATTGCTGGCAAAGATTTGCATTTTGTAAAGTTTTGGATTTGAAAAGCTCATTCTCCTTAGGAAGTTTACGGCCAATAACGATGTATTGCCTCAACTGAAAATTAAAAATAACACTAGTTCTACAAAAAATTAACCGTTTCTCCAGATGCTTTAATCTGGCATTTACAAAAGTTTAGCTTCAACAGCGCAAGAAAAATAAAATCAGAACCTAAAAAAGAATCAAAATTAAACAAAAAAGATAACAAAAAACAACACCCACGGAATAGAAAAATTCAAGAATAAAAAATGCAAGATTAAAATTTTACTAAAATAATTAATTTTGGCGTTATGTTTTAATCAATTTTTCTTTTTTTCTTTTCCCATACTCTCTCTTTCATTATTTTCTAATTTTTTTCTTTTCCCCATTTTTCCGAAATTTTGGCCAAGTAGGCGCGCGACCAAGTAGGCGCAAAGTCATAGCTTGCTTCAATATTTCCGAATCTTACTAAATTTAGTATTAAACGATTCCTCTCATCTAGCTAAAGAGATTGGTATCAAAATTGTTGAGGTCCATAAAATTTTCAGGTAGTTATGGCTTTGCGCCTACTTGGCCGCGCTGCTACTTGAGATGTCCCATTTTTCCCGTGTCCACATATTTTGCCACACTATATTTTGCCAATAGGCTAAAAATACACATTTTGCCCTCCGTATTGGTAAATATAATGTTAACAAAATTTGAAGAAACATTTTCGTTTTAAAGAATATTTTCAAAATATTTGAAGATTTTTTGTTGATATTTAGGGTTTTTCGTGGAGACCGAAAACATTATTTTTAACAACCTGTACATTTTTTGTTGGTGATTTAAACAATGAAAAATTTAATTCGTTATTTGCACACTTCATCATCTTTTTGTTCAACAAATTTCAAACAATTTCAACTTAATCCTCAAAAAGATGGCGAATTGAAGTTTCACTCGTTATTTACCGGTTACCTTTAATTGCTCCTCCAATGACTGAAGCTGAAAGGAATTTTGCTCAATTGTCTGAAATAAAGGATAAGCAAACGTCTTATAAATGTGATTTTGAATTGGAACTGGAAAAGGATGCTGTGTAAGTAATTTAGAAGTATTGGGGAAATTGAGACGTTTTGACATTAGAGATCGGTATTGATTTGTGTATTCCACATCTTGGTTTTTCATGATTCATGGTCAAGAATCTGATCTAGATCAACAACTGGAATCAAGAGAGTCCAGGCAAGGGTGGGCTCTTTCCAAATCACCAAAAGGGGAGCATGGGCTCTCAAAAAGGAAGCAAATGTCTCTTAAAAAGGAAACGGAGCCACCTCGTCCAAGTCTAGGTTTTTTAAATTTACTTTGGGTTACGTTTTGGATTTCTTCTGACAATAGGTAGTCTTGAGTTCCTGACTATTTTTGTTCAAAAATAGCCAAGTAACTTTAATTTATTCCAACTTATTTTTTAAAGTCTTTTGGAAAAGCGCAAAATGATGGAGAGCTGAAGGAAAAGATCTTGGTCATCTAGACCAACAATTGGGCGTTTCTAGCGTTCAAAAGCGCAATGAATGGAGTGAAAAGGCACAGAAGCTTATTGAGAAGTACAACCTTGATAATCCCCCCAACAAATGCTTCTATGGATTTTAAATGTTTGAAACGCAATTTGGACAGGAAATTGGTGCTAGCTGTCAGACAAAAATTTGAAGATGCTCATGCTGATGATTACGTCTCCCCTTGGATTTTACCTCAGTTAATGAACAAAAAAGGCGAGACTTTAAAAGAGGTTTTTTATTTTAGATAATATTTTTAATTAAAAAAATTTTTTTAAAAGACTGCCCTCTGATTTGCTTTCTTTGTCATTGCCTTCGGAAGATGCGAAAAATCCTTTTCCGTTTGAATTTCAAATGTATGGAAATGCACCAATAGCACATTATTTATACAAATATACAAAAACGATGCAGGAGCGGCTTGGATTTGATGGGTCTATTGTATGTTTTAATAAACCTTATAGTTAGGCAAATGAATCGTACTTATCATTTAGGTCCACAATTTTAGAGTTCCCTCCAATGTAGGGTCACTTCAGGAACATTTGAAAAATTTTGATTAGATTAAGTTTTTGACTGCTTTCCTTTGAAGATATTTTGTGATTTTCCTATGCAAGAGCCCGGGAACAAAGCATTTTCTCTTAGGGTTTCTAGAACTTCTAGTATTCAATATCACTGCTATTACGTAACAAATAAAACCTAGAATCTCTCAACTAATAACTTCTAAGAGTTTTATTTCAGATTTTCTTTTTATCCTGCCGTTCTTCATTCAAACAAAGCAATTAGTTCTTGGACAGAGAAGTTGGATTTAACCCAAACAAAATTGCTGATTATAAAGTAATTGTACTGGAGAAGAAGTTGACAAACTTGTTGGTGATAGAAATTATAGAAATGCTTTCAAATCTGTTTTTGTTGAATAATAATAAAATGTTTTTTAATTTAATTTTTTTTATCTGGCTCGTTTACTTTCGAGAATTTTTATCTTTTTTTTAATTTTTTGCTATTTTTTCATATTGAGGCGGGTGACTTTAGAAGCTTAATTTAGATGTTTTTTATAAAGTTTAGTTGACCACTGGGTGTGAAAAAAGAGATTGATCGTGTTTTCAATATTTCTTAGGATGGGGTTTCGGGTCGAAAAATGTCCACGTATCAGTTTCGAATAACTCGTGAATAACCTCCTTGGTCGAGAGTTGTCTAAGCGAACCACCTATTTTAGACAATTCTCATTATAGGATGCGATTTTCTCAGCCTTAAGACCGTATTTTATAAGGGGGGTTAACTGTGTTTTGATAACTACTTCGCTGATTAAAAAGAAGGAAAACACCTAAAACGAAGATGATAACAACGAACAACACCTTGTTTTTTGTGTTCTAGAAATAATAAATAACTAATTAATTTTCCTTCTTTTGATTAGTCAACCTTTTTTATTTTTCTTTTTATTTTTAGAACTATTGTATTTATTAATTGTTTTAAAAAATAATTTCTTCTAATGTCTTACCGTTTCGTAAAATTGCTAAAATTATGGATTTTTAATAAATTAAATTGTTAAAATCTAATTTTTAGACGCTTATGCAACCGACCAAACTTTGGTTGAACCTAATTGGGAAGGAATTTTTTGGAATGTGTGGATTTAATTAGAGGAAAGGAAGTCCCGTAAGTATTTTTAATTTTTTAGTTGAATTTAATTGAATTTTTAGGGTCAAAGATGCAATTAAAGCAATTCAGAAACGTTATCACAATTCAAATCCGCATGTTTGCTCATCATGCGTTGATGGTATTAGAAGCTTGTGTTAAAAATTGTGGAAAGAAGGTTTTCATTTTTTGGTGATTAATGGTAATTCCTTTAGTGGCAAATTCCTAGCCTTCTCCCTTGTTCCAAATATTTGGTCCAGAGTTCCTCGATTTTTCTTTTTGGATCAAAGATAGAATTCCCTATAGTTTATTGTTAGATTAAAATTTGGGTATTTACTGTTCTGTCCTGACCGAGCATTTGACCTTCCTACTTTTTAAAAGCTAACAAATAAGCTCCCCAGGGTTTTCATGGGTTTGAATTTTTCATTAACTTCATTCTCTGGGATCGGCCCCAGAACAACGAATCAAATTCCGAGTTTGAAGATTCTGACATGAGTTGAATTTTCGTCAATTTCCTATTTCCTTTTTCAACTTATTATTAGGTTATTGCTAGGTACCTTCAACCAAAGAATTGTGGAAGACTTGAAAAGTTTGAGTCATTTCAAACCCTCAAGCCAACGTTCGAACCCAAAATACTTGAACTTATTCAATGTTGGACTTCTGCATTCAAAGGCATTTCTGAATATAAAATTGGTAGAAGACGCTCATTCACTTCTAAAAAATGAATGGATTTGAATTTCCACTATAGACGAAGCAAAAGCAATGTTTTTGGCAGAATCTGCTCCAGATTGGGCTGAAGGGGATAATTGCTACAGGTTTTGAACTTTTTAATGTTTTGAAGGAGAATTTTCTTAAAATTTTAGATGTCGAGTTGAATTTGGCGTTTTTACTCGTAAACATCATTGTCGTGCCTGTGGACAAATATTCTGTGATAAATGCTCGAATAAGCAAATGTTGTTACCTCAATTTGGGATAGAGAAGAAAGTTCGAGTTTGTGAGGCCTGTTTTGATAAAAAGACTGTTCAACAGCAACCAACGGTTAATTTTTTAGGGTTATTTTGGTGATAGAGTATTTTGTGGTTATTTTGGGATGACTAGTCTTTTGGGGTTATTTGATGGTTTATAGAATTTTTTATTTAGGCTGAAATTAACAAGGCTGCAGAAGAAGCTGCTGCGCGTGAAAGAGCTTCACAAAAGAAGCAGAGGTTTTTGTCTTTGCTCAAATTAATTTTGGCATTTAAAATTTTAGGCTAAAGAACAAGAAGAATTGGAACTTGCTTTTGGCTATAAGTCAAAGTGAAGCTGAAGCTAAGGTTTTCTAAATTTTTTTAAAAAGATTTTTTATTTTTTAAAGCAAAAATATAATGGAATTGATCTTTCTTATATAAATAAAGCGACAAATGACAATTCTATTTCTAGTGGATATGGTGGACAAAAGTTTGAACCTCCCACGCAAACTTGCATAAGTTAGTGGTAAAGATGAATCTAATTTGTCTGGAATGGTTAATGATGATGCTAATAAAAGGAATGATCCAATTGATTCTGTTCTGGCTACTTATTTGGATCGTGATTATTGGGAGAGAAAACGTAGAGAAGTTGAGGTTTGAAATTTAATGTTAAAATAAGTTCGGGCAGATCTATTTCGCAAGTCTTTTGGTCCCACAATCCATCCAGTTGTCAAAACTTTGATTGGAGTCCAGGTTGAGAAAAGGATCCCGATTTCGAGTAACCCGACCTATCTCTGGTACCATCAGTCATTGACTACTCTGTGAAAGATTGACATGAGCTGGGTAGATCGTCTTTCCACCTTTAAGCTGAAATTCCTCTTTGAATCCTCCTGTCATTATATTCCTCCTACTAGTTTTCTTCTAATTTTTTTTATTTTAAAAAGGAACAACCACTTCGTGCAACAGCTCCACCACCAAGTGAAATTTCTATTTCAATATCTTCAAGTATTAGCCAACAGCAACCTTTACAACAAAATGGGAATGCAAACAAAAAGTTTAACTAAAACTCCAACAAATATTTCTAATGTCAATAACAACACCAACAATAATTATCCTTTAAACGAACCTTTGGATTTTCCAATTTTGGAAGATCAACAACAGCAACAAATTTCTCAACATGATAATAGTTTGTCACAAAATTATGCTGCAAGAACCAAATATTGGAATGCCTATGGATATTGGGAAGAATGAATCTAATGATGGAGGTGTTGAAGAAGTGGTAGAGACTTTAAACTTTTGTAATGCTTTGAATGAAAAGGGTATATACTTTATTTTTGATTGTATTTTTTTTTTTGGTTTTTAAGTTTTAGGGAAAATAATCTGAATATTGAATTAACCGATTAAGAGTTTTCATTTTTAGAGTTTTAACAAGGGGCTGTTTAAAAAAAAATTTTTTTTGTCCTTTTGTGGGAGGGAATAAATGTCTGTCTTCTTTCCTGGATTATACAAAAAATTACTAGCAGCTGTTTTTAGGATGGGGGAAGTGTTTCCTTTTTCCTTCCCAAAAATTATTTTTTATTTTTTAGGTTGATACAATGAAAACTCGAATGAGAAGTAATCAGTTACGTGGCCGTTCAATTGTTAATGATTCTGCTATTCATACATTATTTTCTAACTTACCGAACTACATGCTATGATTATACAAAAAATGACAAAATTGGAAGAACAGAGAGGTTTTTTTTTGAAATTTTGACTTGAAAAATTTTTCAAAAAAAAAATTTTTTTTTTCAGAACATTATGAACAATTACAAGACCATTTAGGCCTCATATTCAAGAAGCACGTCAAGCTGTAAATGCTTTGAGAGAAGAAAATGAACGTTTACGACAGGAAAGAATTAAAGAAGAAAATAATCGTCGTAAAAGTCAATTGCGTCAAACACTTGAAGTTATGAGGGATAAAAAAAGAAGGTTTGAAATAGAAAATTTAATAAATGTGGGATGTGGTTAAGTGGTTAGGGTTGTTGATTTTGTGGGGGAAAGGAATGAAAGAGTTTATGGAAGTGATTAAATTTCCCAACATCTTTCAGAGATTCTGAAAAGCTCGCGTGAAGTGACAAAGTTTCCTTGACTGAAACTCTTTCGAATTTATTTTTTTTTACTTTAGGGAGGGGGGGTTCTAAAAAATTTTTTGAGAAATTTTTTGAAATTTTGTTTAAAATAAATTTTTTAAAGGAAATGTTAGTTAACTTCGGTCGTTATGTTGCTATCCAACGTTTTCATGAACAAGAATGGCAAATTCGTCAACAACGCTTATCTTCTCCACAATTTAACAATCCTGCATTACCAACAATGACTAATCAAGCGCCACCATTAGCTAATAATCCTGTTCCAATAAATATGATGAATAATAACAACAATCCAGTTACTTCAACTCAACAACAAATGATACATAATCCAATGCAGTCAATGACAAACACTTCAACAATGCCTCCAACAATGATGAACAATCAAATGACAACAATGACTGCAGGTATTCAACAGCCTCAAGTGCTGCCCCATCCAGCCAACTGCATATTCAAGCAGTCAACCTCAAGCATTGCCCGCTCAAGCAATGATGATGTATTCTTCAGGCAATCACAAGCTCAACAAGAGATGCACGGGCAGGCTATGGGATATCCAGGCAATCCAACTCAAGTCAATCAGGTTCAACATCAACCTCATGGGGGAGGATGCCAATGATGAATAATAATCCAATAATGAGCAATCATCATCAATCAATGACCATTCCAATGAATTCAATGATGAATACAATTCCTTCAATGACAACTATGCCATTGATGAACAATAACATGATGAATAACATGCACCACCTATTAATCATCCTCCTCAACAACAATTCCAAATGCCACCATATCATCAACAGCAACAACATTATATAATGCCTCCAATAACTTCTACTCAACAACATCCGGTAAATCTTCAACAACAACAGAATTCAGTGGTTCAAGAAGAGGGACAACAGAAGAAAGAAAATCAAGTGCCCGGAGATTGGGTAATAACTTTTGACTAATTTAACTATTTAAAGAAGGGGGAGCAGAAAGGAGAATTCTAAAAAAATAAAAATTCTGTATGTGTTAATTTGAGTAATGTATGAATTTATATAAAAATATTTTTTTCGGTAGTGATCAAATTAATAAAAAAATAATTTTTTTAAATAATAAAAAATTTATTAAAACTATTTTTATATATATTTGACTAAAAAAATCCAAAATAAATTTTCAAAAATTAATTAAAATTTTAGTTTAGTTAGAATTAAAATCTATATAGAAGTTGCCTTTTTTCTGACTGAAATATGGTATATCACCTATAACTTTTTGTAGGATTCTTAGATCGGATTAGTCTGATTATAAAAAAGATGCGGCATCTCAAGACCTTTCGAATGATACATAAATTTCTTTCATTATTGATACTAGAAAAATTATGGCCATAAAACGCTATTCCGTTGACGATACTCAAATGACGATACTAAACGATGATCACCGACACGATGATCACCGAACACGATGATCACCGAACACGATGATCACCGAACACGATGATCACCGACACGATGATCACCGAACACGATGATCACCGACACGATGATCACCGACACGATGATCACCGAACACGATGATCACCGAACACGATGATCACCGACACGATGATCACCGAACACGATGATGACCGACACGATGATCACCGACACGATGATCACCGAACACGATGATCACCGACACGATGATCACCGACACGATGATCACCGAACACGATGATCACCGACACGATGATCACCGAACACGATGATCACCGAACACGATGATCACCGACACGATGATCACCGAACACGATGATCACCGACACGATGATCACCGACACGATGATCACTGAACACGATGATCACCGACACGATGATCACCGACACGATGATCACCGAACACGATGATCACCGACACGATGATCACCGAACACGATGATCACCGAACACGATGATCACCGAACACGATGATCACCGAACACGATGATCACCGACACGATGATCACCGAACACGATGATCACCGAACACGATGATCACCGACACGATGATCACCGACACGATGATCACCGAACACGATGATCACCGAACACGATGATCACCGAACACGATGATCACCGACACGATGATCACCGACACGATGATCACCGAACACGATGATCACCGAACACGATGATCACCGACACGATGATCACCGAACACGATGATCACCGACACGATGATCACCGAACACGATGATCACCGAACACGATGATCACCGACACGATGATCACCGAACACGATGATCACCGAACACGATGATCACCGAACACGATGATCACCGAACACGATGATCACCGACACGATGATCACCGACACGATGATCACCGAACACGATGATCACCGAACACGATGATCACCGACACGATGATCACCGAACACGATGATCACCGAACACGATGATCACCGAACACGATGATCACCGACACGATGATCACCGAACACGATGATCACCGAACACGATGATCACCGAACACGATGATCACCGAACACGATGATCACCGACACGATGATCACCGACACGATGATCACCGAACACGATGATCACCGAACACGATGATCACCGAACACGATGATCACCGAACACGATGATCACCGACACGATGATCACCGACACGATGATCACCGAACACGATGATCACCGAACACGATGATCACCGACACGATGATCACCGAACACGATGATCACCGAACACGATGATCACCGAACACGATGATCACCGAACACGATGATCACCGACACGATGATCACCGACACGATGATCACCGAACACGATGATCACCGAACACGATGATCACCGACACGATGATCACCGAACACGATGATCACCGACACGATGATCACCGAACACGATGATCACCGAACACGATGATCACCGACACGATGATCACCGAACACGATGATCACCGAACACGATGATCACCGAACACGATGATCACCGAACACGATGATCACCGACACGATGATCACCGACACGATGATCACCGAACACGATGATCACCGAACACGATGATCACCGACACGATGATCACCGAACACGATGATCACCGAACACGATGATCACCGAACACGATGATCACCGACACGATGATCACCGAACACGATGATCACCGAACACGATGATCACCGAACACGATGATCACCGAACACGATGATCACCGACACGATGATCACCGACACGATGATCACCGAACACGATGATCACCGAACACGATGATCACCGAACACGATGATCACCGACACGATGATCACCGAACACGATGATCACCGAACACGATGATCACCGAACACGATGATCACCGAACACGATGATCACCGACACGATGATCACCGACACGATGATCACCGAACACGATGATCACCGAACACGATGATCACCGAACACGATGATCACCGACACGATGATCACCGACACGATGATCACCGACACGATGATCACCGAACACGATGATCACCGAACACGATGATCACCGACACGATGATCACCGAACACGATGATCACCGAACACGATGATCACCGAACACGATGATCACCGAACACGATGATCACCGAACACGATGATCACCGACACGATGATCACCGACACGATGATCACCGACACGATGATCACCGAACACGATGATCACCGACACGATGATCACCGACACGATGATCACCGACACGATGATCACCGACACGATGATCACCGACACGATGATCACCGAACACGATGATCACCGACACGATGATCACCGAACACGATGATCACCGACACGATGATCACCGACACGATGATCACCGACACGATGATCACCGAACACGATGATCACCGAACACGATGATCACCGACACGATGATCACCGACACGATGATCACCGACACGATGATCACCGAACACGATGATCACCGACACGATGATCACCGACACGATGATCACCGACACGATGATCACCGAACACGATGATCACCGACACGATGATCACCGACACGATGATCACCGAACACGATGATCACCGAACACGATGATCACCGAACACGATGATCACCGACACGATGATCACCGACACGATGATCACCGACACGATGATCACCGAACACGATGATCACCGACACGATGATCACCGACACGATGATCACCGAACACGATGATCACCGACACGATGATCACCGACACGATGATCACCGAACACGATGATCACCGAACACGATGATCACCGAACACGATGATCACCGACACGATGATCACCGACACGATGATCACCGACACGATGATCACCGAACACGATGATCACCGACACGATGATCACCGACACGATGATCACCGAACACGATGATCACCGACACGATGATCACCGAACACGATGATCACCGACACGATGATCACCGAACACGATGATCACCGAACACGATGATCACCGACACGATGATCACCGAACACGATGATCACCGACACGATGATCACCGAACACGATGATTAGTCAATCCACTTCTATCCTGCTTTTGAAAAGGAACATTTGCCTTAACATCTCCAATTGTTACAACAAATTCATCATCTTCATTTAAATAATCAAGTCGTCGTGGAGGTTCAACATTAGTATCTACTGAAAAATTAAACGGTAATATTGAACCTGACAGACCCCGCTTTGTCAGGGTCAATATTACAAAATAAACATTAATCAACCCTAAAAGTAGAAAACCCAAACAGAATTTGCAAAAACAAAAAATAAAGACAAAGGAATGTTCCGGAAAATAAAACAATTTTTCTCTTTTTCTCTATACACACTATTTTCTTAAAAATGTACAGTAAACTTCGTTTCGAAAAACAGGACACTAGAGTCTCAAAAATTTTAACGAATAAGTTAAATAAAATTGAGCCAGTCTTAAAGTATTAACATATTCAAACTTTGGGACCGATTTACAGGACGAAGTACCGAAAATGTCGAGTAAAATCTGCTGTTGTTAAAGAAACAGCGTTTAGGTTTCGTCCTAAAAAACTTCAAAAGATCCGGGTAGCCCGACAAAACCATGATAGAAAAAAATTCCCCAAACATTCTAAAAAACTTTTAATAACCTTGGCCCGATGAAAAGCCGTTTTGTCCAATTGATTCCAAGAGCAATCAACTACAGCCAAACCTTTGGACAAAATTGTTTTGGAGTCTGCCGGAGATAATGTTGAGGTGGCTGTTGGTGTTAATAAAATTCCAGGAAAGCGTTGTCCAATTTTTTGTTGTCGAATAAATCCTTCTATAAACACAATAAAAACAAAGTCGAAACATCTTGTCGTTGCTCTTCCTGTTGATGTTGTTGCAGGGAAGTGTTCAAGTCTGAAAGAAAAAAAGAATTTTGATTGATTTTGGACCTCATTTCAAGCTCAATATCTCCGTAAATTTTTGATATAATGGGTAGATTTGGGGGGATTAGACAAATTTTCCTCCTTATGCCTACCTAAAGTATATAGAGGAGTTTAGAGGATGTTGGGACAACGAAAAGAAAAAACGGATAAACCAACTGTATCGGAAATTTGAAATCCCAAAAATCATTCAGAAATCCACTCAAAAACCCCTCAACTAAAAAAAATAAATAAACTAACATTGTCTCAATCAAGCTCTCCTTCCCATCTCAAAAATCCATAACCAAATGCTGCGAATGCTTGCCTGTCTCCGCCAGGAACGTCCAACCAAGGAGTGTGTCCATCCAGCAGTTGAACATGTTAAAAAAATCTTTTAAAAATATTCTCAAACTCATTAAATAACCTATCAAGCCGGGGTTTCGGGAGCATTGTTGTAAGCCAAAACAGCATCAAAAAATCGTCCAAAGGGTCGTCGTCATCAATCGGGCTCAAATCTAAAAGAAAATAATTATTCAATTAAAAGATCAAAAAGAAAAGACCCAGAGAGTATTGAACCCGCACCCTATTCTCATATAATCGGCAACACTACCAACTTAACCAACAGTCATTACGGAAGACTTCAACATTTTTTTTCTCTATAAACAAATGTGAATTTTGAATCTGGGGGATCAATTCTAGTTATTAAACCCAAAAGCCCCGTAAAAGAATTAAAAACCCTTCAAACTTGATATCTGCACATCCACAAGCCAAATAATTGCAAACAAGCAATTCTGTCTTCTTGTTGAAGCGAATGCAACAATTTTGCCAGTTGTCCTCTGTGTTGTGGAATGTTGGATTCAACCGTTCAGCCATTTCCTAAAAAACAAAATTCCATCTCGACCGAACAAACAGAAAAACCTGAATGAACTCTGCAGCTTCTCTTCTATATTTAAGTTCAGCAGTCGAATCCATAGACATTCTGGATGGAAGCCTAGCAAGCTCATCTTCCGCAATTTGTTTCCAAGTTTGCTAGATGATGGAACTGATTCTGTCATCTTTCAATATCCATACTGAAAACTCTAAAAATGTTTAAAACCCCTTCCCTTTACCAGACAATTGCCAAACACAATTTCTAATCGAATTTGGAAAAGAGGATTAATCACGGATGAAATCAGGGATTGTTTGCGGACAAAACTTGCTTGTGTAAAAAAGGGCAAAAAACAAACCTTTTAATTTTTAAAAAGATTCCATGGACGTCCAAAAGTGCTTTGATGATTTTATTGCTTCTTCCTTGTTTCTTGTTTTTTTGATTTTTTGTTCTGCTTCTGTTGAGTTTTGGTTCTTCTTTTTGCTGATTTCTTCTTTGTTCTTTTTGATTTGTTGTTCTTCTTTTTGTTGATTTTTGAGTTTCTTCTTCTTTTGTGTTTCTTCTTTGTTTATTGCTGCTGGACAATTCTTAGAGGCATGGCACTAAATAAGTTAAATGAGTTTGTTTGGGCAAAGTTATAAACTAACCATAAAGCTGATGAGCAGTTATCAAAGTACCATAAAAGCAACAAGTCCCATAAAAATGCCAGCCAGACCTCGCAACCCCAAACAGAAGGAAGAACTCCAAGCAGATGCCAGGAGAATTCCATACACCGTCCGTTAGAACTCCAACAAAGACAGACTCCAAACAAATGCCAGAAGAACTCCTACAAATGCCGAAGCATTTGCTAGAACATTCCCCCAACATCTGACGGAACATCCGCTCATTGTCGCAAGAATCTTTCGCACAGTGCTGGGTTATTCCCCCGCACATTAGCCGGAACATTCCTCCACGCAACTAAAACCCACGCAACACGCCTAAAGGACGCACGCAACATGCCAAAGGGGACTTGTGCTTTTGATGTTGGAGAAGGGAGCTCCACATCCGCCTCTACTGCTAAAAATATGATTTCATTTCAAAGTTAAAGAAAACTGAAACTAACGTTTTAAAACAAAACCAGATTGATGAAGTCCAGATGCAGCAGCTTCTTTGGTTGCAAAGCATACAAAGCACTGAATGAAAAAATATAAGTAATGTTGTTGCATTAAAACACAGCAAGTTTTGTCCACAAAATGGGAAAAAGAGAGGGGAGTGAAGGGGAACTGAAATTGTGCCAAATACAAGCCAACAGTGTCTGAAAGACCACCATCACCATCGTTCATCTAACAGTTCTAAAAAAGAAAATAAATAGGGAGGCAAATTAATTAGTTGAATAAAAATTTAGGGCATTTTTCACCCGTGGTGTAACTGGTAGAGCGTTAGGCTCACTTGTTAAGGGAGTTCGAACTCCAACGGAAAACCAGTACAATAATCGAAAACTCTTCTCGTACCCAAAAAATAGCTGAAAACTCTGACATGAGCAGTAGACGCTGAAGGAACCCCACTCTCTTAATCTATTCATAAGAAATTTTACAAACCTGATGATCAACAGCTCCAACAGTATTTGAAGAGACGACAATAATGTTTTGCGGGTTCAGGATTTGTCCTTGCGTTAAAATTGCTGAACTTGTTCCTTGTTGGATTTGAAGTTGGGGGATGATTTTATGGGAGCCGGATGTGGACGTTCTGAAGTACCTTAAAGAAAACTTGGTAAGATTGAAATATTTCACAAAAATCCAAACCTTATCGAATGTGCTGGTTGAAAAATTGTACAGTTGTTTAGATGTTGAGGCAATTGTGCCTTGGATATTGAAATGTTGAGCATTGACAATTAAATGTAGGCCGTCGAATAAAATTACATTTTTTTGTCTAAAAATTAAAAAAATATTGTTTACCCTCTTTATGGAATAAAAAAAGAAAAAGGTGAAAGAAAAATGTGAAAGAAAACGGCTGTACTTTAGTACGTGGGTGCAGGCTTTAAATTACAAATGTTATATCATTTGAAAGAGCTAGTCGAGCTGAGTCGAATGCCACCAAAATTAGCTCTAGGAAAAATTTTTGAACCGAGATACAGGCGATTGAAAATCGAAAAACCATAGGGGGGACCAAGCACTTTTTTGGGATGAAAAATTCGAAAATGCAAATGATACCTCATTCGAAAGAGCTCCTCGAGCTGAGTCGAATAACACCAAAATCAACGAAATCCGACTTGATTAGACAAAGTTATGATCTTTTATTTTAGCTCCTTACCTATGGCATCTGTGGAGATTTTTGCTGCTACGGAGGCCCCAAATACGTCCAGAGCAAGGGAGATAGGAATAGGTTTATGTTACGAACCCAGACCCATCGCCCGTAGACTCCCCGCGAGGCGCGTGCCGCAAAACCCCGCGCGAAGCGCGGGGTTTTGCACAAGCGCCTCGCCTACGCTCCATAGGTTTAGGTTTTTTGTTTATTTTTTGTGTCATAACTTTGTCTAATCTTGTCCAATCACGGTGATTTTGGTGTCATTCGACTCAGCTCGTCGAGCTCTTTCGAATGAGGTATTATTTGTATAAAAAATTTTTTATTCCAAAAATCGCCCTTTTGGACCTTCGATTTTTAGGAGTCTATATCTCGGTTCATTCAAGTCGGATTCCGTTGATTTTGGTTTTATTCGACTCAGCTCGACGAGCTCTTTCGAATGAGGTATAATTTGCATTTTCGAATTTTTCACCCCAAAAAAGTGCTTGGTCCCCCCTATGGTTTTTCGATTTTCAATCGCCTGTATCTCGGTTCAAAAATTTTTCCTAGAGCTAATTTTGGTGGCATTCGACTCAGCTCGACTAGCTCTTTCAAATGATATAACATTTGTAATTTAAAGCCTGCACCCACGTACTAAAGTGACCCCAAGAAAACAATGAATGCTCACAAAAAAAGTTTCCCTCTTCAATTATTGATCTTTGTTGTTGAACTTTACTCAGACAAACAAAAACATGTACTGGTTAGAGAAAAAGAATCGATATTTTCCCCTCACTCTCGCGTGGAAAAACAAAATTTGTTTTCTCTAACCAACACATGGTTTTGCTTGTCTAAGAAAATATCGACAACAAAAATCGATAAACGAAGAAAATGCGATAACAAAAGAAAAGTCAGACACTCTCTTCTAAAAAAGAAAAGAACAGCGGCCAAGTAAGAGAGGCAAAGTAAGCGCGGATTCCGGACAAATTCCGCAGGATCCGGAAATTATTTTTGCCGGATTAAAACCGGATCAGATTAATCCTGAAACGTAAGCAGCAACCGGTCGAACTTGAAAATATCCGGAAACCAATCCGGAAAGATTTGGCCGTGCACTATTGTCCTTCTGCTTACTCGGCCGTGTCTTTCCAAAGGGAAAGGATATTCTTATGTTCAACGGGAAATTCCTGCACAAATTTTGGGCAAAATGCCCCATGTAAATATAAAAACAAAAAAAAATAAAAAAATAATCTGTCAAAAAACAGTTGTAAAAAAGCAAAAAAAATTTAAATAATAAAAATTTATTAAAACTATTTTTATATGTTTGACTAAAAATCCAAAATAAATTTTCAAAAGTTAATTAAAATTTTAGTTAGAATTAAAAATTTATATAGAAGTTTAAAAAAAGCTGCCCCGTTTCATTTTCCAAGGAATGAAAAAATCCGCCTCCTCCATTTGATGTTGCTACTTCAACATTCATTGGACGATAGGCTAACATACAAGCATCGAATAATCTTTAAAAAAGAGAATTAAATTTAGGTAAAGGCGAGAAAAGAGCGGGCCAATCTATCTTAAGCCCATAACTAAATAGAAAGGACCCCAGAGAATCGATTTTGGGACTTGTTTAGATATGTCGAGTCAAGCCAAAAATTGATTTGATCCCAATTTCGTAAGCCTAAGTTAGAAGCCCTTGCAGTTCTGGTAGATCGAGGTGAGTCCAGGGCTATGTTTTTCCAGTTTCAAACCATGTCCCAGTTTTCATAGAAAAATTTCAGCCTCCCAAAGTTCCTAGGACCAGCAGATTCCAAATTTTTGTTTTTAACCCCTTTCCTATTTTTCTAAAGTCCCCTTTAAAAAGTTAACTAAGAAAACAAACCTATCATAACCTTCCTCCCTTGCTTTAAGTAAATTTGTGATATCTTCATCTTCCTTCTTGAGCTTTGCTTTTGCTGCTTCCCATCTAAAAATGAGAAGAATTAACAAAAAATTATTAAAAAAAACCTTGTTTTAAGGTCCATATATTCTCTTTGGAATTGTTGCATTTCTTGTTTTTTATTTTGCAAAACAGGCTCAATTTGTCTAATTGTTTCAATTGCCAAATTAGCTTGTTCATTTGTTGGTAAAGGTAAAAATGTGATTTTGTATTTGACCTAAGAAATTTTAAAAATTTTTTTAAGCCAAAAATTTTCTAAAAAATTTTGAGAAATTTTCAAAAATTCGGAAAAATTAAAAAAAAATTAAAAGAAAATTTTTCCAAAAAAACCTGTGAAAGAAAATTATCTCCATAAACACAAAGAATGTAATTTGGTTGAATCAACTCGGACAAATTAGCGCCTATAAAAATAAAAAAATTTTCCCAAAATTAAAAAAAAATTATTTTAACCTTGAGTTTCCAACGCATCCAAATAGTGAAAAGGCAAAGGCGTTTCTTTATCTTCCATTAAATGACTGAAAAAAAATTAAAAAAATTTTTTTTCTAAAAATTTACTGCATTGGAGAAAATTCAGGAATTTCAATTCTTTGGAAAGGTAAAAAGAACAATTCTGCAGAAGTGCAATGTTTTCGTTTTTGACTTTCTTTAATGTCACGAACACTTCCATCTTTATCAAATAGCACCAATTTAAATTTACTTTTGGAATGGGATTTGCAGCGAATAATTACTGAAAATGAAGAGGTTATTTAAGAGAGAAAAAGGAAAGAAAAATAAGAAAGATTAACTGTCCTAGAGTAAATTTAAAGTCCCATAACTATTCGAAAATAGGCAGCTTCGGTCCCAAAATTAATTGGCTTGTGGTCATTTCCGTCAAATACCAAAAAGGAGACAAAAATCCCAGTTCGGGAGGTCCAAAAAATTTCCCAACTAAAATTTGATTTCCCCTCTTCAATTATTCCTTAAAGAAGGAAGGGGAAAAAACTTTTAAGCAAAAATTAACAAAAACCTCCATGTCTAGAATCATTTGAAACATCAAATCTATAAAAATGGGCTTCTTGATTGCTCATAGAATTGTCGATTGGAACACCGGGTATAAGCCTTTTGACACTAAAAAAATAATTTTTAAACACTTAAGCTTTTATAAAAACAATAAAAACCTTGTATCAGATTCTTTTCCTTTACAAATATCTATGGCTTGAGCCAACACTTTAGGTCGAATTTGTGTTGGAATTTTAAAACCAAATGAAGATACCTGAAAAAATTTTTTGGAAAATATTAAAAAAATTTCCCTCAAAAATTTTAAAGGAGGGAGATTTAACATTTAGATTAGTAAAAAAAAGTCAAAAATAAACCAAAACACATCGACCGGAATAGAACCCAGGAACTCCTAAAACCATAGGCTAACACACAACCACTAAACTACCAAGTTATTATTTCAAAACTTTATATAAATAAACTTAACGACAACAAATTTTTATAAAAAAATTCTAAAAGCCCACCATAGCTCCAAAGAACCGGCCTTAAAAGTGGTTTTAAATTAAAAGAATAATTCTCAAAGTATTTACCAAATCCGCCAAGCTCAGAAATGTCAATACCCTCAAAATTAGCCATTGCTGTAGACGGACCAGAAACATTGTATTGTCTTCGCTTATTTGGGTCAGAAAGCACAGAATAAGCAATGCTTATCATTTTGAAGTGTTCTTGGGCTGGAAAATTTTTTGTTAGAAAAATTCAGTAAAAATTCGCAAACCTTTTTCATCTCGATTCTTGTCTAAAATATAAAAAAATAAAAAATAGTTAGTTTAAACTTCAAAGTATCCTCCCATTTTTTGCTTATTTTCCCTTAGTTTTACTCAAACAACTAAAATAACGAAAAGAACTAATTTTAGGGTAGAAAATTTAAGAGAGCATCGCATCTTCCTTTTCAGAAAAGATCAAAAAGGGAGCAATGTAGAAAATGGGGGAAAAAGTCAAAAAGGGGGCAAATGCACCTTAAAGGTGGCAAAAGGGTCACCATGGTGCTAAGGCTAAAGTTTCCTAAAAAATTTAATTTAAAAAACCTGGATGATATTTTAAAGCCAATTTTCTGTAAGCATCTTTAATTTCCTGTTCACTTGCATTTCTTGAAACGCCCAATAATTCGTAGAAATCTCCAATATCGCTGTTTTTATTTTTATTAGGGGTGTACATTTAATTCTATAAAATAACTAAATAGTCAAAGGATGAAATTTAAAAGCTATTAAATAAATCTTGAAAAGGCGGTTTTGAAATTTCAAAGAAAAATGGGTGAGTAATACAAAGACAAAACAAATTGTCAGCCTTGCTGTCTTTTGTTTACTTTTTTTATATGTATTTTGAAGTCCTTTGGGAAAGTTTACATTTTGAAATATACATGTAAGAAATAGCAGAGGAAAAGAAAAAGAGAAAAAAATTAAAGATTTTCGCGGTAAAGGTAGATTTAAAAACGTCGATTCACAGTAAATTTGACACAGTGAACAAAATCCACAATTCGTCCCACTGGACAAAAACCACGATTCGTCCCAGCTCAAAATTTGT
This sequence comes from Meloidogyne incognita, assembly GCA_036172945.1. Lineage (NCBI taxonomy): Eukaryota > Metazoa > Nematoda > Chromadorea > Rhabditida > Meloidogynidae > Meloidogyne > Meloidogyne incognita. Next base: position 2,796,620 of record JARQAC010000037.1, read on the forward strand.
CCACCAAACTAAAATACTCTATTCATCGAGCTATAACTTTAAGATGGGAGTAATCCTACTTGGCCATATATTTCTTTGGAAGAGGAGTGAATTTCTATTAAAATTTTATTCAAAAAAATTATAAAATACACAAAATTTAAAAAATACAAAAATTAATTTCTTCATATCTACCGAAGAGTTGAACGTTGTGTTGTATGTACAAGTACCATATCGTTATGTTCACAAGCTTCGCAGACTTCGTCGTCGTTAGCACCGCCGCTTGGTGTTACCACAAATTTAGCGCCAAACTTAAAAAAAATTTTTTACGTCTCTTAAGCCCGCAATTCCCCCATTTTACACCCATTTTTACCACAGTCAGATCTCCTTAAAAGATACACTTAATATTAGATACACCTCCATTTAATATCGTTGACTGGGGGATGTTAAGCCTATCTAGTGTTTAAGCCATCAAGTCCAGGCCTATCAAGAACCCCTCTGTTTAATATACACACATTATAAGGTAAATTTCCCAAAGGTGTGAGTTCCTATAGTACCTGTTTTGCCAAGTCAATGCACTCTCTACCAGGAAAATGACTTTCTGAGGCAATACAAACACCTTTAAATTGGTCTAACCATTCTTTCCTTTCCTTCTAAAATTGAAAAAAATTTTTCAAAAATTTCAAAAATTTTCAAAAGAATTTTTTCCACTCGCCTGACTTAGTGCCTTCACAGAGGTAGCAAAATAATTATTCCATTGGCGTTCAGTAGCCTCAGTTGCTGCATTTTTAGCAATACTATTGGGTTGTAAAAGAGACATTGAAGAAGTATCATCTACCCGAATTCCAGCAACTATAGCATCAATTATGTTTGCCTTTTCGGCCCGGCGAACGTTTGCACGCCATGGGAGGGAGAGAATACGAGGGTGTTGACGAAGCCACCTTTTTAAAAAAATAAAAATTTTTTAGAAATGCCTAACTAAGGAGTAGGTCTTCTGTTTTCTTAATGGAAACAAGGCGGGATAACTAGGATAGCCAAATTTTATTTTTTTCCTAAAATTTGGTGGTTGACCACTGGACGTGTGTGGGTGTGGGGATACGCGTAGATGCTGCTTACGTAATACCTCTTAATTAAAAATTTTTTTTTCATCCCAAAGGTGTATCTAAAAATAAGATTCAATAGTACTATTCTAGCTTGAGAATCATAGCTTCATCCAGGCTTATGTTAGCCGGATACAAAATTATTTTCCCCTCTAATTTCCATAATTTATTCCACCTATTTAATAAAATGACGTTTCTTCAATTTTTTGTTTCCATGTCCTCGTGGGGCCTTTCTTTAAATTTTAAAAGGAAACACAGGGCCATGTGACTAGCTTATCTTCAATAAATATTTTTTGTTGACCTAGTACTTTAAATATTTTTATTTTTTTGTTATTTCCTCCCTGCGTCATTTCCTCCCCCAAAAAACTTTTTTTTCTTCCCTTCCCCCCAAAAAATCCCTTCAACATTTCCACCAAAAATGTCATCTCTAAAACACTCATAATTTATGCCTAAAGCACTCTTTAATGCCTAAAGTGGTTGCTATATTTGCTAATAATTACAAAGGGGAGAAGAGGGGAGGCTCGTGGTGATGACGATTATGGGAGGGAAAACAATGGAAATGACAGTCTTTGGACTATTTTCTGTTTTATATTTTTACGTAATTTATTTTTTAATTTATTCTAAAAAGCCTAATATAAAAAATAAATCCAAAAAGTCTCAAGAACTCCAAGAATATTTTCATGCCCTGAGGCATTAAGAGGCGAAAATCCTTAATATAAAATGCGGAATCTTCTTGAGGGATGAGTTATTTTTTATTAAAAATTCTCCATAGGAAATAACGTGTCTACTCGATTAATTACATTGGGTAATTATTTTTTCAACCTTCATCTAGAGGGGACAATTATTTATTCTAATACGGTGAGATTGTTCCTCGGGCGACCACCTCACTCCTAATTTATAAAAGGATTCGTTCGCCTATTTCTAACCCTATTAGTATCTTAAAATAGCAAAGGAGATCGGAAATTTAAAAAATTTTGATCTTAACCTTAATTTTGGTTGAGGACAATGACCTTGAGTCAAGGAAAAATCAAGGACCATTGAGCCTTGATCTTGATTCTAGATTCAGAAAAGATTATAGGGGTAATTAATTGAGGTTTTTTAAACGGGCGGTAGGGAATTTGAAAGGACCTTGACCATTTGAAAGGTCTTGATCCTTGATCCGGGCCTCTCTATAAAATACTACAATAATAGCTTTCTTTATAGATTGACGTTTATGAAAGCTCAATTTTTAATTTATTAATTAATGATAGAAGGGAGAGGTAGTCAATTTCTATTTAATTAATTGAATATTATTTTTAAATCACTCCCCTCTCAATCAATTTTCGTACAAATTCCCGCGACAAAATTAACAACTAAAAAATTAATTTCTTATCTTCCCCCATTTTTCTTGATATTTTTTTTATCATTTCTTGTCCATTTCCGTACTTTTAAATAATAAAACGATTAAAATGGCTGTCATTTAAATACCCCAATAAAAAAAAGAAAGCCCTTAAAAACACCCAAAAGTGTCCAAATCAAAAAATAAAAAAATAAAATTTTACCCCCTCGAATGTTTGTATTGAACCTAAATAAAATTTCTAGACCTATTAGTTCCTTAGAAAAATTCCAAAATATTTTTTCAACAAAAATTGTTACGAAGAAAATAATTTTTTGTATGAACGACAAAATTTCTTCAAATCAAAATTTGATCAATTGCTGTGTTCGTTTGGATCCGCAGCATTGCTGAAGAGAATTTTGAGGCTTTTAGAGAGTCTAACCATCCAAAAAATTTTTAGAAACCTCCAAAAAACCTTGAGAAACCTTCAAAAATCTCTCCAAAATTTTTCAAAAAATGACTGAGATAAACTACAAGTCCCCTTCCTCAACAACTTTCTTTCCCAACAAAAATTCTTTTTTCAATGCTTTCACCTTTTTCTTATCCTGTCTGTCTATAATGAGGATTTACAACTTTAATAACCCTAAAAATAACAAGATTCCATCAATTACTCGATTACTTGGCTTGTTTCTAATGCTACTACATACGGTGCTACCGTCCACCGCTAATTTAATTTTCCATCAAAGTAGGTTATTTGGAATTTTTGAAATTTTTAAAAATATTGAGGGAGGCTATAGGCTCAAGAAAAATACAAAAATAAAATTAAAATAGAAAAAATAAAATTTCTAGTCCAAAATATTTGAGAAGATAGGAAGCGTGTCTGAAGAGATAGACCTATCCTTTTCAACCATAACTTGAGTTATACCTAACCAAAAATTCTGAAATTCGGGGATTGGCCAGAAAATACTCTCATGAATAAGCTTGAAAAATTTCAGAATTTTCGAAAATATAGAAAATTTCATACAAAAATATGCCTGTGGCTTAACCCTTAAATAGACATACGCCTACATTTTTCACCATAACTTGGGAAATAAATGTCCAAAAATTCTGAAATTTTCAGATTTACTAGGAAATACCGTCAAGAATAGATCTGCAAAATTTCACATCTCTAGCCAAAAATTAAGTGATTCTATGGAAAATTAACTATAAGAAATTTTCAAGTTGAAATCGGCAGCGACTGCATGAAAGCAATGTGCCTAGCCGACAGTGGGTGTATTCAAAAGGGATGCAGCCGAGATGTTTTTGATCGGTTGGGTTGTGGGTATTTTAGAATGAATATTTGGCAATTTAAACAATGCTATGAACCAGGAAGGCAAATTGGGGAAGATTCGGGTATGGTAATTTAATTGGATTAAAAGAAATTCTGATTTTAATTCTGAAAAATTCTGAAAAAAATTCCGATGAGAGAAATATGAATTCTGAAAAAATTCTGGAAGAATTCTGAAAATTCTGATATCAAAAAAGCTTCTGAATTTAAAATTCTGATTTTTTATAAACATAGAAAGTGCTTGGATACGGTGTTCTGAAGACTACGAATGTGCTTCTAAATGCATTGTGCAAGTAGCGAGCCGTTTCCGGCTTAAATGCTACGGGAAAAGTGACTGCGAAACTATAGCTAGGCTTCATGATGGCGGCGCTAATGGGTTTTTATTTGGAAAAAATCTTCATAAAAATTTTTAAAAATTTTAAGGTGCCGAACAGGGGATACACTGCCCTACTGGGTGACTGTAAAATCATTTTGCCCAGACTGTTGAGGAATTTTGGTTCAATGATTTTGATTTAATATTCATCCGAAAATGAAGCTCATTTTGTGATTTTTTATTAATTTCTTTCTCAAAATTATTTTGTCTGTAATATGTTAAATTGAGGATCTGTGAGTATAATATGTGGATTCTCATGATACTCCTGCTTATAATTACTGCCCGAGGTGATAATGGATGGGGAACACAACAACAGTTAACTGATACTCCCGCATACAATTCAACTACGATTATAACACCACTTCAGAGACAGGGCTTCTATGGGGGTGGAATTGTTCCCTTACATCCAAAAACCAAATTAATCTTAAAATTCACCCTACCAATTTGCTGCCTTTTCCCCAGCAAGTCTAGTACAGTTTAGTCTACTTTGTTGTCCAGCACCCATTCCAATAACTTGCCCTCGATAAGCAAAACAAACAGCATCACTTTGTGTGTATTTAACGGCTACACAGGCCACCTGATTTTTAAAAATTGAAATTCCTCGGCTCCTAATCCCTCAAAATCCCTCACCAATAAATCATCCACCGTCTCAGCAGTAATTTCCCCTCCATCCCCAACAGCTACATCAGTAAAGGAATCTGTAGAGAGAGCAGCAGCATTGCGCTTTTGTTTTAATTTGAGGCCAAAAATGGTGCGGACTTCGTCTTCAGCGGGAAGATTTTTTGGATCAATCTGTTTTTGAAAAAAATTTTTTTTGGAATTTTAAAACCAATTTTCACTAGTTTATCAAGCATAACTTTCTGATTATTCAACAGAAAATTCCAAAATTTATAGAGAAGGTAGGCATATCTATTAGAGATAACTCTGCAAAATTTCATTCCTGTAGGCCTTCGCGAAATTGAGATATTCAAGTTCGCGCCATAATGGCCAAGCGCCGTAAAGACCCCAAAGTTCTAATTTTTTTCAGAACTTCTGATATTTCAGAATTTTTTTCAAAAAAATTTAGAAGCCCTTACCCTTAAAATAATATAATTTCCATTTTTCTTTTTTGCCAACATAGACAAAGCTTGGTCATCATAATCTGGAGCAATCACTCCATCACTTATTTCTCTACTAATTAATCTAGCCGTAATTTCATCACATTTTTGTGATAAGGCAATAAAATCGCCAAAAGAAGACATTCTGTCTGCACCTTAATTTAAGGGGGAAAATTAAATTTTAGGCCTTTAAAATTAAAAAAAATTTTTTGCAAAAAGAGAAGGAAAAATGAAAAAAATTTGTGAAGGTGGATCGGTCCTCGAAGCGTTTAAGCTATCTCTCTCCCTTGAGTGAATTCCTATACATATTCTGAGGTTTCTAGACGTTCACTACCACAAAAAAGAAAACGAGACGAAACAAACTAAAATGAAGACTAAAAAGTTTTTGATATAGCATCATCCTTTGTAGCTTATTGTTCTTGAAACTCTCCATTAATTAATTAAAACTAGAAGCTAGCAAACAGAAAAAACAAAGCGAGAAATATAGGAAATAAATTTAAAGACAATTATTTTACCAAAAATTTTCTTCACTAAAATTGTGTTCTGTGTTCTGATATGCCAATATTGTTCTAAAGATTTGATAACGAAAGATAAAGTGTTGGTGGATAGTTTATGAAATTAGGTATAGATTTTGTTAGAAGGAAATTGTTAGTATTTTCCGGAGTCCAATTACTATATATATTCCCCATAAAGATAACTCGCTTCCAACCTCTAGCCCTAGCAAGTGCTGATGCCAGTGATGGACGTCGTGGGTCTATCGACAAATCAGCCACCTTTAAAAAATTAAATCTTATTTTATTCTTTCTCTTAAACCATTAAAGATTGTGCTTCAGTATCATTTAGAGGAACACCGATTGCTGCACCTGCTGGACTGACATGCTTGAAGGAAGCAGCTGCAGGTTGCCCTGTTGCTTCTGCCAATTCTGATACTAATTGCCAGGCGTTTAACCCGTCGAGAATATTTATGTAGCCTGGTGACCCGTTTAGAACTAGAAAATTAAGAAATTAAAGGAGCTCTCTAATAGAAAGGACAATGTATCTAATAATAAGGCATCTCTCTAATAAAAAGGAAGAGAGACCCTCTAATAATAAGAAAGACACTCTCTAATAATAAGACCTCTTCTAATATTCAGAAGGAATCTCTAATAATAAGGCACTCTCCAGTAAAAGACATCTCTCTAATAAAAAGGCACCCATTAGTTAAATAATTCACCTTTTATTGGCATATCCATTTGTAAAGAATACAAATCTGCCTCGTTTCCGTCTTCTATCACAGCGTTAGAATTACCGTTTAAACGATAAGAATCATAAGGATCGTTTTGACGTCCAAGGGAGTTATTTGCATGTTGTCCAAGCAGTTTACGTCTCATAAATCTCCCGCAAAGGCCATCGTCCAAATGCGAGTGGTGACAATGACGGCCACAGGAAGAATTTTTTTCGAAGGCCTGGAAAGGGTTTTTGGATTTTGAGGAGATTAAAAATATTTTTTGAATTTTTGGCAACTTTTAGGAAGACTAAGGAGGCTTTATAATCCTTGTTTTGAAGTTAAGATTTAAAGAAAAGGAAATTAAAGTTTAAGAAAGCATGAGAAAGTTGAACTTTTAAGTGGATTAAAAAAGTAATGGACATGAAGAAAATTAAATTTTGTTTACAAAAATATTTTTTGTTCTTCTTACCGCAACAATTCGAAGAAAGAAGCTAGAATCAAGCAGCCGAGAGTGTGACTTTGACCTGCAGAAAACTTTTATTTTTCTGATTAATATTGTTTAAATTATTCTGATTATTAATTCTGACTTTGTTAAAGAAATTCTGATTCTCTTAGTCGGTAATTCTGATTTGTTAACCAGAATCTGTGAGCAGAATTCTGATTTTTCTTGTCAAGTATGCAATCATAATTCTGATCTTTTAATCAGAAATTCTGATAAAATAATTTTGGCTTTTTCAGAATTCTGATGTTCTGGTAAAATCATTCTGCTTTTTTTGTCAACCTTCTTCTCGCAGAAAGAAACTTCGCCACAGAAGGAAGTCTTCCTCTAGTCCCTACAGGCGATCCATGCCCATAACTGCTACTACAATTCTTATTTATCGATGAAGTGCTTGGCCCTCCATTCTGTTGCAGCTCCAAATCTCTTTTTCTTTCATCTTCCAATGCTGCAGCCACTCTTAATCTGGCCATTGAAGAAATTCTGGACATTTTTAAAATCTGTCAGGAAAGGCGTTTTTGGCGTTATTTAAAAATTTTTGGCATTTTTTGGCGTCTTTTTATTTTTTAAAAATAATTGTTGGACTTGTGTACTTATTGTTGTTGTTTACTTTGTTGTTTTGTTCCGCGTTCAGAAATTTTTTTTTATTTTAAAAAATTCTTCTCTAATGGCATTCTTTCATTATTTATCTCTTGAAGGGTAAATAGGAGGACTAAATGAATCGCACTAAAATTTTCTTCTTCTTTTTCCCTTTTTCTACTTCCCTCTACATGTACGCCTCGATGGTTTTACCTCTATAAAATTAAATACTAAATTCCCAACTCATTCCCCGCCCATTGAAGCATACTTTTTGGGGTTTTATTAAGTCAAATTTGGGAGGAGTACAAAAAAAGGGGCTTTATAAACGGGGGTTTTAAGGGTAGCATCTAGCATAACATAATTAAGGGTTGAGAGAGTCCATGCTGGATTAGTCTTCTGATGGGTCCATATTTGGATAGGTCTTCTGATGATTATATCATCTTAGGTGGATATGAACCGTCTGACAACAGTCACCACCTTTCTCCTGCCTTGGTGGTCAAACTTTAAAAGACATATTCTAAATTGGTGTTATTTAATATTAGAGGTCCTACTGTTAACTATAGCGAGATCTGACTGTAAACAAAAATACAAAAAATATCCCTTCCCAAAAAACTCTAATTTACACAATATCCTTCCCCCTCCAAATATCCTCACAACAACCCTTCCCCTCACATTTTTAGCCCGTTCTCTCTCCCTTCCGTATATATTTACACCAATTCCCAAAGTCCAAATATTTTCACTCCCTTTCCACCAATTTTCTTTTTTTTTTAAAAAAAGTTTGCATTGCGAGACCATTGAGCACACATCTTTTTAAAAAGTAGAAGAGACCACTCTCGCTAATTTATTTCACAAAGCTTTTTTACCTCATATGTTTTTTTTATTTATTTTAAAGGGAGAATTGACTCGCGCCGTTTTTTTTGGTGGTAGAGGAAATTGGCGGTTTTTTGAGGGAAATTTTTTTGATGACTGGGAATATTTTGAAGAGAAAAATAAGGGGGATGGGAAATAAATAGAAAAAATAGGTTTAAATTGATTGTAATTTAAAAATAAAATTTTGAAGAAAAAACAAATAAAACAAGCTAGAAATTGAACAAGTTTGAATATCTTGGACGGACAGAGGAGAAAGTTAAGGAAGTGGATTTTGAAGAATTAGACATTTGAACGAGGTTAATGTGGGATAAGAGAAGGGACCTAATTCTTTTCTTCGGATTTGGGATCCGGCTCCAGAAAAACCTCTGGCCGGATCCCGTGCCGATCACTAAAATAATAATCTCAGACTAAATGGAGGATAGGGAATTTTGGACTGGTGCTAATCCAAAAAGAAAATTCTTTTATAATTTTGGATTGTTCTAAAAATATTTTTCTCTCCCGAAAATATTCTCAAAAAAAATTTTTTTTATTGTTTACATAAGCCAAAAAATCCAAAAATCAAACCTACTTTTTATTCTCTAAAGTCAAGTTTGGTGTTTGATTTTATTTTAGTTGTTAGAAAAAAATTTCTTCTTAAATATTTTTCACGAATAAAAAATATTTCAGGTGGAAAATTCAGATTTTTTGAAATAAAAAAGAAAGAATAAAACAAAAATTTGTTCTTTCTTTTTAGAAAGGAATAAACCAAAAGTTAAATAAAAACCTTTCATTAAAAAAAACTCAAATACCACCCCTAACCTTTAATTTCATGAATGAATATTCATGAGAATAAATAAATAGAAAGAGGAACACCTATATTTGGAAATAGAATTTTTGGAATTTTTTAAACGGATTTTTAAGTGATTTTTTTATTATTCTAAAAAATTTTTTTTTAAATAAATTCAAAAAATGCCCAAAAATTTTATCTAAAATTAAATTTTTATAGGTATATGTAGGTCGCAGGTAAAATTCTAAATTTTCCGGAAAATTTTAAAAAATAGGAAAAAATAACTAAAAATAAATAAAGTCTTTGCCTTCTTAAAATTTTTCCTAAAAACTTTTAAAATTTTCCTGCCAAAAAATATATGTATAATTTGAATAAACACCATAAATATTTTTTTTGAAAAATACAAACTCAAAATTATATTTAATAAAAATTGGTGGAGGGTCTACAAGGTGGGAGATCAGCAAAAAAACTTTTTTTAATTTAAATTTCAACCATTAATCTCCAGTGCTCATCAACAATTCCTTCCTACGTTCTGCCAACTGTTCCGCTTTTAATTTCAACTAAAAATTTAACCAAAAAAATTTTTTCTAAAATTTCAAAAAAACCTCTTCCAATTTACTTTCCTCGTTAGACAAAGCATGGTGATAAGTGTCAATCTTCTTTCGAATTCCCTCAATTTTTTTGGACCCATTAGCAATAGATGATTGCACAGTGAGTTCCTCCTGACACAAAGACCAAAGTAAAGCTTGCTATAAAAATTTTCTTTAATTTAAGTGAATTGACCATTTTGAGATTTTTTTTGGAAATTTTTGCAATTTTCATGGGATTTAAGGTAATTTTTGAGGTCGAAAATTATTGAAATTTCCAAGGGCCGGCTATTTTAGTTGCGAGAAAATTTATAAGCAAAAACCTTCTTTTTGTTCTTTTCATCCTCAGAAAACTCCTCCGCCGTCTTTAATATTTTCTGTCCATTAACAATGTCAGGAGGACTTTGGAAAGATGGGATATCATCCTGAAAAAAATAATGAAAATTTTTTAGTGGAAGAGTTGTGGTAGAACATCTCGTCCCCGACACAAAAGTCAACCCCGATCCGAAATGCTTTCCACGGCTTTTTGTGAACAATTATTGATTTCAACCCAAATTTTTTCGTAGGTTCAAGACCAAAATTGTTCACCAACCCTCATCCAAATAAAAAATATTTTCCAAACCTCAGTGTTCGCCGGCACTTCTTCAGCTTCCTGTTTGACCACCTTATTTGCAACACTTTTATTTTCAGCAATTCTTTTGTTGTTTTTGACACTAGATGAATCAGTAGCCGGTGGAGGAGATTTTGGAGGAGGAACAGAAACATTGTTATTTGGTTGGAAGTTGTTTGGAGATGTATTCGTTGAACGCACTGGCATGAAAGGGTTCGGCGGAGGAATGTGTGGATTAAATGAAGGAATAGGTCCATAAGATCCAAAACTGAAATATAAAAAAGTTAGAAATTAAAACGCCATCAAGACCTGACAGACCCAGAAAAACAGGTCTTACCCCAGAAAAAAGAACCAAGATGCATAGGAGGAACTGGAAAGCCCGGGTTTTGGATAAAATAAGGCCAAAAAAGCCCGGGTTTTGGATAAAATAAGGCCCCAATTATTGGCAAGATCTACTTTACGAGAGGGAATCGTTTTCGAGAACGATCATGACCTTGATTTAAATTGATTGCCAGGACAAGATCTGAGGTCCAGGAAAAATTCGAACGAACCCAGGTTCAGACAACCTATGAGAACCTAGCAGCTTCCAAAAAATTAATAGGACTCCCATCTTCAACGTGAAAATTTTAAAACCTTTCCAGAAGATGCATCGGAGGAACTGGAAACATAAAAGAAGGTCCAGACGACATTGAGATTGGAGATTCATGTCGATGCTCCTAAAAATATTTAAATAAAAACCCAAAAATATTCTAAAATATACAAAATTGTTCCCAATCCTTTGCGATGCAACATCTTCCAAAAAATCAATAGGACAACCAGAATGACCATTATTAGAGTCAATGAAATTGTTGCTTCAAATAACAATTTCAACAAAAAATTAGTGAATATCTTAGTGATTTGAATATTAAAGAAACACAAAAATTCCCCTTACAAAAATTTTTAAAATTAAATCTTAAACTCTTTTAATTAATGCGCGGCAAAATCGATTTTCCAGTCGTAGCCGTATTTGTAACAAGAGCTGGACCAGATCCGAAGAGATTTTTCTGAAGTAACCCGGCCAGGAAATAATCCGAGGGCAGCGAAAAAGCCCAGAAAAATACGGAGTTGAGGCACGAACTCAAGAAAAATCCAACATCCGCAAGGGCACCGCGCACTAATTTCACTATTAAATCAAACAAAAAAACCTCTTCGAGCCTTTACTTGCTTCCTCATCCACAAACTTTTTGTTTCGTTCTTTAAACATTTCCTGAGCCTTAGAATGTTTATAGTTTGCAATTTGTTTTGCAGTAATTGAGTCAAAATTGGTGGGAATTTTTAAGGCCTTCCTAACAACGTTGACAGTTGATGGATTTGTTGAATTATTAACTGTTGAGTTGGTCATAGCGTCTTTTTTAAACTTTTTCTTGAAAATGTTACGTTCAAAAATAATGTCGTTAACCATTAATTATTTAAGTTACAATTCTTTTTAAACACAAAACTGAAAAAAATTATTAAATTTTAAGAAAAATTGGAAGTTAATCAAGGAAAACGTGAAAATAGTGTTTAGAGATTGTTAGAGAAGGAAAATTGCATAACGCCAAAAATGTGCCAAAAAATAATTTTAATCTAAATTTAAAAATAAAAGTAACCTACCCAAGCTGATTTAAAGCTGTATAACTCAAGAACGAATGGATCAATCTTTATAATTTAAAAAGCATTCGATAGAAAATTTTTTCGGCTACAAAATATAAAAAAACTAGAATTTTGGATAAAATATTTTAAAAGTTATAGTCAAAAAATTAACATTCTTTACAATTTTTGTGAAGGTTTCTCTTTACTTTTTTGTTAATTTGCCAAATTTTTCTTCTATTTCGCTAAATTTAGTTTTACTTTAATTTATCAAAAATGCAGTTTTTTATTTTTAAATAAAATTTTATTTTTGTTTTTGCACAAAATACACAAAAAATTACAAAAATAATTTCATTTTTGAAAAATTGGCCTTGATACAAAACTGTAAAATTCATTTTATTTGACGGATGCAAACTTTTAAACATTTTAAATTGGTTGATTAACTGAGTGGAACGTGAAAATATACAAAACAGAGTGATAAGTAAATTATAGTTCAATTAAAAAAATTTTTTTAATGAAAACATACTACACTTTTTGAAGGTCACTCAACCTCTATTTTCGGCGAATTTATCAAACTTTTAAATTTAAATTTGCGGAAATTATTTACTACAAAATATAGAGTAAATTAAAATAAAAATAAAAAATATTTAGCGTTCTGCCTCAAGAAAAAAAATTTTTTCTAGAAAAAAATTTTTCTAGATCGTTTAAACAAAACAAGAAATTTATTGCCGATTTAATTTGTAGTTTGAAGTTGAAGACCAAATAAGTTTAAAAAATGTTTCCTATAAAAGGCCCAATTAAATAACCATTTTTAATCACTTCCAAATTTCTTAAAAATTTTTAAAAACAAAAATATTGCCAATAATGCTCTCTTACAATTTGACTCTTTTTGTGATTTTCTTCCTATTCGTTTCTGTAGCCATTGCTGATTTGACAGCAGATAGTGAGGGATTAGTAAAGCAAATGGACAGGAGGTAAAGGGGGTCTACCATCCCAAGATATGAGAAAGTTATGAGAAGGACTTGCTATTCTTGGCATTTAAAGATTTGCCCTTATTTTAAGGTCCCAGGGTTGTACTAATCCTCCCTTACAATCACTTAATTATATTTCCAACAATCATATTTTCCAATTAAAGTGTTCGTTCAAAACGTTATGGCTACTATTATGAATGTTGTTGCTGCTATGGTGGATATGGCTGGGGAGGATATGGGTATTGGTGATGAGAAATGAATTTAATTAAATGTGATTATACTGTAGGATCTTTTGTCATTTAAAATTTTTGTTAAAATTTTTTAAAAATTGGATAAAGCTGTTTGAAATTAAAAAGGGATTTTTTCCCAAATCTAAGCAAAAAAATTAAATTTTGACTAAAAAATAAAGAATAAGCGAGAAAAGAAAACTCAAGAGAGAGAGAGTGTGTGACTGTCAATAACGAAATATAATAGGTATATTGATTTTGGGCGTAGAGAGAAAGGATTTCGCAATAAAGTCGCCCTATATTTTCTCGCTAAATATAAAAATTCATTCCTTATTTCCACCAAAAATTTTAATTTTTCCGGAGACGGCAAAATTTTCCGGCAAATATTTGCAATAATCCTAAAGTATCCGGAAATTGGTTAGACAAAAGGGGAGAGAGTGTGTGGCTGTCAGCAATTTTATAAGAGAGACAATCCGGAAAAAGAAAGTTTCCAACCTTTCTCAACCTTTTTTTCTTTTACAATAAAAATTTCCATAAATTTAATTTTTAAATTAAAATTTTTTTCTTCAATTTTCAGATTTTAAAAGCTTTAAATTATTAAAAATAATGGATATCGATTCTAATAATAAAAATATTTTAAGGTACTTAAAATAAAATTATAATTAAAAATTAATTTAATTTATTCCAGAGATTCTCTTTCCTCAGAGGTTTTAACGGACATTTTCTCTTTTTTACCCCGAAAAAAATTAATTAAAAATGTCGAGCCTGTCAATAAATATTTTTTTGAACTTTCCAAAGAAAATGTAAAATCTGCCCATTTAATTACAAAAAATGAAAATTTTATCCAAAATTTGGCTAATAATTTGGAAGAAGCAAAACAACAATATTTTAATTTATCTTCAAGTGAATGTAGTTTAGCTGAACATTTTGTTTTAAAAAATGTTTTTAATGTTGTAATTAGCAGTGATGAAAAAACGAATAATCCTCCTCAATATAAGGTTTTAAAATTAAAAAAAAATTTTTTTGACTCCCCAGGTAACTAAAACTCCGAAGAATGGTTAGACAAAAAGTTAGAGAGTGTGTGACTGCTAGTAATTTTATAAGAGAGACAATCCGCAAAAAGCTTTCCGGAAAATATTTACAGCGTTTAAATCAGTCCGGAAATTGGTTAGACAAAAAGTGAGAGAGTGTGTAACTGTTAGTAATTCTATAAGAGACAATCCGGAAAAGTTTTCCGGAATTTTGGAAAAAAATTTTTTTCCGTCCTGAATTCATCTTTAACCCTACAAAATCTTCCAAAAAATAATTTTCCAATTAAAAAAATTTTTTTTTCTATCAAGCGTCGTTGTCGCTACCAAATGTGTGTTTTGCGTCATTCAATAGACATTTTTAAAAATTGTTTCATCAAAATAGATACATTAGATTTTGGGAAGAATTTTACTGATTCAGATTTACAAGAAATACTTGCCTATTTAAATATTTTGGATTCTGTTAGCCCTTCTAGAATTACGTTAGAATTACACCATTCAATTCATCAAACTCCAGTTCATTTACGGTATCAGATCTGTCAGGTAAAAAACAAAAAAATTTTTTTCCTGGTACTTCCCTTACCCTATTTTCTCGATTAATTCCCCTCCCGCCTTCGTGCCCTACTACACGTTCAAATGGCAAAACTTGGAATATCAATTCCCCCAGGGAACCGGACTGGGCCGAGACCGAAGTGAGGTTACCGGAATGAGCTATAAGTGGGGGGGGGGGTTGTGGCAGGGTGATCCTTTTACCACCTTTAGGGGGCATTTGCCCCTTCTTGCCATCTTTTCTTCAATGCCACCTTTTTGCCCCCTTTATGGCCGATTTTCCCCCTTTTTTGTGAGGCCATGCCTCCTTTTGGTGGGTTGGAACGAGTCATCCTGGGTTGTGGTATAACAGAATGTTATACCATTTTTTGAAAAATTCCCACCCATTTCAGGAATTACTAAATAACCAAGCCATTCTAAACTGTCAACTTCTTGAAATTTTCAACGACAAAATTTTTAACGAACCAGGCGTTGATTCATTATTTAATTGGCTTCATTATAAAAAAATTAATTTTGATAATGCATGTCGTAATTTATGTCTTATGAAATATAATATGGCTAATGAATTAATTGAAAAATGCAAAAAGGCGAGTTTTTTGGGAAATTTTAAAAAATAAAAACAATTCTGAGAATTTTTTTAAAAAAATGGTTGAAGTTTCCTCAAAAATAAGCCCCAGGGTATCTGAAGGATTAATGACATCTATATAGAGGGATTGAGGGAGATATCGAGAGATTTGATGGGATTAAGAGGGATATATAAGGACCTGTGAAGCTCAAGATTAAAGGGATTGTGACACCAAAAAAAGCCAAAAATTTGGCGAAGGACCTGGTATCTAACTAGAGTTACATATGTTTTAGGCTTGAAATTTTACCAAGTCCTCTGACTATTTTTAAAATAAAATACTAATCAAAAAATTTTTTTTCTCCAGAATTTACTCGAGTCAGTAAGTACAAATGATTGCCGATCTTATTTATTAATATTTCATTCTAACAAAATTATGAATGAATTTTCTTTGGAAAATACAAAAAGTGGAGAGATTATTTTAATGAAAAATATAAAAGATTTGAATGTTGAGGTGGAAGTCAAGTGTTATTCATTAACAAGGTGTCAATTAAATATGGAGGAGGGAGTGATTCGAAATTATTTTTCAAAGCTTTTTGATACTAGATTTGAAAGTTTACCTTTAATTCGGATCCATTAAATAAAAAAAATTTTTTGTTGAATTTTTTTAAATTTATTTATCTATTGAAGGCTATTTTTTATTAAATTTTTTTTATTAAAAATGGAAATGAGAATTATAAAATTTCCAAAGCTACAAAATATGGTCATATTTTAGTATTCAATAACCACGTATCTTCTCAACCACCAGTGACGTCTTATCTTTCTGTTTCGTCTCGCCGGTTTCGGCCTATGATTTCGAAACCGATCACGCCAGATATATCTTCGTCTACATGGAACACAAACACACTCACCATAGGTACAATAGTCTCTTCTGCACGACTTCCGAGCCTTTACAGCATTGCAGGGGGCATAACCACCGCCAGCACTACCACCGTCTCCACCTGGGTCACCAAATCCACCATAATTAGGGTAACGCTTAGTTCGCTTGCTTCAATTAAAATATAATTATTAAAAAAAATTTTTAAAATTTTAATAGTTAATTTAGAATTTAATCAAAAACCATTTGATTGTGACTCTTTAAGCATTGAATTATATTAAGATTTAGTATTGGATTTCTTTCCTTATTAATATTTTTATTTATAAAATAAAAATTATTTACATAGTTAACGGATGTTCATCTTTATCATAAATAGATTCTAATTGTTTCAGATTATTATTTGGAGAGTTTTCAACTCCATAAACATTCTTTGTTAAGCTTTGTAGAGAACAAATAAATATATAAAGGATTAGATGGATAAATATTAACATTTCTAGAAATCTAAAAAATATTTAAGTATACCATATTCTTTCGAATACTTATCCGTGCTAATGATTGTTTCATCCTCTCACTGGATAATTAACAGAAATTATTATAAAGAAGTTGCTTATGGCTAGAGATAAACCGAGACGTGATTTATTCTTAAGTCTTCTTTAACTATAATATGAGGAGGATCTAAAAATTAAAAATATCCAGGCTTATCGCGCGGGGCATACCCATTCCTAACAAATAATTAGATAATATTAGATTTAAGCACAAAATTGACTCAAAGCTTAGTCTAACAATAAGTTAAAAATTAACTATTAACTACCTATATCTTAAGGTGTTGTAATTGATAATTTTTTTTAATTTAATAAAATTAATGAAACAAAAACTATTTAAATTTTTTCATTGAAACAAATTTTAAAATCTTTTAAATTAAAATATAAATTAAATTAATTCACGTCCAGTCTTAGACTTGTTAAAACAAATGTTTTTATTAAAAGTGCAACATTTAAAAACACAAAATAAATTAAAAAGAGAATTATATGTTATTCTTATTTTAATTGATAAAAATTGATTAAAATTATTAGCCATGTTTTTAGTATTCAATAACCAAATATCTTCTCAACCACCAATAAGGCTTTCTTTTTGAGTAATTTCTCGGTCTTGGAGGTCTCCAGAATTTTTTTGTAATATATGGTCTTCGCCAACGATATTTTGGTCTTGGACGTGGACACTGAACGCATTTGCGGTCATAACGGGAACAAAAGCCTTTTCTACAAGTTTGGCAACCTCCAGCCCCACCTCCTCCGTCCCCAGATCCACTATCTCCACCGGGATCTCCATATCCACCGGCGCCAATGTAACGCTTATTCCGATTACTTTAATGATTAATAGAATTATGAAGATAATTTATGAATTTTGAAATTTACTTATCTCCTCCTTATTATTATTTTTAATGAATAAAATATTTACATAGTTATCATTTCTTCATTATAATATGTATATCCTAATTGTACGGAATTTTCAATTCCATGAATATTCTTTGTTATGCTTTGTAGAGAACAAATAAATATATAAAGAATTAAATGGATAAAGATTAACATTTCTAAAAATCTAAAAATATTTCTGAGATAACTTATTCCTTCGAATAAATATTCTAGATAATAAATTGCTACCTCCCATCTAACTAATAAATAATTTTTTTAAATTTAATAATATTATGGAAGGGAGAAATATTTTTCTTTTTCATTGAAACAAATTTTAAAATTTTTAAATTGAAATATAAATTAATTCACGCCCAGACTTAGACTTGTTAGAACACAAAAGTTTTTATATTAAAAGTGCAACAAATTACAAAAACTAAACACATAAAACGAATTAAAAAAGAATTTTATATTTCATTCGTATTCTAATTAGTACAAATTTAATTAAAATGATTAGCCATGTTTTTTAGTATTCAATAACTAAGTATCTTTTTTTCCACCAGTAAGTTCTTGTCCGTTTGTAGTGTCTCGGTCTTTGTGGTCTCCAATAAATTCTTCGATTAGTTTGAGGTCTTCGCCAACGATTCCTTGATCTAGGACGTGGACAAGGAACGCAGTTACAGCTCTTTAACTGTGCAAAAGGACATAATCCTTTTGCACAGTCTCCACAAGTGGGCTGAGCACCGTCTCCACCCGGATCTCCAGGTCCACCATAACCAGGGTAACGCTTAGTGCGATTACTTTAATAAATAATAGAATTATAAAAATAATCTAGTTATTACGTAATTTTAAATTTCATTAATCACCCCTCTATATTATTAATAAAAAATTATATTTACATAATCAACATCTGTTCATAATTATCATAAATATATTCTAATTGGTTTAGATTATTATTAGAAGAATTTTCAACTCCAGAAACATTTTTTGTTATGCTTTGTAGAGAATGGATAAATATATAAAGGATTAAATGGATAAATATTAACATTTAAAATCTCTAAAAAATTTTATTTTATTTATAACAATGTCTATTTTTCAATGAAACAATTAATTTTAAATTTTTTAAATTTAAAATTAAAATAAGAAATTCATGACAAGTTCTTTTTTAACAAAAGTTTCCCATTTAAAAGTGCAATAAATGAGACAAATAAATTTTCAAAATAAACACACAAAATGAATTAAAAGAAAATAATTTTTAATTTAATTAGTTCAAATTAATAAAAATTATATATTTTTTAGTATTCAATAACCAAATATCTTCTCCGCCACCAATAAGGCCTTCTTCTTATATAATGTGGCCTCCGATAAAGTTTTCTAACATAGGGTCTACGCCAATAATTTCTTGGCCTAGGACGTTTCATCGATGGAGATTCACAACAACCGCAACCACAACTGACACCAGTCTGGCCTGGTGTGCAACCACAACCGCCACCACCATCCCCTCCTCCATCTCCGAATCCGCTGCCAATGTGACGCTTTTTGCGATCACTTTAATAATTAAAGCTTTAGAATTGAAATATAATAGGAGGAGAATGAGGCTTTCAAGGAGGACTGAGAACTTTGGACGTTGCCCCTCTACCTAGACATTGTTTTCCCCAAAACTTAGATCTCCTACAATAATTAAAGTTTATTTTTAAGAATCTAGCCTTGTTCCCCTCTTGTGATATACCGTCAATATGCTCTAATAGGAGCATTCCCTAAGAGAGGATTAGAAATACAAATGGTTCTATAAGAGCATTCAACGTATGTAATAATTAAAATTAGTTACATAATCAATTTTTGTTCGTCCTCATTGTTAATAGGTTCTAATTGTTCGAGTCTAAAAATTTTATTAGAGGGATCTTCAATTCCATAAACATTCTTTGTTATGCTTTGTAGAGAACAAATAAATATATAAAGAATTAAATTGATAAATATTAACATTTCTAAAAATCTAAAAAAATATCCTATTTTCTTAAATTAATAAAGAAAATAAAATTTAATTCATTTAAAATTAAATTAAAAAAAATCAGACAAAATAATTACCAATAATTTCCAAACAGTCATGTAAAGATAAAATAATTTGGCTCTTGTACTGATTATTTTTCTTGTCAATTATTTAAAAAATTTCCAATTAAAGTTAATTTTAAAATATTCACGCCTAGTCTGAGACTTGTTTTAATTTACTATTAGTTTTTATTAAAAGTGCAATAATTAGGTTGAATAAATTTTTGAACAAACATAAACACACAAAACGAATTGAAGACTCTTAAAATTTAAATTAAATTTTAAAAATTAATTTATTTGACATTAAAAGTGCAACGAATGAGGAAAAAAATTTTTCAAAACACCCCCAAAATGAATTAAAAGAAAATGAGTTTAATTAGTTCAAATTATAGTTAAAATTAAATTTTTTATTTTTTAAAATTCATAAACCATCCATCTTACCAACCACGTCTTCTTTTGTAGTGGGTTTCAATTAATGCCCAAATACTGCTTTCCAATAACGATTTGCTTTAGGACGTCTACAAGGAACACAATTGATACCTCCATAGTAGCAAAGGCCCTTTGGGCAAGGGGCACCAGCACCACCAGCAAAGTCCCCACCTCCCTCTCCTATTCCGCCAACCAGGTAACGCTTATTGAGGTTACTATAATAATTAATAGAACATTAAATAATCAAAATTCAGACGTGGATTCCTTTCCTTATTTTTAATAAGCAAAAAATTATTTACATAATCAACGGCTTATTATTGAAGTGATCTTCAATTCCATAAACATTTGTTGTTAGGCTTTGTAGAGAAAAAATAGATAAATAAATGATCAGATGGATAAATATTAACATTTTTAGAATTCTAAAAAATATTTTGAAGAATTATAGGCGCTTAATGATCCTAGATATTTAGTTTAATCCGTTTAACTCAAGGGGGCTCATTATTTATGTTACAGCCTAAGTAATTAAAAAATGACTGAATTTAATTTTAATTAAAAATTATTTTTGGGGTCTTTTATTATCAATTAATTTTTATAATTTATTTAAGATTAAATTTAATAATAATAATTCTCTTTCATTAAACTCGTTCTAAAATTATTTTTAAATTAAAGTTCAATTTACTCAGCAATTGCCCAAATAATTTCACTAATAAATTGTTTAATATAATTTTATTTTTTGCTTAGAACTCGTGTTAATTGAGGCTGTCCATGATAGTTCCAAACTGATTCGGATCCGAAATATTAAAAAAAATATAAGAAGATTCTATATATACAACCTAGTCCTAATCATTGAAAAATGCTACGGAGCACAACACCAAATTTTAACGCAAGAAAATTTTTAGGGGTAGAATTTTAGGGAGAAGACTTTTTAGGAACAAAAGGAAGAATAACAAATTTAAAATTTTATTCAATTATAAAAGATATAAGAAATTAATTTATTTTTCTGATTTCTAAAATTCATACATCAGCCATCTTCTTAACCATGTTTTCTTTTGTCTCGGCTTCCAATAATGTTTTCGTTTAATAGTATGAGGTCTTCGCAAATGATGTCTTGGTTTAGGACGTGGACAAGGAATGCATTTACATTGACCGAATCTGGTGCAAAAGCCCTTTCCACAAGTTGGAGCTGAGCAACCACCACCAGAACCATCTCCACCACCATCCCCTATTCCTCCAGGCCCAATGTAACGTTTATTGCGGTTACTGAAGTAATTGAATACTATTAGAATTTATGTATTTTTAAGATAGGTATGTATCCCCTCCCCTAAAATTTTTATCATTCATAAACATTCTTTGATACACTTATTAATATTTTTGATAATTAAAAAATTATTTACATAGTCAATGTTTGTCCGTCTTCATTATGAGTAGATTCTAGCTGTTTCAGACTAAATCCTTTAGGGGGAGCTTCAACTCCATAGACATTCTTTGTTAAGCTTTGTAATGAACAAATAAATATATAAAGAATTAAATTGATTAATATTAACATTTCTAAAAATCTAAAAAATATTTACGTATATAACAAAGTGATTATCTAAAGCTTTGGTTATATCGCTCTCATAAACCTGAGCTATTCTCAGATCCATTCCTTAGTGATCAACATGTATCCAACTTGATTGAAAGGGTTAGGTATACTTGGGACAAGAGGACCTTTCGAGCTTTTAAAGAATTTTAAATTTATCTATAATACATATACCTGCTTAGAGGAGGGGGGCCAATGATAAAATTTCGGCTAGAACGCTTTCCCAAGTAGGCAGAATAATTTTACCCCTAGAAATAATTTTATTTTAAGATCAACTAATTTAATTTTTATAAAAAATTTGCTTGGAGAGGTGTCATATTTATAGCAATATTAAATTAAATAATGAATTAATTTTTTTAAAAATCTCAGAAATAAATTAGGAGCATCAATCTTTCTTTTTCAATTTATTTTTGGATAATTTTCAATTTATTTGAATAAAATACAAAAAAGGAAACAATTATTTTACATTTTTAATTTCCTTATAATCAATTTAAATATTAATTTAAATTAATTTCTCAGAAATAAAAAATTGTCAAGACCTGTTAATTTCAAAAACAGATCATAAAACAAAAAGAATGAATGATGTTTGAATTTAAATTGGAAAAAAATTAAAATTTAAACAAGCCATTAATTCAGAAAAATTTTTTTGGTGATTACCAGTGAGTAAGGATTTGATTAAGATGGATCATTGTCAAGCGCTGATCGTTGAGTATCAAGTAACTTTATTCCAAGCAACAGCAATTTTTACTGTAAACTGCACATAGGAACAGAGCTCCTTTGAAACTTCGAAGTGTAAGCAGAGCTTCTTCGGAGAAGGAGCAGAGCCATAATGAGCCAAATAATGAGCTCTATAGGCCATATAACCATAGCCATATAAGGAGCCATAATGAGCACATTATAGCCATAATGAGGCACATTATAGCCCTAATAAGCAATAATGCCTTTATGTTTCTGAACATTTTTCTCCCAATTTTTTATCTGGACAATTTTCTATATTTTAGACGTATCTCTTAAGGAGATAATCAATTTTCTATATCCAAAAAAATAATAAAAAATGTGGCGAAAAGATGAGAAAGGGAAAGTAGCTATATAGAAGAGATATATATTGATGGTCAAATAAATTCCTCGTTAATCCCTTCCAAAATAAAAATAAAATAAAAAATATCCTGTCGCAAAACCACAAAAATAAATAAAAACAAAATTTTCTCGTTTCATTTTTCACTTTTTTCCTATGAAAAACTGTCAAATAAATTACAAAAAATATTTTTTATTTAAATTATCCCCAAATTTCTTTAAATTTATTTATATTATTTTAATTTTATCTTCACTGACTAAAGCTGAATTTAGTCCGGATTTTGCCAAGTGGCTTTCGGAGTATTATGGAGAGGATGTTAGGGCACATTTGGAGAGGTTCTTAGATTAATTTATTTTCAGAAAATATTGGACAGTTAACTCGAAATTCAATATACGATCGAATCCTGATTAGGTGTCATTGTCCGAACTAAGTCTATAAAGGCATAACTGTTGTGTGTTAGGTTATACTTGATTTAGGATAACATTCCACTCTAGAATTGCCTGAGGGGATATCCACAACAAGAAATTAGGGGTATAACTGGAGATCCCCGATGAAAGGGTTATAAAAATTATTTATAGAAAGGACCTAGGCCATGCGGGCTCGTTTGGAGGAAAAAACGAACCAAGCGAACCAATACGTCATCAACCCGTTATTTTTGTGCATGGTTAGTGGAATGATTAAATATTTTCTCGTGATTTTCTAAAGGTGTCTCTAATCGAGCATGGGACAAAATGAAAAATGCAGCAGATTATTTCCAGTTTAGATTTTTCTTTAAATTATCATTGATAAACTATATTAAGCCAACAGGGTTATTCATTCGCGGAGCTTTACGGAACAACTTATGCTAATGGGGATGAAGGAAATCCTTTACAGTAATTTTGAAAAATAAATTTAAAAAATTATTAATCCAGATGGGCCCAGTATTCAATGAAATGCCAATATGTCAAATTGGTAGGGGAATAATTTTATAATTTTGGAAATAAATAAAATCGGAGTATAAGTTGAGTTAGACGGAGCAGCCAGTCAAGCGTAAGTCCAGGCATTCCCGGAGCCATAACTTAATGTAAAAATTTCTTAAAAAGCTAATTTTGGTACCAAAAAATACAGCTCGAAAAAATACGTCCGATGATAAAAAATTTGTCGCGATACGTGATTTACAAGCCGAGTTATAAGCCTTAAAAGAGACTGAGGTTCGATAAAGAGGTGTTGGTGCATCCTCATTTAATTAAAAACAAAAAAATAAATAACACTAATAAGATGGCCTCGTGGTGTAGTTGGTTATCACGTCAGTCTAACACACTGAAGGTCGCCAGTTCGAGTCTGGCCGAGGTCAAATATTTTTTTAAATTTTTTGAACAATGTTTAATTCAATTTAAATTGTCTAAATATTTTTTAAAATTTTATTAAAAATTTTTTAAAAGGTACGAGCTCTAATTGTGGCTATTCGGCTTTATACAGGGAAACAAGGTGTATCTAAATTAATTTTTAAAATTTAAAAATAAATTAAAGTTGATGTTATTGGCTATTCATTGGGAGTGCCTGTATCAAGAAAGGCTATTTTAGGAGGTAGATGTGTTGATACTGGAGAGGATTTGGGAGCACCGTGAGTTGAAAAATTTTTTTTGAAAATTTTCAAAAAATTTCAAATTTTCTTCCAAAAAGCCTCACAAAATTTGTCGACACATATGTCGGTGTTGCCGGCCCCAATCACGGAATATCCCTCCAACTTGGCTCATTCTCCCTTCCCGGATGTGCTTTAGCTCTATTGCCCATATGTAATGGTCAAACAGGCCTTTATTCTTCTGGATTTTGTCCATCTACTGAAAGTGCTTTTCTTCAGGATATAAATAGACAACAAGGATATGAAGGGAAATATCGGTAAATTTTGGAAAAATTTTTAGAAAATTGAAGTCATTCCTGTAGCGCAAAAAATCGTGAGAAATCTAAATTCGAGGACCAAAATTTTTTTTGAGGGCCTCTGATTATGTTTGACGGATTCTGGAAAATCCATGGATATCCGTATCCGATATCAGAATCGAAAATTTCCTGATCTGATATCCGTATCCGTCAACCTCCCTCAAATCTGGAGTCTCTCATGCCAAAGTTTAAAGAAATTTTTTTCAGTTTTTCACTATACAGTCAAAGAGATCAAATTATTGGTTATACAGTTTGTAACAAGGCAAGCATAATTAATTTTTAAAAATCATAATTGAATGAATAATTAAAGATAACAAGCCAAATCCCTTCACAAAATGCAGAAAAAGTTTATCCGAGTGCTAATCACGACGAGACATTTTTAAATTCTTTTCAAGTTCAAATGGAAATGGTTGCAAATCATATTGTGATATAAATACCTATTAGTTTATAGAAAATTTTATAGGTCGGATTTCACTATAAAATACCCCAATATACGTCTATTTTTAAGACTTCTTAATGATTTCGTTGATCAAAGAATGGCGGGTGGGTTCCCCAAACAATCAACAGTTAAGACGAAATTATTAGTTAGGGACAAAGGAAGATCCAGCTGGATATAAGTTAAAGAAAGTTGCATCTCTTACTTTAGATAGGGTTTCTGAAGCAGATGTGTATCATATAGTGACGTCCGACATTATAATAATTTAATTAATTATCCTTAGTTCTTAGTAATTAGTTAGAAAATATTTTATACAACAATTAATTTATAAAGATTTTAAATATATCTATGACGGAGAGTAAATGTTTGAGTGCCTTTCCTAGTGTATAAACTCAGAACAACCAAATTAGTTTCTGATAAAAGCTTCAATCCAGTTGGAGGTATATCTGACTGGCAGCACATTCTTTAGTTAAATAAACGAAGAGGATAATTTTTTAATATAGTCGAAGCTTGTTATAAGAACACCCTTAGGGCTAGAACATTGGAGCTTATAATGAAGTGTCTACTAAATAGAGGGTATCACCAAAACATGGGCATCGCCCAATCATTGGTCAACCAAATTTTGGAAAGGTATAGGTGTATTGGGTGTATCTTATAACGAGGTCCGACTTTAATCCCTCGAGGTAATCATTCCCTTACCTTATCCCCGTCCTGGTAAAATCAGCACGCAATTTAAACTCAACATTCCCATAAAAACAAGCTTCGTGGCAACTTGTTTGAGAGCCTAGCCTGACTACTTCCAATTCTATTAATTTTCCTTGGGGTGCTTGTAAATGCCAATGACAAGAACTAAATTCTCTTGAAGTAAAATCATCATTGCCTATCGTGCCAGTTAATTCGTTTTGTTCGGAAGAGGTCTTAAAAATGTAGAAAAATTTTTTTAATTAGTAGATGGGTAAAGGGGGACAAAGCTTTTCTCTTTTTAAGCAAAGCTTTAGCCAACTCCCGTTATAGTGTGAGATACTCAAGAGCATGTTTCATATAATTACTTGTTAATATAAACAACGGGAATGGGTCAGCGGATTTTCAAAAAGGAATTTACTGATGTGAACCAGTATTTGGCGTTTTGTGTCTCCGGCATTTCATAATCTTAGCTCAGGCCGGAATCGGCTCCGGATAGCTCCCAGAGCCATACCCAACACTGGCGTCTTGAAACAAAGCAAATACACAACAAAAGATTTTTATTATTTTACGGAATTTTCAGATACAAATCCCCTTCCCTTAATTCTCGATTCTCTCATTCACGCCTAACTATAATAAATATTGTTTTTTTATTATTTATTTTCAATAAAAAACTCTCCAAATCCACACGTTTCTAAATAAACATCCCCATTCCAATTTTCACTTTCACACAAGCCGCAGTCAATATTTCTCTCTGTTAAAGCTATCTAGCTAGACAAGCTAAAGCTATTTCAAAAAAGCCTATACTCTCTACTTGTTTAGGCATTTTTTAAATTATTTTTTCTGCTTTTCTCTCTTCCCCCAGCTGGCATGCCAATTTGCGAAATGGCCAAAGGGAACACTCCCTATTTACAAATGGAATGCACTAGAGCAGAAATAAACCACCACGGAAATCTGTCATTATTCCTATAAGGCTTTAAAAAATATTTTTGCCTATTTTTTGCCCATTTAAAATCTATTAAAATGACTGTGGATGTTCAACAAGCTGCTACTAGCTGTGTTGGGAAGCAACAAAATTCAGCGAATACTTCAAAAACGTTTCAATTAACAATCTCTTTAAAGTATGTTGGTAATTTTATAAGTAAAAATTGCAATTGGATCTGTTATCTCACTCAGACCCTCTCTCTTTCTGACACATTTTGAGAGACCTCTCTTCCCTATTTACAGCCAAGAGCCTACTTCATGCTGCGACATTTGAAGTCAACGTCGCTTCGAGGACGTAGACATCCTGAATGATTCAATTTACATTTCATAAAATTAGAGGACACTGGATGTCTAGATACCCATAGTAGCTCATTAACTAAGATAATATCCTAATCCCTAAAAGACTAAAAAATCCCCTCAATTTTAAATTTTTTGAATACAAAGATTGTAAAAGATACAAACAAATAAGTTTAGAAATGTAGAAGATGGAGCAAATAATGTTACGTTCAAACAGGATGGTTCGAGATTTCCAACTTCGCAAAGAACAATAAAGCTTATAACAAATAGTAAATACCAGATTGTTTTAAGCAGCAAACCTGCTCAGGAATTTACGTAAGTCTATTCTAAAGCTATATTTTTATCAACTTTTCAAATATTTTTTAGAAGTCTACACCTAGCTGGAAGTGATTTGGATCTTATCCCAGAGAAGGGACAAGGCATTGGAAGTTACTCAGCAATTTGGGACACCGCGGGGATTGAACCTACAAGGAGAGGGGGAAGACAAGATATTTTATTTGTTCTAGAGGTTTTGCTAGACATTCAAAATTCCAAAAATTAAAATTTAAGGGCCAAAATCAAACCCTTACACAAAAATTACAAACAAAATTTTATGGAAAACAGGATTCTCATGGAATTATAGGGCATAGATTGGAGGTATTTAATTAATTAAAATTTAGAAAAAAATAATTTTCTAGGCATTAGTTTGGAATTGTGAAATAAATTTAAATGGCCAAATTAATGTAAATGATGAAAAAATACTTTGATTATTTTAATAAATTTTTATTTTTATTCTGTATTTAGCTAGTTTTTTATTAATATCGGTTTAATTAAAGGCGCTAGAACTCGAGATATATTTTAAAACTTTTGGCCAGGACCTTGATCGGATATACTATGCCTGATGGGCCTGAGTTTGTGTCTCAAATCAAGAAACTCTTGGCCGAGAAAACCCGACAGGAAGCTAAAAAGGATGTCAGTTCTGGGCTTTTGGTGCAGAATAGACCTAGGTACACTCCAGCTAATTCTGACTGACTGAGACCGAGAGAGAATTCTGAGACCCTATTTGTTAAAAAAATCTTTTTAAAGATATCCCCACCTTTATTGTCTCTCCACAATCAGAGTTAGTCCCAACACCTGGCCCTCTCTCATCGCAAAGTTTGCCTCCAAACCCCCAAGGGCATATACACTGACTACAGTCTTTTGGCTTTGGAAATCCTCCATTTTTGCATTCTACACCTCTACTTTTGCAGTCATCTCGAATTTAAAATTGATTTAATTAAAATTAGTTACTAGCGAATTTTAAAATTTTTTTTTAATTTTAAAAATTAATTTTTCGAACAACCCAAACACATGTAGCGCTTATTCATCAGTAGCACGTCTAAAAAGCTGGGAGCAATCCTCTGGCCCATAGTTTTTTGATTGTAAGGCTCTTTGGCTGATAACACAGGGTTGTGGGCATCGGGGGAAGAAAAAGCATCTTAAGAGTCAAAGTTGACATTTTGACATTTTAAGAATTTCGAAATTATCAACTTACATTCTGAATAGTGCATTACTGAACCCAAATCGTAAGGTACTTGTTGATTGTCATTTTCTTCCTCAGATTCCTTTGAAAAAAGAGGTTTTAGGCATATTAAATAAAAGGGTTACTGTAATTACTCATTTAATCACAGCCTTAAATTAAATTTTTAATTAAAGTTGTAAAAGTTGAACTAGAGATTTTTTTGATTTTTCCAGATTTTTTTGATATCCCAGATTCTCGTTCGGATTCGGAT
This sequence comes from Meloidogyne incognita, assembly GCA_036172945.1. NCBI lineage: Eukaryota > Metazoa > Nematoda > Chromadorea > Rhabditida > Meloidogynidae > Meloidogyne > Meloidogyne incognita. The sequence goes on from JARQAC010000037.1 coordinate 2,825,349, forward strand.
ACCCGAAGATTTTTCAGGATAACCTAACGGAAATAAGAGCTAATGAGAATAATTAAAACAAAATACAAAATCGTTCCTCCACCTTATCAAACTGATCCTCGTATCCATGTCTTATATTATCTAGACTAACACTAACAAACTGGTCTCTATCCCAGCGTGATTGCTCATGAAAAAACCCAAGAGCATGTGCAACTTCGTGTGTAATAATGCCAAACTGGAAGGGAAAGAGTCAATTTTTTATCAAAATTTCAACTCAATTACTTGATCACAATCTTCACCAATGGAAACATACTGATCCCCCTCTTGTTTCCCAACATAGCTAGAACATCCGTTGCCTTTTCCAAACTGTAATCTAGTCTCTGATGGATTGCTAGATTAAATTTTTTGTTTAGTTTAGAGGTTGAGGATAAATGGGAGGTGGATAAATGGCGTTATAGCAAAGGATTTTAAAGCTATTTTGTGAAGAACCATTTAATACGGCATTAAATGGGAATGAGATTAAACTGGTGGATGGCCAGTAATTGCTATCATGATCTAGCTGGTATAGGAATTTCACCATTTTTTAATATCTACTATACTGACTAGGGATCAGGGTATAACCGAATGGGTATACAAATTCAGAAAATTCGAAATTTTACCAAACGATACAATGCCCAAATAGTCACTGATATAAATACTACCCAAACCCTTCACTACCTTTGAAAAAGCTCTTCCTCACGAAAATTTAGACAGGTCTGATCAGCCCAAAAACTGAGTGCTTGTCGAATGCGTGTGCGCCTTTCCTCAGCTAAATTTTTAAGGATTTAAAATTTTTCAAAATTTTTTTCTGACAAATAGAATTTCCAAAAGTGTAGGGAACTGTCCGATTTAGCCATAGAGAAGTCGGAAAAGTCACAGAATTAATTGCTTGTCGTCTACTCCTTTTAAGTGATGGAGTAAATTTAAATTTTGAAAATAAAAATTCTGCTTGTTTAAGATTGAGAATTATATCTCCTTGATAAAAATTGTGGCCAAATCCTCTGTTGATTTTGGCTATAGTTGGTGGGGGATTTTTTTCTTCTTTTTTAATTATTTCTTTAATTTTATTATTAACATCTTTTTGTAAGAATTTGAATTTTTTTCTCTTTAATTTTAAACATATTGTGATAAATTAATTGTTGTCGAAAATCTTTTAAAATTTGTGAGATCCGTTCAGCGTTGTCTAGCTAAAAAAGGATTATCTTATTTAAATATTATAGAGCTTGGAGAAGTCCGATTGAACCACTATCGAATTAAATTTCAAAAACACGTCTCAAACCCAAAATTTTTAACCCGCCTACATATTACTTTTATTGAGTAGAATGCCCTATAGTATTCTTGAGACCGAAATATCCAAAAAAATCCCCCTATTCATTCAATGGGTAAAGCAGGCATGTGTCTAGAGTTGGCGGACCCGAATATCCGGATTCGAAAAAGACCAGTATCTTTTGGTTCGGATATCGGATAGAGATAGGATATCAGGATTCGGAAGGGGTATTTTAGGTCCCGTTGACTGTTGCGCCAGTCTATGTGAACGACAATGTCTGAGAATACTGAATATTTCCCTAAGCTACTTCGACAGCTCCTTGTATCTAATAGAAGTTATAGCTGCTTTAACAAGGTGATACAAGAATAATTAATCCCACAAAATTACCTTAATTTCTCTTTTTAGAGGTATCGAAGCTATCCTTTCAATAAAGCATATAATAAATAAAATATATAAAAATATTTTAAAAATTAACATTTAATATTTTTATTTACAGAGGTAAGTATTACCCAAAAATAAGCTCACTTTTAAAGCCAAATACAAGCACACAAAAAAATTCCAAGGCGTTCGTACCCTTATTTTTCAGATAACAATAGATTACAATTCATCCATTTTTTATTAAATTTTTTTTCCTTTACTATAGCTATTTTTGCTTTTATTTTATTAATTTTTAGGCATAACACACCCTTAAAGTTGACATTATTTTGGGGCCAAATAAAATTTTTTTTATGATTTTCTATTTTTTCTATATGTTTGTTTGCCTTGAACGTCAATTTTTATTGCAAGACGGTTTTAAAAAATAGTTCCTTTTATGGATCAGAAGAATAAAAAAGAAATTTCATCGAAAAAGTTGACTAATGTACAGGGAAAATATTTCAAAAAATTTAAAAAAATTTCAAAAAAATTTTTTTAATTTTTAAATTATTAAAATTACGGTAATTTCTCTTTTTAGAGGTATTGAAGCTCACTGCTCTCCTTTCAATTATTTCCCTATTAAAAAAAATTTTTTTAATTTTCCTCAAAATTTCTAACGTTTTTTTAAATTTTTTCATATTAAAAAATTTTCCAAATTTTTTAAAAAATTTCCCAAAAATTTTTTATTAACCTCATCCTTCATTAAATGTTCACAATTACCTTGCCTTTTCTAAATTTTTTTCTAAATTTTTTTTATTTTTTCCATTCGATTTTTAAATTCACTCTCAAGAACAAAAAAGGAAAACCAGTTTTTCTCTTTAAAACCTTCCCTCTATTGTTTAACAATTCTTTTTCCTCTCCCAATTTAGAAATTTTAAATGAATTAAAACGTGTAAATTTTTTGATGTTTACCTCTTTCCATTCTTTTTTTCATTCTCGATTAAAAAAAATTTTTTAATTTTAAATTTGTCATTCTTAAGACCAAAAAATATATTGAATTTTTAATTTTTTTCTATTTAAAACTTTATTTTAATTAAATTGAATTTTTTATAAATTTAACGAGAGAATGATGTTAATGATCATTTAAATTAAGAATTTTTAAAAATTTTTTTGCCCAGAATTATTTTAAAAATTAGGCACTCTCTTGGCACTCCTAGTAATCTGACTTTGTTGTCCTTTTAATTAGAGATCAGATCGAGACTAGATCTCATCCGAAAATCTCCTATTATCAGTCTTAAATGTTGAATATCCACACTATCGTTTTCTAATTTAACGGAATTTTCTCAAAATTTATATAGTGAAAAGATTCCCTATTCTGGCATAATTTTTTATTTTAAAATCATTAATTATCCATTTTTTAATTTAATAAATTATAATTTGTTTTTAGTAAAAAAAAAACAGAAAATGAACATTCACGATTACAATTCCCGAGTTGATTATATAAACAATGCAAGTCGTCAATTAGAAAAGAAATTGTGCGAGGAAAGCATTAAGCTACACAAGGGATTGCAAGACGATATTTATGGCAAAAAGACGTATAATAGTTATACTCCGAGAAGTGAATCGGTAAACAAAAGAAAAAATTCTTTTAATTTTGAAAAATTGAAAGAGGGTTGGGAGTGGGAGTGGTTTGGACTGGGAGCTGGTGGTGTGAGGTTTTTTAAACTGGGCGAAGGGACTGCTGGATGAGGCAGCTGTCTAGGCAATACCTTGTATTTAATATACCTCTTATTATAAGACACACTTTGGCACAATTTATAACGAGGTTTATGAAGCTTAACGGGGTCTATGAACTGTGAAATCAAAATTTATTCTTCAATATTCTTTAAATCATTAAGACATATTCACCAAAACACACACCTAATCGCTACTACGAAATCCATAGCAAAGAAGATCCTTACAAGCCTGTCAAGTTTTGGACTCCGGCACTTAAACTTGTCAATTTTGAAGGTCCTTTCGATTAAAGAAAATTTTTAAAGGAAATTTCCTCAAAATTAAAGGGCCAACAACTCGTTCAATACCTTTAGACGACGGTAAAATTGGAGGTTCAATAACTACGTGGCAGTGGACTAAGGCTAGTGAACGCCATTTTTAGAAACAATTTTTGAAAGGGGAAAATAAAACAACGAGAAAATTTAAAAATTTGAAAGGATCTTCTAAATATTATTTTTTGAATAAAATAAATAATTAATATTTTTTTAAAAATATTTAGAATAAAAATATTGAAATATGTAAATGACGTGATTTCCATTTTTTTAGATAAAATAAAATAAAAAATTTCTTTTTGTTTATTTTAAGCAGCAAAGAATAGGCTTTAGGTAAGTCATCATAATTTGTGAAAATTTTATTTCAATCACAAGAAAATTTCCAACTTTTTTGGGCAACTTTGTTTACAACCATTTTTTTTCTGCTTCTTCCTCTCTTTTGTTTTCAACAACAAACAAAACATTCCCTATTGTTCATGTTTGTTTCCCTCCTTTTTTCACTTCCTGTTTTGCTTCTCCATGTCCCGTGTTTAACAAAACAAACAAAACAAGGAAGCATAATTTATCACTTATCATATAAATATTTATTTAAATTTACCTGTATTTTTAAAATAATTTTTATCAATCCTCCCCTTAATAAATTTAATAAAATTATGAAGCTTAATTGTTTGGTAAGTCCCTTTATTAAATTAAAGAGAGTCTTTCATATTTTTTAGATTTGCTATTTCTTGATAGCCCTCATTTTGTTTCAATTACTCCAAACTTTGTTTGCCCAACAAAAACGATGCCTTAAAGTAAAGCTTCCCGATGTTTGTGAAAATTCTTGTCCAGTAATTTTAATTTTATTAAAAAATAAATTTATTTTTTTATTTTCTAGAACCCAGCAAAATAACTCTTTACTAAATTTGGCCGTTTACAAAAATTAAATTAAATTCCATTTTAAAATTAATTGATAAAAAAATGTTTAAATATTTTATTAAATTAATTAAAATTATTTTTGATAAATTTACATTGAATTTTTATTTTTAAATTAATTTTTAAATTGAAAATTGAAATTTAAAAAGAAATAAATATTAATGCTTTACGGATAAATAATCCGGATAAAAAATGAAAAAGAGATTTTATTAATGAGAGAATACGATATTTGTTAAGGGAGTAATTGAGGTGATTAGAAACATTAAAAAATTAAATATAGATTCGAACCTCGTTATAGTAGAGCCCCCTTTTTTTAATAACCCCCCCTCCACCCCGCCATGGATTTCAAAATGTGGCTAGCCTCTGGAGGACGGAGAGCTGTCTTCACTGGAGGGAGGGAGGAAGGAGGAGAGAGGAAGTCTCTCATAAAACTCTCTCAAAAACTCCCTCCCCTTCAAGGAAGCTGCCTTGATACCCCTCTATTTAATATAACACCTTAATTTAAGCAACAATTTCTTGTGTACTAAAGAATTAGTCTGTATCGAGATTCGACTGATCTAAAATTTGTAAAACCCTCCAAAAAATTATTTAAAATTCCAATTTACAAACATCCAAACATTCCTCTACCGAATCAAACCGATTTTGATTACCTCCACATTCTTGTGTACTAAAAGCATAACATTGTGCAGTAACACTATCAAAATAAAATTTTGTAGTTAATTTGGTTTCATCCAAAATATTTTCTTCATTTTCCACAAAAGTTTCCCATTTATTCAATTTTTCTTCTTCCGAGAATTTATTAAATTGCTCGTTTATATTGTTTTCTAAACCTGTCTGGACAGGTGATTTTTGTTGTAATTCGATGGTTGAACACAGACCTGATTCTAAAAATTTTAATAAAGGATATACATTCTAAATCCGTTAATTACGCTAGTACATAGCCCTCTGACGAAATTTCCTAGCTGATTAGATAGATAAAAGTGCGTGTGATCAGAGTCAAATCAGACTAGAACAACACCCTTCGCGACTGAACCAGTTTGGATGATGAGAACGGCTTGTGCTTAGTGAGGGGAGAGAGGGGGAGCTTCTAATTGAATTCTAAATGTAGTAACTTAAAGATCAGGTAATCAAGGACTGTTTACAGGCCAGAATCCTTTGGAAGATAAACAACTTTTGGACTTTTCATTGTCATCTTGTTCAGTATTTTTTCAAAAATTCCAAAGAATATTAACCAAATAAAATACCTGGAGGTAGGTAGCATAATCCAGGATAATGAGGAACTCTTTCAAAAATTGGAGGAGCTGGCAACGAAGCAATTAGAGAAAATAATGTTGATATGATTACAATTAATGAGATACTGATTTTTAAAGGCATTTGCTCTTAGTTCAGATTTAAAGTAAAATTTAGTTGGAAAAGGAAGAAAATTTATTTTATTTTTGTGGAAAGCTTACAAAAATTTTTGTGATTTTATACGTAGCAAAACCAGATTCACAACAGATTTATTTTTATTTTTAATTCTACCGGTTGACTGGGGATTTAGAATAAAATTGTAAAAGAGAGAGAGAAGCTTTGAGAGAAAATTGAGGAAGAATGGAGGGAATGAATGAGGGGAAATTCAATGGAAAAAATAAAATAAAGAAGCAGTTCCGGGGTTTTGTGGTTCTTCTCCTGCTTTTCCTTTTCCTCCTCTTCCTCCCTTTTATTTCACGCAATCTGCAATTTTTTTGACTTTTAATGCATCTATGTATATAGGCGTGTAAGGGTCTTCCCCCTCCCTCAAGCATTTCCTCGTTTCCGGATTTGGTGAAATTTTTTTGGGAGGAAATAAATTGAATGTTGAATTGGAAGGCTGAAATAAGGGAAAATAAGGGAAGAAGAGGAAATTGCACGCGTTCTGAATTAAATTGAAGCAAAAAAAATCAGCAAAAGTGTCGTTGAAATAAAATATATTGTTGTATATTCATAATTGAAGTGAAAATAAAAGAGAAAATTTGTGTCAATTTATTTTGAATTTTTTGGATAAAATTTTAATTTTGAGTGAAATTGAGTGTTAAAAGTTTAAAGGATCTTTTTTTTGAGTGTTAAAAGTTTAAAGTATCTAAAAGTTAAAGGCTCTTTTTATTTCACGCAATCTGCAATTTTTTGACTTTTAATGCATCCCGCAAAAGCAAGTGGACTACACGCAAAAGCAAGTGGATATCTTTAAATAAATAGTATAGAATAAATTTTGATAAATCCATATAAGTGTATCTGGAAATAAATATCTCCCATTATAGCATGCATGTTGCTTCTTTCATTCCCTTCTTTGTTAAAATTAGACGGGCAGGAGAGATTAAACTTGGAAAATTTTCAAGCATTTTCTTGTATGGACGCATCAGGTAACAGAGTTTATATGCCCCCGCCGAAGCAGGGACCGATCCATGTACAATTCGGCACATGGATGCCCATTGAAATTACCTTTAAATGGGAAATACTGCTTTTCCTTTTCCTCTTCTCCCTCTTTTTATTAGGCATTACGAACTCAAGAGTCTTAGAAAGTTCTCCCTTCTGTGAATTTGCAAAAGTTTGATATAGTAAAGATGTATAAAAAAAATCTAAATAAATTTTTAGATTTTACATGTTAATTAAGACTGTGTAAATAGTTTTAAGTTTAAATGCCCCCTCCGAATCGGGGACGGTCCAAAATTTGTGCCCCCTGCACGAAGGCAGGGGGACTTGAGTTGCCCCCTGCACGAAGGCAGGGGGACTTGAGTTGCCCCCTGCACGAAGGCAGGGGGACTTGAGTTGCCCCCTGCACGAAGGCAGGGGGACTTGAGTTGCCCCCTGCACGAAGGCAGGGGGACTTGAGTTGCCCCCTGCACGAAGGCAGGGGGACTTGAGTTGCCCCCTGCACGAAGGCAGGGGGACTTGAGTCGCCCCCTGCACGAAGGCAGGGGGACTTGAGTTGCCCCCTGCACGAAGGCAGGGGGGCTTGAGTTGCCCCCTGCACGAAGGCAGGGGGACTTGAGTTGCCCCCTGCACGAAGGCAGGGGGACTTGAGTTGCCCCCTGCACGAAGGCAGGGGGACTTGAGTTGCCCCCTGCACGAAGGCAGGGGGACTTGAGTTGCCCCCTGCACGAAGGCAGGGGGACTTTATGGGGCGCCCGAAAAATATGTAATAAAAATTAAAAAAATAAGCTCCGCAAATTTATAAATTTTAGCCGGGAAATAAATTACAACATAAACATACATAGAACACTAATATTTATTCATTCTTTATTAATTTTGCTTTTCTCTGCCTCTTTCAGTCTTCCTTAACTCTTCTCTTATTTAATCTAAAATGCCTATACGCGTAAAATACACGATATACCTAAACTTATTATTTTTCAAAATGGTCAAAAAGGGAAAATCTTAAAATTCGTCGAAACTTTCCTGCTGTTCCCTTTATAATTATTTTTCTGGAATTTTTTTTAATTTTGTTAAATTTATACCTATTAGAAATTCTATAAATAAATTTAGAGAATTAAATGAACATTTTTCTCATTAAAATCATCGTCAACTTCGCTATTCAATCTACTAAAATTAAACAAAAGCCATGAATCAAAAACAGCTTCAACGAGCTTGAGCTCAATCTTTCTTAAATTGGCTTTGATATTTGTGGGGTATATTTACACCCTACCAACAAGCATGTTTTTCCTTAAAATAATTTAAAGCCTTAATTCCTTGTAATTAAATTATTAAATTAAATCGATGTAGAGAGAATTAAATCGACGTAAATTAATCGACGTAGAAATTAAATCGACGTTTTGAAAAGCCTGGACTCTGGAGTTGGACTCTGAAGTTTGATTTATTGACCTGGTCTGGATCCTGGGCCTGTAGTCCAGGAAAAGCCTAGGAATGTCAAAAATGTCTGGACTTGGACTCTGTGTACAGGAAAAACCTAGGCCTTGGTCCAGGTCCAGCTCGATCTCTAAATCCATGTTACTTGAACCAGTTCTATAGCATTAAAAAATATTTCAAAAAAAATTTTTTTAATTATTTAATGTTTAATATTTTTAATTTAAAAAAATAAAAATTAATAAAAAAAATTTTAAAAAGTCAAAATCGATTTATTTTATTGTTAAGCATTACTTGGCCATAAAATACAGCAATGTTTATTCATATGAATTTATTCCCCCATTCATCTACCCCTATCACCCAACGCCAGCAGAACGTTTACTGACTGTCTAACAAAAAATATTTACTTTTCATCTCGATTTTTCCAAAGCTTTTATTGTACAAATTTAACGTCCAAAAACAATCATTAAATTTATTATTATATCAAATCACGGTATAATAAACATTTTAAGACATAAAGGGTGATTATTAAAATGCCTTTGAAAAATAAATAAAAAAAATTTAAATTTCGTATATGTTAATACTCGAGCTTGTTTTAAATATATAAAGTCTGTCAAGAGACATTCTAGCTCCAGATCGTCCAAGCTTGAAGCCTCTTTTACCGAGTTTAGGGTAAGAAATCTTGAAATTAGTGAGTGAAGTCTGAAGGGGTAAATAAAATAAATAGAAAACAATCCAAAAATCATCTTTAAACATTTAAAAAATTTTTCAGTAATATTTAACAACCCTAAAAACTACAAATTTTATATTTTGTTATTGCAACGTTTCCCAATATTTTATTTAAAATGTTTAAAATTAATATAGCATTTAAATTTTCCTCACATTTTTTATCCACATTTTTAAATTCCCACATTTTTTAATTGATTTTATTAATTTTCTCAATTCTATTTTATTTAAATTTTTCGATCTAGTTTTGATATTTGTTTAGAGTTTGCTTTATTTTAAATTATTTAAAATTAATAAAAATTAAGCATTTTAAGTTACTCGAGTTTGTAATTAGTCAAGTTTTTAATTTATTCCAAGTTTTAATAAATTCAAGTTTGCGAAATTAAAATTAAAGTTTTATTAATTTATTCAAGTTCGTATTTATTAAAGCTAAATTTAATTTATTGTTTTTTAAGTTTTAATAAATCAAGTTTGTTTATACGAACTTGAATTTAATCTTATAATTTTTAAGTTTTCAAGTTTTGAATTAAAGTATGTAATTTATTCAAGTTTGTATTTCTGTAAAGTTTAAATTCAAGTTTTAATTCTTCCAGTTTTAGTAAATTCAAGTTTGCATACTTTAAATTTGTGCAATTTATTTTAAGTTTGTAATTCATTTATTTAATTTTAAGATTTAAATAAATTAAGTTTGATCTCTAATTACTCGAATACAAATTTTTAATTATTCCTCTAGTGAATATTTTTTTGATCATTTCCAATTTATAAACTTCTATTCTATTTTAAAAAATATTATGATATTATAATCCCTTACTTTATTCTTTGTTGCGAATTTTTATCAAAATTCTGTTAATCCTTTTTCAAATAAAAAATATTTAAATAGAAAAAAAATTATTTTAAAAACAAAATTCGCTAAAAACTTTCCAAATTAACCCTCGGAACCTGCTCTCTACCTTCCCTAATTTTATATTTTTTAATTACGCAAAACTTCTACAAATGTTTACATAAGGCCATAAATATTAAACAAATTAATTTATTTCCATTTTATTTAGTTTTTAATCTTTACTTCTTATTTAAAAATTGTAGCACTAAAAAATACAATTGAAGTAGAAAAAATAAGCTTTATTTTTGCCTCATTTTACTTAAAAACTAGTACTTAATAAGTTTATTTATTTATTGACTACGTGCCGTTTATTACCCTTAAAAGCATATTAACCTCTATTTACCTTTAAGATTAATTAATTTAAATTAATTTTGACTCATTTGATTGGGGAATATTTTTCAAAAATATTTTTTAGATATTTTGATTATTCTTTTTTTATTGATCTTTTAATATTTTTAAACATTATTATTGCTCTTTATTTTCCCCAAATTTCCTCTAACTAATTTTTGTATTAGCAAACAAAAATTGTATAAATTTTTGCCTTGTTTCTCTTCTCTGTTTACTTTAATCTTTTTATTTTAACTGAGAGCTTTAAAAAAAATTTTTTTCAATTTCTTTGCTTCAATTATTGATAATTTTAAAAATTAGAATTTTAGATTTAAAAAAATGTCGACTTGGCAAAAATATCGAAAGTCTCCCAGATTCCCTTCTTCCCTTATTTCTTTCTTGTTGCTTGTTGCTTTATTATTTATGGTGATTTTTGATTTATTTTTAACGTAACGGAACTCTAAATTATTTTCCGTTTGGGTTTCTTCACAGACCAGAATTCTGATTATTTTTTAATAGGTGTCATCACTTCTTTGGTATGGCACACCTTACAGTTTTTATGACCGAAGGGAAGTTTCTTACCATCGTATGCCGCCTGATTATCGCAATATGCCTGTGGAGCGTTATTTGGAAATTGCACCTAATGTGGATAAATCAGAAAATTATTTGAATGAAAGGAGTTTGCGTTTAGGGTGATTCTTGGAAATTTTTAGAAAGTTAAGATTACACTTAAATTTTCAGAAATATGGTAAATACAAGTTTTGCAAAGTTTGTGAAGGGGATTCCAGCAAAGGATAACAATTGGTGTGAACGAATGGGTAATGGCAAACTTGACAATGAGGAGCATAAAAAATTGGAAGAATGGGCTTTTACTAATGAAGACAAAACTTTTTCTACAGAGGAATCAATAAAACCGGGGGAGACTGTCAATAATCAGTGAGTAAAAATTTTAGTTGATATGTATTTTTTAACTAACCAATTTACCTTCAAACTTGATCTATTTTCAAGTTTATTTATAAGTGCAGACTTGATATTTTCAAGTTTATTTTTCTAAGTTACAAACTTGAATATTTTAAGTTTATTTATTAGAAATTAAAACTTGCCTTCTTAAGTTTACCCTTAGGAAAACTTTGATTTCTCAAGTTTATTTTTCGAGATAACAAACTTAACTTCTTACGTTTATCCTTAGAAAATTAAAAACTTACCTAATTTATTTTTAAGTTTGTTATTTTATTTTACAGATGTATTCGACTTAAAGAAAAATTTCCTTTTATTGATGAGCCTCTTTCAGAAGAAGAAAGGGAATTTCCTCTTGCCTATGGCATGCTAGTGTATAAATCGGCTTTCCAAGTTTACATGATGATGAGTGCTATTTATCAAGTATGCACCCAGAATCTAAGCTTAAGCTTTTAATTTTCAGCCTCAAAATATTTATTGTATTTTGGTTGACGAAAAATCAAGTAAAGAATTTAAAGATTCAATGTTGTTACTTACTGACTGTTTTCCGAATATTTTTGTTATGGTAGGGGCTAATGTAAATTAACAAGTAAAAGAAAATTTATTTTTAAGGCAAGTGTTGGCCCTGTTGGTTGGTGTGAATTTGGAATAACTCGTTCACTTTTCAATTGTCTTCGTTATTTGACTGAAAGGAAGCACGACTGGAAATATTTTCAGGTGAAATCCTGTCCTATTTTTATTTATTAAAGCATTTTTAGTATCTGAGTGGAGTTGATCTGCCTTTAAAAACAAATCTGGAGGTATCTCTCTCAATTTGTATCTTTCCTAAAATTTATATCTTAACAGATGGTTCGAATCTTCAAGCAACTCCATGGATCTATCAATATGGAAGTTTCGTTGTATCAAACTGGCAGGCTTGGTGAAGAGCTTAAAGTGACTCACAAAAATTAAGTACACAATAAACATTAAACCTTTGTAGAATATCAAGCCTCCATTAACCTTATGGAAGTCAAGTATGTCTTCTTTGATTCCCCGTGAAGCAGCTAATGTAATGGTCTCCAGTCCTAAAGTACACGAATTGATGAGATTTTTGAAGCACTCAGATTGTTCTGATGAAGCTGTCTGGACCTCTATTACAGGAAATCCACAAGGTGCTTAAAATACATGTTAAAATTTAAAACAAACCCAAAATTCAGAATTAAAAATTCCCGGAGGATTTAACGCTGCAGCCTTTCATTTTGAGAGAACGGAGTGTCTTAAACATAAAAAAGGAAATGTTACAGCAATCATTGAACAGGAAGTGAAAGCAATGGCTGAAAGACATCCAAATGAGCCTTTTCTCCCTGACAATTATTATATCGCTCGTTATCAAGTTTGGGGTTCATCTACTTTACATAGATGTTATTGTAGGTTTTAGAGTTTATATAAACTTAAGTTCAAAAATACACGTGGAAAGATTTGTTAATTTAAGTTTAACCTCAAATTTTAAAACAGAATTTGCAAACTTAAGTTAAATTAAACTTTAAAAAAATATTTTAAATTGTATTTAAGTTCAAGCTTAAATAAATCATATTTCATGTTTTGAAAATAAACTTGAAAAGATAATTGCACACTTAGGTTTAGGTTTAATTTTTAAAACAAAAATTTCAAACTTGGATTAAATCAAACTTGAAAACAACATTTTCAACCTTTTTAAGATCAAACTTAGAAATCAAAGTTTTAAAAATAAATCTGAAAAGAAAGTTTACGAACTTAAGTATGTATAAGTTCAAACTTTAAAAATAAATTTATAAACTTAAGAACTTTTTTTTTATTTTTAGCACAAAACTTTGCTAGTGCTTCTTGTGTTTATGGAATTAATGATATTCCTTATATGCTTAAAAGACCAGAACTTGTACAACACAAAATGTATTTGAGTTTTCAACCTGCAGGTTGTTTGAATTAATTAATTTTAAATTTAAATTAAATTAATTTAAGCCTATTTTTGCCTTTGGAAAACAATACATGAGAGAGCACTTGATTGGCGTAATCAAAAAGAATTTAAGGCTACCGCCTATTCTGAACTGCCAACAGTTAAACATGTTAGGGAGGGGAATGAACACTTTTATGACGATAAGTGCCTTTTATCTTTATGGTGATTTGACTAATTTAAATTTTATTTTTTTTGTTATTTTTATCTATTGACAATCACTTAAAATACTGTTTCTTCCTCAAATTTTTTTCAATCAAAAATTCTATTGTTAATGCTTTAACCGAAATTTTTTTGCCTTCTTAAGCCTCTCCTTTTTATTAACCCAAATTCTCCAAAAGATGAAATTCTCTATTCGTTTACAGCATTTACAATATTAATTTTAAGAGAATTTTTTAAATTACGGGATTTATATATTAAAAACTCTATTTTTGACCTCTGTGATATCACTCTGTTTTTCACGTGTATCACTTAAAATATTAATTAATTATAGCTTTAATTATAAAATTTTTAATTTATTAAATAAATTGTTTTATAAATCGGATTTTTTTATTAATCCAATAAATATGAATAAGCTTGATTGAGTGGAAATAAGAGATTCAGGGTCAATTTGAAAAAAACCAGGCCTTCGATTCTTACTTATTTTATAAGTCAATATTTACAAATCGACTTTTTGGTTAAAAAATTAAATTTATCCTTAAAATTCTCAAAATTTTCGCCTGTAGCGCAAGCTTTGAATCCAGAAAAAATTTTTTAAAAATATTTTTAATTACTCTTATATGTAATTGGAAAATTTTCTTTAAAATTTAATTTTTTATTAAAATCTTAATTAAAATCTTATTTACCTGCTTCGATATTGTAAGTTTCAAAATTTGACTATAAAAGTCATCTTGCTTATAAATGACATACTATACAGACATTATATCTTTTAACATCAAGCAAACTATTTAAAATAATTCTTTTATTCTTTTATTATTAATAATTTTATTTCTCGTAGTAATTTAGGTATTTATTTAAAAAATTAAAATGCTTAATAATTCTTATTTGATTCAAAAAATGGCGACTTGGCAAAAATATCGAAAGTCTCCAAGATTTCCTTCTTTTCTTATTTCCTTCTTTTTGCTTATTGCTTTGTTATTTATGGTGATTTTTTTGATATTTTTAAACTATCAGAATCCTTGTCATTAAAATTAATTCAAAAATAGGTATCAACACTTCTTTGGTATGGCACACCTTATAGCCTTTCGGCCAGTAGTGAAGTCTATTCCATTCGAGATAATCGCAGTTTGCCTGTGGTGTCTTCCCCTAATGTGGAAAAATCAGAAAATTATTTGGATGAAAGGAGTTTGCGTTTTAGGTAATTTTCTGATTTTTTAGAAATTATAATTGCTATTTAATTCAGAAATATGGTAAATACAAGCTTTGCAAAATTTGTGAAGGGCATTCCAGCAAACAATAGCAATTGGTGTGAACGAATGGGTAATGGCAAGCTTGACAGTGAGGAACACAAAAAATTGGAAGAATGGGCTTTTACTAATGAAGACAAAATTTTATTTGCAGAACTGGCAAAAAGTGGGGAGACTGTCAGTCAACGGTGAGTTGATTCTTAAGTTTATTTTCAGAGAATTAGAAACTTAAGTTTTCAAGTTTGATCTTTTATTTCACAGGTGTACTCGACTTAAAGAAATGTTTCCTTTTATTAATGAACCACTCTCCGAAGAAGAAAGAGAATTTCCTCTAGCCTATGGCATTCTTGTGTATAAATCAGCTTTCCAAGTTTACATGATGATGAGTGCTATTTATCAAGTATGCGCTTAGAATTTAGGCTTGAGCTTACTCTTAATTTTCAGCCTCAAAATATTTATTGTATTTCGATTGATGAGAAAGCAAGCAAAGAATTTAAGGATTCTATTTTATTACTTACTGACTGTTTTCCGAATATTTTCGTTATGGTAGGGGGTTAATGTAAATTAATAATTAAAACAAATTTTGTTTAAAGGGAAGTGTTGGCCCTGTTGGTTGGTGTCAATTTGGAGTAGCTCGTTCACTTTTCAATTGTCTTCGTTATTTGACTGAAAGGAAATATGACTGGAAATATTTTCAGGTGAAATCTTGCACCTATTTTTAATTATTAAATACCTACATTTTTAGTATCTGAGTGGATTTGATCTGCCTTTAAAAACAAATTTGGAGGTATTTCTCTCAATTTATATTTAAAAAATTTTTTAAATTTCTTAACAGATGGTTCGAATTTTTAAGCAACTCCATGGATCTGTCAATATAGAAGTTTCTTTGTATCAGCCTGTCCGACTTGGTAATGAGGTTAAGGTGAGTTGAGATCTTAAGAGGCCAAATTAAATAAACAATTAAATTTCATAGAATATCAAGCCTCCACTAACCTTATGGAAGACGAGTATGTCCTCTTTGATTCCTCGTGAAGCAGCTAATGTAATGGTCTCCAGTCCTAAAGTGCATGAATTAATGAGATTCTTGCAGCACACTTATTGTTCTGATGAAGCTGTTTGGACCACTGTTGCAGGAAATCCACAAGGTGCTTAAAATTTAAAAATCTGAGAAAATCAAAATTTTCAGAATTAAAAATTCCCGGAGGATTTAACGCTGCAGCCTTTCATTTTGAAAGAACGGAGTGTCTTAAACATAAAAAAGGAAATGTTACAGCAATCATTGAGCAGGAAGTGAAAGCAATGGCTGAAAGACATCCAAATGAGCCTTTTCTCCCTGATACTTATTATATATCTCGTTATCAAGTTTGGGGTTCAGCTACCTTCCATAAATGTTATTGTAGGTTTTTAGTGTTTCACACATTAAATTTAAAGAGAAACTTGAAAAAAAAAACATTATAAACATAAAGTTCCAATATAATAAAAGAGCATTTACAAACTTGAATGAATTAGACTTTAAAAACAACAGTGAAAACTTTTTAAGATTAAACTTCAAAAATGAAACTTTAGAATAAACTTAAAAATAAAGTTTCAAACTTTACAACTAAACTTGAAAACTTTAATTAAATCAAACTTGAAAAGGAACATTTACAAACTTAGTTAAGATTAAAAATAAAATCCAAACAAAGTTTTAAAAATAAACTTGAAAAGAAAGTTTACTATCATAAGTTTAAGCTTAGACTTTAAGACAGATTTGCAAACTTAAATTAAATTAAACTTGAGAAACAACATTTTAAATCATGCTTAAGTTTAAACATAAGAAAGCAAACTTGAATTTTTAAAAATAAACTTGTAATTAAAGTTTGCAATTCTAACTTCAAGTTCAAACTCAAAAAATAATTTGCAAACTTAAAAACCTTGTTATCTTTAGCACATCGTTATAAAAGTGGTTCATGTATTTTTGGGGTTAAAGATATTCCTTATTTGCTTAAAAGACCAGAACTTGTACAACACAAAATGTATTTGAGTTTTCAACCTGCAGGTTGTTTGAATTAATTAATTTTAAATTTAAATTAAATTAATTTAAGCCTATTTTTGCCTTTGGAAAACAATACATGAGAGAGCACTTGATTGGCGTAATCAAAAAGAATTTAAGGCTACCGCCTATTCTGAACTGCCAACAGTTAAACATGTTAGGGAGGGGAATGAACACTTTTATGACGATAAGTGCCTTTTATCTTTATGGTGATTTGACTAATTTAAATTTTATTTTTTGTTATTGTAAATTACCTCTGTGATATCATTCTGCTTTCATATTTATCATTTTTAATTATGAGTAAAAATTCTTATTGAAAAGATTCTATTTTAGAAAATATTTTTGTTTTGGATCCGCTAGTTGTAATAAACTACATGATCATATTTAGTCCTTATTTAGTGTTTGGATTTTTTATTTCACAAAAATCATTACAATGTATACTGAATATTTACACAGCTTTAATTTATGCATCAATGTAAATTTATCCTTTTCTCGCTTTTTTTTTTTCTTTATCGAACACAAATAAATAAAATGTGAAACAATAAAATAAAACTCCTGGATCCACAGGGATCACTTATGGAGAGGTAACTTACAAAAAAAATTTCAAATACAATAGGACGGTTTAAAAAAAATAAATGTTACGTTTAAAAAAATATATATATAAATAAATGGACTCCACAGAAAAAAATATAAATGTAAATTAAATGTATGAAGGTAAATGTATAAAAAAAATATATGTATATTTAGGTATAAAAATATTTGTATTAAAAATAAAAATAATTTCTTTTAATTTAAGTAATTATGTTTAGGTAAGAAAGTGAACAGGTTAGGATTTTATTGTTAATACACTCCATTAATTCATTACTCATAAATTATTATCTTCTGTAATTAAGATTTTGTCTAAGAATTTTTTGAATTGAGGGATAGTATTTATTTTTTCTATTTCATTTTTTGGAAGTTTATTCCACCTATCTATGACTCTATGTGAAAAGAAATGATTATTCTTAGCTTGTTTTTTTCAGAATTAAAAATTTTCAGAATTAAAAATTCCCGGAGGATTTAACGCTGCAGCCTTTCATTTTGAAAGAACGGAGTGTCTTAAACATAAAAAAGGAAATGTTACAGCAATCATTGAGCAGGAAGTGAAAGCAATGGCTGAAAGACATCCAAATGAGCCTTTTCTCCCTGATACTTATTATATATCTCGTTATCAAGTTTGGGGTTCAGCTACCTTCCATAAATGTTATTGTAGGTTTTTAGTGTTTCACACATTAAATTTAAAGAGAAACTTGAAAAAAAAACATTATAAACATAAAGTTCCAATATAATAAAAGAGCATTTACAAACTTGAATGAATTAGACTTTAAAAACAACAGTGAAAACTTTTTAAGATTAAACTTCAAAAATGAAACTTTAGAATAAACTTAAAAATAAAGTTTCAAACTTTACAACTAAACTTGAAAACTTTAATTAAATCAAACTTGAAAAGGAACATTTACAAACTTAGTTAAGATTAAAAATAAAATCCAAACAAAGTTTTAAAAATAAACTTGAAAAGAAAGTTTACTATCATAAGTTTAAGCTTAGACTTTAAGACAGATTTGCAAACTTAAATTAAATTAAACTTGAGAAACAACATTTTAAATCATGCTTAAGTTTAAACATAAGAAAGCAAACTTGAATTTTTAAAAATAAACTTGTAATTAAAGTTTGCAATTCTAACTTCAAGTTCAAACTCAAAAAATAATTTGCAAACTTAAAAACCTTGTTATCTTTAGCACATCGTTATAAAAGTGGTTCATGTATTTTTGGGGTTAAAGATATTCCTTATTTGCTTAAAAGACCAGAACTTGTACAACACAAAATGTATTTGAGTTTTCAACCTGCAGGTTGTTTGAATTAATTAATTTTAAATTTAAATTAAATTAATTTAAGCCTATTTTTGCCTTTGGAAAACAATACATGAGAGAGCACTTGATTGGCGTAATCAAAAAGAATTTAAGGCTACCGCCTATTCTGAACTGCCAACAGTTAAACATGTTAGGGAGGGGAATGAACACTTTTATGACGATAAGTGCCTTTTATCTTTATGGTGATTTGACTAATTTAAATTTTATTTTTTGTTATTGTAAATTACCTCTGTGATATCATTCTGCTTTCATATTTATCATTTTTAATTATGAGTAAAAATTCTTATTGAAAAGATTCTATTTTAGAAAATATTTTTGTTTTGGATCCGCTAGTTGTAATAAACTACATGATCATATTTAGTCCTTATTTAGTGTTTGGATTTTTTATTTCACAAAAATCATTACAATGTATACTGAATATTTACACAGCTTTAATTTATGCATCAATGTAAATTTATCCTTTTCTCGCTTTTTTTTTCTTTATCGAACACAAATAAATAAAATGTGAAACAATAAAATAAAACTCCTGGATCCACAGGGATCACTTATGGAGAGGTAACTTACAAAAAAAATTTCAAATACAATAGGACGGTTTAAAAAAAATAAATGTTACGTTTAAAAAAATATATATATAAATAAATGGACTCCACAGAAAAAAAATATAAATGTAAATTAAATGTATGAAGGTAAATGTATAAAAAAAATATATGTATATTTAGGTATAAAAATATTTGTATTAAAAATAAAAATAATTTCTTTTAATTTAAGTAATTATGTTTAGGTAAGAAAGTGAACAGGTTAGGATTTTATTGTTAATACACTCCATTAATTCATTACTCATAAATTATTATCTTCTGTAATTAAGATTTTGTCTAAGAATTTTTTGAATTGAGGGATAGTATTTATTTTTTCTATTTCATTTTTTGGAAGTTTATTCCACCTATCTATGACTCTATGTGAAAAGAAATGATTATTCTTAGCTTGTTTTTTTCAGAATTAAAAATTTTCAGAATTAAAAATTCCCGGAGGATTTAACGCTGCAGCCTTTCATTTTGAAAGAACGGAGTGTCTTAAACATAAAAAAGGAAATGTTACAGCAATCATTGAGCAGGAAGTGAAAGCAATGGCTGAAAGACATCCAAATGAGCCTTTTCTCCCTGATACTTATTATATATCTCGTTATCAAGTTTGGGGTTCAGCTACCTTCCATAAATGTTATTGTAGGTTTTTAGTGTTTCACACATTAAATTTAAAGAGAAACTTGAAAAAAAAACATTATAAACATAAAGTTCCAATATAATAAAAGAGCATTTACAAACTTGAATGAATTAGACTTTAAAAACAACAGTGAAAACTTTTTAAGATTAAACTTCAAAAATGAAACTTTAGAATAAACTTAAAAATAAAGTTTCAAACTTTACAACTAAACTTGAAAACTTTAATTAAATCAAACTTGAAAAGGAACATTTACAAACTTAGTTAAGATTAAAAATAAAATCCAAACAAAGTTTTAAAAATAAACTTGAAAAGAAAGTTTACTATCATAAGTTTAAGCTTAGACTTTAAGACAGATTTGCAAACTTAAATTAAATTAAACTTGAGAAACAACATTTTAAATCATGCTTAAGTTTAAACATAAGAAAGCAAACTTGAATTTTTAAAAATAAACTTGTAATTAAAGTTTGCAATTCTAACTTCAAGTTCAAACTCAAAAAATAATTTGCAAACTTAAAAACCTTGTTATCTTTAGCACATCGTTATAAAAGTGGTTCATGTATTTTTGGGGTTAAAGATATTCCTTATTTGCTTAAAAGACCAGAACTTGTACAACACAAAATGTATTTGAGTTTTCAACCTGCAGGTTGTTTGAATTAATTAATTTTAAATTTAAATTAAATTAATTTAAGCCTATTTTTGCCTTTGGAAAACAATACATGAGAGAGCACTTGATTGGCGTAATCAAAAAGAATTTAAGGCTACCGCCTATTCTGAACTGCCAACAGTTAAACATGTTAGGGAGGGGAATGAACACTTTTATGACGATAAGTGCCTTTTATCTTTATGGTGATTTGACTAATTTAAATTTTATTTTTTGTTATTGTAAATTACCTCTGTGATATCATTCTGCTTTCATATTTATCATTTTTAATTATGAGTAAAAATTCTTATTGAAAAGATTCTATTTTAGAAAATATTTTTGTTTTGGATCCGCTAGTTGTAATAAACTACATGATCATATTTAGTCCTTATTTAGTGTTTGGATTTTTTATTTCACAAAAATCATTACAATGTATACTGAATATTTACACAGCTTTAATTTATGCATCAATGTAAATTTATCCTTTTCTCGCTTTTTTTTTCTTTATCGAACACAAATAAATAAAATGTGAAACAATAAAATAAAACTCCTGGATCCACAGGGATCACTTATGGAGAGGTAACTTACAAAAAAATTTCAAATACAATAGGACGGTTTAAAAAAAATAAATGTTACGTTTAAAAAAATATATATATAAATAAATGGACTCCACAGAAAAAAATATAAATGTAAATTAAATGTATGAAGGTAAATGTATAAAAAAAATATATGTATATTTAGGTATAAAAATATTTGTATTAAAAATAAAAATAATTTCTTTTAATTTAAGTAATTATGTTTAGGTAAGAAAGTGAACAGGTTAGGATTTTATTGTTAATACACTCCATTAATTCATTACTCATAAATTATTATCTTCTGTAATTAAGATTTTGTCTAAGAATTTTTTGAATTGAGGGATAGTATTTATTTTTTCTATTTCATTTTTTGGAAGTTTATTCCACCTATCTATGACTCTATGTGAAAAGAAATGATTATTCTTAGCTTGTTTTTTTCAGAATTAAAAATTTTCAGAATTAAAAATTCCCGGAGGATTTAACGCTGCAGCCTTTCATTTTGAAAGAACGGAGTGTCTTAAACATAAAAAAGGAAATGTTACAGCAATCATTGAGCAGGAAGTGAAAGCAATGGCTGAAAGACATCCAAATGAGCCTTTTCTCCCTGATACTTATTATATATCTCGTTATCAAGTTTGGGGTTCAGCTACCTTCCATAAATGTTATTGTAGGTTTTTAGTGTTTCACACATTAAATTTAAAGAGAAACTTGAAAAAAAACATTATAAACATAAAGTTCCAATATAATAAAAGAGCATTTACAAACTTGAATGAATTAGACTTTAAAAACAACAGTGAAAACTTTTTAAGATTAAACTTCAAAAATGAAACTTTAGAATAAACTTAAAAATAAAGTTTCAAACTTTACAACTAAACTTGAAAACTTTAATTAAATCAAACTTGAAAAGGAACATTTACAAACTTAGTTAAGATTAAAAATAAAATCCAAACAAAGTTTTAAAAATAAACTTGAAAAGAAAGTTTACTATCATAAGTTTAAGCTTAGACTTTAAGACAGATTTGCAAACTTAAATTAAATTAAACTTGAGAAACAACATTTTAAATCATGCTTAAGTTTAAACATAAGAAAGCAAACTTGAATTTTTAAAAATAAACTTGTAATTAAAGTTTGCAATTCTAACTTCAAGTTCAAACTCAAAAAATAATTTGCAAACTTAAAAACCTTGTTATCTTTAGCACATCGTTATAAAAGTGGTTCATGTATTTTTGGGGTTAAAGATATTCCTTATTTGCTTAAAAGACCAGAACTTGTACAACACAAAATGTATTTGAGTTTTCAACCTGCAGGTTGTTTGAATTAATTAATTTTAAATTTAAATTAAATTAATTTAAGCCTATTTTTGCCTTTGGAAAACAATACATGAGAGAGCACTTGATTGGCGTAATCAAAAAGAATTTAAGGCTACCGCCTATTCTGAACTGCCAACAGTTAAACATGTTAGGGAGGGGAATGAACACTTTTATGACGATAAGTGCCTTTTATCTTTATGGTGATTTGACTAATTTAAATTTTATTTTTTGTTATTGTAAATTACCTCTGTGATATCATTCTGCTTTCATATTTATCATTTTTAATTATGAGTAAAAATTCTTATTGAAAAGATTCTATTTTAGAAAATATTTTTGTTTTGGATCCGCTAGTTGTAATAAACTACATGATCATATTTAGTCCTTATTTAGTGTTTGGATTTTTTATTTCACAAAAATCATTACAATGTATACTGAATATTTACACAGCTTTAATTTATGCATCAATGTAAATTTATCCTTTTCTCGCTAAAATTTTATTCGAAATTATGTTTATTCAGTAAAAATCTATTACAAAATAAACATAAAATTGGAAGAATTTAATGAGCTGATTTTGGAATAAAATAATATCTATAACCCTACAGATCCTTAAGAATACTTGAGCGGACAATAATCCATATAAATTGCTGCTATAATCCATAAATAAAATATAATTTTAAGAAATAAAATTTTTATTTCATTACACTTTAGTTTAACTTGATTATAAGTGCAATGCTTAATGTTCATCCAATTTTTATCATTTTGTATTTAGCTTTTGTTTTTTAAAATCTTGAGATTTCTTAATTTATTTTAAATATTCTTTTCAGAATTAATCTGTAAAAAACTAATGTTGTTGGCCAAATCTAGCCCCCTCCCTTTGTTTTTCGTATTTGAACAACACCGTAATAAAATTTCAGAAAGAATTCTTATTTTATGCTTTTGAGCAGAAAATTGCCAAATCGTATTTTTCATTTATATTTATTAAAATAGTTTCCCAAAATAGAAAAGCTGCTCAAATATTAAAGAAAATTAAGAATTAAATATCCAATAGATAAACCTCATAAATATTAAATTTTACTCCTTTAATGAATATTAAATATTTTTTTTAATTTTAAAATTTCCAATTATTATTTTATAAAGAAGTTTAAAGTAAAAAATGTCAGACTTTTATTTCTTCAACAACTTGAATACCCAAATATTAGAAAAAGGAAATATTAACAGAACAAATAATGAATTCTTTGTAGATAAGCAAAAATATAATGATAATGAAGAAGGAACTAGGGGAATTAATGAAGGACTCAGTAAATCCGAAAATCCTTCAGTTCCAAAAAATGTTAAGAAAAAACGCGCATTTCCAACAAATTGTACTGTTTGTGGACATATCGCAAGTGGATATGTATTTTATAATGCTATGTGTTGTGATGGTAAATTAATTAATTATACGCGAGAAAAATATTATAATTTACATATATGTAGCTAATTTGAGAATAAGCTTGAATATTTAATTCAAACTTAGAATCAAGTTTATAAACTTGAACAAAGTTTTTTAAGATTAAACTTGACTATTAAATAAAAATATTATTTAAGATCGAACTTAGAATTAGGTTTATTAAACTTAAAAGGTTTATTAAGCTTAAACTTAAAACTTAATTTAAGATCGAACCTAGAATTAGGTTTATTAAACCTAAAAGGTTTATTAAGCTTAAACTTACAACTTAAATATTAAATAAAAATGCTTAAAATTATAAGCTAACTTAGAGCTAAGTTTATAAACTTAAGTTTCTAAAGTTGCATTTAAATTTAATTTTTTAAAACCATTTTATCAGGTTGTAAACACTTTTTTCGTCGTTGTATTTCTAATAAAAATATGTTTAAATGTAACAATAATGGAGATTGTGATGTTTCAAAAGGTGAACAAATAATAATAATAAATTTAATTTATCAAAATTTAAAGGATCTTTAAAATGTAAAAGTTGCCGTTTTGATAAATGCATTTTGGCAGGAATGAATGTAATGACTTTACGAGGAAACAATGCTGAAGCTTTCATGGAAACACATACACATATTAAAAATAGACTTAAATATCTGATTCTTCAAGGAAAAGCTGTTAAGGAACATATTGAAAAAAATGCGTTTGAAGAAATACATTCAAATTCTGTTGGGGTAAAAAATAATTTTAATAATTAAAAAGTTCCTTTAATATGAAGCTTATTTATGTATATTCAAATTTAATATTAGATTAAATTAATCTTTTAAGGAAGCACCAATAACAATTGGACAGGATACTCAAATCATTGAATTTCTACTCTTAGTAGACAAAAAAGCTCGTCAAATTAGAAATTCAAGAGTAAATGTTCCTGATTGGCATTATGGATATCCTTGCAATTCACTGGAAATATTGCTCACAAGAACTGAAAATTTGCTTGCAACAAGCCAAGAATATACGGTTTCTGAATTAAATAATAAATAAATATTTTTTTATTTTTTTAAGAATGAGAAACATTTGAATGTACCAGAAACATTTTCGTTTATTCTAAAAAATGGGCCGTTCTTACTAAGACCCTCAACGCTGACCGAAGATTTGCTTTTAATTGTGGATTTTGCAAAAACATTACCTTTCTTTAACAAAATGTATTTATCTGATAAGGTCCTTATAATTACACAGGATACCTTCTGGGAATTAAAAAATGTTTTCACAGATTTGTCTTCTTACATCCATTGCTATGCCCCTCGTCGTACTTGCTGAACGACAATTTTCTTGCAGCAAAAAATGCGAAACAGTTACTTTGCCTTGTGGGATATCGTTATTTGACTGTTTTAGTGGAGAACATTATAATGGGGATTTAACGTAAATTAATTTTAAACCCAATAACCCAACGGGTAGGAGTGCCCCTCGGATAGTAAGATCCGACTGCATAAAGATAAATATTTTAAAAATTTTGATTTTTAATTAAGAGTAAAGAAATATGTCAAAAGAGTGTTTCTGGATAGCATGGAGCCTTTCACTCAACTGCAACTCTCCGACGAGGAATATGTTCTTATACGTGCTTTAATTTATTCGCATATGGTAATAGAGGGGTTAAGCCAATATGGGAAACAATTGTTGCAAATTGAGGCTGAGAATTATGCAAAAATATTGATAACAATATTACAGGTGTGTAATAAATAGTCTCTCTAACTCTCTCATCAAGGCAATTCCTAATCCCGGTCATCGGGCCAAACCAATACCCCAATACACTCTCAAATAGCCCAAGTAAACTCGGATTCTTATTGAAAGGTGTGTCCTGGCATAACAGAATTTTTTCGGCCCGACTTTACAAAAATCTAGATCATCTTTCTAAACCTGACACTCTTACTGAATAATTCCAAAAAAAATTAACAGAATCGTTATGGCCCCCTACAAGGCGCAAGAAGATATACAGATATACTCCGACTAATTGAAATTTGTTTTAATGTTGCACGTTACCATATTTTGTTACTAACTTATGTGGGTAATGTACAAGATTATGGTCGGCATGAAAAAACAATACCAAAGGCATTGATGGATCTGTGCTTTAATAGAAAAAGTATGAAACTAATGGAAACAGCAAATACTTGGTTGGAACAAAAAGAATGAGTGTCCCTTTGTAATTCCAAAAAAATTTTTTTTAATAATTTTTTCAAAAATTTAAAGAATTTTTTCCCAATAAAATTTATCCAAAAAAAACAACTTTTACAAAATATAGAAGTAAATTTCACTCTCTCTTACTCTACTAGTAGTATTTTTTGTCTCGAAATATATAAAATATAATATTTAAATTTTAACTTTTCTTGTCATTTTTTGCTTCATCATAGGCAGACAATGAATTAAATTTTGAAGAAGATGAAGCTAATTCAGACATTTCTGTTGCAGCTAAACGATTCATAAGTGATGCTGCAGTTACCGTTTTTGTCTTGAAAAAAAAATAATTTTTATTATAAAGGAGATTTTCAAGCAGAGTCAGACCTAATTATAAAATACACTCTTGGGGCTAGAAAATCACATTTACTTAAAATAAAGTGTTAAAAGGTATCATTCAGGCACCCGTCCGTCCCCCTATTTGAAGGCGTTATCTGCCTTTGACAATTTTATAATTTTTAAGGAAAAAATGAAATAACGGAGAAGAAAAATGCGGGGGATAACCGATACATATAAGTACCAGAAAAAGTATCTCAACCTGAAGAGTATCTATTTTTAGGAGTATTCTCTTTAATAAAGCCCCGATAACAAAAAAAACAAACCTTTCTCTTTTTCTCCTTCTTCGGCGGATTTAGCCAACTAGGCGGTTCAATCGGTTCCGGATCTGGAAGTCCCAATTCACGCGCCTTCAATTTCTTTAACATATGTTCTGGCCAACAATCTGGTGCGGGTACAAAAGCTTGGCGTTTAGGTTCTTCTTCCTTCTTTATATTTAATTTATTTTCTTTCTTCGGATTGAACTTGAAAAATAAAAAAAATTTTAAGCTTAAAAAACTTGAAAATTTACTAAATCTTTATTCGATTTTTGTCCCCAAACAGTTGCAGTATTTTTATTAGTTTTGCTCCCTGAATTACTATTGCTACTTCCACTTGTACCACCCAATGAAGGAAATTGTTCAGCAGAAGTTAAAGGCAATTGACTGGTTGTAAATATGCCATTTTGTTGTCCAGAAGCCTAAAAAAGGAAAATTTTAATTTAAAGTTTAGTAATGAAGAAAAATCCTCACGATATGCAAAAAGAACCCTACCCTCCAAAAAATCCTACCCACGGATCTACGCTCAAAAAATTTTTTTTCAGATTCTCAAACCTCAAAAAAATTAAAAAAATCCAAAACCTTATTTCTAATATTAAAATTATTCGTTGTTAAAATAGGTTCAAATCCTGGAGGAGCACCATATGGAACAAAAGAAGCATTTTGTTGATCAAAAGTAGTCAAACTTGGAAAATTATCCGTCGATTGAAGTGGATTCGTATAAGATGATTTAACAATTTTTACATTTTGTTGTTGACTTTGAGCACTAGGAACGATACGAACAGTTTGACTGAAAAAAAATTATTGAAATTTTCAAAAATCTTAAGAAAACCTGCTCGGTTTTTGCAAAACTTGTTGGTGTTCAACAGGCAAATTATCTTCATTTTGCATTTGACGTGAAGAATTTCCACCTCCACGACTATGCACAAAGTGAAATTCTAATGGGATAGTGCCTCCACGACTAGATCCACTACCATTTTGTGTAAGTCGATGGTGCTGTTTAGCCTAAAAATTCTTATCTTTTTTAATTTTATTTAAATTAACAACCTTATGAACATTTAACTCAACATCAGAAACAAAAACAATTCCCATTTGTAAACATTCTTGGTCTAGACAAGGATGATGAAATCGACGATTATGTTGATTAAGTTGATGTTGATTCCTTTAAAAGAAAATTTGAATTTAATATGAAAACTGATTGAGTCAGGCTAAATTCTTATAAAAAAAGAGAAAATTAAAAGAAAATAAAAAAAGTGTATTTATAAAATTAATCGAAATTCGAAAAAAAATTTCTAAAACCAAAAAAATTTCTTCAAACAAACCTATAAAATACATTGTTTTCAAGCCCTTCTTGATGACAAAACTGACAAAAATAGTGTTCTTTACGTAAATGGCGATATTGCTGTTCATCATCATAAAAACGTTCTTCACAAAAATTGCACGTTGGGTGACCTTTTTTAAAAATTGTCAAATAATATAAAAATAAAAAAAACCTCTAAATCCATTTTGTTCAGATTTGAGCTTCCCATTCATATGTAATTGAAGTGTTTCACGAGTATATACATGACGGTCTTTTATGAGCACCTAAAAGGTAAATAATTAAAACTAAAGTTGATGACGGTCATTTAAACGAAACGAAGTCTAAAGGGAAGCTGCCAAGGTCTTTTCTTTCAAAAATTCAAAAAATTTCCGGCATCGCCGCTAAAAAGAAGCCTAAAGAGCAAAAAAACAGATGTTCAAAAAACAGCGATCGAAGCGCCTAGGTTAACGTACAAAGTCCCCAAATAATCCCCAAATCATCATATAAAATAAAAAAAATTATATACGTTTAAATTATCACAGCAAATCCGGCAGAAAGAAAGATGATGATCTTGACTCATATGCGACCTAAGTTCGGCAAAAGTTCCAAACTCAACACGTTGTCCACTAAATTAGAAAAAACACTAAAATAATTTTAAAAAATAGAAAAAAAACCTTTTAGTACATTCATTGCAACGATTGGCCATATAAGAATCAAAGCATTCCAAGGCATATTTTGAATCAAAACGGACAGAATATTTAGCCTCATATTCAGCATGGTCGATACAATTTGATGGGAGCTTTAAAAGAAGTTTTTGTCCAGGAGGAGCGGATACATAATAAAGCTGAAAAATTGAAACAAAAATAGAAAAGTAAAAATTTGAGGGGGAAAATCAATGAAAAGCTAAAATATGTAAAGACTTTGACAAGGACAGAACACAAAATAAAAAGACAGAAAATCTTAAAGAAAATATGAATTTGCTGTAAATGGATACCCTAACAAAAATTCTTTATCCCAAATCAAGGAAAAATAAAGGTGTTAAGAAAATGATTTGATCACGATTCCAGATCCAAAAAATAAAAACAAAATCAAATTCAGACCAAGCCCACAAAAAGAAGGATTCCGAAAAACTCTAGTTACGAGCCTGATTCAGACCGTTCTCTAAATCCCTCTCCATCTAACCCACAAAATAAAAAATTAAAAAATACAATAGGGATATCAGTCCGACACTGTGGGCATTGTTTTGTTTCCCCAATCACGCGGATACGAAGTGAGCATTCCATACAAATCTATAAAATAAATTAGAAACATTTTCAATTAAAACAAAAAATAAACCGGATGCATGCACTCCCCCAGTCCAAAAAGATCAGAACGTTGACAACAAATTAGACAGTCGCTGATTTCACCAATCATTGGAATACCTGCATGGTCTGTACGTTCCTAAAAATATTTGAAAAATAAATGAAAGTTTAAGAGAAATTTTGAAGTAAACTAGACAGAAAATAGAGAAGAGGCCACAGAGATATGGGAAGGTCTGAGGATCCCCCACTAGAATAATAGGAAAAATTTTCTAGCATTCCAATTGTAAGGCTTAAATTGAAGAAACATAATTGAGACAAAAAGAGAACCGATTGTAAAATATGTTAACATCCAAGAAAATTAAGAATCTACCAAAGAAAATAAAACCTTAGTTTTAGCAGTCTTAAATTGCTTAGCTCTGTCTCGATTTTGCTGCCATTTTTGTTGTCGAAAATCTCTTCTATGAAATTGTTGTTGGTTGTTCCCGCGAGAAGTTTGTCCCGCTTGTTGGTTGTTTTGATTGCTTTGATTATTCTGTCTTCGCGGATGTTGATTGGACTAAAATTTTGAATTAAAACCTTATAAATTAAAGAAATTTAAAAGACCTTTTGATTATTCTCTTTAGTCGCGTTTGTTTGGTTTTGAGTATTTTGTTGTTTGTTTTTGTCTTGATTATTCATATTTTTGAATCCAAATAACCTAAAAATAACTAACGTAATTTTAAAAAATTTCGAAAAATTATTAAAAAAAACAAGTTTTGTTAAAGAAAGCGAGAGATAATAGGGAAAAGAAACGAGAGTGACAGTTTGAGAAAAATATGGGATCCAATGTCATTTTTTAATAAAGGACAGTTGGTCGCCGACTTTTTTTGATTACTGTAATTGAATGAGTAAATTCTATAAAGTCCTCCTAATTTCTTATCAATGTTCTCTATTATTTATTTAAAAAATAGATTTTGATTAAATACCTATCATCCTTTCATTTAAAATTTGTTTTCACAACTCTGCAACACCTAATTTTTAAAAATTTTTAAAAAGGACTTTGTTTAATTTATAATAAATCATTTTTAAAGTTTACATACTTATTAGAGTTTCAACTGAAGTTCCAGCGTTTTCCTTGGTTCGGTATCCGGTCAAAATTCCGGTTCCGGTCAAAAAACTAATACTTACATCGAAAACGAGTTTCAAAAAAAAAGTTTAAGAAATATTTAAATATATTTAGAAATATACAAGACCTCCGGGCGGAAATAAATTTTAATAAGCATGTGGAGCCGGAATTGATTCATTTACCACATGCATTAGCAATGACTCTCGGGCTTTATTCAAGCCTCAAGCATTGCGGAAATAAAATTTCAACTTCATGCGGAAATAAATTTTATTAGTCTGCAGGTAATCGACGTCAGTGCCGAGTGATTTCGCCAGCACAAACGAATTGGGTAATAAGTTAAATCCCTTTTATCCTTACGCGCCGGAAATTTATTTAAAAATTTTTTTAAATATTTAATTAATTAATCGCAGGCATTTCTCGCTAATGCCTTCCTTTTCTTGCGCGGCTCCAAGCACGTGGATACGCTATAGTCAATAGAAAAATTTAAAATGGCTATCCCTCCCTTATTCCCTCCCTTATTCCCTCTTAAATTCAAAAATAAAAATTAAGGGCCAACAATTAGACTTTCAAAAATAGCGAGAGAGGCATTTAAATTTGACTGCAATTCTATCTATTCATTATTATTTCGTCAATAGCCAATTTTTTTAATTAAAAAAAATTTTTATTGCCAGAGAGGGATTTTAAAGGCAATTTTAGATTTACCTAGCCAATATTAATTTTTAAAACTTTAAATTTTTATATAGAATTTAACAAAAAAACTTTCTTAAAATGTTCATTCGTTCCCTCATTTTAACCCATTTTCTGTTGTTTTTTGTTGGAAAATTGCCTCGAGATTTGGTTGAAGGAATGAGAAAAGGAGGAAAACTTCCACAGACGCCTTCTCCAAGTATCATTTATTTATTCTAAAATTATAGAAGTAAAACAAGAATTTTAATTTAAACATTTTTGATTCGAATGCT
This sequence comes from Meloidogyne incognita, assembly GCA_036172945.1. NCBI lineage: Eukaryota > Metazoa > Nematoda > Chromadorea > Rhabditida > Meloidogynidae > Meloidogyne > Meloidogyne incognita. The sequence continues at coordinate 2,856,627 of JARQAC010000037.1, forward strand.
TATGGCAGCCACTAAAAAAATTTTTTGACAGATTTTTAGTTCCCGCTAATTATGGGATATACCCTTTCAAAAGCTTCTGTATTAAAGGATTTTCTGCTAAAAAATTTTTGTTTGTTTTCTACTTATTGTTAGACTAGAAACATGACTTGATGATCGAATGAAGCCTGGATTCCCGATACCTATTATTCTGAACGATATCCCATCTCAGTCTGAATTATAAATAACATAAGAAACTCGTTGTGGAATTAATTAAAAATAAATTTCCAACTAATCTCCCAATTATTAAATCATTATAGAAAAAATCAAAACTGGAAAACAACATGTACCAAATGCTTTTTCTCTCACTGAGCTGTCCTTTCTGATTAGAATTTTGGAGGAGGTTCAAGAGAATGAATTGGAACAAAATGTTTATTCTATTCAACAAATTCTTTTTGCTAAAGGAATTGGCTTATTAAGAGAAAAACACATCTTGAATCGAGGACAGCTTGCTCAATTAATACGGGGAAATCGAGACAACATGCGTCCTGGACATTTTAATCATTTAATGCAAGAAAACCAAAACCATATAGATACACAACAGACTGCTCATATAAATGCAACGAATTCAGCTCAGATACTTCATACCGTTGGAGAGATTTCTAGCAAAATTGGAAGGGTAATTCAATATAACTCTGTTTATGCAACGTTCGAACATGAGATATATAAAATAAAAATACCCTACTATTAGTATAGGCAAATATACGCAGTGAATCTCTTCGTTTGTTCCAACCCGAATTCTGCCTTCACCTACATTTTATCTACCTTAGATAAAGTATTATCCTTTTGCTTATCTACTTTTGGCAAATCTCGGACAGACCCTAGACATGATACTTTCCCATTTTTAGGTTTAGTAATACATGGTTTTAAGTTGACTACTGGGTATGAAAACAAACTGAACAACGCAATGAACGAGCTCAGCAACACATTGGCAAATGTTGTAAACAAAATTGAATTAATAAAATCTAGATACAATGAACTCTCAGATAATTTAAATGACGGAGATAGAGCTAATGGAATTTTAAACGCTCATTTAGGTTTAAACATTGAAAATGGCCAGAAAATAAAGTGAGGGCTTTAGCAAGTTTGGGGGTTCTTTTATGAGGGTCATATAATTGGGATTTGCTTTATCTCCCGGAAAATTACCTACGGGACAACGCCCCCTCGTGACCTTTAGTTTTGACTAGAGTTGACTGGTATCGGAATCGGGATTTAAGAATGATGGTCCCGATCCTGATCCCGACTGCAGGATCGGGATTGGCCAAAATCGGGATCAGGTTTTGTCCTTCGATCTCTGGATCAGCCAACTCTAGTTTTGAGTAAATAATTTGTTTTAAGAGTTTGATTCGATTTTTTATTGCCCAAATAATACACAATGATTTTTCCAAAGTTACCCGAATTGCTTTTTTAGTGGAAATTTAAATTAAAAAATATTTACTTTCTAATTCATCCACTATCGAAATCATACAACATCCTTTCTCTAGTTAGATAATAAAATTATTTTTAAAGCGAAGCTAATTTGGCTGTGCATTTGGGGAGATTGAATCAAACTGGATTGCATAATCTTCTGAATGAATTACTTCGACCAACACAACTTGAGAAGAATATATATATTTTTTATAATTTGATGGGGGTAGCTAGGGCATTAACACACATGCTTACGAATACTGATGAACCAAGAAATTCTTATATTTTGCTTCTTAACCGGATAGGGTATTTCTTTGTAAAAATAATACGTATTAATGTAACCCCTCAAGAAACGGGGGGCATCTCAAGGATGTATCTATAAGTTGGGCTTGGCAATTTAAATGCTTTTGCATTAATAAAAAATATTTTTGCAGATAAAAAAATTTTTTTCAAATATTTTATTTAGAATGCCACTCGATGAGGAGAAATATCAACAAGTTCGTATTAACTATCCAACTAAAATAGATGAAGCAACAGCTAAATTAACAGCGGAGGGGAGGAGTACTACTTTCACACTATTAATTCAGCGTAAGTAAAAAATTAAAATTACAAAAAAATATTTTTTTAGTAAAGTTAAACATTGTAAAGCGTATAGCTATTTAATTCCTAAGGCTATGCAGCTAACACATCAGTCCGGTCTTCTGAAGATGCTGGTTCGCTCCCAGCCACCGAATAACCTTTTGCATTAGCTAAAGGAGGCAAATAGCTATAGCCCAGCTGATTTAATATATTAAATAAAGGGTTTTAAATTAATAAAAAATATTTTTGCAGATCATCAGGATTATGTTTTAGATGTTGTACTCCATTTAACAGCTCAAATTTTAGCTGGAACTTTTCCAGGATTACGTATCAATGTGTCCTACGAGAATGTAAACACAATTAGAAATTATGCAGGGATTATTTTTACGGTGAATGATGGAAGTGCTGATATTACTGAGCATTATGCAGGCGAAAATTTGAGTGAGAACGAAGGTGAAGAATCAAGTAACAATGATACGGACGATGGCGAAGATAATGAAGACGATGATTGATGGTACTAAAAGGGCAAAACAAACAAAAATTACAAAAAAATTTAAAAAGCAAAAAAACACACAAAAAAGCACAAAAACAAAGAAAAAATTACAAAAAAATTTAAAAACAAAAAAACACAAAAAAATACACAAAAAAGCACAAAAAACAAAAAGAAAAAAAACATAAAAAAACAAAAAATCAAAAAAAAATCACCATAAATTTCCTGGAACGATTGATTAGTTCCTTTTTCTTTATTAGTTCCTTGCATATTTTTTTTATTTTTTCACTGTTTCAGCCTCGTTTTAGATGGCTTTTACCTTTCACTTATCCCTAATATAGAGTAGAGCTTGTTGTCATCGAACATAGGTCCTCTCCGAGGAGGTCCTTATAGCAAATATTCATGAATTTTTCGATAGCCAGGGAACCTATATTATTTGTGTTATACATTCCTGGTTCTACTACTTTGTGTTCTTCTACTCTTTTATTGGGATAAAAATTTAAAAATTTTCCTCATTTTATTTAAATTCACCTCATTTCAATGTATTTTTTAACACAAATGGAAGTCTTATCAATGACGTTCGCGACGAGAAAAGAAAAAGAAGATAGTAAAAGTAATGAATCACATTTAAAGAATTCATTTTCATTGTTTGTTCCACCCCCAAAATATTCATTATAAGCGACAAAAGCCTATACCAAAAGCTTCAACTTCCATTAACTTCAATTCCCTCCTTCACCATTCATTCATATAGGCTTTTGTGTTAAAACCCCTTTGAAAGTATTTATTGATAAAAGCATTGGAAAATTTTGTGTGTTTATCTAAAATTTAGAGATTCAGGTTTTAATTTTCCTATTCAATTAAATTTGAATAGAAGGCAGAAAAGAGAAATAAAGGGTTTTTCTCTTTAAATTATTTTATTAATAAAGCTAGTTTAATTGAGAGCTCCCTCAGCTAATAGGAAACGATTGGATGGAAATGTTAGAAAGGATTGGGATATCCCCACACATTAAATAGAAGCCTAGAATTGCAAAATTTTACTGTTTTTTAATAAAATCCAGAACATTTTATTCAAAAATTTTAATTGAGGAGACATGTATTAAACCAGAAATCGTAAAAATGTAAAAATTTAATGTATAAAGATGTACATACAAAATGAATAATTTGTTTTTAAAATTTGCCAAGTATTAAACAAAAATTTTGATCCCATTCTAATGAGCTATAGATTAATAGTAAGGCATAATTGTTGTCGAAATACACCAACTTGAAATATCAGATATTAAAAGAAAGTGGCAATAATGTTTGCCATTCTAATATAAGTCATCCTACATTTTTTGAGGTATCGTAGAAGATTAGACAGATCATCAACAGGATTTAGATACAGATCAACATGCTCTTTCGAACGAGTCTTAGATTAATAGAAAGACATTTCTTTTTATTGAGATCGGCTCACCGGTGTTAAAAAAGGTTTTGTTTCAAATGAGTTAAGGATTAATAGGAAGATACTATATAACCTCCCAGAAAACGCCCATAATCACCCAAAATCATTCATATATAGGTATGTCAAGTTGAAAGTTCTCCAGGCTTTTGTGCCTTTGTATTTAAAGAAATTTCAAAACAAGTTATTAAAAAAAATTATTTTGAAATTAGGATCAAAGGGAGCGCCGGAAATTTATTTATTTTTTCTTGTTTAAATCATGTGTTGCCAAAACTAATTTACTAATCACAAGCATATCCGCTACGTGCCTTTTTCTCTTGCACGGCTCCAAGCACGTGGATACACTTTAAACAATAGAAAATTTAAAATGCCTATCACTTCCTTATTCCCTCTTAATTTCAATTTTATTCTTCAATAATAGTGGAAGAGGCATTTAAATTTGATTATAATTCTATTTATTATTTAGTTCGTCATTAGCCAATTTTTTTAATTAAAAAAATTTTTTATTGCCTGAGAAGGATTCTAAAGTCAATTTTAGACTTCCATAGCCATAATTACAAAAAACTTTTTTTGGCAAAAATTATTTATCGTTAATTATAGCTTAACCCTTTTAAAAGCTTCCGTATTAAAGGATTTTTCGCTACAAAAATTCTTTCAGATTTTCTACTCAAAATAGAAACGGGACCTACAATAATCGTTAATGAATTCACTTTGTATTTAATGAAATTACAAAACAAGTCATTAAAAAATGTTTTGAAATTAAGATTAAAGGGAGCGCCGGAAATTTATTTATTTATTTGTTTTTATTTCTAAAATCATATGTTGCCAAAATTAATTCATTAAATCACAAGCATTATTCTCGCTAAGGGCATCCCCCTCTCATTTGGCGGGCTCCAAACACGTGAAGGCGCTATAGACGACTCAAAATTTAAATTGTCTATCCCTCCCTCCCTTTAAAATTTAAAAATAAAAATAAGGGGCCAACGATTAGACTTTTACTTTTCAATAGGGAGAGAGGCATTTAAATTTGACTGAAAATTTATTTATTGTTTATTTAATTAATAGCCAATATTTTTAATTAAAAAAAATTTTTTATTGCTACAGGGGGATTCTAAAAGCAATTCAAAGGGATATATTGACCCGAAGCCCGATCCGAAGAATACCTCGATTCTTCTCTTAAAGGATTAACTAATTTGTGTAATTGTTAAGATATTCTAAGATTTTAATTTTCAAAAAAAAAATCAAAGAAAATTTTGTTCAAATGATTATTTCTTCTTTTATTTTAATCCATCTTTTGTTGTTTTTTGGTGAAATATTGCCTCGAGACTTATTAGTTAAAGGCATGAAAAATGGAAGCAATAGAGGTGAACCAGGACCTTCTCGGCAATCTCATCCTGGTATTATTTATTTTTCAATTCTCCAAATTCTCATAGAAGCCATATGAAACTATTAAAACTAAAAATTTTTAGTTTAAAAAAGATTTTTTGCTTCAAAATATTTTGAGACGTTTTTACTTAAAATAGAGACAGGACTTGATGATCGAGTGGATTCTCGATTCTTGATAAGTATAATTTTTAAATGAGATCTTGTCTATTATAGAGAAAATCAGAGCTGGAAGACAAGTTCTTAAACATGAATCAAATGAAATTTCTCTCACGGAGCTGTCCTTTCTGATTAGAATTTTGGAGGAGGTTCAAGAGAATGAATTGGAACAGAATGTTTATTCTATTCAACAAATCCTTTTTGAAAAAGGAATTGATATATTAAGAGGACAGGAGATCTTGGATCCAACAAGGATTGCTCATTTAATAGAAGGGAATCGAAACAACATGAATCCTGCACTGTATGAACATCTTGTACAAGAAAACCAAGAGTTCATGAATTCAGAACAGAATCATTATATGGATGACGCAACTTCAGGACAGATACTTCAAACCATTGGAAAAATTTCTAGTAAAATTCGAAAGGTTCCTAGACCTTTTCCTAGATATAAGTTTAGTAATACAAGATTTTAAGTTGATTCTTGTGTATGAAAACAAACTGAACGACGCAATGAACGTGCTCAACAGCAATTTGGGAAATGTTGAAGACAAAATTGGAAAAATAATTTCTAGATACTATGAGCTCACAGATGAATTAAATGAATTAGCTAAAGCTAATCAAAGTTTAAAAAAGAATATAGGAAATTTTGAACATAATAATCAGCGAATTAAGTGAGAGATTTAATGATTTAACAAAATTAAAGGCTCTGTATGATAAAGAGACTTAATCCTTCCGGAATCACCCTTTATCTGGACAGCACCCTTACTCTAGTTAATAAAATTATTTTTAAAGGAAAATTTATCTGATTGAACTTTTGAATCAAACAAATCCATTTATTTTGCACAATCTTCTGAATGAATTACTTGCCCCTACCCAACTTGAGAAGAATATATATATTTTTTATAATTTGTTGGGAGTTGCTAGGGCATTAACATCAATGTTTTTGAGTAATGCTGAGCTAACAAATTTTTATCCGCAGCTTCTTGGAGTTGAAAGGTATTTTTATGGGAATTATTCATATTTAGGTCAGTGTAATATAATAAAGTTATATTCATTATCATCATCATGATAAGTCTGACATAAGAACAGACAAAACACGATCCAAATGAGAAATCTGCATTTTAAATAGATGTTAAAAATATTTTTCTCGGTCGGACCTCACACAATATAAAATAGAAGCGATATCCCGAATAATGGATACACTCTATTTAAATAACTAGTATAATTTTTTGCGGGTAAGTGGAGGATGATTTCAATATAAAATATATTTTTTTTTTTAAATTTCTATTTAGAAAAGAACTCGATGTTGAAAAATATCAACAAGTTTGTACTAACTATGAAAATAAAATAGATCAAGCAATGAATAAATTAAAAATGCCGGGGAAAAGTACTACTTTCTCCCTATTAATTGAGCGTAAGTAAAAGAATTAAAATTTTGGGCAATATAGGTAGTTTGGTTCCCATTTTTTCTTGTTTCCCTTTGTGTCTGTTCTCAGAGTAAACTTTACCAAAATCAGCGAAATCTGACTTACATCGATAAAGTTATTACCCTTTATTTTAATCTCTTGCAGCGGCATTCAAATAAACGGTTTTCCTTAAGGATTTAGCTTCCTAATATTGTTCAGAAAGATATAATCTGGCTGAACTTAGCATCATTCTATAATAAATTATATATATCAAATTTTGTTATCAAATAGATAAGGGGTTTAAATGAATAAAAAATAATAAATATATTTTTACAGACTATGCTAATTATTTTTTTAATATTGCCTTGCAACTCGTAAATCAAATTTTAACTGAAACATTTCCTAAAATGAAAAGTGATATGGCCTACGAGAATGTATATACAATTGGGTATTATTTAGGGATAATTTTTACTAAGAATGATGAAAGTGCTGCTATTAGTGTTGATTATGCAGACGAGGATGTGGAAGACTACGAATACCATGTGCCTAAGTATTATACCGATGATGAAGATGTTTGATGATGCCAAGAATGAAAAAAAACACAAAAAATACAAAAAAATTTACAAAAGCAAAAAATTACAAAAAAATAAAAAAATACAAAAAAAATATTATACAAAAAAACATCTACATGAATTCCTTGGAACAATTTATCAGTTCCCTGTATATTTTTTACAAAAATTTTTTACTGTATCAGTCTCGCGTAGAGCTTGCTTTAGATTAACATTTATAGACAATCCTAAAATACACGATAAATGTACTCTTCATCTAACAAAAAATATTTCCTCCATAAGGTCCTCCAGGGGACCTCAAATTCAGGAAAAGTCATTGGAATTCACGGAAATTCAGGGGATCAGGGGACTTCAAATTACTAGTGTTCTACTTTCCCTGATTCCGATATTTTGAATTCCTCTACCGAGAAAATAAAAAATTAAAATCATTTTATTTAATTTTACCTCATTTTAATGTATATCTATTTTTCAAACATAAATGGAAGTCTCATCAATGATATTATCCCCTCAGTCGATAAAGATAGGAATGATCTAACATTTATTGGAAGTAAGGTTGTTATCCCCTCAAGCTCTACCCCTACAAACTTTTTTATCAAATACACAGACAGGGACAAAGCTTCGATGGCTAAAATTATTTTTAGAACGATCAAAATTAACTTGAATATTTTGTCAATTAAATAGAATATAGAAATGCATTTTTAATAAGATTTTGAAACTTTTAGTCAAATATTTTAATTGATGAGACTAATGTATTAATCCAGAAATTGTATAAATGTACAAATATATTTAATGTATAAAGATGTACATACAAAATGTATTTATAGCGTAATTTATATTAGATTATTAACGTCCTCCAATAACGCTTTGGATTCCTCCACCTCCATATCCACCTCCGCCAGCAACAAATGAAGATCCAGGAAGACCATATCCTCCACCTATTACACTTTGAATTCCTCCTCCACTTCCACCTCCTCCAGAAACGAAGCTGGAGCTTGCTGGGGCAGCCTTTTTTTTATTAAAAATATTTTTTAAATAATTTTTTTTAATTGTTCTGAGTTTCCTCTTAATCTTAAATTCCTAAGGGTATCTTCCTTCAATTAATTAGTTCCAAACTCCTAGTATTTACATTATTAATTTCAATTTTTAATAAAATTTACCGGAGCATAATAATAAGGATAATAATAAGCAGGTGCATATACAGCATGTCTCTTTTGGCTGGAAATTAAAATTCTTTTAGTTATGAAAATAATGTTAGTCGGAAAATATTAAGGAACAGAAATTAAAGCTTTTGAAGACTAAAGTTCTCCAAATTAATTTTTTTTCAAATAAAATGGATAATTAATTTATTCCAGGCTTAGTAATTGATACATATATGGCTACAGTTAAGTTCAAAATGCCTGCGGATATCCGTGTGTATCCGCCATAAATATCCGGATACGGATATCAATATCTATGTCCATTACCAACTCCATTTATATTTTTAAATTAATCTCCAAATTAAAAACCTACACTGTCTTATCAGCAACAGGTGCAGACATAACGATTTGTGCAAGTAAAGCAGCTACAATTAAAAAGCAAAAAGTTGAAGAAGACATTTTTAATTTTTTGAGGGGTGAGGATTTTTTGAAATTTAAAAATAAATTATAATTATTAAGTGTTAACTCTCCTCTTATTTATAGGCTTAACTTTACTTATCAAAATTTAAAAGAATTTTTACTAATGCTTTAAATGACGTTAATTCAAATTTTTCTTTAATTAATTGGAAATTCGAGCATTTATAAACTTTAAATTAAAATAAACTCTCCGTTCCACAGAAAATACACCCAAAATTATTATTTCTTCAAAGTTTTTTTCGTTAAATTCCCCAATTAATTTTTTTCCCACATTAATTAATGGAAATTATTTCAAAGAAATTCGAGTTCCTTTTTAAGTTGTTTATTTTTGAATAATTTTAGGGGAACCCCAAAAATAAATTTTTATTAAATTTTATTCGCGAAATAACGAATAAATAAAACAAAAAAATAATTAATCAAAATAAATCAAGCTCAAAAAAATTTTTTTTTCAAATTTGAGAAATTTAAAAATTAGCGAAAATTCTCTCTCATTTAATTGTTGATGACAAGCAATTTTCAGCAATTTTCAAAATTCTAAAAATAATTTATTTAATTTAAATAAAATTTAAAATTTTCTTTCTTTAAAATGGTTCTACTTTACTGTACAATTTAATAAAAAATTTTCTTTTGTTCCTCAAAGTGTGATTAATTTTCTAAAATTAATCCAAGGTTACCCTCTTGTTGATTAACGTCATAAACAAGCGTGGAAAGGGAATGCTTTTGTAAACAAGTAAAATTAATTTAATTTTGATGAGAAAATTAGGCTATAAATAAGAGAGATGTTCACACCTAATAATCATTAAAAATTAATTTTAAATTTTAAATTTAAATTTCAAAAAATCCTCAGTCCTCTAAACTACTAAAAATGTCTTCTTCAACTTTTTGCTTTTTAATTGTAGCTGCTTTAATTGTCCAAATCGTTATTTCTGCACCTGTTGCTGATAAGACAGTGTATGTTTTTAATTTATTCGTGAATCTTGAAAGGCATTCTGAGACTTCTAGATGACTTCTAGGATTTTCAAAATCACGCTTAATTTTAATTCTTGATGAGCAATTTAGAATCTAACTAAAAAGACTAACAGAATTCCAAATGATTATAGTAATCGTAATCAGGGGACTAAAAATCAATCGGTATTCATGATCAGCATCTGAAGAATCCCGTTTTTAATGACCGAGCTGTTCTCTAGGTCTAATCTTTAGATTTTATTATGATTTTTTATTAAATTAATTCTATTTTTAATTCTAAAAATTTTTCTTTAGCGATAAGAGACATGCTACATGCTGTGCTCCTGTTTATGCAGCACCAGCTTATGCACCTGCCTATGCACCTGCTTATTATGCTCCTGTAATTTATTAAAAATTTAATAATAGTTATCCTGTATTCTGATTAATTTAGAGACTTTGAGAAATTATGTTTATTAAAAAATGTTTTTTATTTCCAAAAAAGACTGCCCCAGCAAGCTCCAGCTTCGTTTCTGGAGGCGGTGCAAGTGGAGGAGGAGGAATCCAAAGCGTAATAGGTGGAGGATATGGCCTTTCTGGATCTTCCTTTGTTGCTGGTGGAGGCGGTAGTGGGGGAGGTATCCAAAGCGTTATTGGAGGTGGTTCGTCATTTGTAGCTGGAGGAGGCGGGTACGGATATGGACATGGAGGATACGGGTATGGTGGATATGGATATGGTGGACGTTAAATATTCAGAATAATGATCAAAATATTTAAAATGATATAGAAAACAAAAATTTTCCAAAATTTACATTTAAATATTTAATTGTATTTTTAAAAAAAAATATTAAATTTTTAAAAATTTTAAATTACTTAAAAACTGTAAAATATGCATGTCATCTATCACCTTCCATTACACCAAAGATATAATGACTGGAATAAAACCCACAAATAAATTATTTTTATTTTTAAAATATTGGGGTAAAACAAAATTTTTTTTAAAAATCTTGAAGGATATAGACAATCGATAGCTCATATAAAACAGCATTAAAAGCTGTATTTAAAAATGGTGTACCGAATTAATAGACTTCCATTACTCCAAAGTTATAATGCCTGGAATAAACTCCAAAGATATATGAATACTTCCAGATTTCTTTAATTTTCTTAAAATTAACGGACTCTAAAAAATAACAAAATAAAATTTATATAAATATTTATTAGAATTCAAATTTAAATAAAATTAGGAATTAATTTTAAAAATTAATTTAATTATCAGTTCTATCAATTTTTCTTTCTAAGCTAAGATAAAAATAAATGGTAGTCAATAGCATTAATTAGATTATTCTTCAGTCCTTCTCCAGTCTTCAGCGTCCTCCTATAACACTTTGTATTCCCCCACCTCCATATAAACCCCCACCTCCTGATACAAACGAAGATCCAGAATGTCCATAGCCGCCGCCAATTACGCTTTGAATTCCACCGCCTCCAGCACCGCCTCCGCCAGAAACAAAGCTAGAAGCTGCTGGTGCAACCTTTTTTAAAGAGTTTATTTGGAAATTAATTAAATTACTGGCTAGGATTTCTCCCTAAAAAGGCTCTTGATTTAAGGATCGCTCGATATAATGAAGTTTATAAACGGTCCTTTGAGTTAAACGATCCTTCCCTTATGTCGAGATTCGAATGTAGCCTTAATTGCAAGCCCGATAGAATTAATTTCCCAATTCTAAATTTATCAATAATAAATACCGGAGCATAATAAGGATAATAATAGGCTGGAGCAGCTACAACAGGAGCAGCAGCAACTACTGGCACTGCATCGCCTCTCTTTACTCGCCAGCTTAAAATTAAGTTTTCGTTATTTTGCCTTAGAAATATCACCGAGCAGGAGGTGGAGGTGCAGAAATAACAATTTGTGCAATTAAAGCAGCTACAAGTAAAAAGCAAAAAGTTGAAGAAGACATTTTTAGTATTTTAGAGGGAAAGTTTATAAATTAAAATTAAGTTTTAATGGTTATTAGGCGTAAACCCTTCCCTTATTTATAGCCCTTTCAAGCAGCTATTTTTTCAAGCAAATTTTAAAGTTTTTTTGATAGTTTACTAAGACATTCCATTTAAACTTTTTATAAAAATTCTAGATAATTAATTAATTAAGGGAATATTTTTTCATTTTTTAAAAATTATGCTTGGGCACAAACTAAAATTATTTTTTTATTTTTTCTCGATGAATTGCTCTATTAATTTTTGCCCTCCTTATTATTTAAAAAATTGCTCAATTTATTAAGTTGCGTTTATTTATTAGTAATATTCTTGTTTGCAAACAAAGCAAGTTTTTGGCGTTTCTAGGCTGTCAGAAAACTTTTTTGCGCTCTCCTTAATTTGTATAATTTATTACCTTGTTGTTTTATTTTTGAATATTTTTTGGGGAGCCCTTTAAACTAAATTTATATTCGTGAAATAATTAAATAAATAGAGTAATTAATCAAATAAATCAAAATTAAATGTGAGAAGCAATTTTCCTTCTTAGTAATAAAAATTTAAATAAAAATTAAAAAAAAATGCTGCTTTTGACTCTTATTTGATTTGACTGGAATTTCTATTGGTAATAGTCGGTTTCGTACCCCCCCCTCTTTTTTCTTTCTCAAGGTATTCGAAATCGAGCTGCATCGAATGACCCCAAAATCAACGTGATTTGAATGCCGGGTTTCGGGTCGGGTTTTCGAAAACTTCTCGTGTAGGGTTTCGGGTCGAAAAAAGTCCGAGTTTCGGATAACCCATCCCATCCCTGATGTACATAAAAATACAATTTTTAAAATAGTCCCTTCGACAATTTACAAAAATTCCCTTTTTTGACCATTTTTAAATACAACGCGCTGTAGATATTTTGTTTATTTTAAGTGATTTGTTATTTGAAAAATTATAAAAACTATAAAGGTAAGGAAAGAAGAAAAGTAAAGGAGAGAGAGTAATGGAGTGAGAAGAAAAGTAAAGAAAAGAGAGTAAAGGAGAGAGAAGAAAAGTAAAGGAGAGAAGAAGAAAAAGAGAAAAGGAAATAATTAAAAAAAGGAAGAATAATTAGTGTTCTCTATACCCTTTCTATTAACCGTCTAAGAATTACTTGTGTTCAAATCTTTTATTTTTGGGAATTCTTCTACAACTCACCCATGGGCCGCTTCGGCGGACTATCTTCAGTAGAAGAAAGCTAGTTGCCTGTGCACTTCGGTGGCTGTGCGACCAGTGGACACTACTGGTAGATAGACATCAGTGGCTGTGCGTATTGGCAGACACTATTGGTGGCAGTGCACTTCGGTGGCTGTGCACCCAATAGTGCAGTGGCAGTGCACTGGTGACCATGGGTGAAATTTTGGAGTGTCCATGTGCCGTTTTGTACATGGGACCGGCCCCTGCTTAGGGGTCATTTAATGGTTAGAAATGTTGGTTGATGAGTAGAATGCTTGATGAGTAGCTTGATGAGTAGAATTACTATTTCTCAAATCTGAGAGAAGTAAAGAGAGAGAATATGGTTCTTCTGGACCATTTTGAAACCTTGAGAAAGAAAAAAGAGGGGGTACGAAACCGACTATTACCTTTCTATTAAAACAAAATAATAGTTTATTATGTCAGCCTAATATTATTCACCAACCCCTTTGGTCTACCAAATTTAAAAAAAATTTATTTACGAATGAATATTGTATATATTTCTTTATCTTATAGTTAAGGTTATTTGTAAGTTAATAACATTTTAATGGAAATTTTTATTTTCATATCTATCTATTCTTTATTAATTTCCAAAATTAAAAACATCCATCTTAATAACAGCAATCAGCCCAGTCTGGATTTCCAGAAGACATTGAAGATGAAGCTGGACAACTTGGGCAACTTGGATTACCACAATTTCCCGAGTGAATGTTGTACTTGTAGCAAGTAGTTCGTTTAACACGAAATTGTTTTGGCTGAAAATAAATTTATGATATCGATATAGACTTGTCCATTATCTTCGGGAATTAATGTGATTATACGCATAAAGAGGGGATACCCGAAATTGTTAATTTTTGTAAAGTACTTAGAGAATGCCCTAAGGCAGTTAATATTTCTTATACATACATACTCTTTTAATGCAAGCCCCATATATTTAATTATAAAATTTATCGATAACAAATACCTGATCAAGAGCAAAATCAGGAGCAGGTGCCAGATCAACAATTTGTGCAATTAAAGCAACTACAATTAAAAAGCAAAAAGTTGAAGAAGACATTTTTATTTTGGAAGGATTTTTAAAATTTTAAATAATTTTATGATTATAAAGTTTGGACTCTTACATATTTATATGCCTTTAAACAGCTGTTTTTTTAAACATAATTAATAAATTTTATATTTTTACTAAGACTTTTACTAATATTTTCCTTCTCAAAACTTTTTAACCATCGTTTAAATTCAAATTAATTAAAAAATTTTTAATTTTATGAGCGTTATTCTGGTTTTATAAAATTATTTAAAAATGAAAAACAACAAAAAAATAATTTTTAATTAATTAGAATTTAAATGGTGATTAGAAAATCTTAAGAAGGAATATCTTAGTAAAAGTTTTAGTAAAAATACAAATTTATTAATTTATTTCGAAAAAACAGCTGTTTAAAGACATATAAATATTTGGCCGATATTTTTATTTGTTTTATTTTTAACGAGAAAAATATTTTTTGTCATGCAATTGAAAAAATGTCACTTTATAGTTCAAACCCCCGTCTGACCTCGCGACCCTGGAATTTGAAGAAAAATCACAATATTCAGGACTTTAGGCAGAGTATACCCAGCCTATGTTTTGAAACCGAACCCTGATATATTTTTTATGTACCCAGCAAGAATAATGAAGAAAAAATTTGTGGGCCGATAATGCGATAGTTTTTTTAACAAATTTTATTAGCGAAATTTTAAGGAAATAAATTTGATAATTAATCAAAATAGTCAATCAAATTGAAATTGAAACAACTTTAATGAAAAAATAAAAATGCTGCGGTTGATTATTATTTATTTTGATTTAAATTAAAATTACAATAAATTTTAAATTTTTTAATTTAAAATAGTTCTACCCAGATATACATTTAATTAGAAAAAATAATAAAACAATTTACGAGTGCGTTTTTATTTTTAAAATT
This sequence comes from Meloidogyne incognita, assembly GCA_036172945.1. Lineage (NCBI taxonomy): Eukaryota > Metazoa > Nematoda > Chromadorea > Rhabditida > Meloidogynidae > Meloidogyne > Meloidogyne incognita. The sequence goes on from JARQAC010000037.1 coordinate 2,871,796, forward strand.
TATTAATCCCAATAAATTCACAATTATCCATCATAGTAACAACATTCAGCCCACCCCGGAGGGTATATAGTTGCGGAGGTTAATGGACAGTCTGCGCAACTTGGATGTTTGCAACGTTCTGTCTCAATTTTGTATTTGTAACAATCTGCTCTTTTCACTCGAATATTTTGCTTTGACTGGGAAATAAAAAAATCTTTATTTGAAAGAAATATTCACGTTATCTATCTAAAAATAGTCCGGGTAGTATTGTACCAAGTATCCATATAGTGTCCCACGTAGAAGCATGTAGGGGTCCCACTTGCCATAGAGATTCCTTTATAAAGCATCAAGACAGGATCTCTTAGCCTATATCCCTTGATACGAGATCAGAATATTTTGAGGTACTATATTTCTCTTTAACTCAAATCCGGTGTTCTAAAAATAACCAAGTCTGCTATAATTTAAAAACAAACTTCATTAGCTCTAAGCATTTCTTCCTCTCTCAACAATAATAAAATTAAGATCATAGTTATAGTTGTTGAAGTAAAAAGCATTATTAATTAATTAATTATTTAAAGATTAATTAATATTCACAAATTATTTCTTCCTTCCTTTTTGTAAAATAATAAATAATAACTCTCGTGTGTCAATAATTTCCTCTTTTTTGAAATTTAAATTTAATAAAATTTTATTTTTTTTTTGTAAATTTTGTTTAATTCGTCAAACAAAACAAAAATAAAAAATTATTACGTTGAAGGATCCATTTAGAAAATTTTCATTTAAAAATCTAGTTTTGTTTGTTTCTCTTTTTTTTGTTCCTATTGATAAACTTTTAGTTTAAAAAATTTTTATTAGAACAAAAAATTTAATTATTAAGAGATATTAACAATAAAATGTTGGAAATAGAATTAAAAATAAGCCGAAGAGTTCAAAACTTTTGGGTATCGAGTTTTGTTTAATGGAGAATTTCCAGTCTTAAGCATGGTTGTAGCATTGACATATTGGTTTATATATTTTCAAAATAATTTTTAAAAATTTCAGAAATTTCACAAAAATACAAAAAATATTAATGAAAAATTTAATAAAATTAAGAGGAATGATTAAAATTTTTGACTGTTTAAATGACTAATGAATTTTTTACTGAAACATTTACAAAATTGATATTTATAAAATTGATCACTAATAATTAATTTTTACCTTAGACTAATATTTTTTTTATTTTTCCAAATTTTTATTATTTAACAACTTTAAAATATTAATAATTTATGTAAAAATAAATTTATTAAAATGCTCATCCTTTTTTTGCCATTTTTTGCCAATCCTTCCTTACCCGCTGGCACTTTACCCAATTTTTAAAGTGAAAACAAGGTTTGTGTTAAGCCGCAATAATTCCCATGAGAAAACAAAAATATACAAATAAATTTACTTTAATTTTACCACAACTCTTGTAGACCTCCAAAATTTATAAAAATATTTTTTGGAGGCCATAAATTTATTTTTTAATAATCCCAATTTTATTTAAATGAATTTTTATTTTTTATTGTTACTGTTAATATCGAAGTATATTGAAGCAACTAAAAGTAACCTTGAAGTTTTTAAAGAGGCATGTATTTTTAAAATGTCTGGCCTCGATTTTATAGAGCATCCTTAATTTGATGTTATTTTAAAAATTTGTTTGGACACTGGGTAGTCTCGATTGCCAGGTTTGGATTGAAACATTAATTCCCCACCCTCCATGCCCTAATGCACGTTCAATTTCATTTTATGAATAATTCCCCTTCCCATGAATGTGTCAAAATATTAATCCCCAGGGGAATTAATCGGGAAAATACGGCAATTTTGATAGACAATCTGTCAATTATGGATAATCTTGATCTTAAGTAAAATATTTCATTCCAAGCTTGTATGTAAAATTGAGGTCCGAGTGTGATTAATTATATTTGAAAATCGAAATTTTAGAATAAAACTTCACGAAAAAGTATCAGAGATTCCCCAGAAAGTGAACAATCTTCAGTTATCTCACCTATAAAGCCTTTAGAAAAATCCCATGCAGATCCATGTTTGTTGCGCTGCAAGGATGAATATGTAAATTAATATTAGGAATTTAGTTTTTATAAAATTTAAAAGATGTTTTACACTACAACGAATACTAAGGCTGACAGAAGGGATACTTTTGCAGTTGGCTCTCCTCTAAATGCTTTAGTTTGTTTTTAAAATTGGTTAAACTGGTTTAGCAAAGATTCGGGGATGAGGACATGAGATAAATCACTTAGGATTAGTTGAATATCAGAAAGCATAAATTCATTAATAATATTCTTTTATTTATTTAATCTAAATAGATAGATATAATTATCTCTAATAAAGAAAACAAATCTCCATTGGATAGAATTGCTGCTGCTTGCGAGTAAATTATTTAAAAAATTATTTTAAAATTTCTGAAAATTTTTAGTAAGCACAATAGTTTTTTGTCATGTATTCGTAAATGCCAGCATTCTATAGCTCGACAAATTATTGCAGATGGGCAACAAGCAATGAATGTAAAATTCAAATTACCGTTTAAGATAAAATAATTCCCCTGTGTAATTATTGTTCTCGATCTTGTTGATATATTTATAGCTTTGATAATTATTTTTAAGGCAATCTGTCAAAGCTTTCGAATAGACAAGGAATTTCAAAATTTTGTGCTACCCTGCCTTGTAAGGAATGGACCGCGTATTGGAAAGAGCTGTCAAGTTTTCAATTAAACCTTAAATTCTCTCTAAAAATTAATTTTAAAGCTTCATTGGTCTTTAATGGAAAGCGATGTTTACGAGACTATTAGTCAACGACAATTTTTATATAATGGATATGACCCATCCGAAATTGATAAAAATGAGGAAAATGATGGATTCCAACGATTGTGTAGGTTGATAAAATAGAAATTTTTTACGAAATTTTCTATTAAATAAGGGCAATGAATAGCTATGCTGATTGCCATCTTAAAGCTATTGCCAAACTCTGCCATCGGAGAACAATTCCATTTTTTGTTAGATTCAATGCAAAAATATCTGCGTAAGATTTTGGATTTATCAATGAAATATTGGAAAAGATTTGTCATTTTCTAGAAGGCTAAACTACCCTAATCTATAGTTAAAGAGTTCACCACTCGAATGAGCTCATTTGACATAACCTAAATTGAAACGTATTGGCATGAGAAGTGTAAATTACTCTGTGCTCTCTAACCTGCTCCTTAAGACAATTTATTCTTGATTTTGATTAAGAGACTTACTTAATATTTTATTAATACCGGACCTCACTTATAAAATTAAAGCGCACTTCTCCAAATGCTCCTCGACTGGTTCGGCAACACTAATTCACAATTAGACACAAAATGGACAGAATGTGAGCAATGGGAACCTCAAAAACTGTTAAAATCTGTTTTGGATGACCCTTCAAATAATGCCTATTTTATTAGATTTTCAAAAAATATTTTTGTTTATTTTATAATTTTTGTTTTGTTTTTATTTTAGAATCAAAAAAAATTTTTTTTACAAATATTCTTAATCTAAAAATGATTATTCTCGTTGTTTTCTAAAATAACTACTTCATTTTTGGCTACCCCATTTTCTTGTCTTTCCTGTGTCACTTTGGTTACATGAACATACTTTAAGTTTAAAAATTTTCTATAAAAATTTTTCTTCAATTTTTACCTTCCCTGGAGGTGCACCTTTAGGTCTAACAACCAAATCGGCAGTGCTCCTAGCTTCCCCTGCAATATTCTCTAGCAAACAGGTAAATTGGCCTGCATGTCCAACATTTAGGGATTCAATTCTGAGGGAATAGATAAATGGGGCATCCTTAAAAATTAATTTTCTTAGACTAAATTTCCTTAAAATTAAGGTTACTTTAGTTGTTTGAATGCCATTTTTAATTCCAAACTCTGTAGAAATTGAAATTCCATCTCTAAACCATTTAACCAAAGGTTCAGGATCTCCACTTGTTCTAACCGTCCAAAAGAGCGAGGAGCCAATTTCTACATCTTGGCTTACCAGGCGTTCAACAAAATCAGGAGCAATCATTTTGGCTGAGTATAATTGTTTTGAGAATATTAATACTGTGGTGACTTATCCCTATTTTAAATTAGTCCTTGTTCCTCCAGCCTCTGTATCCTAACCATTAATCAATCTAGATAAGAGTATACACCCAATTTCCTTGGGGACAAATTAACAAACTTACCAGAAAGTACTAGTTGAGCAGAAGTGCAAGCTTTTCCTGCTTTATTTTCTGCTGTACAACAATATTTTCCAGCATCATTATCATAAATATTATTTATATTAAGTATTGTTTTGCCATAATTATCATTCCAGATAGAAATTCGTTCATCTGACTTTAATATATTCCCATCTTTAGACCACACAACTCGAGGCAAAGGATCACCTTGACATAAAATATCATTGTTATATCATAATGATACTTAAAAAATAATTTTTACGCCAAATTTTCATACGCCGAAATGACAATAGAAAATAGTGGAAAAGCTGACAGCTGCTTTTCCTTTTATGCGTCATTTTCGGCGCAGATAAATTCTAATTTAATAATTAAAATATTAATACATATACCAATAACGACTGCCTCAAATTTTACATTTTGTCCCTCATTTCCAATTGCAGAAACCAATGTTTTAGTAAAATGAGGAGGGGACACATCAAAATTATTTTCCTGAATAATTCTTGGGGAGAGGATAAGTGTCCGTTCTTGATCACTAGAAGGAGGTCTGTTAATATCTGAATTATTATGAATCTCTGTTGCTTCATTGCCAGTAAATCCGTTAAAGAATATCTATGGATTTTTAGAAATAGAATAAGTTAAACAATCTCGCTAATCTACCTCCAACCCTGATTGCCTTCTATCCGGTTCATAATCCGAAGTTGACATAATCCCCATCATTTCTGCATGGGCTGAGGAGGTTGAATGTCTTTTGGCTTCAAAATCACGACGTGGAGGGGTACTTAAAGCTCTAGCTTGGTGTTGTTCAAGCTGAAATATGAAGGGGCGTTAGGATCCTAATTGAGTGATTGATCACCAATTGTTGCCTTTGCTTCTGCCACTGTAATAGCCCTTGAACACCGCCGATTGATCGTCTAGCCCGTTGATTATTACCTCCAATAGGCTTTGGAATTAATGATTTTGGGCGAACATGGATAAGAGTTAAAGATTCACACCGACCACGAATATTTTCTGCAATAAGGCGATACCAACCGGCACATTCCAAACGAGCGGAATTAAAACGAATTGAGTAGGTATCGCCAACATTTAAAAGCTCGACAAATTCAGCATTAGATTTAATTTGCCGTCCATTAAAAAACCATTGAACTTTAGGCCGTGGATTGCCTAAGATCATGCAATCAACTTCAGCTTTCTCTCCCTCATTAATGGTCACTTCGGAAGGAAAGGGGCGGAAGCATTCTGGAGGATTTGCGAGGCTGGAATAGCCTTAAAATTATTAAAAGTATACATCAGAATTCTGGAATAAAGGAGAAAGTAGTTTGTCATCTTACTCACCAGGATCTATAATATCTCCATCGCTTGCCCTTCTCGATTCAGAACCTTCTGATTTAATCAATGCATAGACTGGACCTTGTTGCTGTGGTTTATTTTGATTTTTCATTGAAGAAGGAAATTGGAATTGACCAGAAGGTGCAGCTGGACTGCCTATCCCCAGCAGAACATTCAAAGTAGCTGTAGATGTTGCTCTACCCGCTATATTCTCAGCTTTAATGCTGTATTGACCCGCATGTTCAGTTAATACGCTTAAATTGGATTTTAAAGGTGAAAATAATTTTCAAAACCAAGGAATGGTTAGTATGCATTGACCATCTTGATGACGACTCAATCCAATATCTGATCTTTCAAAATCTATAGGGCAATCATTATAGAACCAGTGAACGCTTGGAAAAGGAGTACCTCGTATACGAGTCTGTAAAACATAGATTAAAGGCTCAAAATTTCCTCAAGAAAGATCACCTTAAGAACAACAGTTTGTCCCTCGCGCACAAGCTGACTGCATAGAGGTGGTCCAATGCTAGGAGGCACCTTGGAACTCTGGCAATCCCCATTTTCAATATTTATTTTTTGCACTAAATTTGATTGTTGGTTATTATATTCACCCAATTCATTAATTATTTTTTGTTTATTTTCCTTGATAGTCTTTATTGAAGGTTGTTGTAAATTTTGTTTTTTGAAATTATTTTCGTATTGAATTTCTTTAAAATTCATAAATTGTTGACATTGTTGTTCAAATAAGGAATATTGACGTTGATGTGAGATGACTTGAGAGCGTGACCAGTTTATTGCTTCAATCGTGACTAAGTTAGGATCATTTAGTTCAAGCTCAGAAGCCAACCGTTGAAAATTATCGGCTTAAAAATGAATTTAATAGTAAATTTTGAAGAAAAACTCCGGAGCTTCAGGATGGAGCTTTATTTTGAAAGCCAAATCCCTGGGATTTAGTTTGGAAATCCGAGGGGAGGATTCAATAGTCTAGAGATTCTAAACATCGAATTTGGTGCCTATAATATAGAATTTCCGTTTCATTATTCCTCGGATTCTTAGGAGAAGCATTCTTTCAAGTCACTCCTTCATCTAGAGGAGTGAATTGAGTAAATGAGAGTTTAACTCAGAGTGATAATTTAAAAAACTCCCACATTGTTGTTTCTCTCTTATACAATGCTCCTTGACTGTTTGTAATAAATTATTAACGTGTTGTTCTGTTTCTGGTCTATATCCACCACCTTGCAATAACGTAGCAAGAAAATGAAGTGAAGTTTCTAATTCACGTCCTAATTTTTGTAGCTAGAAATATTGGATTTTAACTAGTCTTTAAAGTAACAAAACTTGTTCCAATTTTGAAGCTAATTCCAATCGTTTTTCAGTCATTATTTTATAAGAAATCAGCTTTCTTTGAATATTAATTAATTGCTCGAGTTGGGTGGAATCCAAATGTTTTTGATGATTTTGGACTGTTTTGAGGAGATTTTCGTTTTCCTAAAGTTTAACAAAACCTTCAAAAAATTTAACTAAATTCACCGTTATTTCTGTCAGAAAACTTTTGTGTTTAGCAGTGAATTCAGTTGTTTCAGCAGCTATTGGACTCAGAACGAGTGATTCAGATAAGAATGGATTAGCAACAGAATTGAGCCATTTATCCAATATTATTAGCTTAATAGATTTTTAAATCTTCTATCAGAAGCTTGTTTAGAGGATAAGTAATCTTTCGTTATAAACCCACTCAAGGTCAGCTCCAACCCCGATCAACCTTGAGGAAACAGTGTGTATCCCACATATCTTAGGGTACTTGATATGCCCTTATAAATGAGTTTATTTTCTATCCACCTTTTCAACAATTTTTTGAGCTTTACTTGCCCCAATCTTCTCTCTAGCCAATTGTACAACAGCAATAACAGCTTCTTTAAGTTGTTGAACTTTTTGAGCAATTCTTTCACAAATATTTTGATTAATACAAATTTCTTCTTTATTCTCTCCTTTCCATTGTAAAATTAATTGTTCCCCTTGATCTACAAGTACAACACCTTTTTGTTGTGCAAGAGGTCCAAGTTCAGCAGCCATTGATTCATTGGCAATGTTTAATTCTCCCAACATTTTTTCGAGTTGGGAGATTAACTATAGAGGTGATTTGGATTAAAAAATCTTTTAAAAATAATTTTATTTAAAAGAAGGAATTTAAGAAATGAGTGTGTTCTCTTCCATAAATTTAATATAATTTTACTTTTAGGAAAATGATTAATTACTAAATAAATTATTCGATCAAGAGAGATTAGATTTATGTAGTTTTTAATAAAAGGATATATACTTTTAAATTAATTTATAACGAAAAAATATTGTTTTATTTAAAAATCTGGAAGGTTAACTTACATTATCAGCAGTTAAATACCAATTTTCAGTTTTTTCCAAAAGTTCGATTTTTATATTCATATCATTAATTAATTTAATATATTGTTGTTGTAATTTATTGTTTATCAATTCGAATTCTGAATAATTTTCATTTAAGGAAAATGTCCGCAATTCTTCCAGTTTTTCCTTTAAATTTTGAGTTTTATGAGCTATACCAAGGACAATTACTATAGCCAAGGTTATTATTCTATTTAAAACTCGTTAATAAAGTCCGAATTTGAAAAAAATTTATTGGCATTACTCTCCCCGACATTAAAGTTATCCTGTTTAAGAATCGTGTGGTTAATTAAGCCGCTTTTGAAAGGTTTCTAACTCTTATTTTTTCTTCAATTATTACAAATTCAGCACCATACTTTAGTCTGTTCTTCAAGTGTTTTTAAAATTTTGCTTTCTTCCATACTTTCAAACATTCGTCTAGTTTCAACTAGCCATTGTTCTGCATTATCTAACTGATTTTTTTGAATTTCAATATCAAAATTTTTAGTTATTTGTTGTTGAATTTGTTTAGATTCTATTGTTTGGGTTATATGTGAAGGTAAGAGTTGAGGTTGTTCGGGAGTATTTTTTAAGTTGCTGCATGCCTCGTTTAGTAATTCCCAACTTTCTGCCATTCTATTATAGTAAAAGAATTCAATTTTACCTTTTGTTTATTTTATGATCGGTCCTCATTAACAGGGTCGACAGAATTCCGAGTTCCGAAAATTAATGCGTGATTTCGAGTTCCGATTTTTAAGCAATTTCCTATTTCCGACAGTTCCGATTTACGGCGCCTTTGTGATTTCCGACCGACCCATGCTCACTATAATATACACTTTTTGAACTGGAAATCTGGGTACTTTTCTGATTTTCCTATAGTAAAAGAAGGTGCTGATCACGCCTACCCGATTTATCGTTATTTTAATATCCAACCAGATTAATAAAAATTTATTTACTTTAACATGACTTTTTCTATACGCAAACAAGCCTCATAAGTCTCCCTCGGCCGTTGATCATTGTCTGAGAGAGATCCAAGAAGTCGTATTTGAGTAATCAAATTAGATCCAACACTCATTCCTTCACTAGTTAATTCACCTAATTCTGAAATTTTTAAAATAAAAAATTTATTTTAATTTATGTTGCGAGGGAAAATTTGCGAGGGTTGATTTAAAAATTAAATAATAAATTTTATAGCCTTGTTTGTTAAATTTTTTGTTTTTATTTCGCAAATTTCACGATTGATTTTTATTATTTTAAAGAGTAATCAGTGCATAAAGAGCATTTTATATTAGTCCAAAAATAAAAATAGGTATATTGAGAGAAATTGAACAGAATTTGTTTAAAATTGAATATTTTTATGTTAATTTTAATAGTAATTGAGGTAACTTTAAATCCTAATTAAATATACACTTGGAATTTCATTACACCTCCAACGAAATGCCCTCTACCTATCTTTACAAAGGTTCTGTTCATGGATCTAAATGATAAGAACACATGGGTTGGAGTTATAACGAGGATCAACTAGTATAAGAACGGGGGGTCAACATATAATAAGCTGACTTGCCGTCAATTAACGTTTCATGCGAGTCAATCTTAACATTATTTTTAGTTGATTGAAGTCGTGAGTTGAGTAATTTTGCTAATTCTTCTTGTTTTAAAGCTAATTCGTATAAACGTTTTGTGTCCGATAAGATATATCCACGCATTTCCAGTTGCCTTAAATCATTTTTTAGTTATTATAGTGTTTAATATGGGATGAATGTTACGTGGGATTTGTAGATGTTTCCATGGGATTGAGGGAGGATTCAAAACTTAATTTTAATATTACCTGCTTAAACCTCTCCAAGCAGTAGCCAGTCCATTAGCCATTGCCTCATAGACTATTACATCACTAACTTCAGTCTGTTCACTAGCTATTTGCTCAGCTCGCGCAAGTAAATCATCAACCTTTTTAATTTTTTTTTAATTCAAAAAAATCTTGCAAAATATTTTTACTTGTTGATGTTTTTCTAGTAATCTCTGAAATAAATCCGTGTGTATTAGCAGCAGTTGAGTGTTGTCCTGAGGGTTTTTACCAATCTCTAAAAGGCCGGGTTGCATTTCATCAATGCGGAAATCAACGTAATTGATGCTCTAAGGAAGGGAAAATGTGATTTTAAATTATTCCAATAGAACGGCATTTTTATTCTAATAGAAGGGCATCAGTATCCTTCGAATAGTTGACATGCCCCTCTGTCTATTAATCCTTATTAATCTTCATATTATTCCTGTATCAGGTAATCATTATTAATCCAACATCGAGTTCGAAAATTAGAATATAGTACCTTTAATAAAGCAACAACTAAAGTAGAATGAGGCTCAGCACGAACTGCAATTGTAGAGATTGTTGTAGTTTCTCCTTTAAATATTTCAGAATCAAGATTTTGGGGATTTTTAGTTGGTATAGTCTGCTGATTATTTTTGGAAGTTAACATGGCAATATTCTATTTTGGCAGTTTATAGGTGTTAAAAAAGCTCAAAAATAATTTAATTTATTTAAACAACTGCCTTTTAGTAAATAATTTTTTCAAAAAATTTTAAAAGAAAAATGCAGCAGGAATAAACCATCGACAAAAATGCTGCTCTTTTTACTTCCTCACTTTGTACCATCTCCTTCCTCAAGTTTTAAGTCCATTGATTGATTGATCCTTCTTAATGCCTGCGGGGAGAAAAAGGGGATGCAAAAGAGGGAAGGCTGCTTTTTCAAGTTTAAATTAAATAAAATAAGAAAAGAAAAATGAAGTGCTTTTACTAACAAATTTATTTTTATTCTTAAAAATAGCCAAGAAAAATATTAAGCTTTGAATGATTATTTTCGTGTATAAGAGTGACCGAACGAATATTTTTGGATCAAAACAGTTGTTTAATTTAAAGAGGGGATTAGTCTATAAGTCAACATATGTATAGTAAATGTTGTTTGTTGGTCAGGTAAAAAATTTTTATTTTTCTTTAAAAATTCTTTTAATAAAAATGGAGAATTAAATATTTAAAAAGCTACTTGAATAATTTTAAGATTAAAATCAACAAAAAAAATAAAATTGAAAACCGACAGATAATTTATGGGCATGTTTTTAAATGTGCATTATAAATGGTAATTTATGTTTGTGGGAAAGAAAAATAATTTTGGTTTAATGAAAGATTAAATAAATTTTTTGGCAAAAAATGGCTTTACGGTTGATGGTCTTGGGCATCTAGAACCGAAAAAAGTTCAGATATCCAGAAATTTTTTTATAAATTTTAAGTAAAATTCTGTTTTTTGCTAATAAATAAATTTATTTTTATCTTTTTTAACTTTTAAACAAATTAAACATTTATTTAAAAAAAATTTAAAAAATTAAATTTACTGGACATCAAAGGATAGTCAATAGAAGTGTCAGAAGCTTGTTTTAACTCAATTTGTTGATCTTCTTTTGCATTTTCACAGTCATCAAAAGACATCTAAAAGAAAAATTTTTTTTAGAGCCCATTCACCAAATTTCCATCCTAAAGCAACATTTCCAAATTGAAGACTGGAATATAAAAAAATTAAAAACCTTTTCTCTAAATAATAAAGAAATCTCATACCCTTTCTCAATTTTTAATTTCAACAATTTCCAAGTTGCCAAAGCATCTTGTAAAGAACAATGTCCCTTGCTTGAGTCTTGGATGTCTTCATTTAGAAAAATTTTTGATAAAGCTTTAAGTCCACTTCGAATATGTAAACGACCAGAGAAGTTAAAAAGGAGTGAGGTATCAATACAATAACTGAAATTAAAAAAATGATTAGAATACCTGTACAAATGAGGAACAAAAAAGGAAAAAAATTAAGGAAAAAGTCAACTACGAAGGTGTTATGATGACATAATACCAAACGCCGAAACAAATTCACAGAAGACACCGAAAAACCCAAAATATGGATTAACAACATTCCACGTAGGAGAAACCAGCATTGGAACAACCTTCCCTTTTTCCATAGTTTGGTACTTGTGCTTTGGGAATTTGGTATTTCATGGCGTTTAGTCTTCCGACGCGTTCCTTACAAAAACACCCAAAAAATAAAATAAACTAACGGATGCGAAAGTTGCAATGCCCTAAGATCGTTCTCTAAACTATGCCCACAGAGAATTGCATCTGCTGGCAGTAAAGTACAAAGCCTGTGTTGAATGTCCTTTAGACGAGTCTAAATTTATCTTTTAATAAATTCAAATTTAAAAAATTCTTACAAAAACATTTAAAAGCATTTTCTCGGTTATGCCACTTTTGAATGTAATATAATTAATAATTTTGTTGTGCGGCTTCACCAATTCATCCATAACTGTTTCACCATCTTCATTGACCTAAAATGAAAATTGTTTTAGTTGAAGGATAAAAATTGAAATTGATTGTGAGGTTTGAAAAGAGTGATTATCTAATAATATAAAAACTTAAATATTAGATAACCAGGATTAGGATTGGGTAAGCTAGTTAGTGCTTGTCAGCTAGCTCCGGAACTGACAAGAATTTGAAAACACCAGCCGGAGTCAAGGCTTGAAAAAGGTCGGCCCGGAGCAACAAAATGCCCAATACCCAGCACGGATTGGGGCAAAGATGATAGAAAATAAAAGCAAAAGACTACCACCAAAGAGAAAGGGCAAGTCGGAAACTCAAAACTTAACCCCCAAATTCGCAAAAATAAAATAAAAACAAAAAAAATATACCACAGAAATTCGAGTCAATTCAAGCTGTTGAATCGATGTTTGACACATTTCACAATCAAAAGTAAAGATTGGTGAAGTCTCAGAAACTTGATGATAAATTTTTCGAGTTGAGCGGATTGTTTCATTACACAATTGTTCGCCAAAATATTCAGAAGGAAAAGGAAATTTTGAAGTCACCATTTGTTCCAAACTCATTAACATTTGAGGCTTTCGTTGAGACATATTAATTTGAAGAAGTGGATCGCCTTGAGTCTAAAAATAAAGAAAAATTAGACAAATTGGATTAAAAATGAATTTTAAAGAAAGGACAGAGATCGGAAATTTAAGAACCTTGACCTTGCTTCTTGATTTAGGTTGAAGAGTTTAATCAAACCCTTGACCCTAAGTCAAAAAAAAATCAAGGCACAATGTAAAATGCCTTGTCTTGACTCTGGATCCAGTCAAAATCAAGGGCAGGGTCCAAGAAAACTCAAAGCCTGGATCCAGATCCAGGCAGATCTCTAGAAAAGGATATAATGCACTCGCATGTGGCACACACACATAAGGAACGATTAGAAAAAATTCCTCCCAATTGAAATTTATTTCAGAGCCATCTCTTAAAGTCCCACCCATAAAAAGGGACAAGAAAAACAGGATAAACAAATAAAAGAACCTTTATTTTATGCAAAAGCATTTCATATTTTGATCGAGTAACTGTAGAAACAGTCTGCCAAAATCTTGTTCTGTTTGTTTTTCCTGGTTTGAGTTTGATCCAGTGTTTGAAATATCCTTGCATAAAAGGCATTCCAGATAGATTTAACTAAAAAAGTGAGGAAATTAGATTAAGTCGAGTTTAATAAACAGGGAGGTTGGTAGCGAGAGAATAAAAACCCCCCCCCCCCCCCTCCGAAATGGAAAAAAATTGAAGAGGGATAGAGCAAATAGTGAATTTGTTGGCCTATGTCCTTCCAAAATTCTCTAAATTTTTGTAATTCAACGCCGAAATTGATTCACCTACCCCCTCAGCCGAAAATTTTTCTTTGAACCAGGGAAGGGAACCCCTGACATCCTCAGTATGATCTTAAGGTCAAAATTTGAATAAATTATACCAATTGATCATCGTCGACATTAATTCTAATAAACACAATTTGAAGAGCCTTTCCACCCTTAAACTTAATCAAATCAGATCCCGCTTTAGGACAATTATTGCTTCCCAGCATCATTCCTATGAAGAAACGCCACAATTTCGTGTTCTCCCAGGGTTCGACCTTGCAATTTGTGTAATTGTAGAACCACTGTATAAATAGTTTTAAGTTTAAATGCCCCCTCCGAATCGGGGACGGTCCAAAATTTGTGCCCCCTGCACGAAGGCAGGGGGACTTGAGTTGCCCCCTGCACGAAGGCAGGGGGACTTGAGTTGCCCCCTGCACGAAGGCAGGGGGACTTGAGTTGCCCCCTGCACGAAGGCAGGGGGACTTGAGTTGCCCCCTGCACGAAGGCAGGGGGACTTGAGTTGCCCCCTGCACGAAGGCAGGGGGACTTGAGTTGCCCCCTGCACGAAGGCAGGGGGACTTGAGTTGCCCCCTGCACGAAGGCAGGGGGACTTGAGTTGCCCCCTGCACGAAGGCAGGGGGACTTGAGTTGCCCCCTGCACGAAGGCAGGGGGACTTGAGTTGCCCCCTGCACGAAGGCAGGGGGACTTGAGTTGCCCCCTGCACGAAGGCAGGGGGACTTGAGTTGCCCCCTGCACGAAGGCAGGGGGACTTGAGTTGCCCCCTGCACAAAGGCAGGGGGACTTGAGTTGCCCCCTGCACGAAGGCAGGGGGACTTGAGTTGCCCACTGCACGAAGGCAGGGGGACTTGAGTTGCCCCCTGCACGAAGGCAGGGGGACTTGAGTTGCCCCCTGCACGAAGGCAGGGGGACTTGAGTTGCCCCCTGCACGAAGGCAGGGGGACTTGAGTTGCCCCCTGCACGAAGGCAGGGGGACTTGAGGTGCCCCCTGCACGAAGGCAGGGGGACTTGAGTTGCCCCCTGCACGAAGGCAGGGGGACTTGAGTTGCCCCCTGCACGAAGGCAGGGGGACTTGAGTTGCCCCCTGCACGAAGGCAGGGGGACTTGAGTTGCCCCCTGCACGAAGGCAGGGGGACTTGAGTTGCCCCCTGCACGAAGGCAGGGGGACTTGAGTTGCCCCCTGCACGAAGGCAGGGGGACTTGAGTTGCCCCCTGCACGAAGGCAGGGGGACTTGAGTTGCCCCCTGCACAAAGGCAGGGGGACTTGAGTTGCCCCCTGCACGAAGGCAGGGGGACTTGAGTTGCCCCCTGCACGAAGGCAGGGGGACTTGAGTTGCCCCCTGCACGAAGGCAGGGGGACTTGAGTTGCCCCCTGCACGAAGGCAGGGGGACTTGAGTTGCCCCCTGCACGAAGGCAGGGGGACTTGAGTTGCCCCCTGCACGAAGGCAGGGGGACTTGAGTTGCCCCCTGCACGAAGGCAGGGGGACTTGAGTTGCCCCCTGCACGAAGGCAGGGGGACTTGAGTTGCCCCCTGCACGAAGGCAGGGGGACTTGAGTTGCCCCCTGCACGAAGGCAGGGGGACTTGAGTTGCCCCCTGCACGAAGGCAGGGGGACTTGAGTTGCCCCCTGCACGAAGGCAGGGGGACTTGAGTTGCCCCCTGCACGAAGGCAGGGGGACTTGAGTTGCCCCCTGCACGAAGGCAGGGGGACTTGAGTTGCCCCCTGCACGAAGGCAGGGGGACTTGAGTTGCCCCCTGCACAAAGGCAGGGGGACTTGAGTTGCCCCCTGCACGAAGGCAGGGGGACTTGAGTTGCCCCCTGCACGAAGGCAGGGGGACTTGAGTTGCCCCCTGCACGAAGGCAGGGGGACTTGAGTTGCCCCCTGCACGAAGGCAGGGGGACTTGAGTTGCCCCCTGCACGAAGGCAGGGGGACTTGAGTTGCCCCCTGCACAAAGGCAGGGGGACTTGAGTTGCAAAAAATATTTCAGTGTTTAATTAAGAACACCATGAAAATAATAAAAAGGTTCAAAGAAAATTTATTTTTGTAATTGTATAATCTACACAAAAATGTGAAAAACAATAAAATAACGAAACATTTCTCAAAATTATTGGGATTAAAGATAATAAAATTAGAGATCGGAAAATATTAGAAAACTTTGAATTTTGGGTGAGGACCTTAACAAGATTCCTGACCTAAAGTCTAGGAAAAATCAAGAAAGTCAAGGAAACCCCAAAGAACACTGAAAAATGTCTTGATTTTGACACTGGATCCAGGAAAAATCAAGGTCTAGATCCCAATCCAGGCCAATCTCTAACATAAATTTTCTATCAGATAAATATTTTTTAAACAAAAACCTCAAAAAATCACTTAAAGAATAAAACTAAGCCAAGCAAACATTGAGAGAATTCCACCGGTAATTGCACGAAAAGTCTTGTTCGCTTCAATTGCATAAGCAAAACTTGGTCCACAAAACAACAAAGCTCCCAAAGCAAAAAGAGTAGAAGTAACCTTAGGATGACGCGAAGCTACTGACGCCAGAACAATTCCAATTGAGTTGAAGTGGTGTTTGTTTGCATGTTCCATTGCACGTTTACGTTCCGCACTCAAATTTTGGTTGTCAGAGACTGAAAAAAATGGGGTTAATAAAAAATGAATGAATAAATTAAATTCGCTAAGAGGTTGAAATCACTTATTCAGACCCTAGATGAGTAAACACAAGGGTCATTTAGCAGCTTCTTCCTCTCGATAGAAAACTAAATGGCTGAGGAATAGCAGCCGGGATTCAACAAAGAATTAAAGATTGGAAATTAATGACCCTAACCATTGATTTTAAATGAGGACCTTGCTCAGATTCTTGACCTTACCGAGGAAAAATCAAGGTAAGAGCCAAGGAGCATCGAAGATGTGTATTTGTGTCGCCCCCTCCCCTGTCAGTTTTTATTGATATACCTGATGTTGACTCTGGCCCAGGAAAAATCAATGTCCAGACCCAGGCCTATCTATACAAATAATGCCAAAACAAATCCCTACCCTTTTCCATAACTTTATTAAAAAATAAAAACCAAAATGCGCTCCATAAGCAGCTAGAGCCATAGCCATCGCTCCAGAAAGTCCAGCCAATTTAACGATATATGTTGATCAACACTGATGAACAAAAAATGTTCGTTCCATTATTGGATGAGTTCTGCCTCCTCTTGCCGAGACGCTGTTGTCAGTTGTTCCCAATATTGTAGAACAAACATGATTAAATGTTGAAGAAAATAATTTTTCAAATTCACTCCTTCAAGTCTTGTCCGCAAGTCATTACTACCCCCGACCCCTAAAAAGGTTAATCCCAAAAAAGGAAAGGCCATGCATTCTGTTGTAGAACATCTTTGCTGTAGCACAGAGAACACTAGATGAGTCATCAAAAATCGATTATTGATTTTTGGGATGAAGTGTCATTTACTCTTAATATTTTGCATTATGCCAAATAGCGTAAATTTTCGAATTCTGAAACAAATATTCTTAAATGGCAGAAGAAATATCACGGTGATTTTTAGTCTTAAATTGGGAATTTGGTTCGATTAAATTTAAAAAGAATTATAGAAGCAAAAATTTCAAATAAAATGGAGTCTCTATACACCGACGTTGTTCTAAACGTTTAGAGCGTCGAACAGACTAAAATACTCCTTCAGGACAGAATAGCTGACCAAATAAGTGTCGTTATAGAGAGATTCCACTGTAAAAATAATGAAAATAAAATACATAAAATATCTGTGTTTGTTAATAAACAAATTTATTTTTAAAATAATTAAACATTTATTTAAGCAACAAAAAATAATATAATATTTTACAATTCCGCTTATTTTTTAAACGCTTTTACATCTAATCAGCAATCTTTGACGCCTTTTAAACTAAAATACCGTATTTACTCTAATTGAATGACTCCTCTATTTGAATGACCCCCCTAATTGAATGACCCATTTTTGAGGCTATTGAAAAATAAAATGACCCCCTCTATTTGAATGACCCCCCTAATTGAATGACCCTTTTAGAGGTGAAAAAATAATTCATAATTTTTATTAATTTTATCTTACGTATAATCGTAATTATAAGTATTATTAAAGAATGGATTCTTTTTATAATATTGAAAATAAAATCGACGTGAAACATTGTCAGATGGAGAAGGACCTTCGGTAATCCTTAAGATCATTGGTCAACTTAGAATTTGTTTATTTCGAATCCCGGATCCGAAATCGACCTAGTCGAAATCGGAGTAAAAATTAAAAATTAGATGGGTAGCAGGGATGTGCCGAAAGTGATTTTAAAAAGCGAAAGGATAAAATGCAATAGTAATTTTAAAAAGCGAACAGCAAAAGACGAAAGTCCAAAAAAGGCGAAAGACGAAAGGCGAAATTTTTAATCTCCGCTTGAGTCTAGAGATTCTTTGGTCAGGTAATTCAAAAGCCTTGTTAAGTGTTCAAAATCTACAGATAACTCTCAAATCAATTAATCGGAGATATCAAGGGATTTGTAGGATTAAAAAGGATATCAGATGAGTTGGACGAATATCGGGGAGTTAAAGGGAAGTCAGAGGATCTCTAGACTTCTCACTTCGTTGTCTTGAAAAGGGTCTGAGAATCCTGGGAAATCCCTGGATCCTGATCCGAAAATTTGGAATATTCGAAAAACAACCAGGATTTTATCAAAACGCAATTTTAAGTTGTCTTATTAGGTATTTTATTAAAAATTTTAATGGAAGAATTTCAATAAATTTACTTAAAAATTTACAAATTTTTGATAAAATTTAAAATAATTGGTTATTGAAAAATAGAATGACCGCCTCTATTTGAATGACCTCTCTAATTGAATGACAAATTTCTGGGGTATTGAAAAATAGAATGACTGTCATTCAATTAGAATAAATACGGTATATAATTTTAAAAAATTTCTGAAAAATTTCAAATTTTTCAGAAAATTCTCAAAAATTTTTAGGCCTCGAAAAATTTCCAAAAAATACCCAAAAAAATTTATTTTCAAGCTCAACTCTTTAAATTCAAAATAATCAGCACACTTGATGATTCACCATATCACGCAATCCAGCTTTATGGTCATCTGGAACTGGGCGAGCTTCATATGTTGCAATTACAATCTTTAAAAAATAGGGGGAATTAAAAAGTATTTTAAATTAAAAATTAACCTTATTTCGAAATTCAGATTGAAATTCACCTCGAAGACCAATATACTTAAAAATAAATTTTTTAATTAAAAATTTTTGAAAAAATAAAGTAGAGATCTGGATCCAGACCTTGAATTTTCCTGGATCCAGAGTCAATATCAAGGCAGCTTTCAGTGTTCCTTGATTTTTTCCTTGACTCAAGGTCATGGTTAAGGTCAAATCTGGTCAAAGAAACCCCAAAATATTTGCTAAAAAATCTCACGAACAAAAGAACCATTCGAGGCTGATTGTCTGAAAGGTAACCCAAAATCAAAGATAACCCAAAGAACTACCCCAAAATATTTTTTGAAAAAAAAATTTAAAAAATAAACAAACATAAATAATCGTTTTCTCGTCCCCAAAATTTGCAGGAAAATAAAGAGTTAAATGGCCAACAGAATTAAATTTACTAGACATTAAAGGATAGTCAATAGAAGCATCAGAATCTTGTTTTAACTCGATTTGTTGATCTTCTTTTGCATTTTCACAGTCATCAAAAGACATCTAAAAGAAAAAATTTTAGAAAGGATTTAACAAAACAGAAGGAAAAATTTTTTGAAGCTAAAAATCAGCATGGTAAAACGAATGGGAAAATGGTAAATGTGAAGTCAACTGGTCCCTAGAAAACATAATGAAGTGGGTTTTCGATAACCTTAAAATCATCAAAAATCCACTTTTTCTAGATCATTTCCAGGGACCAATAAACTCAATATTTACCGGGAAAATGAAATAAAATGTGAGAAAGGATGAAAATGCAAAAAGACGTTCCTCAAAAAATTTCAGAAAAAATTTTAATGGGGGCTCAAAAACTTTTATGACCGCCCTAGTGGAAGGAAAACAAAAGGAAATTAAAATAAAGGAAATTAGAATAACTTAACTAATTTAAAAGAAAAAATAAAAATTAAACAAACATTTCCTCGATCTTTAAAAAGCCTAACAGTTGACGGAAATGAACCACTCAACGGCCCAGAAAATGTAATTCCCGTAAGTTTAACGTTGGCTAAAATTTAGAAAAAAATTTTTAATAGAAAAAAATTTAAATAAAAAACCAGTAAAAGGAACAGAAAAAAGCAATTGTTCGTCAACATCGCTGTGAACAAAATCGTTTCTAAAAAATTTAAAAAAAAAATTAATAAAAAAGGACAGGAAAGAAAGGGAAAAATAAACCCATACTATAAAATAAATCAATACAAAAAATAAATTGTGAAAAGGCTGGCAACTCAAAAAATCTTATAACTCTAAAAATTTGGAAAACAGGGAAGTCTAAAAAATTAAAAAGTTGGAGAGGTAAATGGTACTTATGCAGTTTCCCATCCCCAGTCACAGCAACCAGGCCATTAAATAAAGTTAGGGTTAATGATCTAAAAGATCTAGTATTTTTCTATTAAACAAAAACATATTTTAGTACTTTTCCGTTATCCCCCGAATTTTTTGCGGATAAATTTTTTCCAGACTATGCCAGTCGCCCAATCAAATTTTGCTTGGTAAGGGAAAATGTGGGAAAACATAAAATTTAAATCCATCCGAAAAAGTCCACTAAAAATTCGTTGGGATAACGGCAAAGCCCCAACCTACTTTATTAAAAAAATTAAAAAAGAAAACCTCACTTATCAAACCGATCAGCCCAAGTTTTAAATACTTTAACACCGGAACCTTCAACACTTTCATTGAGAACAATAACATTTTCTTTATTGATAAACTTAAAAAAATTTTGTTGAAATTATTAAATATTTTTTAGTTGTTTAATCACTTTATCCATTGTGTAATGCATTCCCTGTTGATGATACTCAAAATTTGTGGCTATATTTGAACAATGCCCACCATGGTGTCCGTGTCCATGCCCGTCCATTTTTTTACAAGAGATCCTTTTTATAATCCTAAAAAACAATTAAAATTTTTAGAAAAACGGAAAGAATTAAAAAAAAATTTATTTTGGTGAATTTTTCAGGAGAAGGGACGGTTCAACGTATAAAGAATTGTCGACGCTATTTTAACGCCAATTGATTTATTAACAGGTACAGTAAACAAGCGGATATTTAATTTATTCTTGCGGATGCGGATTGGCATTTCTAACTAGGCACTTGAGAAAAGGACGGGTGAAAAAATGAACGGGCCCAGCCGAACTTCTTGGGATTAATCCGCTCCGGAATTAGTCCATATATTATAAATTTATGACTCGAAATACAGAAGAATCTATCACGTCGATATAGAAAATTCCAAATTTAAAGATTAAACTGGTCGTTTTGGCCGTTCTAATCAAAAAAAAAATTTTTTTTTAATAAAAAATAATGAAAAAATATAAATGAGAACATTCAAGAGTCGATAAAGAATTTAAAGTTATGGTTATTTTAAATGATCGAATATATTGTTGATTTTGATTTTATTATTCTCAATTCACTCATATTGATATGAAATTCTCTGAAAAATAGTCAAAATTATTCTCAATGTGTCAAAGGAAAGGTTACCTCAACAATTGACAATAAATGAACAATTCGGGTTATTCTGGACATTGCCCCAGCAAAAGGGTCAGAATTGGATGAGATTGGCATAATTATGGAAGAGATGGAATTTCTGAGAGAATATTGACTTAGAGAGCTTGAATAACTGTTTTGTATGGCTTGAACAATTTTTTTACTTTCCGCGCTCAATTGTGGAACTAAAAATAAAATTTATTTATTTAATTTAAGTTAAAGGTCGAAAGTTACCTGGACTAAAAAAGCAAATCAATCTAAGCAATTCAAATTCCAATCGGCTAATGTTTAATTCCCGAATTGGATTAACAATTTCAGTCTTAAGAACCTCCATTTTGGAAGGACTTAGCAAAAGTAAAGATAATGGAGGAGATTCTTGCTTTTGTTCTATTGGAAATAATAATTGACTGGCCAATAATAACCATCCAGAAGGTCTAGAACGGCCCATAACTATGAAATTCTGAAAATTTTTTTAAGATTTCAAAAATTTTTAGGCCTTCTGGTACCTTCTCCTGTTCATTAAACAATTCCAATTCATGCAAAGATTGTATCCATTCAAGATAATCACTAAGTAATTTAACTCGTCCTTGGCTGTGTAATCCACTGGTTTCCTCTGTATTTGAAATTCCAACATTAGGCTCATTTTTGGGTGTCAATCCTTGAGTTTCTTTAATTTCAGATTTTCTTTGCCTCTTCTCCAATCTTCTAGCCTTTTTCATTTCCGTCTCGGGTAAGGTAAAAGCTCGTTGACTTGGACCAGTCTCATCCCAATTTTCATCTCGAGAACGCAAAGCTGTACTTTTCCCCCAGCTGTCTCTAATCACTGAAAATATTATTTTAATTCTAAAAATTGAATTAATGTTGAATTAGAATTGTTCTAAGATAATGGTTTCATAAGACACTCCCTTAGAGACACCCTTACAAAGGATGGTTGTCCGTGGGATTTCGGGATGAAATTTTGTAGACAGATCATCCTCGCTAAGGAAAGGCTTGTGGTCAAAAAGGGCTTATAACGGGTCTATTAAATTATTTCCACATTGCATCCCTTCTTTAATAATTTCCTTTTAAACTTACAATTTGGATCCATCCCAACTTTCAAGCATCGTTCAAGACGGCAGGCTCTACAACTATTTCGACGACCTTAAAAATTTTTTTCCAATTATTAAAAATTTTTTCAAATCTTCTCACCATGTTCAATTTCACATTTAACAAAAACGGAATTGTTGTTAACATTTAAACAAATATAATTTCGACGACACGAAATTGTACGCCAGAAGAAGCCTTTACAACCATTACAACACCAACTACCATAATGTTGTTTGGCGTTTCTAGCTCCACAAACTAAGCACTTGGCCGTTTTAATTAGCATAATTTTTATCTTTTTAAATTAAATATCTTTAAAAAGAAAATATTTTAAATGAATCTAAGAATAAGAAGAAGAAATTAAAGACGATAATGCGCGATATATGGCCTTACTCAACGGCCCATTAAGATTTTCTATATAAACCTACCTAAATTTATCAACTTCAGTATAGCTTTCCATAATTGGGCCAGCTACATTTTTTTTAATCTTCAGAATTTTTGGTTCTCCAAAAAACTATAGAGGAGGGAGATAAGGATTGTCTTTTATGTGTATGGGGAGCAGGGCTGGACGCAAATGAAAATCCGCAGTCCAAAAAATATTTTATCAGAAATATTGAAGAAAAATAGCCAGATAATTTTTTAAACTAAATTAAATTTAGAAAACATCAAAGAATTTAACGAAGGAATTAAATAAAAAATATTTAAAGCATATTAGTGCAGGATGGCATTTTCTCAACTTCATTAATGGGTGCATTTAAGTGTATGATGTGACCTATTTATAGTCGGAAAGATTAACTCATTTTTGATAAAAAAATTAATTAAATTGCAGAAACCCATTTTATTATCTAAAACGAATAAATTAACACCCAAAATAATTAAAAATATTTACCAAAATGTGATTATTAACAATTTAAATGTCTATACTTTAATGCAAAACAGGAAGTCAAAAATGGTGATAAACAAAAACAATAACAAAGTGCATGCAGGCAACCATTTAATATGAGTATATTTTTGGGGTGTTAATTTGGTGAAAATGAAAGGAAAAAAAGATTTAATGTCGAGATGAACCCAAAGTGTTTGTATTTTATGATTTAATGAATTAATTAATTGATGAATTAAAAATATTTTTTTGAGAGACGTATGATTAAAGTTGACATTTATAATGAATATAACAATGGTCTAGTCATGTTATTGTTAGATATTATTTTAATAATAATTATTATTATACTAACAATAATAATAATAGTATTTATTATTAATAATAACAGTTGCCATAACAGATTTGGTCCTAATTTAGTAAATGATTTCATGTTTGAATGTAAGGTTGCACGGGGGTTTTCACATTGTTTCAATGCGGAGTCAGGTTCAATGCGGAGTGCAATTGCGTATTGTGGATTTTAAAATTAAACTGCGGATTGCGGCATCGGAAATTAAATTAAAAATCAAATTAAACATCCGAAATTTAAAAAATAATAAAAAATCCCTGGATGGGGTTCGGGGATGATTGTGAAAAAATTCGGGAACGAGTCCAAATTGGTGCATTAAATCTTGAACAAAAATTTAATGGCTTTATTCAAAATGAAATTTAGTTTCTCCATTTAAAAATAATAGATGAAGCACTAGAAGTTAATATTTATTTACTAGCAAAGTGAAGATTTAAATAATCCTTCGCATTTAAACAGGAAGTTTTTTTTGAGAAAAAATGAGAGAAAGCGTGTACTGTAAATATTAAAATTTTAATATGGAATATAAAGATAATTATTTATTTCGCCGTTTTTTATGTAACGCTAAAGCCAAAAGCTCAGAAAAATGAACTCTTTGTCTGTCAGTAGTACATTTTTTACTTCCGCTTTTTATTTACTTGTCCTTTGTTACAAGCTGTCACGGGGATGGGGAAGTTAGGGCGTAGTAACAATAGCGCGTTGGCTATAAAAATGAAGCCCCTACCTCGAATTCAGAAAATCTTCCTTAGATATCTTATAGTATGAAGACAAATACGCTCTCATAAACTGTTAGATAATCACTGTAGATAATGACCGTAGCAGGCCTAGGAAATCTTATATAAACACACAGGCTAAATGAAGATTTCGAATATCCAAACTTTGAGATCCCAGATCCATTACCATTAGTCTAGTCCGTGAATACACCATTAGTCTAGTCCGTGAATACATCCGTGAAATTTGAGATCCCAGATTTAGAATATCCGGTTATTGAAATTTTGTATTCACTATCCCTAGTCTTGTCCATAAGAGAATATTTTTTAAAAAGTTTTATGGGGTGAATCCTCATTTAAATCCCTTATTTTATAAGCCTCCCAGAAACGCCAAACTACCCCGGGCCAAAAAAGCTCCCTCCCACCACGCCCTCTTATTCTCTTTTTTATTTTGCCACTTTTATCTATAAGGAAATAGCGCTTTTCACTTTCATTTTTTTCTCTCCACGCCCATTTCAACCTCAAAAATATTACTTCCTTGTTTGTGCTTTTGCCACGTCAGTTTGCGTGTTTTGCACTTTACATACAAGTCTCGAATCGTAGAAAAGCAAAATAAAATAAGAATACAATAAAATACACGGAAGTAAATTGGCAATAAAAAAAGAGAGAAATTAAAAAGCTATTTATTTTTTTGATTATTTAAGCAACTAGAAAATATTTAAAGAGAGGGCATATTATTTTGTTAAAAACACGGAAGTAAAATTTTATTAAAATTATTAGTAATCTGTATAGTAAATATTATCATTAAAAAATGATGGAAATTAATTAGGATTTAAATTAATACAGATTATTTTTTATAATTTCCGCCTAAAATTTTTAATATCATCATTAATACCCTAAACTTTCAGATTATTTTAAATTTTCTGTCTAAGCTCTATACAGACTAGTAAAATGATGTTCACCTAGAATTTGTGGCAAAATAAGGATATTCGAATTTTGAGGATAGTGAGTTAGGCTGTTCGCTACCGGTTATTAACAGGTACCCACAGGTTTTCGTTTAATCCAAATTTTAAAAACCCGGTTTCCGGTTTTCGGGTATTCTTTCGAAATTCAAAGTATGTTTTTAAACTCTACTTAATATTAAATATTACAAAAATTACTTCCTTATTGTTTAAACAGGATATACCTTTTTTATTTCCTTATTTAATAAGCTTTTTAACAAATTTGTGAGGGATAATTACGTCAGATTTATCTGTGGCAATTACAGAAGTTGGAAGGATAATAATTTTTAAAAGGAGAATAAAGTATATAGGTATATTAGTGTGCCAGCAAACATTCCAATGACCATTTTGTAGGATAATTTATTTCTAATAAAGGCCTGCCGAATTTTTAAGACAGAATTTGTGGTTAATGAAATTTTTCTAATTTATCGCCATCAATCTCCAAATTTGGTTCTTCATTTGCTATTTCTTACTAATTAATATTTTTTTATTAATTGACAGAAGTAAAAGAATATTTTCTTAGAAAAATATGAAAGATAGAAGATGGAATTTAGTTCTAATTTATTATTTTTATTAGGTATATATTTTTTTGCATCTGGTTGAATCGATTAAAGTTAAAAATCGCTGATAGCGATAATTATTATTGGTTTAGTTAATTATTTAGTTATAATATCAGTGAAGGTATTTTTATAGGTTATTTTTTTTATTTACTTTATAAAAGTTACCTAGAGCTACTAATAACTGATAATAATGAAGATTGGATTTATTGGCGCTGGAAAGATGGCACAGGCATTGGGTCAGTTAGTCTAATGAATAGAGCTAAACTCTCTCTATACAAACTTATTTTAGCCAGAGGACTAATAAATTCTGGACGTTATCCTTCACAAAATTTGATGGCTAGTTGCCCTAAGGTACCTTACAGATTAAAATTTATTTAATGAAAATTAAAGACTGATGTCTCTTTATTGGAGGATTGCAAGGTTGTAAAAATTATCAATTATATTTAATACTTTAACTTGATTTTAGAGGCTTGGGATTAATACAACACATGATAATTCACAAGGTGTTCGATTTAAACAAAATATTAAAATTCTAATATTTAAAGTTGCTCGTGAAAATGATGTGGTGATTTTGGCAGTTAAACCAACTATTGTGTCTAAAGTTGCTTCGGGTAATAATTTAAATATTATTTCCGTTTCATCCTTAATTTTAGAAATTGCACCAGCCATCCGCCGAGATCATTTACTTATTTCTATAGCATTGGGTGTTGATATATTACTACCAATAAAATTTGTTTTATTCTAAGGCATCACCATACGCTACATTGAGCAGTTATTGCCTTCAAAATCCCGAATTGTTCGTGTAATGCCAAGTATATTAATTTAGCCATTTTTTATGAAATGAAAATTAAATTTAGATACTCCTGTAGTTGTTGGAGCGGGTGCTTCAGCATATAGCATGGGTACGTAGATTGATATTTGTATTAATTTTTAATGAAATTTAATGCTGTTTCCAAATCTAATATTTAAAATTCCGGAAATAATACTTTTTTTTCGTTTTTCCGGAAATAATATTACTCAAGTTTCCGGATAATATTACAATACTTAAGTTTACGAAAAAATGTTTTCCGGAAAATTATATTATCCATATTTTGTAAACTTAAGTTTACGACATTTTTTCCGGAAATAATTCCGGATAATATTATAATACTTAAGTCTACGAAAAAAAGTTTTCCGGAAATAATATACTTTAGTTTCCGGATATTAAATTATATGAATAATTTAAGTATTATTAAAATATTGATTTTCTCAGGATCAGCATGTCAAGATGGTTGGTAGAGTAGATTTTCAAAATCTTATCAAAAATTCTTAATTCCTCTTAAAGGTGATTCCCAAATCGTTCAAGATCTTCTATCAACCGTTGGTTATGCTGTTGAGGTCTTTATTATATTCAACTCCAAATCAAATACTTTTCAAAAAAAATTTCTTTAGCTTCCTGAAATACACATTGATCCAGTTACAGGACTAAGTGGAAGTGGACCATCTTATGTAATATAAAATATTTTAATTCGTATAAAAAATTTTCTTTATTAGGGATTTGCTATAATTGAAGGATTGTCTGATGGTGGAGTTAAATTGGTTAGAAAACATAAACTTTGATTTTAAATTATAAAATTTGTTAGGGATTACCAAGAGATCTCTCAATGAAATTAGCAGCCATGACTCTATATGGTGCTGCAAAAATGTTTTTAGAGACCGGTGAACATCCAGCAATACTTAAAGAGGCTATCCAAAGCCCGGGTTGGTTTATTAACCCTATTTATGGAGAATTTTGGATATAGAATGAGAGATTTCCAAGCCTTTATAATGAAAGTCAATATTAAATTTAAGGTGGGAGCACAATTTTTGGCATGCACGAATTAGAAAAGGGTGGATTGCGCGGTCTTTTAATCAATGCAGTCGAAGCTGGTGCCGAGCGTTCCCGACATATGGGCCAAACTTCTTTGCCACATAGCCGAACGTCCGTAATTTATCGCAGTGAAATTTAATGAATTACTGCGGCAAAAATGTGAAGAAAGAAAAGAAAACAATAAATGAAATTAATTTCAAATTAATTTTATGTTGAATATTTTATGTAATAGGAGGTAGTTGGATCCGAAAATTTTTTAGAAAAAAATTTTGCAAAAAATTTTTTTGGAATAGTTTAAGCCTGCTTAAAACTTAACTGTTTTTTAGAAATTTTTGATCTGACCACCATTAAATAATATTTTTATAAATAAATACATACTTATTATTTGTTTTCTTATCTTTTGGATAAATTTTTGGCTTTCTATTCTTAAATAGCTATAGAAATAAATTATAAAAAATAAATTTTCAGAAAGAAAGCAAGAAAGGAAATTGAAGAAGAATTTAGTGATGATGATGATGATGCTTCTTCAGATTCGGACGATGAAAGTAGTGATGATGATGAAGGGGATGAATTAAAAAATAACGAGAATGGTGGGAAGAATAAGGCTTTAAAGAAAAGGATAAAGAAAAAGGATTTAGAAAATAATTAATTAGAGTTAGAAGAGAACGACGGTGAGATTAAGCAGTGATTTGAATTTTTATTTTGCCAAGTTTAATATTTTTCTATAAGTATCTTCAAAAACTAATGTGTAGTTATGGACATAATTTCTTTTTGCGTATCGCAGATAAATATAAAAAATTGTGATAAGTAAAGTTCGGTTCCGGTGAAACACTAATAATTACGTACACTTACGTAAGAGGTCAGTAAGAACGGCAAGTTTATGGATTGAAAATGAGGAGAGGGAGAGGGTGAGGACATTCGTCATTTTTTCTCCTTATTGTACATATATTTTTTACTTTTTCCATATTTCTCATTTTATATAAACAAAAATTTATTTTCAATACAAGTGAAATCAATAATTTTTTCAACAAAATATTTTTAAAATACAGATGAATAAATAAAACAGAAATGCTTTAAAATACTAGACAACATTTTAAAAATAGTTCTAAAAATAACATCAAAGTTATTATTTCAATCACTTCTTTTGTTCAAGTAAATTTTTCAATTTTTTTCAAAACAATCACGACAAGTCTGACAAACCATAACATTTCTATTTTGTCAAAAAACGCGACAAATTTTGAAAATTTTTATTCCACAAATTTAGCACTGAATCTGCCATTTTAAAATTTTTGGCATTTTGTTTATTTTAAATTTTGTGTAAATCGATTTTCTAAACTTCTCAAGAAATTTTTTTCAAATTTTCATGCTTATTAATCCATTATTAAATTTGTTTTTTTCAGTTCTTTACCTCTTAATTCTTGTCAAAATGCGTCCTTTACGTCGTTCATCCCGCACCAAAATATTTGCCGTTAAATTTTCTCCACATACAACTCCATCAAAAATCAAAAGATCTACAAGTCTTAGTACTTTTACAATTCCATTTAAACAAAAAGAAAGAAGTTTTGCGATTAAAAAAGAACTGGAAAGGGCTGAAGTTGGAAAAGAGAAGAGGAATGAGGAGAATGAAACGTTGCAGGCCAAAGACCAGTCATTCAAACAAAAAGAGGGTGAGTTTTGATTTTTTGTTCAAATTATTTTGTCGATTGATTAGTGGTGTTTATTTAAAGGTTATAAATCAATTTTATTTAAGCCAACCACGGACGCATTAGTGTTGCAATTAAAAACATTGCCCCTGCGTCTACTTCCATTATTCAACTTTCTGAATCATTCAGAGTTGCAGGACTCAATTGGTGAGGATATTTTATACTCGCCTTTAATCCTCTAAAAATATTTTTAGGCGACTTCAAATCCTTTTTAATAGAAATACTTTTACTGGTCAGAGCCGTTTTATCTCAGTCTACGTTATTTGTGAGGATTTGCCTTTTAATGAAACCCTGATTGCTCTAATTACTTTTCGTTTGGTCTCGCAAGAGGAAGGATATGCTGGAATGGATAATGAAGTGGGAAAAAATTTTATTTTACAAATATTCTTCTAAAAATTTTTTTAGATTATCGCGCATTTCAATGGCTCTAATCGTTCTGTTGGTATTTCAAACTTTATTTTGTTCAAAAATATTTTTGCCGAGGACAGTGAATATGTCAACAAAGATTTTAATGAAGCTCAAATTGTTGCGATTATAAGAGTGAAATCAAGACAGAAAACAATTATGAGGTGAGGGAATTTTGTTAAAAATAAATGGAAATCTTATGGAAGATAGAAAGAAATTTAGGCTTAAAAATAGGATAATTACTGTTAATTTAACTCCTGAGAGTTTTACGGTCACATAAGAGATTTAAATAGGTCGAGAATAAGCCCTTTTATATTTAAAAATTTTCTAAAAATTAATTTCAATTTTTTAACAGTACCAACCAAAAAATTAAATATCTTTGTCAATTTCCTCAAACCTCAACTACCCAACTTTCTCATTTTGAATTAAACAAAGAAAATACCAAGAAGAGAAGAAGCAAATTATTTAACTCAAAAATCAGTGATAAAATCTTTAAAGGAGAAGAAATTGAATCGAAAGAAAATTTATTGCAAAATAAAGAGAGAGATAACACGCTTGAGTCTATAGAAAATAAAAATCCTGGTAATGAAATTAAGCTGCAAATTTATTTTTTAAAAATTTAGATGAAAATTCAGCTGCTTTAAATGAATCAGTCAACAATTCAGAGCAGAGAACTACTACTTGTACTAAAAACAAAATAACAGATTTTTTCCCTAGTCGTCGAAGTAGTCGGATTACACCAAGCTTTTTGGATGTATGTTTATACTGTCCATAATTTATAAAATCTAAAATTAATTTTTTTAGATTTTACGTCTTCAAGTACTCAAAGAACAAGTCAATTTGGCTGTAAATGAGCCCTATTTGGATATATTTACCTCAGCAACTAAAGGGAGAGGTTTACGCACACAACTTGCTTTTTCTAAGGATGAATTTGTAGTTGAATATAAAGGTGTGGTTTGAGTAAAATTTTTTTTTATTTTAATCAAGAGATATTTTCTAGGGGATATAATAAATATGAAAAGAGCCAAACGGAGAGAATATGTTTACTCACTTGATCCAAAAATTGGTTGCTATATGTTTTATTTTACGGTACTGATTTAAATTATTCTATAAAAATTCAATTAAAAATTTAGCATAATGAAAAAAAACTTTGTATTGATGCTACAAAAGAAACTGGAGATAAAGGACGTTTAGTCAATCACAGCCGTTTAGTGCCTAATTTAAAAGCTAAAGTAAAACGACTATTTTTTTAAATTAAAAAAATAATATGTTATTTAAGATAATCGATTTTGGTGAAAAATACCCTCATTTATGTCTAGTCGCAATACGAGAAATACAAATTGGAGAAGAGCTTTTGTTTGATTATGGTGATCGGTAAAATTTTTTTAATCTTTTTTTTCAAAAATTAAAAATTTTTAGCACTGCCTTAACTGTTGAGAAACACCCTTGGCTTTTAAATACATAAAAAGAAATTTTATAAAATTTTGGCAAATTGTTGAATTTTTGCAATTTTTAAAATATATTTTTTTTTAATTTTTGAATCTCAATTTTCTTTTTTCATTCTTTCAAATCTTTGCATTTTTCCAGTTTTCTACCTTCCGAATTTTTTCATTATATTTTACCTCTGATTTTTACCTTGATTGTTGTTGAATTTTAATAGTATAGCTTGTGTTTTTTATCAAAATTTTTTTGTGTTAAAATAAATCTGTTAAAATTTTTCTAATATTTGGTCTAAAACCCGTTTGTTTCAATTTAAATACTCAGCAGTTTTCGTTCAATTCGGTTTACCTTATTTCCTAGAATAACCCTGGGTAGTTATTGTTTTAACTAGAGATTGGACTGCTCGTAATAGAATCGAGATTTCGATGACCGAGATTTTTGATCGTGATCTAGTCTCGGTCCGATTTCTAATTAACTTTCATTGGAGGAATTATTTGAGAGGGGAGGGGACAATTAATTCTTTCCCATCATTGTTCATATGTATTTAATTTTATCTTATTAACATATCACAATACATATTTGATTTAGTATTTTTTTTTAATATTTAATTTGAATCAATCCTCTTCTTTTTAGCTTTTATAGAAGGTAATACTTTTCATTCTTGAGTTTCCGTAATTATAAATTTTCGTTACACTTTCAAAATCAGCGTCAGAATAATAATCAACCCAGAGATATTCTCCATGGTTGCTGTATATTCTAAGCTAAAAACAAATTAAAAGGAAATTTTTTAAGTAAATTAGAACTCAGATCTGACAAATACCTTAATTTTATATTTTTTAGTGTTGGTATCAGTAGCATTTTTACGTAACATATCAAAATAAACTCCAAAAGTATCTCCAATTTCGATATCTGGTAGTGTAGCTTCTTTATATATCTTTCCGTCGATAAAAACCTGAAATTAATATTAAGGTTAAATATTTATTCATTATTCATAGGACTTTGTTTATCTACTGTTTTTTAGGAGATTGCGGATTTTAAAATCCACTTATTTTCATTAAAAACGAATTTTTCTTACCTTATTATTCGTATCAAGTCCCATGCTTATAATATCGCCTTTTTCCGATGCCAATGAAAACTTTAATTCTCCAGGATTAGTTCTTTCAGCATGAATTACAGCAAAACTGTTCTTTTCTACAGTGAATCCTTTTCCAAAGCAGGGAACTAGATCGAATTCTTTAGTCTTTTTTATATAAATTTTAAATTTTATTAAAGAATTCACTTACCCCATTGGCCAAGTAATACACTGAAAAATGTGGTTGGCATGTTGGTGAAGGTGTAGGATAATAATCATCGTTATCCTCATCACAATCCTCAGAAGAAAATGAATATAAAATTAGAGATGAAAATAAAAGAATTTTTATTAATAAATAATACATCTAAAGAAATTTTTTAAGATTTGAACTAAGGCCCTAACATCAAAAAATGTGTGATAGGCTATGATCAAGAAGGGTTGTTAGACTATGATCAGGAATTGATGTTTATTATTGATCATTATTTGATAATGATTATCAAATAATAATAATTTATGATCATTATTTGAAGGCTGTATCTAGAATATTTAGAGCCGTACTTTAGAGATCGTTTGAGAATATCCACCTCGATAATTGAGATTATTGTTAGATGGCTTGTTTCCGTCATATATCAAACCGTTTACCCGTTGAGATATCTTTCGTAATTTTCATTATAATGATTATTAAACACAAACCTATAGCCTTAAAAACCCATGCTATAAAATATTTTTTTCGAATAGGGAACTAAAATTTAAATGTCTAAGAATGATATTATGTTTGTCAGTTGACAACATAAAAACAATAACTATTGTTACTCTTTAAACATTTACATTTGATAATGCTTAAAGAGTTGTTAATTTTTTAATAATCCACGTTTTATTTAAGCTAAAATTATTTTTGTTCCTTTTCCTTTTTTAAAATGATGCAATAAGCCATTTAATTGGGAAAATAGGAAATTTTATTTAAAAAATTGATATTAAAATTAAAAGAAAATAAATATTATCAGACAGAAAAGATAGTTTACAAATTAATTTTTGAGCCAACTTTCGTCTATAGGAATCCAACTTTCAGGCAACATTGATAGTGAATTTATTAAAGAGCCTTTCCTATATCTTCTTATAAAGAAGATTGGTCGATCCTGAAAATTATTTTTTTATCTTCTAAAATTCCTAAATTACTTCAGGCATTAGATATCCCATCCAGGCAGCAAAAGAAGAAAGGTCAGCAGAATCGAGGAATGAATCGCATATTTGTTGAGCAAAGTTTAGCTCCTCTCCACGAGACAGATTTAAGTCGGAAACATATTGAACTTTACTTATTGGCTGAAATAAAAAATAGAAATTGGATTGAGGTGATATCTCGTTCAAAAAAGCTAGTTTTCGGATTGAGGTTCATTTAAGGTGGCAAAGCTTATGTTAGCAAATAAGTAGTGGCTGGAGATATCTCAGAGAAATACCACATTTATTAGAGAGAGAGAATACCGCATTTACCTCTTCAGTTTTAATTGTATTCAAAAACCCTTTGTCAGTTCCAAAGAGTACCAATGAATAAGTCTTGTTTCTCTAAAGAATAAAAATATTTTATTTGAAATCAACAAAATCTCACCAATAGCCTCGTTAAAATTTTTATTATCCGGACAAGCGCCTTGTTTATCTCGCCAGTTTTTGATTCTCCCATACCTGTAAAATCACCAACTCGTGTGTGGATGCATATTTTGTGTGATTTATCCTCACTAGAAATTTTTAAAAAATATTTTCACTTTTTCAGTTATCACACCTAATAATCTTTTCCTTTATAGCAGCAACTTTTGAAACAAGTCCTTTGCCAAATTCAAATATTTTAAGAATTTGAGGTCGCATATGATTAAAGTATCGAGTATTTTCAAAAACAGGTTCACCAGTTAACATTAAGGCTCTCCCTTTATTTTGACTCAAAAGACTGAAAATTTTATTTTAAATCAGAAATTTTAAAATTTTTTTACATTTTTGGATCATTATAATCGCAGCATTCTTTAGCAAATGCTGACGTATGAATATCTGTCACATTTTTTCTCTGAAGGATTATTTTATATTTTTTATATTTCTAAAAATAGATTACCAAAAAATAAATTTTTGAATGAAAATTGGGGAAAGCATAAGCTAGTTCTTTATCTATTTGATGCATCGTGGATTCATCATGAACGTAAACAGGTGTTCTGTTAAGCAACTTTCCCATTGCGTAGAGACTAGCGAAACGATACATCTTTAAAGGTAAAATTTAAAAAATCTAAAGCTTTATGTTTTGGTAAAGACATAAGCCATTATGTATTTTATACATCCATTATGTATTTTAAAATAAATTTATATTAGGGATGGACTTGAGGACTGATTGAAATCCAAGCCTTGGATAATCTGATCTTCATATCAAAGATTTTTAACAAGATCTCGTTCCAGTTCTAATTTAGATTTTGTAAAATAACGATTATTCCTTCTAGTATTTTTTTTTAAATTACTTGATTTCCAAGCCCACCGCCCATCGTTCTAGTATAAATAAAACGATCAAATTCCGGCATTTCTCTGACAGAATCTAAAGGTTCTAGCCATTGTTCATAATATTTTTTGTTTTGATTTTTATTTACTGATTTTTTTGTTTGACTAATTTCTACCCAATCATAATCTTTTTTAATTGTATTAGGCCTGTATATTGAAGAACAAATCATTATAATTAGAAAAATAATAAAAATAAAAATAATTATAAAATTAATATTTTTAGTGATTTTTCGGCCATTTTGTTGTTTAAATGGAGAAGATAATTTTTGATATTTTTCCATCAAATATCTTGGGAAATTATTTAATATTTTGAAGCTAAAATACTTTGAGATATAAATAATATTAGAAATATTGAGGTAAGCGTTTTAATAAATTTAGTTAATAAAAAAGCGTTTAAATAAATTTAGTAGAGAGATTGAGAATTTAAGTAGAGATTGGGGAAAATTTTGGAAAAATTAACAAATAAAAAATTATACAGAGGCAAAAAGCGTCGTGGATTTAAATTCTCGTGGATTTAAATAAAAATAAAGCAAACACAACCCGAGAAAAATTGTCCCATAAATAATAAAAAAAAGAAAAAGAAATACAAGAAAATTGATTTTATTCACTTCGATTTTATGCTTTCCATTTTTTTTTATTTTAAAATTTTAAAATTAAATGATAGAGAATTTTTTATTATCCAACAACAAATAAGAAAATAATATTATAATTTATTTGCCATTAAAAGTACGATATTTTCGCTAAAAATATTATATGGCATTACTCCTAAAATTAGAATAATTAAAAAATTTAAAAGCAACGATGGGGGTTTTCATTTGAGGAGTGATTCAATTAGAAAAAAGGAACAATAAAATTTTTTTAAAATTTAATTTTTATCCAGAGATATTGAATTTAAAAATGATTAAATTATAAAAATTTATTAGTTTCGAATTAATCTTTAAGCCAATTTTCATCAATAGGAATCCAGCTTTCAGGCAACATAAATAATGTATCAATAGTTGGATTTTGCATAAGTCTTCTAATAAAGAAAATTGGTCGATCCTAAAAATGAATTTTTTAGTTTTTACAATTTTATAAATTACATCAGGCATTAAATAACCCATCCAAGTAGCATAAGTAGACATGGCAGCAGTAACCAAGAATGAATCGCATATTTGTGTTGCAAAGTTTAATTCTTCTCCACGAGTCAGATTTAGGTTAATAATATAGTGGACTTTACTTATTGACTGGAAGGTATAATTTTATTTTTATCAGCTGCCTTAGTTAGTGATATAAGCTTTTTTGCTAGGTGATCCCAGTGGCTATCCAAATTAGAAAATTTTTGAACGTAACTTTTAGAGATTGGCCTAAACCTAGATCCAGAATTAAGATCAAGGCATTTTAGCTACAGTTCAAGTTTATTGAAAATTTCTGATTTCTAGTAACTTTGCTAATCTTAAATTAGGTCCGATCCAACTGTTTACCTCATCAACTTTAATTGTTTTCAAAAAATCTTTGTCTGTTCCAAATAGCAACAATGAATAAGTCTTGTCTTTCTTAAAAGCAAAATCCTTCGATTACAATTAACATAATCTCACCAATAATCTTTTCAAAATCTTCAACATTCTCACATGTGCTTTATTTACCTCTACAGTTTTTGATTCCCCAACACCTTTAAAATCACCAACTCGTGTATGGATACATATTTTGTGTGATGAAGTATCTTCACTAAAATTTCTTTAAAAATATTTCTGTCATTTATTTTTCATACCTAATAATCTTATCCTTTATAGCAGAAACTTTTGAAACAAGTTCTTTGCTAAATTCAAATATTTTAAGGATTTGAGGTCGCATATGTTCAATATATCGTGTATCAAGAAAATTAGGTCCACCAGCCAAATATAATCCTCTTCCTTTATTTTGCTCCAACAATCTTAAAATATCGGGGTTTATAGGGGTTTGTAGAGAGGTTTAGATCGCGATTAACAATAAATATATAGGAGTAAAAAACTTTAGTTACATTTTAGGATCATGATAATCACAGCAATGTTGAGCAAAGTGAAATTGATGGAAATCTTTAAAATCTTTTTTCTGAAAATATTTTTAGAGCTAAAATTCAAAATAAAGTTTACCAAAAAATAAACTTTTGAATGATAATTAGGAAAAACATAAGCTAATTCTTTATCTATTTCATGCATTTTAGATTCTTCATGAACGTAAACAGGCGTTCTGTTAAGCATTTTTCCCATCGCGTAGAGACCAGCAAAACGATACATCTTTAATATAATAATTTTTATGTAGTTTTATAAAATAGCAGCCCTGACCAGGCTCGAAATACTTGACCTCAATTAAAGTTAACGACAAACTTGATTTCCAAGTCCTCCGCCCATCATTCTGGTATAAATAAAATGATCAAATTCCGGCCTTTCTCTCATCGAATCTAAAGGTTCTAGCCATTGTTCATAATATTTTTTGTTTTCATTCTTTTAATTATTTAATAGAAAAAATTTAATAATTTTATTTACTGTTATCTTTTTTTGACTATTTTCTACCCGATCATAATCATTTCTTGTATTCGGTCTATATACTGTAGAACAAATCATAAATATAAAAATGATCATGATTAAAATTATTAAACAATTAATATTTTTGGTGTATTTTCCTCCATTTTGTTGTTTAAATTGAAGGGAAAATTTTCGATATTTTTCCATTAAAATCTTGGAAAATTAATAGATTTGTTGTAAATCAGCTGAAACTTATCGTGCTTAATTCAATTTTGTTTTGGATTTAATATTGGATTTAACAAAAATATTTAACAAAAAATATTAGCTAAAAAATTTTAAACACGTGAAAAGCTAATGAAAAAGGAGAATATTAAACAAGCATAGAGGACCCACTCGTTTTCTTAGGTTGATTCACGATTGATAAACTTTGTAAAATTGATGGTTTCTTTATTTTAGACCGTGCTAGAGTTTCGAAATTTGATTGGAAAATGGAAATTAATGGTTGGATTGAACAAATTATCGAAAATATTTTTTAAATTAAGACTGTTAGGCTAACGAATTTTAAAATATTTTATTATCGTGCTTGTAAAAAACTAGGCAAATAACGAAATTTATTATAGATTTGAATAGCTAGTATTTTATAATAAAAAAGTTTAAACGTGTAAGAATTTATAACGTTTTATTTTAATGTTAAAAAATATTTTATATAGGCAATAAACAAGTAAAAAATTTAAGGCGATTTAAAATTTTTGTTTTTTTTCGATAAAATAAAATTTTTTGGATTTTTATGGCATTTTTAAAATTAAGTCGAATTCCTCTTTTGTAGACAAAATAGAGCCAATAAATTAATTAGTGGGTTTGGCCAGAAGATTCCAGCACAGTGGCCAGGGGATTAATACCAACAAAATTTAAGCTAAACAAATAGTAATAAGTTTATTTCAAACAAATAAAGTCCACTAATAGATTAATGATAAGGCCACAAATAAGAACCAGAAGCTAAGTGAGAAAGTCAAAAGAAGCCACCACAGAAGCTGAGACCGAACTAAGCTAATTGGGGTTTGGAGGGGATGTGGAGGAACATTCCAAAAAGTGGGCAAAAATATAAATTAATGAATGGCGGCTGGTACATAAAAAGGGAATTAAACAGATGAGCTTAGTTAATATAATAGAACTAATTTTAAATACAAAAGAAAAACAGAAATAAGTTTAGATTGGACAAAAGACGGGTATTCAATAGAAAGAATAACAAAAAAAACTAACAAAAATAAACTTTAAATTATTTATGAATAATCACCGGTCGCTGTCCGCGACATCTTTTTAACGTATAAGCCCTTTCTCAAAATAATTACCCCACTTCTATTAAAAAGTCAGCAAAGAAGCTGAGTCTCCAGCGATCTTGACCAATCCAGATCTCAAACCGTTTTCAAGTAAAATTTGATAGAATTTTCTCATTTAAAAATTTGTAATATAGTCGAAGAGGTGAAAAAAATTATTAATAAAAAATTATTAATAAAATTATTAATAGATTTAGTGTATTTTTTATTTAAATTTTTTATTTTATTTCTATTAAATTTAAATCCAGATTTGTTTCAATATATCCTTGCAAACAATCTATTTAAATTTATTTATTTTTTAATGAATACCTAAATTTATTATTTCGTTTATTTTTATAATTTAATTTAAATTTGTGTATTGTCAACAATCATTAATCAAACCTTTTTTTCAAATTAATTCGCCAAATATTTTACAACTCTTTTTTAACTTGAATAAAATGTCAACTTATTTGTTTTATTCATTATTTTGGGTAACACCCACGAGAAAAATTTTTTTTGTTCTGTTATCAGTAGAAAAATAACAAAATTAAGTCCCCTAAATCAAGGTAATATTTAAATTATAATGTCGCTAATAACAAGAGTTTGTTGTATTTTAAAGCCTAAAACCTTAATACCTCTATTACTGTTTATTATCTCCCAATATTATTGTTATTCCTCACACTTAAACAAAAATCCAGAACAATTGTCGAATTGTGGAAGATTTACTGTTCGTAATAAGTCAAGCAAATTAATGGTTGATGGAAAAATATTTGATACAGTGGTGCCTCTAGGGAATGGTTATGATTCTAAAGTGAGTTTTTAGATTGTTCCGAATGTATGGTCGTTCCCAGAGGTAGTGAAGACCTTTATATCTTCAGATCGACATCCTCATTTTCTCGATCTATTAGTAGGAAATAGCGAAAATGATCTATTAGTAGAATGATCTATTAGTAGGAAATATACATCATGATATCTAGAAAATATTCAGATTTTCCTCGCGTATTCACCATCATTGGATAAATGTGTAGCAATCAAGCGTTGTATGGAACAGCCATGGGTGAACAAATGCACACGAGAATTGGAGGTGATGAAGGCTCTGAATGATTCTGATGTTGGAAATGTTAAGCTATTTTATTAGTAGGTAGCTTGAAAATTTAGGAATCTTATTAAATTCCAAAAAATGAAAAATTCTATTTCTGTTTCAGTGATATATCAATTAATCAAAAATGCAACGAGGAGACGTTATTTTCCGATTTTTTGCGCGTTGTAATAATTGGCAGTAATAGACGAAAGAAACGTGAAGTTGCAAAGAATAATAAATCTTTAAGTAAGCATTTTTAGTTTGTTATTTCAATTTTTATTTCGAAATAATTAAAATTAACTAGAATATTGAAGATTATTCTATAAGAAATTTTTTATAATATTTTATGTAGCAAATTGTACCTTGGTAACGACAGTTTTAGAACTTGGCGAAGAAGATGCGACAAAACATTGGCAGCGATTAAATGCTAAAAAGTTCAATAGTAATAAGCAGCTGGAACAATTAAAATTACAAATCCAAAAACAGTTGGATAAATTGCATGAAAAAGGTAATATAATAAGAAAGTTAGGGTCATTCACATCGGTTAGCTAGCCAAAACCTATGATCCTGACTTGTATTAAAACAGGAACCGGGTGTCCAAAAACTAAAAAAATACCCGGAAACTTGTACTCATACAATACGCATTATTTTTAACTCAGTACATATTATATAAATTATTGCCATGAGATATGAAGTGAAAGATAATTCAAGTAAATCCCAAAAATTATCCATCATTTTAGGTTTAGCTCATTGCGACATTCATCCAGATAATATACTTCTATTTCCAAATAATGGAACTTCTATAAATGCAAAATTGATAGATTATGGCTGGTCTTGTTGTTTTAATTCTACAAAATGTGGAAAGGAGCTAAGCAAGATAGTGCCATTTTGTGAGGCAGAAGAAGCGCTTCTCGACGATAAAATAAATATGGATGGATTGGTAAATGAATTGAGAGAATTATAAATTAAAATTTTTAATTTATCATTTGATCATCATTGCATAAAAATTGGAATTTTAATTAAATTAAATAAAAATTTTAAAAATTTTCTTTAAGATAATGCACAGATTTCCATGCATTCTTTAGCAGTTTTAAATCTATTTTCATTTCCTCCACATTCCTGAGCACCAAATTCATAACATTGTCTGGTAACAGAATCGAAAAAGAAGCGATGTAGTAGTAATTTATTTTCCTCAAGTTGTTCTATTTCATTTTTGTCATTCGAGATTTTAAATTTTACTGAATCATCATTGTTAAGGCAAAGACCAGATTCTGAAATAATGACCCAGATTTTTCCCAAGTCTTGTCAAGCTGTAAATAGAGTTTACCTGGAGGGAGATAGCACTTTGCTGGGTAATGTGAAATTTTCTCAAAAACGGGTGGAGCTGGGAGTGGAATAGCTAACGTATAAAATTGAATGAGGTTGATAAGGTTTAATAAAAATAAAGTTAACGAATAAATGATCATTTTAATAAACTTACTAATTTTTAAAATTAAATTAGGAAAAGAATTTTAAAATTTTGAAGGAATTGTTACTAAAATAAATTTTTTGATATACTTTTATTATTAAATTTTAACGCATTTTGGGAATTTATAGAGTTCTTTCTCTCTTTAAATCCTGCGCAATAAAGCATTTACATAAACATTGTTTAGTCCGCTTTCTCTGTTATCCGATCCAAATAATTGAAAAGGCTTTGGATCGTCCAACAATGAACTCATTCAAGCGCAAATGCACGCATTTGCGCAGCGAAATTATTTACTATTTTGTTTAAATAGACATACAAAATTTTAAAAATTATTCAATGCGCAACTTTGATGTTTTAAAAATGTAATATTATACCTTGGACTTTTTAAAATAAATAGTAAGTTATAAATTGTAATTAAAAATTATAAAATAATGCTTAAAAATCAAAAATTAATATTAAAAATTAAATAAAAATTAATTAAAACATCAGAATTTATTATATAAATTAAAACTTAAAATATTGCAAAATTAATATCAATCAAGAATTTTAATTAAAAATAAATTCTTATATAAAAATTTAAAATAATACCTATTTTTGAGGAATTTGAAATTTCAAGAATTCATTTATCAGTGAATACTGATCTGATAAGGATAAACATTATATCATTCGAATCAGCATTAAAAACTGTATCTAAAAATTACCGGTTAAGATTTTTTCATTGACTTACTGTAGGTCTATTATACCATAATTTAAGCACTATTATATATTTTTGGGGAATTTGAAATTTCAAAAATTCATTTATCAGTGAATACTGATCTGATAAGGATAAACATTATATCATTCGAATCAGCATTAAAAACTGTATCTAAAAATTACCGGTTAAGATTTTTTCATTGACTTACTGTAGGTCTATTATACCATAATTTAAGCACTATTATATATTTTTGGGGAATTTGAAATTTCAAAAATTCATTTATCAGTGAATACTGATCTGATAAGGATAAACATTATATCATTCGAATCAGCATTAAAAACTGTATCTAAAAATTACCGGTTAAGATTTTTTCATTGACTTACTGTAGGTCTATTATACCATAATTTAAGCACTATTATATATTTTTGGGGAATTTGAAATTTCAAAAATTCATTTATCAGTGAATACTGATCTGATAAGGATAAACATTATATCATTCGAATCAGCATTAAAAACTGTATCTAAAAATTACCGGTTAAGATTTTTTCATTGACTTACTGTAGGTCTATTATACCATAATTTAAGCACTATTATATATTTTTGGGGAATTTGAAATTTCAAAAATTCATTTATCAGTGAATACTGATCTGATAAGGATAAACATTATATCATTCGAATCAGCATTAAAAACTGTATCTAAAAATTACCGGTTAAGATTTTTTCATTGACTTACTGTAGGTCTATTATACCATAATTTAAGCACTATTATATATTTTTGGGGAATTTGAAATTTCAAAAATTCATTTATCAGTGAATACTGATCTGATAAGGATAAACATTATATCATTCGAATCAGCATTAAAAACTGTATCTAAAAATTACCGGTTAAGATTTTTTCATTGACTTACTGTAGGTCTATTATACCATAATTTAAGCACTATTATATATTTTTGGGGAATTTGAAATTTCAAAAATTCATTTATCAGTGAATACTGATCTGATAAGGATAAACATTATATCATTCGAATCAGCATTAAAAACTGTATCTAAAAATTACCGGTTAAGATTTTTTCATTGACTTACTGTAGGTCTATTATACCATAATTTAAGCACTATTATATATTTTTGGGGAATTTGAAATTTCAAAAATTCATTTATCAGTGAATACTGATCTGATAAGGATAAACATTATATCATTCGAATCAGCATTAAAAACTGTATCTAAAAATTACCGGTTAAGATTTTTTCATTGACTTACTGTAGGTCTATTATACCATAATTTAAGCACTATTATATATTTTTGGGGAATTTGAAATTTCAAAAATTCATTTATCAGTGAATACTGATCTGATAAGGATAAACATTATATCATTCGAATCAGCATTAAAAACTGTATCTAAAAATTACCGGTTAAGATTTTTTCATCGACTTACTGTAGGTCTATTATACCATAATTTAAGCACTATTATATATTTTTGGGGAATTTGAAATTTCAAAAATTCATTTATCAGTGAATACTGATCTGATAAGGATAAACATTATATCATTCGAATCAGCATTAAAAACTGTATCTAAAAATTACCGGTTAAGATTTTTTCATTGACTTACTGTAGGTCTGTTATACCATAATTTGAGCACTATTATATATTTTTGGGGAATTTGAAATTTCAAAAATTCATTTATCAGTGAATACTGATCTGATATGGATAAACATTATATCATTCGAATCAGCATTAAAAACTGTATCTAAAAATTACCGGTTAAGATTTTTTCATAAACTTACTGTAAGTCTAATATTTAAGCACTATTATATATTTTTGGGGAATTTTGATTTTTTCATAAACCTTGATTTGTAAATAAAAATAAAAAATATTCAAAATAATTAATTTAAATAGTCTTTCCCTTTCTAGAAAATTTTCTTAAATTTACTCAAGTAACCTGCAGAAATCTGATCAATTTAATGCATCGATCAAACAACTTAAAATTTATTTACTATCACCTTGTTGTGTGTTAACGAACGTGAGCGTTGATTTCTTTGATTTGTAAATAAAAATAAAAATATTTTTTTTGCTGAATTTCCTGTTAAGAGAGCAAAGAACTTATGATCTGAAACAAGGTGAAGGAAAAAGTTTTATTTTATTGTTTA
The DNA here is from genome assembly GCA_036172945.1 of Meloidogyne incognita. Lineage (NCBI taxonomy): Eukaryota > Metazoa > Nematoda > Chromadorea > Rhabditida > Meloidogynidae > Meloidogyne > Meloidogyne incognita. Next base: position 2,915,836 of record JARQAC010000037.1, read on the forward strand.
TTTTTATCATTCGCCAAATTATTTACTTTAAATATTAATTGGAATAAAATTATTATTTTTTATTCAACTCAAAATTTTAATTTAAAAATATTTTCCAAATATTTTTGAAATTATTTTTAATATTTTTTATCAAGTACAAACGTTTTTACAAAAATTTTCATGTACTAATGAAATCTCCCCCATAAGTGTAGTTCTACCTATAATTTTTCTCGATCACGTATTTTGTATTTTGCATGTTGAATATGCGAAGATAATTTTCGTATAAAGTTGTGTATGTAAATCTCTAACATATGGCATTATTTTAATATTTAACCAATTATTTTGACATTCCCTAATATTTTTTAATTTTTATTTAATATTGCTGTTAATATTGCTAGAGTTTTCTGATCAGTTTTGGATCATTGTACTTGAATTCGTACTCATATCTTGGATAAATATTTGTTATCCATTTATTCCTGAGACTTCGACTCGAGTCTTGAGCTCGAGACTTCGAAATAAATTCGAAAATGTAATGATTAAACCTCAATTAAAGCTGAGCGAAATATTAAATAAGTAATTTATAGAAGATCTAATGTTTGAACATTTATTAAAATTAAATACTAATTTCTTTAAAATATTTACTCATCGAGAATGGGCAATAATTTCTACACTTTTAATTGCCAATTTTGTTAATACAATAACTTTCAATTGTATGGATGCTTTTTATCCAAAAGAAGTGCGGCTACCTTCGGGTTTCTTTAATAATTTTTGATCACTCTCCTTAACATTTTTTCTAAAAAATTTTTAAAATTGGGCACGCTTTTCTAATTATTTCTGATTAAATTATATCATTTATTAGGCTAATAAAAGACAAATAAATACTGGTGATATTGGTTTAATTATTGGTACATATCAATTAAGTAGATTCATTATGGCACCTTTTACTGGAAAATATGTGAATATATTTAATTAAATTTAAATTAATTTTAAAAATATTAAGATAATGAGTATTGGAACATCAAAAGCTTTCTTTTTTAGTCTTTTCTTAACTGCATTTACAGCCTTTGGCTTTGGGTACTTTAAAATTTTAAACATAATTTTAATAAAATTTACGTTATTTTTAGATTACTTACCCTATTACCAAACGGTTTTTATTTCTTTTGGGCTTCCTTAGCTATTCGGATCGTTCAGGCACTTGCTAGAACCGTTTTTGTCATAAGTTCATTGACTATTATGGCACAACTTTTTCCTGCAAATATTTCACTTTTGGGTGTATGTAAATTTTTGTAAAATCCTTTAACTATTTAAACACATTTAAGGGCCTACTTGAAGCATTCGCTGGTTTTGGATACATCTCAGGGCCAGTAATAGGAAGTGTACTGTTTGAATTTGGGGGGTTTATAACTCCAAATTTCACTTTCGGAACATTAATGGCATTAACCGGCATGGCCTTTGCCTTCTCCACAAAGTTGAAGAAAAACAAAGAAAATAAAAGAGGAAGGGAAGGAAAAAACTTCAAAAATATTTCCTTGATTTATCCACAAAAATCTGGACAATTATCGGAAGAATCTTACAATTCCTCTGATTTTGAAGCATTATCAAAGTCTTCTAAATGCAGTTCTAATACAAAAATAAATAAAACTAGAACTGATATTACTTCATCAAATAATGGACTTCTATCAGTACTTAGACTATACAGTACTTGGCTTATTATGTTAGTGATAACTACTCGCGGGATTACTTGTTCTTTCTTTCAAGCACCATTACCAGAGCATTTAAACTCGGTAAATCATTACAAAGGCTTGCTTATACAGCTAAATCCACATTTTATAGTTAAATTCTTCCGCAGTGATCATTGGCACAATATATACAATAATGAGTATCAGCTACTTTATGAGCGCTCCAATATGGGGATTATATATGGGCTTGAATAAAAAGAAATGTCAAAATTCTGCTATAATTGTTACAATAATTGGGTCAATATTAGCTTTTATTTCAACAATTTTGATGGGGCCATTCCCTCTTTTACCAATCCAAAAGACTATTCCGCTCATTAGCGTTTCATTTGCACTGCTGGGCTGCGCATCTGCTGCTTTATATATTCCTGTCTTTCAACTTTGCTCGGATATCTCAAAATCGACGGATGAAGAATCAACCCGAATATATGCTTGTCTATTCGGATTAGTCCAGTCATCCTCAACTTTAGGGTTTTTAAACCTTTATTTAATAAACAGAATAATTTCAGATCGTTTGCTGGGAACATACTCGGAGGGTTTGGTGCTCAAAAATTAGGTTTTGCCTGGACTTGCTCAATTATTTCTTTTTCTCATTTTGTTTTTATTTTTATTATTGTTTCTTACTCATTGTTATTTAAATTTAATGAAAATAAAAGTTAGTAAAAATAGAGTAATTGGGAAAGATTCCAGTATATCCTAGATACATACACCTATTTAGGATATATGTACCTGGAATAATCTCCCCACCCAGGGCGATGCTCCTCAATAGTTTAATGCTTAATGTACATATCAGTAGGAGTACAAAAACGGAAATAATGCGTATTTTTAATCCTTTATTAACCAAATTAAGCTAAATTTCTTGGTTATCTTGTTTATTATCCGAATCTTTTTCTTCATTCTTTTTAATAATCCAAGCCTTATTAATTGCTTCTTCTACATTTTTAATTATTCCATTTTCATTATATTTTTGTATAGTCTCATAAGCAATCTTTAAGCAACTTCTAACATGGAAATCTATATTTTCTTTAATTTCAGTCGTGTTAACCGATGGGGCTGAACGAAAATAGCTCCCTTTCTCGTTAAAGGCACTTTTTCCTGCATCATCAACCACATATTGTTTCAGTTCTATAGCCTTGTTTTTATGCATTTTTTGGCATTTATGTGCATCCTCAAGAGTTTTACCTTTTCCCAAATTGCAATAAGCAGCAGCAATAGAATGTAGAATTATTTTTCCATACATTTTTCTATCTTCATCATTTTTATCAGGCCAAAAAACTGATAAATAATTTAGAATTTCTTTTAGGATTAATCGAGAGTGTTTGTCTATTTCTTCAATCTTGGGTTGATTTTTCCCGTGATAAATATTTTTGATATTCGCCCATTTATTTGGTTTTTTATGTAAAATCGTTTTGGCAATATCCTTCCATTTATTACTGTCGAGTTGATCAACAAAGGAATTCATATCATCAGTTTCAAGATGAAAGCATCCTGTTTTATTTCATTTTATTTTTAATTATATTCTAAATCTTGCCTGAATATTTATCAGTCATGTAATCAACCTCTTCATAATTTAGAGCCCATGGGTATTTTGTTAGGTTGATCCATTTAAATGAACCAAGGCCTATTTTCTCTTTCATCCGTTCGACATAACTATGAAGAAGTCCAATTCTTTTATCAATATATTTATCATTTCCTTCCATTTCCCCACAATTTTCGATAAAACTTGGACCTTCTTCCTCAATTTCACAATTGCTTTTCGCTTTTAGTTCAATAACTATTGCTTTACCTATGGAATCAATGGCATTTCTTTCAGGGGTTTCACCTTTTTTAATGAAAAAGTGCTTGATTACTGGAATATTTAAATGCCCTTCAAAAAATTGAAACAAAATTGAGAATAACGAGATATCTGCCTAAAAGTATCATTGGAATAATCTTTATTTTTTAATCTTACAAGACTAGGCTGATCACCAAAAAGAAATCTTTGAGAACCAAGCATATTTATTATTTTTTGTATTATTTTTTCAAAACTTTCATAAATTTTTTCATCAGAAACTTGATCCCATGAATGTTTTTGTAAGTATTCTCGAAGCTGAATATGAGAGATATTATTATCAATCTTAAAATTAATCTCCCAACCTTCCCTTCCATGCTGTTCTTCTCTTTAGTGAAATATTCCTCCAATTTAGCTTCAACAAATTTATCCATCCATTCATAAAAGTATTGCCAATCATCCAAATTCCATAAATAATCATTATTTATCTCTCTATTCAAAGAATGAGAAGAACCCTCAGTCCCATCACTATACGAATAATTAGAGCTTCCAACTCCATCACTACTCATATCACTACCTAAAATAATCACTAAATGCTTTTCCATGAAATTCAAAATTTCTTTCTCATCAATTTCTTGATTTTCTATTCCTCTTTCTATTGCAAAAAATTCATTCCAAAATTCAAAACCCATTTCAAATTTAATTTTTTTATCATTATTTAAAACAATTTCTTGCCATCTCCATTCAAAAAGTTGGGGATGTGATTGGAAAAATTGTGCACGGACACCATTATCTTTTATTAGATAGTCTAATCCCCCCGATTTTTTGCCTCCTATTTTTCGATGCCTCGTTGTTTTATCCTTTGTTAATATTTTTAATAAATAATTTTCCAAAATTAAAATTATCTCGGCTTCCCTATCATTTTCTTGGAGTTTTTTCTTTCCTAAATGTTCAACAGCTTCTTTTATATTATCAAATCCTTCATAATATTTTCCATTGAACTGAACAAAAGGAGCTATTCCAGAATCTGGAGAGCCAAGTAAAAATTGATTTGAAATACGCTGAAATATTATTAAGGGATTTAGATATACTCTATAAAGTACAATACATAAAATCTGATGCCCGAAAGCTTTAACCAACTCTCAATTTTCAAACACATTGTCCAATGATTCGGAGTTGTTGAAATTCTTGGGAAGATGATTAGATAAACCATATTTTGTTTCTCGTCTTCTACCAACATTTTAGATTCCCCGTTTTCGGTTGGCATTTTTAAAAGGGCTAAATATTAGAAATAATTTTTCTACTTAACACATACAATCGCTTACATGAAATAACATTTGAGCATGTTATCAAGAAAAAAATTATTAAATAGAATTTATTGTAATTCATTTAATCTAAATGTTTGTAAAAATTTTCTAGATAATGTGTCCGACCGGATAATCCCGGATTCTCACTGGATCCGTTGTGATATGGGTGGAAAATTTAAATACCCGGATCGAGATTCTGATCAATATTCCGAACGATTTGGTTTCTGAACGGTCGAGACTCTGAACGATCTCAATAAAATCGGCATTCTGATAGAAATTCACGTCGAATTAGATCATTTTATTTATTCATGAAAAGAAAATTTTTATTAATAAAATATGCTTAAAGCCTAGGGCTTAAATAATAAATTGAATAATGCAAGAATTGACTAGATTTTCGTCATCTCTTAAGGATAATCTGATAAAATTTTAAATAAAATTGCATCATTGTCTGAACTTTATCTTAATCAACGGAAATATACGATATTAATTTATTTAATAAAGTTGCAATTGATTTAATAAATCTGCACTTTAAGCATGACATTTTATTAATCTATCGTATTTACTACAGTCGGAATCTCTTATGTATATGCCCTTTGGGCTGTAAAATCGTATAATTAAAATTAAATTAAATATTACTCATACAAATTGGGATCCGACTGTAATTATAATATTTTTGTTAATGGACATTATTTTGATATTATCGAAATTAGTTTTGGAATAGAATCACATATAGTATCTTGTCACTATAGATCAGGGTTTCGATCTCGAATTTTTAAAAATCCGCAAAATTGATCGAAAAAATCCGCATTTTATATCAAAAATCCGCAAAAAATTATTAAACCCAGAAATTTAATTAAAATCACTTTATCCATTATATTTTTCGTCTTCTATAATTGAATTAAGCAATTTTTTTACAACTAATGATCATTTTATGAAAATCCGAGAATTATCTGAAAAATTACACTTGCATTTTTGTCGCGGAAGATGACGTAAATTTTTATTTCTTCCATTTTCAGCGCCGCAGGCGAAAATTTTTTTAATTTTGGAAGATCCTTAAGCCAAAAATCTTTCATTTTCAGGCTAGGCAATAAATTTTTAGTATTTTGTAAGATCAAGGATACAGATTCCTTCTTTTTTTGCGCCGCAGGCGAAAATTTTGAGGATTTCAGAAGGTCTTAGCGGAAAAATAATGACATTTTTACTAAAAACCACAAGAAAATATAAAAAATCCTCATAATCTTCAAAAGACCACAAAAATCCGCAAATCCGCATTTTTAAAAATAATCCTCATCGCCCTATCAAAAAACCACAAAATGAGGAAAAATCCGCAGATATCGAAACCCTGCTATAGATGGAATTACAATAGTTTGAAAGGTATATCCCATTTTCAATAAAGGTAGGTTTTCCCAAAATGTTTAAAAAATATATAAAAGTTTTCTTCCAATAAACTTCGTGTAACTTCACGAATCTTATTAATTCACATTATCCTTTGAAAATCCAAAAAAATGCCCAAACTTGCTGAGAAGTTCACCAGGTTTTTTCAACAATTTTTTGAATTCATTATCACCTTTCTTTTCCTTTTTATCATCTTCATTGTTACAGTCGTTGTTTTCATCATTTCCGTCTGTGCTAGCGTTTATTGTAGTTGTATCATAACCTTAGTTGCAAAATATTTTTTTTAATTTAGGATTTTATATACTAATAGTAGTTCCATTGTCTTCGCATGGTTGTAATGAATCACTGCTATTTAGTTTCTATATTAAAAAATATAAATTAATGATAATGGATATGATAAATATTTTCTGCCATTAAAAGTTCAGGAAATTTTTTTTGTAAATTTTGAAATTTTTAATTTACATGAAGCGCCTCCCAAGAAGAGTTAGTACAAGATCCATTTTGTATCTCAGGGAGGCAATAAATTTCGTACGTGCTAATCGTCTTGCTTTAATTAAATATTAGAAATAATATTTAGTTTTGAATATTTAATTTTAAACGATTTACCTCCCAGTACAGTTTTGAAATCCCTCAATTGATAAATATTCGGGTTTCGATGCTTCAGCGGAATAACAAATTTTGGTTAACGCAAGGAAAGAAAAAGCTTGGATAAAAAATTGAGTATACTTCATTCTGGCTTGGTAATGCTTATTTCCTTTGTCTTTTTAAATTCATCCATTACTTTTCAAATAAAATCCAAGCCAAATGCAGGTGAGCAAATATTTAATAAAAATCCAGCGAAATTTTAAAAAAATTTATATACCAAATTTAGAGAATATTATGTGAAGAAATATACTCACAATCAGAATATCATTAGTTGTGGCGTTATGGCGCAAGGATTTTATATACTTGAACAAGCTAGATATGATTTTATATCCTTATTAAATTTTATATCCTTATTATTTTATATCCTTATTATTTTATCCTTATTAAATACTTTTCAAAATTAGAAATCAACGAGGTAAAATAATACAGGAATTTATTTAAAAATTAAACTCAAACTGTTCTGCGCCATAATTTACTGGCTAGTATTCGAATCGGTTGGAGTTTGTGTAAAACTTTAACAAACAATTTAATATAAAATACCACTCGTGATAATGTATTATACCAAATTTAGATGACTTTTCAATTTTTAATTATAAACTACGAAATATCCAATTTTGGTAATAAAATATCACCTCCAACAAAACGGAAACGAACGTCCATGTATGCTTGGAAATTTAGCATGTGAACAAAAAATTTTACTGACAGCTTGTTAGAGCAAACAAGAATTAATTTTTATGCTTTAATTTTTAAAAAACTTTTTTTTTCAGAATTTAAATTTATTTAGAAAGTCTAATTAACCAATATAAAGTATATTCTCAAATAATTTTTGATAAAAGATGATAAATCTGGATATCGAGAATAAATATGTATAGTGTTAAATCATTGAAGTCCCTCTTATTAAATTACACTCCCCTATAATGGTTAAACAGTAAGCACCTTGGGTAATTATTTGAGCTTATACTTGATCTAAAATTAGAAAAAATTAGCATTGAGTTTCTGATTCTTCACCATCAGATGCATAATTCGTCCTTCCTAAATTAGTTTTTGGTTTGTTGCCTAATATAAAGAGTCCAAAATGGCGATAACTGAATATTTTTAAAAATTTTAGCAAATTAGTAAAGATCTTAATTTAACCGGATAATTATGTCTATCCAACAAAGAGCACATGTAAATGTGTATAAATAATTGGCTGTATCTAATAGCCTTCCAATGACACCAACTAGAACAAAAAACTCGCTAGATTCAAGACTCTCGATTATACCCTAATAAAGCAATGATTAATGCCAGATATTTCAATACCTTTAAATGATGTTTTTCCGTTTCGATATAAAAATAAGTCATTGCAAAATCTGTCAAATTAAGTATTGTGCAACAAGTTGCAATAAATGGAAGAATGGCACTTAATTCTTTGAGAAAGTTATCTTTAAGTGCAATTAGTTTCATTAGGCAAAAAGCTTCAAGGAAATTTGAGGCCTGAAAATTAAATTGAAATATGGCCTGGCACGGCTAAGACAGGCTATATGCCGTTGGAGAGAACTTCTCACTCTCTAAATACTCGAAAATTAAAAACCAACCAAATTATTAACACTATAAAGAATATCAAGGATTTTAATTGCGAGATAAACACGTTTATTTCGGAAAGAAAAGAAAAGTAATTCCATAATTTCACATATACATTCAGCTGTAAGAAATAGAACAGAACCAAGTATTAATACTTTATCACCACGAGATTCAGCTTGTCTATGTAAATCAAGTAATCGAGGTGGAATTCGGCGTATCCAGATAAATAGCTATGAAAATTTATGTGAATTTAGTTCACAATTTTAAGATAAATTTCTCGGTTATTAAAATAATTATACCAAAACAAAGAAGCAAAGCTTCATTATTGAGATAAAAACTTCCACAGCATCCTGAGTAAAAACTTGAGGGCTTTCATCCAAATCATTTACATAGTTAAAAAAGAAAGCATACAAAGAGATATTCCAGTAAATCCCAAGCATAAAGCTAATAAACGAAATATTCTTTGAATTAGGGGATTTTTTAGAAAAAGAAATTCGTTAGTAGATGTTGTATTTGAATCTAATTTTGAAAAATTTAATTAAAGTTTAACGAATAATACTGTCAAATATTATATGCCCTACCAGTTACTGTAGAGAATTTCTTCAATGAAAATTTTTTGATTGCATTAAGCGTCTTAAAATTAAATTATTAACAGATATATTTTGAAGGTTTAAAGATAGATCCTCAATTATTCAGATCCTTATGTCCGAAAGTCTCTAATAAAGAGATCTTTATTTAGAAGGCATGAATACCAGAGTTAAAAATTTAAGGTAATCTTGTAATAATCGAGATTATTTTACACTTTAAAAAACAAAAATTTTACATTAATTTTAACAGTCATTTTGCGAACTACCAATTCAGCTCTACCACATGCCAACATAAAAATTAAAATATTTTAATGAAAATTTGGGTTCTAAAATACCAATGAGCAACTAAAAGTACAGGAATAAATTCTGAAGCAGCAGTAACAACAACAGATTTGAGAAGTCCATAATGAACTCTGTACCATATCATTTGTTCTTTACGTAGAGATACAGTTGTGCAATTGAAGCCTTTCTTTCTGATATTAAATTTAGGATTAAGGTTGTACTATATTTTAAAGGTCATAGCAGCGGATTCCGATCTCTAACCCATGGATTTGTCTGGAAACAGAGGCCTTCGATTTTTTGGACCCGTAAAATCGCTGATATTTAAACCAACATATAAGGAGGGCAAAATGCTTTAACAATAGACATCATTTCGATTTGATCACGACAGAATTGTTCGATAGTAAAATAAGCCTTTAACATAACAAAGCGCATCCAAATAATGCCAAAAACACAGTTGATAAAATTTCGAGTGAGTAAATCAATTTTTGTTTTTACTGAGCCAACATGAGCTCTTTAAATTTAATTTTAAATTTTATACTATTTTCAAATCCAAACCGTTGTATTATATAAATGAAGGAGACCAAAGAATATAAAGCTATTGTTAATCTTAATATTGAATCAAGAGTCATTTGTAATGGATCTCTTGCCTCCACAGCCCTATCACATCCATACAGAGCCAATTTATAAACCTAAAATTTTGTCAGTATTTCAAGACCGTCATGCTTCAAATTGATAAAAGAATAAACTTACAAAAATATAGCCATAACCCAAGGTAACAGTCAAAGTAAGGACAAGTGTACAAATATATGTTGGGTGAGGGATAACTAAAGGATTGCTCAATTTTGGTAAAAGTCCAAAACTCATTCTACGTAGAAAATCCATAATTAATATAATTGAGAGAATCATTAAAATAATAGTTAACTGGAAATTATTTTTTATTAGCTGCGCAAAAGTTTAAGCAAACCAAGTCATAATAGATCATAAATTCAAAATCAGTTTTTATAAATAGAACTACACTGATTGATGTGAAGCACACAGAAATTAATAAATTTAAGAACCAGGGGCCTAGAATGCCCATTTTGATATTATTTTAGTTTTTAGTAGAATAATTCTAGAATACTAATACTGTTGATTTTAATTTTACTTGAATCATAAAAATTTTAAAGACGAATTTCAAGAGTTTTTCAAGTTTATTTTGCCATATACTTAATTTTCAAGTATTTTTATTATAGCTTTTGTGTTTGTTTCTTTTAATCAAGTGTAGGTGAAATATTTTAGTAGGATTAAATTCAATACTTTTTTTATTTACTTTTAATTAAAATATAGAAAAGCTAATAAATAAATTTAAAAAAGATTTAAAAGAGAAAGCAAAAATCGAATAAAATTTAAAAAAAAAATAAAAATTTAAATCCCATTATATAAAATTTTGACAAAAATACTAAATAATTTTTAATAACCATTTACTTCAATAAATTCCCAAGATGGATCTTCTATGTACATATCTTCTTCTTTGACGATTTTACTTCGTCGCCTTCCTTTTCCTGAAATTTTTTTTAATTATTATTTTTTAGGACGTTTCTGCTTAATCCTAGGCCAAGCCAAAAATCGGCTAAGATGGACTTCAAAGGCCTATAATTTAAACACCTATACCTGTGCTTTTTAGCGATGTAACTTCATTATTTAATTCATCAATTAACACTTTAACCCACTCCAACAATTCATACTTTTCAAAAACTTTAATATAAAAATTGATAACTTTAATTTCTAATTGTTTAGAATCTATTTCCACTTTTTCAATAAAATACTCCTTTAAAATTTCCAAAATTCTTTCATACTCTTCTCTTAAATATTCCGATATTGAAACAAAATTTAAAAATTCTTTTTCAAATAATTCAAATACTTTAAACTTTTCTGTATAATTTAAAGATATATTTTTAGCTATTAACATAATTGAAGCAAAAATTAAAATAATTTCTTCTTGCTCCAAATTATTGTTTTTATTATTAAATTTAAATATTTTATCAAGTTGTAAAACTTCAATATAGGAAGTTGCTTTTTTGTTTGCAACTAGTAATAAATTGATAACACTTGATTTTACAATATATTTGGCCTGATTAATGTTGTTAAATTTTATCTAAAAAATTTTCAGGATAAGATATTAAAATAATAAAATATTAGGGAAATATATTTCCGTCTTACATGTGGATAAAACTTTAGCTCGAGTACACGAATAACATTATTTTGTAACCAATCAGCAAAAGTCATATCAGAAATATAGCCCGGAAAACAAGCAAAAATGTCATGCTTTTCAACAAATGACATTCTTTTATCAATATCTTCGTCCAAAAATTCATTTTTGTCCAGGAAGTCAATTAAATTCCAAATCCATAAATAGAAGAAATAAAATACTTTTGTTTTTGATGTATAATGTGTTTCCTTGAATTTGAAAAATTATTTCGCATATCATTTCTGCATCCCTATTTTATCAATTTAACTATTACCTCAACTTCATTTTTTATTTCTTCAAAACTATTTTTGATGAAGTTAAACCCGTATGTATCAAATTTTTTCAATCTATTTCTAATTTTATCAATAAAATCATCAAATGACATTCCATTTTCTTCCCCTATCAAATCAGCCAAACCTTCAATTCTTTCAACTATTTTATCAACAAGTTTATTATTAAAATTAAATTTATCTAAAGCTATTTCAACATTTTTTTCTAAACTTTGCTTTACGGAAAGTGAAGAAATTAAAGCCACTTTAGCTTCAGTTGATAAAATACTTATATTATGTTTAAATTCAGTATTTTTTATTTCTTCGTACTTTTCTCTCTCGTTCTTTGGAATATCATCAAGAAATGTCGAACGGATCAAAGCATTAACTAATGGATAATGCAGGATGATTTGTAGGACTAAAAATTACATATCTATAGTAGATATCAGTTGGGATGTGTTCGGAGATTTTTTTGGAAGAGCTTCTTTAACTTCCGATGATAAAATATTTGGTTTGTCATTTATCCTTTATCCCCTTTATCTTCCGCTTATACCCTCCATAAAAATCCTCCTAGATCCTAAACTGTGAAGATAATTTATAGGTCACTAATATTCAATTAACAAGAATTCTAATAGAACACTTACAGACAATTCTGCCGAGAATCATTAGCTAAATTTCATCCAAAAAAATTAAATTAATTATCTTATAAGGTAAAAAAATTAAAAATATACATATAAAATAAATATAAAGAAATAATTGATTTATTGAGCATGATTGTGAAATGCCGACATATAGTAATACTATTTTATGCTTGTTAAATTAAAATTAATTGTCTAGACTTTTTTATTATGCATCAGAATAGCTCTCAATTTTTTTAGTTTTTTCTATAATAAAAATTTAGCATTTATTTAATGATATCATAATATTCAGAAATAAATGTTTACATAAATATTCATTTGATTTTATATAATTACAACTCTTAAAGCGGATATAAATTTAGTTTAAACATTAAAACGTTTAGAGCTATTCCACGTGGATGATGTTTTGTTGACAAAAAAAATAATTGAAAAATAATTGTTGACAATATTTAAATATTGATAAATGTTTCCAAAGCTTCACATAATTTTTAAAATTCATTATACCTTTAAAATCAGAAATCAAGAGTAATTTACATATTTACTTGATGTATTTTGTAATTCCATCAATTTTATTCTTTTCCTTATTTTTTTACTCATCAACTTATGATCACGAAAAGCATAATACTCCTCCAACCCCTTCCCCAACTTGCCCACCAGACGGTACACCATTTGTATACAGGAATTTGGTTAGAAAATGTTTATTTAAATTTTTAAATTCAATATACTAATAGAAATATGAAAGAGTTAGTTTTGGTGATTGTTATGGTATCGGATTTCTTCCTCCAAAACATATTGAAATCGAAATTGAAAAGCACGACATGTATTTTTTAATTACTCTGTTTGGTTCGAACGAGTGGGGGTCTGAAGAGGGATACTTTTATCTTGAATTCAGCACAAACGGAAATAAGGTATAAATATTAATGACAAAATAATAGGTAGTTCTTATTAATGATAATAATTTTAAATTATTGAAACTGAATGTGAGTTTAGATAAAGTCTAGAAAACTTAACAAAATATGTTAATTTATAGATCTACGTCACACCAGGATTCGATGTTATTGATTTTAAAACCGAGAACAATTTTAAACTTGATTTCTTTGCATTGCAAAATAATACAATTAAGGTACTTCGATAATAATAACAAGATATATTTTAAACTGAATTTTTATGTTGTAATTACAAATCCCAACGAAGAATCTTATGAGTACATACACTATGCTCAAAGAGATCTAAGAAATTTATCAGCAGTTCTTTATGGAGGTGATCATGTATTGAAAAAAGTTACATTGCTTAAAGACATCTATGACTCTGAATAAGGAAAATTGTTTGGATTTTTATAATGGAAAAATGTTGTTTTATTATGTATTAACAAATAAAAATGCCTTGAAAAAATAATTCATATTCTCCTTCCCCATGCATATCCGTAGCCGTAACCATTTCCAAAACCTCCTCCACCGGCCGCAACTACCACAGTACCTCCAGGGCCTGTTACCCTTTGAAATCCTGCTCCACTTCCTCCGCCTCCACCACCAGCAGTAAAAGTAGTTGAAATACCTCCATATGGAGAAACATTTACAACTGATTGAATTCCACCTCCGCCATTTCCATTAAATCCGCCACCACCACCAGAAGTAAAAGAACTTGCAGCTGGAATATATGAATAATGACAGCAATGCCAATTTGAATAATCATAACGTCTAAATCTAAGCATTCTTAATTTTTTAGAATTAGTTTAGAACTCTGTAGCATTGATTAAATAATTTTTAAAAGTTAAAAGCTTACCTCTCATTCGAAGCGGAACAGCATGAATCTAAAATAATATTGAAAAGTATGAGCAAGGAATATAGCTTAATTAAAGCATTCATAGTTAGGTGAATTTATTAATAATTAATAGAGTTAAGGTATAATTTCTGTAAAATTTCTAGTTTATAAAGACTTTATAAATTAACAAAAACTTTACTAATTTAATGAGTGTAATCAAGTTTTATTGATAAAAATATTTTTAATGAAAATAAAACTTTTTTCCTGTCTAAAAACGTAACACTATTTTGATTGAGCAAATTTCACTTTTACGTTCAAAATTCGTTCAACAAGAAATGATGGGAAAAGCATTAATTATTTATTATTTTTTAATTTTTGCTCCTTTATAAAAAATTTAATTGTAAGAATGTTACTGAATAAAGTTCTTATATTTAAATAAATTTATTTTCTTTCCGATGTTTTTATTTGATATTTTATAAAAATCATTTTAAAAATAATCACAATAAATCAAAATAAATAAATGTAAAGTTTGGAAACAATACAAAATTAGTATTGAAAGAAAAATATGAAATAGATGAAATAAAAAATAAAGGCACAAAAAAAGTAGCTAAGTTGAATAAAATTAAGTTATCCAACAGCGTTGAGGTTTTTCTTTGAGGCTTATTTTTGGCTTATTCAACAATTACAAAAATTATTTGGAAATACCTATTCGAGAAAAAGAGAAAGAGATTAACGGCAATAAAATAGAAAAAAAACTTCTCTTCTAAAAATGTGAATCTGATCTCCTTCCAGATACAATGTTGATTATTAACCTTGCATAACTTTTTATTTTAATATTTTATTAAAAGTATTTTTGAAAAATGTCAATCCTTAAAATATTTCTTTTCCATATCATGTGAATATTTTTTAGCGTTATAAATTTGAAAGAGTTTATGTACAAAACAAACATTTTTTAAGCACAAAGAAGGAATAAAATATCACAAAATACAATTTAATGCACAAATTACTTATAAAAATTAACAAAAAATTTCTTTAGATAGTATATTTACCAATATTTGTAATTTTTTATAAAAATATTTTTTTCATCTAACCAAAAAGTAAGATTAATAGAAGATTAAAATTAATCCTTAAATAATTTTTTAAATAATTATTTCATTTTTTTCTAAATTTTTATTTTTTAATTTTTGATTTTTTTAAAGTTTTAATCCTATAAATAACCTCTCTTATTCTCTAACTTTTTTCTCTGATTTTTCTCAGTTCCGTTTATATTTTTGTTGGCTCCCCAATAAAATGCCAAATCCAAATAATGCTTATTCTTAACAATAGGTAACCCTATTGGAATTAGCAAGATGCTTATGCAACTTAATTTAATTTTTTTCAGACACTTTCTATTTAAAATTTTTCAATTTAAAATTGTTTAACTATTTTCTTTCCTCTTTTTTACTCTTTCATTCTCCTCTCCCACCCAAATTATCGTTGCAGGTGAACTAGCTATTTGTGTATAAAATTGGTCGAGATCTTTATAGACTACAAAAACATGCATTTTTTATTTTTTGTTTTTATTTATTATCGAAAAAAATTTTCTTCTGTTACTTATTTCCTTTTTTAATTTTTTTCCGAATTAAAATCACAAAATTCAAAAAAAAACAAAATAATATTTATTTTGTTTTATCTACCAAATTAAGAGTCTTACGTAACCTTGGCTATGAAAAAAACAAAATTCCCCCGAATCTGAAGTCCCCCCCCCCCTTCACTTTTTAAATTAATCATTCAAAATTTTGAAAGGTTTTTTAATTAAAATTAAAAAGAAATTTTAAATAGAAACATTTTTTAAAAAATCCAAACATTAGCAAGCGCCAACATGTTTAATGACAGCTAAAAAGCTAAAACAAATATTGTTTCGTGGTTCTTTTTATTAGAAAAGATCACACATCAGTATCGTTTTAGTTCACATTATTACCTCTCTCTCCCTTTTTTATTTATGAAGGATCCTGGGCATTTAATAAATTTTTTTAATTATTGTCAATGCTTCACACATTCCCCTCTCACAAAATTCTCTCTCCATTTCTATTTTAAATTATTGTTTGAGTAATAGCAGTAATATTTATTTAAGGTTTTTTTAATTTAAAATCTTGTTGGAAAAAATATTATTGCTAAATATCATTCAAAATATTATTGCTAAATATCTTTATTTAGGTGGGATATGGATATATCAAACTTGGTTCCAAATGGGATATCGAAATTTATTCCGCCTAGGGAGCGTTTGGTTAAGTCAATATGATGCTAAAGTCTGCGGCTTTAAGGTTGTCCTAGGGTGTGTTTCAAAAATACAAACTTATAATGCAGCACATATTTTCATTTGACCCCCCTCCCACCCCTCAAATTTTAACAGTGAATTTTGAAATTAAAAAACACTTTCAAAAAACATTTTTTAAAAAGATCTAAACTTTACCAATCGCCAAAATAAAATTTAATTTAAGTTAAAAGAGATTTTACTATATTTCATGGTTTATTTTATTTAAAGAGATCACACATCAGATCATTTTAGTTCAATTTTTTAAATGCTATATACTTACCTCTCCCTCTTTTTTTATTTGAGAAGAATCCTGGGCATTGAATAAAAATTTATTTAATTATAGTCAATGCTTCACATTCACCTTCCCTCAAAAAATTCTCTCCCTTTTTATTTAAAATTATCGTTTAAGTCATTTTACTAAATAAAACTTTGTCTAAATAAATCTCGCAACTGTTTTAAATAGATAGATAAAATCTATCTTCTTATTAGATAGATAAATCTATCTAACTTTTCAGCTTCGAATCGCTCAAGCCGTGAGCTATCCTCTTTTTGTAATTTAAACATTTTTATTGGCCAACATAAATTTCCAATGATGACTCACTTTTCAATAAAAAATAAAAATCCTATTAAACATCACTCTAAAACGAAAAACTAATTGACCAAACATGCATCTTCTGATCGGGCTTCGGATCGAAAAAAGTGCGGGTTTCAATTCTCATGTTGTCTCCCTCATTTGTATGTATTATATAACTTTTAAATCTTGATATTTTTTATTCTAAATCTATATCTGTTTATTATCAATAAAATTAAATTTAAAATTATTTTTTGTTAATTATTGTACATAAACAATTTTTTAAAATTATATCAATTTATACTTAACAAACTACAAACTTTTATACCAAATAATAAATAAATATTTGCATAAATGAACCAAGAAAATTTTTTTGGATTATTTCATTTAATGTAAATATTTAAATAAAATATAAAAATGTTTAATATTTTATAAATAAGAATTCTTATCGGTCTTAAATTTTGTTTTAAAAAAATTATTTTTAGCTCATAATATCACAAAAATGTTTTTAAAATTTTTTTTGGATTTTTGTATGCTTAGCTTTATAATTTAATAAAATGTTGAGCATTTTTGATTAATATTCCCCCATATTTACTTCGATAAATATTTATTTTATTGCTTAATATCTAATAAATCCAAATAAAAATTTAATTTCCATACAAATTTAATATTAAAATTTAATTAATTTTTAGAAGTATTTTTTGAAATTAATTCCAATTTTTCCTCTCAATGTTATTAGCTTCATCTTCCCATGTATATTCTCCAGACATATATCCCCAAAACAACCCTTCTACATTTCAAAATAATTTAAAAGATTTAAACAACAATACCCAATTAATTCAAGAAGCTAATCAAGTAGAATGTAATCAAAGAGAAGCTAATTTAAGAGAGAAACCAAAAGAAAAGTTGAATGAAAAGAGGAATCCAAAATCATTTTTTTCTGACTGCAGGGTTTGTGGCCAGCAGGCAAAGTGCCACAATTTTGGAGTTAAATGTTGCCATGGTAAAATTATTAAAAATAAAATGAGTTAACTTGGAGGAATATTAATAGAACTTAAGCCTTAAAATGGATTTAAAAAGTATTTTAATTTTAGGCCTGGGATCTAAAAAATTTTAAAATTAAAGTTTTTTTAAATTAAAAATTTTTTTAAGTTTGAAATTCAAGTAAATTTCTAAATTAAAGAGACAAATAATACTCTCAAACTTATCCAACTAACTGAACTTTGGTTTTAGTTAGCTAAACATGACCACAAATTATTAAAAAATTCAAATTTTTTTTTCAAGCCTGCCGAATGTTTTTCCGTCGATCAGTTTTGAGCCTAAAAGAATTTAGATGTAAATCTGGCGGAAAATGTCAAACGCGCAAAGGTGTTTTTATAAAAAAAATTTTTTTAATTCCTAATTATTTTAAAGGAGAAAAATGCCGTTCCTGTCGTCTTGATACTTGTATTAAAGAAAATTTAGACATTTCTTTAATTCAATTTCCTTCAAGTTATAATTTTAAAAAAATGAAGGATTGGTTATCTAAGAAAAGGCGAGAATTAATGCCCAATAATTTTGTTAAACATTTGAGTGGACAACAAAATATGATGAAAAATTTAAAATTAATTAGCAACTGTAACAATAATGGAAATATTATTGAGAATAATAATGGGAATATTATTAAAACAAATGTATCAGTTAAATTATTAAAATATAATAAATTTTTTAAAGCAATAAAAAGCTTTCTAGCCTTCAAGGCTTTAACTTTCATTTATGTAATATAGGGGAGAATTAAATATATTTTAAAATTTTAGTTACCTCAATTATTGCCAAATAATATACTTGAAAGAATTAATGTTGATTTGGAAATGTTGTTATCAACAGAAAATAAAGCTTTAAAATTACGTCAATCCCCAAATAATTTATTATTAGAATATTTATTTACAAAAAGTTTGGAAACTTTAATTGAAAGTAAAACGAATGTATTGGATTTTATTGAACTTTTTGGAATGGTAGAGAAATTAATTTTTTATAAATTTTAAAAATTATTATTTTAAGAATGGTAAACAGTTGATTATAAATGAAAATTTATTTAAAGAAGGAAGGAATCTCCCAACTATTGGAAATTACCAAAATTTGGATTTTCTTTTGGAAGTTGAAATTATGAGGAAATTACCTATTTTTGATAAAATTCCCTTTGAAGATAAGGTAAAGATTAATTATTGTTTTTGAATTTTATCAACCTTCCTCCATTTTTAAAAATTTTAAAATTTAAAATTCAAAGATTTGTCTCTTCCGCTTAAATATCCATCGTCTCGTAACTCTTTCCAATTGTTTCCAATCTATACAAATGGGAGAATCATCAGTTACATATCCAAATGGATTGCATCCTGGCGATTTTTGTAAACATTTGTTTGAAAATATGTTCACTGAAGAAGATTTGAAGAGGTAATTTTCTCTGATTTCTAAGAAATATCTTTTGTGAGGTGTGTGGCCCTAAATCCGGATCTGCTTTATAGCTTGAGTCTTATAATCAGCTTTATGTCAGGAGCCTTTATACGAGCTATCTGACAAATTTAATTATCTTTAATCTAATTTATAGATATCAAATCTTGAGAAGACGTGCATTTACTGATATAATATCTGAATTTAAGCCCTATAATCTAACACAACAAGAATATGTTTTACTCAAAACAATATTATTTTGTAATTCAATACCAGAAAATATCAGCCAAAATTCCAAAAATTTATTAAAATTAGAGGCAGAACGTTATGGACAAATATTAATGAAATATTTACAAAATTTATTGGGGAATTTTAAAGGAGCAATGAGACATGCAGACTGTTTATTATTTATTGGAAAAATATTTGAATATAATATGCAACAAAATATATTTTATAAAATGGTTGACGAAAAAATATTTTATAATAATGAAAGGAGTTCTCGTTTAATTATGGAAAGACCAATATTCGTGGAGCAATGCTTATTTAAATTTCCAAACTAATTTTCAAATTTTTCTTAAAATACATATATGTACATAGTAGGGATCACCGATGTTTTTTGGGTCGGGTTCCAAATTTCCTAAATCGAGTATTTAGCTTTTTGTCAGTCGAATAAGTAGGGTCCTTGTACATACATACATTATTGTTTATTTTTATTTTTTGTGCTTTACTATTATTGTAAATAATTTAATTTTTTTATTTATTTTTTCACTTTGTTTTATTTATTTATTTTTATAAGAATAAAAAACTAAGATTATTAACTCAATTTTTTATTAAATCGGTATTGGATATACTTTGTATCTGTGATAAGCAGTTTGATTGGAAGTCCTAGTTTCGTAGCTATCAAAAATTGTGTTGTCGAATCAGAAATTTTCAGTCCGGATATTGGTCTGGATATCTGATCCTCTATTAGTATGAATTTCTCAGCACCCTTGTCTCTTTTCACACGAAGTAATTTTTTTTCTTTTTAGTTGTCTTCAAATAAAAAAATATAATACATGCACAAATAAATATTTAAAAAAATGGTATATGAAAATAATTATTGCAAAAATGGATTATAGGCCATTTTATTGTACATAAATGTAAGAGATAAAAATTCTAAAATTGTTTCTAATCAAAACTCCCCCTTAAAAATTTATTTCGTCTAAGATAGACATTTAAGATCATTTTCAATTACCCAAATTTGTCTATTTTCTCTCTTCTCTCCCTTTATCTCCTTCTCTCTTTTTTTAAATTTCCATTCCCTTAATCCAGCTATATACATATAAAATTTTATACATATAGGTAATATTAACATCAGATTCAAATTTTATTTCTCAAGCATGCATATATATGTAAATGTATTTTTACTTAATTAAAAAATTTTGTTTATAGAATTTTATTAAAAATTGTCTTATGAATTAAAAAATTTTATATAAGTTTCTCTATTAGTTCCCCACCCTAGAATTAATCCCCACTCACGATTATGCCATGAATGGGTTGGAACAATATCCTACCAAATACCCTACTGGGTGTCAAATTCCAAAACTCGATTATTCTCTTCACGCGAATAATTCCCCATACCACTGTTGGGCTTGAATCTTAATTCCCCATGGGAATTAATCGAGATCTAATCCAGATAAACACCGCTAACAGCTCTGATATCTATAGAAGCATTAGAGATTTATCTTAATTTAATAATTAATTTTTATAAAATTAATTTTCCAGTTTTAAAAATCCGATTTAAACTTATTTTAGAATTATTTATCCTAAAAATTTTTTTAAATGTCAACTTCCCCCCAGTGTGTAATACTATCTTCATGCTATTCATCCCCTCCATATTCCCCATCTTCTCAATTAGCCAAAACTTCAACATCTGTAACCAAAGTAACAAATTTAGATAATAATGGAATTCAAAACAACAACTCAAAATGTTCAGATGAACATTTGAAAGTAGGAAAGATTATAAGGAAAGAATTTTCAGACTGCCGGGTTTGTGGTCAAGAGGCAAAATGTCACAATTTTGGAGTTAAATGTTGTCACGGTAGATTTTAATGTTTGAATTGAAATTGTGAACAATCCTAATTTTGAAGAATATTTGGACTATCAATTAATTTTTCTTACAAAAATAAATTATTTTATAATTGTAAATTGTTTATTAAGCCTGCCGAATGTTCTTCCGCCGATCAGTTTTGAGTCTAAAAGTGTTTCGTTGCAAATCTCAAGGAAAATGCCAAACAAAAAAAGGTATACAAAGTCATTGCTATTTATGAATTAATAAACATTCTTTATAATTACAAAACCCCCGAACATATCAATTTCTTCATACATCACGTAGGAATCCATTTGGATCCATTGGTACTCCTTTTTATTCACTCGTACAATATTTCCCTGATAGGCCGAACATCTTAGCAAAATTCGGTCCCAATGTAAATATTGTATGAGAGGATCTAATTGCTGCATTAAAGAGACTTATAAATTTTTAGGAGAAAAATGCCGTTCCTGTCGCTTTGATACGTGTGTAAAAGAAAATATGGATATTTCTTTAATTCAATTTCCGGCTGGTTATAATTTTCAAAAGATGAAAGAATGGTTATCTAAGAAAAGAAAAGAATTAATGGCTAATAATATTGCAAGAAATTTAAAGGGGCATCAAAATAATTTGACAGATGTTCGTAATAGCATTATCTATAATGCAAATGATAATATAATCAAAACTAATGTTTGTTTTCAATAAATTAGTATAAGCTAAAATAATTATCCTGGGTAATTATTGTTTTTACCATCGGAATAGGGGGTAATTAAAAGGGAGGAGATGGGACAGGGTATTTATTGTTACGTTATTTTTTGCCTACGTAATATGCTACAATATGATTATTTTTAATATTTCCTAATAATAGGGGGTAATTATTTGAGAGAAGGTAATTATTTCAGTATTTACTGTATATGTAAATATTCATAGAATATCATTAATATTTTCAAAGGTTCCTCAAAATGTAAATGTACTTGATGTTGATTTGGAAATGTTGTTATCAACAGAAAATAAAGCTTTAAAATTACGTCAATCTCCAAATAATTTATTATTAGAATATCTATTTACAAAAAGTTTGGAAAATTTAATTGAAAGTAAAACGAATGTATTGGATTTTATTGAACTTTTTGGAATGGTAGAAAAATTTAATTTTTTTAAATTTTCAAAATTATTATTTTAAGAATGGCAAACAGTTGATTATAAATGAAAATTTATTTAAAGAAGGAAAGAATCTTCCAACTATTGGAAATTACCAAAATCTGGATTTTCTTTTGGAAATTGAAATTATGAGGAAATTACCTATTTTTGATGAAATTCCCTTTGAAGATAAGGTAAAGATTAATTATTGTTTTTGAATTTTATCAACCTTCCTCCATTTTTAAAAATTTTAAAATTTAAAATTCAAAGATTTGTCTCTTCCGCTTAAATATCCATCGTCTCGTAACTCTTTCCAATTGTTTCCAATCTATACAAATGGGAGAATCATCAGTTACATATCCAAACGGATTGCATCCTGGTGATTTTTGTAGAAACTTGTTTGAAAACATGTTTACTGAAGAAGATTTGAAGAGGTAATTTTCTACCTATTAACTTATCTCTAAGGAATTTCTTTAATAAGGTGTGAGGCCCTAGATACGGGTCTGCCTTATATCCGTATCTATATTCATTTGGAGCTTTATCCCCAATATCAATGACTCTATACATATTAATTGTCTTTAATCTAATTTATAGATATCAAATCTTGAGAAGACGTGCATTTACTGATATAATATCTGAATTTAAGCCCTATAATCTAACACAACAAGAATATGTTTTACTCAAAACAATATTATTTTGTAATTCAATACCAGAAAATATCAGCCAAAATTCCAAAAATTTATTAAAATTAGAGGCAGAACGTTATGGACAAATATTAATGAAATATTTGCAAAATTTATTGGGGAATTTTAAAGGAGCAATGAGGCATGCAGATTGTTTATTATTTATTGGAAAAATATTTGAATATAATATGCAGCAAAATATATTTTATAAAATGGTGGATGAAAAAATATTTGAAAATAATACAGGAAATTCTAGGTCAATTACAGAAAGGATCTTTATTTTCTCAACAAAATTCTAGATATAATAGGATTCATCATGTAAATAGTAGCTTAATTTTTAATTTATTTTCATTTTTAAATTATTTTTGCATTTTTCTTTTATCGGTGTACATACTATTTTTATAAAAACAAATTCTTAAAAAAATCATATATTGAAAATATTTCTTTAATTTCTATAATCCTTCACTGCTAGACGGTCCACCAGCTGTTAGGTATTGTTGGTGCTGTGTTGGAGGTTGAATTGCTCTGAAATGATATGAAAAATTTTTAATATTTAAATTTTTTAACAGATAAATTTTTATTTCCTTAGAAATAAAATTCTTCATAAATTTGTAAAATTATAAACTTTCACCTTCTCATGCTTGGCGTTCTACGCCAAACAGCACTGGATTCGCGGCTTGCTCTTTGAGAAGAATATTCACCTATTATATCTCCTTCTGCTGCAGTATGTCCACCAATGTTTCCACGAAATTCGATCTCGAACTTAAAAAAATTTTTATAGAAAAAGTATAGTGATATTCTTTGAAAATATCCCATTCTGAGTAAGTTTAGGCATTAAAGAAATTCAATTCATGATAGACTTTCTAAATACCTTAGTTGCACATACAAAACAAGCAGTTACGAGCTTGGCTATTTCATTCATTAATCGTTTAGTCTCTGAAATGACAGCATCAACCTTAAATAAAATTCGTTTTTTAAATTTTAAATTCCACCAGTATTATTTACTTTATTAAAAGTTGCCGTCTTCCCGACAGTCGGACTTTTAACTAAAACTTGTAATTGCTGACAATGAACAGGGATTTTTTCTAATATTTGTAATAAATCATTCTTTTCTGCACTTCCAGGAACCTTTAAAATTATATTTATTTTGTTTGTTACTTTTTCGAAAAAAAACTTCAAAAGCAAATTCTTTAACAGTTTTATGCATTTTATTAGCTTGTTCAGCAAAAAATTCTGCTTGCGTGAACAAATCGTGCGTTGTTTTTAATGGACCATCTCCTTTGGTGAATAAATACATGTTGTAGGACATAGCTGACATTGTCTGAGAAGATTATTAAAAAAATTTATTAAGCAAAATCCGAACATAAGACCACCTTTGCTCTTTTAACAATATCATTCTCTGCATATTTATCCCAATTTTCAGCTTCAGCTTCCATTTCATCTGTTAATAACTTCATTTCTAAACCGACTTTAGCAATTTTTTGGTGATCTTCCAGGTCGAGAGTTATTGGTTTTGTAGGTTTGAATGTTGTTCCATGCCTCTGAACCGTTTAGTTATATTTTATCAGGTAAAGCGGGCTTTAATTTCAACTATCCTCCAAAGGGGAGGGTCTATTATAGAATAGGGCTTTACTTCAGCGTGGAGTTTTAGCTTAGGAAACAATTCAATTCACTTCTACATATCTCTTAGATTAGAAAAACCAAATTTGAAATAAAATTAACACAAACACAAGAAAACTTAAAGTAATATACAATATTTAATACAAAATTATACTTAAGTTATAAATAAAACAAAAGATAAAGCCAGATCAACAAAACATGTTTAAAACTAAAATAGATCAACTCAAGTTATGAGTTTGATCACACACCCAAAACTAAAATTAGAAATAAATTAAACACATTCAACTTAAATTTATATTAATAAAACACAAAAGATTAAGTTCAGAACAAATAAAAATACAATACATACACAAAATAAAAATACAAAAATAATTAAAATTATTGCTTTTCTTGTTGTTTTTGTAGCTTCTGTAATTGAATTAAACTTTCTGCTTCAGCTTGCAGACTTTCTAAAATTTGGCTAATTCGTTTCTCAAATTTATTATTGCAATTTTGTTGTTTATTCGAAGGATCAACTTTTGCTGCTTTTTTCTCTCTCATTCTAACAACAAAATTATTTTTATAATTATTCCCATTTTTATTATTTTCTTCCAAACTTGTCCCATCATTTTCTTCTTCATATTCAATATCTTCTTCATCATCATCATCTACTTCATCACACTTGGCTAATGGAGCTATTATCGGTTTTTTCTTATTAACGGTAGCATAATTGTTGTTTTCTTCTATTTGACTTAAATTTTGATGATTAGAATTATGTAGATATTCAGTTACATAGCCACTTGCATTGGAAGAATCCTTAACAAAAAATTTATGAAAATTTTCTAATAATTTAAAATTTATAGACCGTCTTTAGGATTTAATAAACCCCAAGATTTAAATTAAAGAATCCCAAATAGGCCCGGTCCATATCGAAGCATAAATATTTATTTTCTACCTGTGTACTCGCTGTAGTTGTATCAGAATCTTCCCATTGTCTTAAAATTACAGGTTCATCAAATCCAATTCCTGTACGATTAAATTTCACTATTCCATTTGCTGATTTTGATTTCTTTAAATCTTTTTTATTTTCCAAATTTTGTCTTCTAATTGGCGGGGAAGTATAAACAAATATTTGTGGTGATTTTGAAGAAATTGTTGAGGTTTTCGGTTGTTCCTGTTGTTGATTGATAAACTTTTCGTAAGGTGTAAATGCTGAATTTGGACATAATTTTGGTGCGCTTCCATCTTTGGTTTCAGGCTTAAAACAATTTTTTAGTTTCACTGTTTTAGTTTTAATAAACATGGGTCTCTAGTTATATCGAAATTTCCTACCTTTTCAACATTTTCCTGTGTCTCAAGTGATGGGCGTTTCACAATCTCTGCATAAAGGGGTGAATGTGATCTAATATTAGTTTCTTTATTATACGTAATATCTTCCTCAAAAGCATCAATCTCTTGATCATTTTGATTAACCTTATTTAAAATTTCTATCTGAAGTGATTTACTTGATTCTGAAAAATCTTCATTTTCTTCTTTAGAAGGTTTAATGTCTTTCAAATTATCTTCATTAACACATTCGTTGTCATTAAAAATTTTAATATCTTCATTTTTCTCAAATTTTCCAGCATCTACTAAATATTCTCCATCCGATTTTACTTCTTTTTCAATATTCAACTTTTTCTTTTTATCCTTAACTTTTTTAGTTTCCTCTTCATTACCTCCTTTAATTCTCCTAAAAATAGCAGAAATACTCATTAAATTAATTCCACTTTTATTCTTCTTTTTTAATTCTTCCAAACTTCCATCTTGACTGACATTTTTAGGTGAAAAATGTTCTTTATCTAGTTGCCGATTCTTTGAAGATTCCAATGACAAATTTCTTTCTTTCTTCTTCTTCACTTTCGCATCTTTTTTTGACATCCTACTTGTACAGATATTCGTTTCTTTATTATTTTGTTCCGATTTTTCTTCATAAATTTGTTCTGATGGTTTTGGTGTATCAGAAGGTTTTGTCTCACAACTAGAAGTTTGAAACAATTCCGAAGTAGTTGTTGTATTTGAAATAAAACCAGAATTATCAGAATTATTTTGTTGAGGCATAAAAGGCAAAACAGAATTTTGTTGAAACTGAGGACAAACACCACTACTAACACTAACACAACTATTTAAATTATTAACAAAACCACTGCAAAAAATATTATTAGAAGCTAAATTAGCAGTTGTAGATGAACGTGTTGAAGAAGATAACAATGGACTACTCCCAGGAGTATTATAGTTATTAGACCACCACATAAAATTACTCACTCCTGGCCTGGGAAGTGACATATAAGCCTGTTTTTCAGCTGCTAAACGACCGGAACAAGCCGCATCTATCTCCTTGGTGAGACGAGCCAAATCATTGACCTTTGAATTATTTTTTAGAAATCAATTCATTCTACTTACATTAGTTGCCCATGTATCGCAGAACACCTCCAAATTTTCTCGAGCAATTCTTGAGGAAGGATGAACGCATAAGATGCGGCCAGATAATAATGTCTAAATAATCCTTTTAGAATTATTTAATCAAAGTATATTTTTACCAAAGGAGCCAATGATCGAAGATTCCTCTCAGCATGTCCAGTAAAAACATGGAGTGCATCAGTAATCGAAATATGATGAAGAAGACGACATACCTAAAATATTAAGTCTTAAATATTTTTGGGGATTTCTACTAAAATACTTCTTGTAAATGTTCAGAATGTATACGAAATTGTTCCAAGAAACGTTCAACACCGTCTATATCACCAGAGATTGAACAAGTTTTTAATGATGATAAAAGAGTCTGATCCTCGTTTTGGCGAAATACTGAAGCTATCTATAAAATATTGAGTTAGAATCAAAAAATGTGTTTCATTCCAAGGGCATATCCAGGGGAAACCCCCCCCCATATCCCCCAAATCCGATGTCTTATCCTTCCTAAAATCCGACCCTCGTTACGGCCTTGCCTCATTCTAACCTGTTCTAATGCCACAAGTTGTAATTGTTTACGCAAATCTTTTAATCTTCTATTCAATCTTTCAACAGTTACTTGAATACTTTCATTTCTCAATCTTTCATCATTTCCTATTTCCGATGTTGGAGGATTAACTAAATTTCCCATTTCAAATCTACATTCTTCTAATAAGTCCAGAATTTGTTCTCTTTGTTGATTTGGTGTCCAAGAAGAATCAGTAAAGTCTGTACTCATTTCGCAAAGAGCGCTTAAAGCAGAGATTAAACGTTCTCGGACACCAGCTCCAATTAAGGACATCATTCGACACATATCCAACTTTAAAAATGAAGGTGAAACTAGGGTTGTTGGCGACCGGTTTTAAAACCGGAATTTTTGAAATTTTTTGCCAAAGAGGGGGGGGGGGGGTACCGGTTAATAACCGGTCGCCAACAACCCTAGGTGAAACGATAAAAATTGGTAGTCTTATGCTCACCATTTCACACAATTGTCTAATCGCAACTGAAGCTGTCAATTGTATTCCAATATCCAGAGGCCCATCCTAATATTTTACAGAATTATTTTTAAATTTAACTTAAAATAACCGTTGCAAGTGATAATTCATCTAATGGAGAGGAATAAGCAGACATTGCATCAAATGCCATAACACCATCAGTTACACATATAGCTATTAATTGTAATGCAGAACGGATTTGGTGGAAGACACCATCTCGGCATTGCCTAAAGTATTTTGATTTAATTTTGTGGAATTTTTCAGTATCCCAAATTTAAAATAATTTGAAGGACCAAGTATTTTACCTAGCAGCAGGGTCATCAGGATGTCTTAAAAGTGTTTTAGCAGATGTCAATAAAAGCATTGTAAGCCTTTCTAATTGTGCTCTAGCAACCTGCATTTGTGCTTGCCTTTTTTCACTTTTCAGATCTTGTTGTCTATCACCAGAACGATGTGCCAGATCCACCATTTGACCACCAAATTCAGTAAAAATTTGGACAAATTCAGTAAAATTAGAAGTATGCTCTAATTTTGTAAGAGAATAAGCTATTTTGTCTTCAGCTCGGAGAATGTGTTTAACAAGTACACGATCAGCCAAGAGTAAAACACTAAAAGTGATTTGTATTTTAGAATACCTACTTTACTAAAAAGAGGTTATTTTTTTAACAGGACCTCCAAATCTTGATAGCTCAAGATCCTTTTTTAGGTTAAGGATATAGGTGACTTAAAGCTCAAGGATTGAAAAGCTACAATCTTTAACAATATTTAGCCCAATAATTATACAAATTATTTCAAAAAAAATCAAAAATAAAAACCGTGTAACAGAAGAAAGTAACTGCCTAGCAGCTCTAACTAATTGTGTTGTATTAACATTTGGGAAGATTGCAGTACCCCCATTTTCTACGGGGAAATTAGATGAATCTTGCAATGGTTCTGCCAGCATCGAACCATGCAAATTTGCAATAGAAGAACCTTTAAAAAATTAAAAAAATATTTTTAAAGGGTTAAAAACCAGCAATTCTAGCTTCATGACAAGCATCATAAAGCTCTGGTTGAATATCTGGGTTTTCGTCTGCAATAGTTTCTCCAACAGCAACAAAGCGTTCAACAGCAGCTTCTACCGCTGTTCCAATCTTTAAAGAGGGAAAATGCTTTAAGACCATTTAAATTTAATACAAACCTTAAGAGCTGCTCGAAGTGCTCTATCTGATTTTGGTCTTCCTCCAGTCAAAATAGTTTCTTTAAAATTAACCAAAGTTGAGATCTTTAAAATTTAATTTTTATTTTCTTCAAAACTGAGTTTAAAAACCTGTTGAACAAGAGGTAGTAAAGTTTGTTCAACTGAATGGGTTTTTATTTCCAAATTTCGAGGGTCAAAACTGGCAGATGTTTGTTGTTTTTGTTGGATAGAAGTAGATGCAACTGGATTTTGTTGGGGAAAGTTGGGTCCGTAAAATGGAGAAATGCGCAAGGGAAGACCTTAAAATGATTTTTAAAAAATTCCCAAGATTTTACTTTTAAACTATTTTTTCAATTATTTCAAAATTTTATTAACTAACCATCATTCGAAGCTATTGTTTGCTGAGCAATCGATCCATGCTGTGAGGTGGACATAGCGGAAGCGGAGATAGAATGTTGGTGTTGCCGAAGCATAGATGCATTGTTCATTGTGGCGTGTATTAAAGGACAGAGCATAAAAAATATTTTTACATACTATTTATATTTATGCAGCTGGTAATTAATTTTTTGTTGAAGAATGTTTTTTTGGGAATTCAGAAAATTGTTTAGAAAAATAAATATTTTTATTGTTTAAATTTTATTTAAAAATTTTGTGATAATTAAATTAGAAAAAGGAAGCTTCAAATGACTTTAGAAAACACATAAAACATAAAATAGTGTTGTTAATGATTGGCCAAACTAACTACTAGAAAATTTGCTATTTTTACACTAAAAGGTAGAAGTGTAAAGTAAGAAAAAGTGAAGGTAAAACGGTTGGACAGAGGAAATGGGTCGATTTTGTCGCAACAACCCCTAAATGTACTCTAGAAAAAAATAAATTTGGAGGATGGGTTCCGCATTAAAATTAAAAAATTATATTATAGATCGAGGCCAATTATATTTAGTTTTTGAAGGAATAGAGGCATTAATAATGTATAAAAAACACCCTCTCAATTGCTATAACAATTCTTAAATGGATTTGCATATTAGGTATTTCATTTGTGATTTTAAAAAATGCACACGCTAGTTATTGTCTATTTTATTAAATTTTTGAATAATTTATAAAAATTTACAGTTTCATAGGATCGAATTGCATATTACAATTTGTAAAAATTATTTGTAAAAAAGATAAAGATTGATAATTGTAAGTTACTAAAATTTGTAAAAATAATATGTTGGAATTTTTATTTTGATGAACAGAGAGTGAATTTTTGTGAAAAAATCCTTGTGTATAAGAGAAAAGCAAACAGAGGCTATCTAGTATGTATGATAGATCCGCGCAGAGAATAAATTAATTTGTGTGGTGTTTGTTTTGGTATCCCGACGATTAATCAATTTATTTTTTGATTGTTCAGGATTGATGGAAAACAATTAGATTTAAGAGTAAACTATTGAAAAAAATTTGAAAAACAAATTGATATTGAGGCTGCTAATGATGTTTTTTTAATTTAATTTTAGATTGGTATTAGAGAAATATTGCCTAACTCAAATTTCCCATAGCTTATCTTAATTTATAATCTTATTACTATTATTATTATTAATATTAATATGTATTTCCCATAAAATCGTTCCAAACATTTCCAAAGCTTTATTATTTGGCTTATTTCTTTTCAACTTTTTTGCTTTCCATCTGCCCCCGATCAATCAAAAAAAACTAACAGCCAGCCTGCAGCCATTTACATGCTATTTAGTTAAAAGTCAACTCTGGCTGATTGTTGACACAAAAACTTTAGGCTTTTAATTATTTTAAGTTGCCTATAGCAATATTTCTCTCAAATAGAAAATTCCCCTCACTCCTGCTCAAATAAGTATTTAATAGCCCTTCATCATTTATAGGTAACTAAACCCTTCTATTAAATACCCTAAAATATTGTTTGTTCTCTAGTATATTATTTTTTAGCCAAATCCACGTTATCGATTATCTGTTTTATTTTTCGTCAAATGTTGATTATTTTAAGTAAAGGCTAATGATCAAAAATTTAAACTGACACTAAATTTGATCACTCTTTTGCTTCTCTCTCTTTGACATGTTTTTAAATAGGTATAAATCATTAAAACATTTATTTTTAATTACCTTATTTCCTCCAATCGGATGCCATGGCATCCCCTAACTCAGATATCTCTCTAAATCCCCTTACAACTTCCAAATCCACCGTTATCTTTCTGGAAGAAGAACATTGTTCATGGAGCAATGTTCCTAGGGAAATTTCAGCATTAAAAATGCGGGCATTTTTATTTTTCAATCCTTTTCCAAAGTGGCATTTTATTAGAGAGGAGCATTCAACTGGATGAAATACGGTATTTTAAAAATTGAAAATTTGAAATTAAAGTAAGGACAAATAAATATCCTCTACTATTTTCATAAAAGATCGTTTATTTTGGAAGGATATAATCTTTCTCGCGCTTTAAATCTACTTAAAAATACTTTTAAAATCAAAGTAGATATTTAAAATTAAAAACTTTTTTTTTAATTTCTCAAAGCTTGGAGTGGTAATGCTTATTTGTATTTATATAAATGTTTGCATTCCTTTAATCGACCATTCATCAAATTTTTAGTAATATTTAATAAACGTCATTTCCTTCGTGGAAAATCCTGTCAATTTAACTTTAGATTGTTTCCATTATCGAATTTTTAAAATTCATATTTTTTAACATCTAAAAATAAAAAATAAATCTGGATATTTGCCAAATCTGCACAATTTGTAATTTTAGACGACAACAATAAACCCAAAACAACTAAATCCCTTGCCATATTTTAATCTAAAAATTACGGCTAATTAATTTTTTTTATTGAACAAAAATGATCTCAGCTTTTGCGTATCTTCTTTTGGCATGGTTAATCAATTTAATTAATACTACATATTTAAATAAGGGTACTTTATTAATACCACCCTCCCCTATTTATGTTTTGGATAAAGTAATTAAGAATTCTCTTTGTTTTGTCACCTAACTTACCTTATCATAAAATGCTTGAGGAAAGTAAATGATAAAAGAAAAATTAATCAAAATCAAATAGGGAGGGGGATATTAATAAGGTACCTAAACAAGAAGTAAATTATAAAAAATTATTTTATTAGTTTTGTTGATTTGTCGCAACAAAAGTCCCAACATTTGCCAACAGTCCTTTTACCTTCAATTTTTCATTGGGACGCAAGCAATTTTATTTACATTACTCCAACACAGCAGTCAACCTTGAGCGAGAAAGTTGGTTTAAAATTTGATAAAATTCCTAAATTTATTGATCATTTTTAAAATTATTTTTAAAAATTTGAAATAACATAATTTCCAGTCTGTAGATATCAATTTACGAGTTGAAGGCGAAAGTATTCATGGAAATAAAACACAGATTTTTAGCGAGACAATTCGCCAGAAGGGTGGGTGATTTGATAAAAATAATTTTTATAACTAGAGCCTTGAATCTCATATTGTACCATATTCGGTACCTTAATACAAAAATAACGATAAATTTCAAAATTTTATCGATCGGTATTCCGTCCATGCTACCGATACGGAATACTGATAAATCCCGAGAAATACCGACGGTAGCACGATACTGTTCGGGCTCTAATTATATCTCAAACTCTAATAATTTATAATAATCTAGAAGGAATACAACAACAATTTAAAATTAATATACCTAGACTCGACACATCGAAAAATTTATTTAAAAATTTCTACGTCTCTATAAAGATTGATGGTCATCTTCCTTTTTCTACGGTTTTGGCTGGTGCACCAGATATAAATCTGATAAATATACAAACAGATAAATTATTTTATAGGCCAAATGAGAGAAGTAAATTTAAGAATTTTTATTTTTAAATTAATTTATTCATATAGTTAATATAAGGGCACTGCCATTGACAAATGATAGACAGATTTATAGAGGTCCTATTCAATTCCAATTACTGGTTGGTATTCTTTAGTTATCTTTTGTGTGCTATAAAATTACCCGTTATAGTACTTGATCAAATATTATCTTATCACCGATATAGATCAAAGTAACTCAAAATTATTTTCAGGATCCTAATGGATTTCGTATTTTCAACAAAACTAACAATGGAAATTTACATTATGATAATGATGACAGTCTAGAATTGGAAGAGAATGATGAAGTTAATAGCTTGTCTGATAATAATGAAAATAAAAGTCAAACTAGCGGATTTCTAAGAGAATATTTTGATTTGCCCAAGGTAAAAAATTTCAGCTTAAAGCTTTAAATTTAAATAAAATTATTTTTAAAGTTTCTTCGTTATGGTAATTGGAAAGTGGTAGCCTTTGCCGGAGATTACGAACATGGCTCTTCTAGCCGCTTTCATACTACAATTCGTGTGGAAGAATATGGCTAGTCAATTTAATTTTTCAACTTAAATTTAAATAATATTTTTAGAACTCCCAAAGTTTCATGTTTTTATGACTTTTAAAGAGGTATCTGATTCACCATTTTCCTTGAATGTAGATATATTTGCTAGGTACTTTAAAATCAAAAAATAATTTCTATAATTAATTTTTGTAAATTAGATTTGCTCATGGAATGAAAGTAAAAGGTGAATTAACGCTTCGTTGTCTACCTGTAGATAAAGAAACTTCCAACGAAAATGATAATAAGGAAGCATCTATGACTGCAAGAAAAATACTTTCAACTCAAGTATTAGCCTAAAGTAGCCATGTTTTAAAAATTCTTTTTAGCTGCTAGAAGGCCATTGGTCAGGCAAACTAGATCTTAAAGTCTGCGGTGTGACAGAAGAAAAACGTCAAAAAATTAAATTAATTGCTGAGGTTACTGAACGTGGCTCTTTTTTGTCAGCAAAAAGTGTTAAAGAATGGGATTTGTTTAATCCAGGCTTTGAACTGGTAAATTTCGTAACCAAAACTTGAACCTTTTTTCAGATTCCTTTGAGACCAGCTTTCACTCGAAATACACGTAAAATGCTCATTTATGTACGTTTTTAAAAAGAGATTTTTATTATATTTTATTACAGTTACGTCGCCGTTTTTTAATAGAAGGCGATGCGGAATTAACCACACAATGTATTTCTGAAGAACGCTCATTAAACGGACTTAACCATTCTTTAATCCAACGTTTGGGTACTATTGCTGAGATTAAAATTGACATGAGATGCATAGCTTATATTATTAAGGTATGTATAGATATCCGCTCTCTGTTATCCCTACTAATATCCCGTTTTTATCAGGCCCGCCGTAAACTAATTAATGGAGGCTTTAGCACTTCTGAAACTTTAGTACTTCCTTTACTTGATGGATTTGATAAATTTGAACTTTCATTAATCGAAATAAATCAAAACAAAGTGGAATATATTGAAGGTGAATTTATTGAGGCAATAATTCACAATTTTACTGGGCGAAACTTCAACTATGCGGTAAAAGTTGATATAAATTTGTTGAAAAAATCAATTTAGTTAATTTGTGGGAACGGCCGTGAATTGACTTCTGTTGGTCCTATTAAAGATGGCCGTGTCAGAGTCCAAATAACTGAACAAATGGGTACTGGTGCTTGTGTTCTCTACGTTTACGGTAGCAATGGAAAAAATTCAGAAATGGTTGTGGATATGCACCTTATTTTTAAAAAACCCGGATATTGCCCTAAGGTCAGTTTTCAATTTTTGAATAAAAATGAGAAAAATAGCTAATATTTTACTTCTAAAATTTACTAAATGATTTATTTTCTTTTTTCTTTTCCCTCCAACTGATTTAAAAGTCCCCCTCTATCAATCCTTTTTATTCCTTCAATTTTTTCGATTTCATCCTCCTCAATCTGCCCGTAAAACAATTCCTGTTTATTGCATTTACTCCAGTCTGTATTTAAAAGTTCTGTCCCAGTCAAAGGATTTTTCCAATATCCAAAACGAGTTAGATAATCAAGCACTTCTTCGCGATATTGAATATTAAATCTATTCAGATTAGATCTATTATTTTTTTAATCTATTTACTCTTCTGGATCTCTTGCTAAAACTATTGTTGGTTGTTTTAATGCTTGGGTTAATACCAAATATTTATAGTTTTCATCCTTGCCCGATAATGACTGTCCAACTTTCACTGGAAAATCTTTAAAAAATTAATTAGCTTTATGTTTGTATTTTTAAAAACAAACAAGGGCATGGTTCATTCGCTTGTCCCATTGTGATCAACATAGAGAAAGGGTCTGGACCATATTTTCGACCAATTCCATGCGATATTCTAATTGACCCATCGCTTGCGCGGATTGAATGTCTTATTGTTGAAAATGATGCAAAATTAAGGCTTTGGTCGAGTAATTTAACTTGGAAATTTTCTGGATTGACAAACAAGCTTTGTTAACTTACATTGTGTTCTAATACAATGGTCCTGTTCAACTCTAGGATCATAAATCATCTTAAAAATTTATTCATCTCCTTGGGTTCTTTATTTTTGTGTAAACCAACCGTGTACCATTTTCCTGTCATTTTTTCAACATCCAAATCATCAACAGCGACATATAAGTTTCTTTGTAATTTTTCTGCTACCTGATCAGCATTTACTTGTTTTATCAACTTTTAATTGAAGAATATTTTTTAACCCTATGAAGGAAACTTAAAAAATAATAATTCTTGCCTTGTGTAATTTATCCAGAGTAGGAGATGATCGGCAGAGGTTAAGAAAAAGTTCAAATGAACGAATAGCTGGAACACTCCTGCCAGGGACAATAACACCGCCATAATAATTAATAGAAAGTACATCTAGATTAAAAATTTTATTCGTAAAAATTTATTGTCCTGCCTTTATCAAGCAAAAACAGCATAAAAACGAATTTTAATATAACTGCCGAAATTCTTTCCCTGATTTTTGATGACATTTTATTATCAAAATCTAGTTTAGCTAAAATA
The DNA here is from genome assembly GCA_036172945.1 of Meloidogyne incognita. Classification (NCBI taxonomy): domain Eukaryota; kingdom Metazoa; phylum Nematoda; class Chromadorea; order Rhabditida; family Meloidogynidae; genus Meloidogyne; species Meloidogyne incognita. Next base: position 2,952,334 of record JARQAC010000037.1, read on the forward strand.
TAGATTAGAAGTTTTTTTCACTAATTCAATAAATATTTCCCCAATTCCGATTAATTCCACATGTCTGGGATGATTCCCTTCCCCAAGTGCTGTCGTACAGTTGAGTTTGATCGAGCTGTATATATTTATTTTTCCCTTTAAAGCTTTATAAATATTTAAATCCTGGGAAGTGATGAGAGTATCTTCTGGAATGAAGGAATAAATGGAATGAATATGCATTTACGTTGATTGTTTTTTTATTGTCGATGTTGATCGGGAAAGAGAAGGAATAAATCCTTTCTGTTGAGCGAAATGGATAAAAGGGAATATTTGTATTAAGGGATTTATTAAATAACGACCCAAATTTACTTGAAATTTCTCTCTGAAAAATTTTATTTATTAATAATACATGCTTTGAATATCTTAAAAATTAAATACAAATAATTATTAGATTAATGAAATTTAATTATTTAGGATTATGGAATAGCTATTCCCAATGAAAACGTGACTGTTGGAGTTCCTATTAACATCACACTACGATCACAACCAAATTCTTTAGCTACATTGCATATTTATGGTTTCTTTAAAGTACCCAAAAGAATTCTTAAAAAATATTTAGATAGTCGTCTGGATGCATTAATTAAACAATCTGTCTCTTCTACCTCAAATAACCAATTATGGACTTTCTCAGAATTTCTCAACCCGGAACCTGGGGAACACTATTTTGAAAATTTTATTTGGTTTTCTAATATTTTGGAATTGTCTAAATTATTTGCAAAAAGAAAAGAAATATGTCAAAATGCTGGAAAACTTGCTCCTCAATGTCCAGTGGGTACTGAGCAGATATCAAACGCTCATATCCAACCATCAAGTAAAACAAGAATACCAATTTCGGCTTCTAGATTTTCTTCTGAATGCTTGCGTGAAATACAGGTGGATTTTGTTATTCTAGAATGTATTGATAACACGGTCTAAGAACTTTTTTTTAACCATCCAAGATAAAATCAAGTATTTATTCAAAACATTTATTTATTAGGGAGAGTGTGAACGTCAAAAAACAATTCGAGAATCGGCTAATGGATTTTTAACAGAAAAAAGCCAAAATAATCAACAACAAAATGCCTGGCCGATAAAAACCTCTGGAAATGATAATCAACTTATGTGGATGTTAAATAAAAAGAGCTATGTCCAAAATGTTCAAGAAACATCAAATAATGTTGAAATGGATGATTTGAAGGCAACTTGAATTTTTAAAGTTTAATATTAAAAAAATATCTTTGAAGGCATTAAGAAATGGCAACCAACAAACATCAAGTAGTAACGATGATGTTTTGTGGCGCTACTTTTTCCCTGATGTTTGGATGTTTAATGATTTCTTTATTGGTCAAAAAGGGGAGTTAGAATTAAATCTAAAAACACCACATACAGTAACTGAATGGTTATTTATTCCTAAATTTTGGACGGATGGACGTAGGGATGTTTGCCAACTGTTTAATAAACATGTTTTGTTTGTTCAGAAAGATGGTGAGAAAAAGTTTTAGAAATCTTAAAATAATACATCGCTAAATTTACAGTTTTTATGGATGTTGACGTACCTTTGCATATTTATGTTAATGAAACTATTTCAGTAAAGGTAGTAAATTAATTTAAGGATGATAATTATTTTATTTTGATTTTCGAATTATTTAAATAATTTAATAGGTAACTATTACAGCAGAAAATCTAAATAAAAATGGAGAAGGCAAAAGAATGGCAGTTTGTTTTAAAGGCCTTTCACCTTCTGTTTGTGGAGATGTTGGAAGGGATGGTGTTGCTGGAGAAATAGATTTTACTCGTATAGAATTAACAGAAGAAAAGCCAGTACAACAAAAACAATTTTTTGTTCGTTTCCTCCGTCCAGGACTTCACAATCTTACTTTTGAGTTGAGAAATGAGGAGGTATTGAAAGGCCATGGTTGGCATTGTCGTGATGGGAATATACACGTTTTTGACCGCATAGTAAAGCAAATAAGTGTAACCAATCGTGTCGATATAGAAGAACATTTTCGCCAAATTGTTGTTTACCAGCGTCAAAGCTTACCCCCAAGAACTGTTACACTTGAAGAAGTTTTGGGAGGAGAGAAATCGAGTACGCGCTCAACAACTGATCATTCTTCTCAAAATTATTTAACTTTACGTTCAACACAAGATGTTATTAGTTATAGTCAACAACAACCTTTAAAAGTGGATGAAAGTCAAGAAGAACAAGACGATGATACAACTATTATTGACACTGAACAAGTTAAGAATCATCTGATTACTCAGGTAAATTACTTTCTGGAGCGGGGTACAACCCTACTTAACGGATCAATGTCTTAAAATTTTCAGATTCAAATAAACCCTGGAGGTCTCAGAATTTTTAGCATTGGAGTAGAATTCTCTAAATTCGTTGCCTCCTTTCCTCCAGCACTTTCTACTGAATTGATAGCTGCCTCATCACCTCTTTCACTCAATTCTGACCAATTTCTACAGCGTGTGCGCAATCGTTCTCCAACAAATTTATTGTCACCATCAATTGCTGAAAATTTACAAACACGTCGAAAACGTTCAAAAGCCAAAAAAGGAAGAAGAATCCAAAATAAAGAATTGCCTATAAGAAAAATATTGCCTAATATAGCGCTAATTAAAGGAGTAGATTTGGATAATAGTGAAGAAATTGATAGACCTCTTCAAGGTTAAGCCCTATTTTGCTTTTATGTATTTTTTAAAAATAATTTAAGGCTATTCCCTGCCTAATTTGCTCAAGGAATTAGCTCAAGCCAGTTATGAATTTAAATCTTTGCGTGCTTTAATAGCTGGAATAGAAAATAATGATGGTTCCAAAGAAAGTTTATGGAATAATCCAATAGAAAAAGAATGGTTAGAACAACGGGAACGCAGATTGGGCAATTTATTATCAGAATTGCTCACTTTTTCTGATTGTCAAGGAAAGAAGTTATGTGCTTTTGGGGAATTTGGAAAGCCAAATAAACCTGAAGAACGCAATTTGGTTGGTAGTCTTTGATTTGATCATAAAATTAATCTTAATCAATTACTAAGGTTTTAACATCACTAGCAACCTCCCTACTTTGCGAACAAAGAACGCCGGATGAATATGTAAAATTAAAAAATAGTTAATAAAAATATCTTTATTAGATATGTGCTCCAATTCAATTTCTTGCTCAATCTGTTCTAAAAATATTAGATGGAGGAGAAGAAAAAGAGGAAATCATAGCAGGACTTGATGCTTTTGCTAAATTTGTATATAAATTTAAATTAGTATAATGAACCCTATAAATCCATGAAGAAGGTACGGTCTGAACTCCATGGATTTTTAATTATAGGAATACTTTATAATTTTAATAATTAAGTATTTTAGAATGACAAGAAAAGCAAGTGGTTATTTTTACAAGCATTAATAGTCCAAGTTGTTCTGGATTGTTCAGCATATGCATGTGCAGCAGTAAGTTAATTTTAAATTGGAGAATAATTAAAATTGTTAAAATAATTATTTATTTTTATTTATTATTAATTAATATATAATAAATGAAAAAAAAAGAAAAAATAGCCATTAATGAATGATCAGTCTTCTTTGGCCAAGGAAGCATGGATGAAACTGCACAGTTCTTTTTATCGTTCTGTTGATCTGAGTGTGGACTATGATGTGAAAGTAATTGCTGCTCTTGCTTTTATGTCTACACCGGCTATAAGGTAGTCTTTTGATTGGGAGATTATTTGATTAGAGAATTTTTTCAGAAGTGAGATGCGTGCAAAACTTGCCGGTAAAACTGCCAATGATAACCATATTCCATATTGGAGTGTGAATGAGGGTTTTTCGAATAGAACAGTCAAAGTGCAAAATTTATTAGAAAGGAGTTTGCAAAAAGTAAATTTATGTGGTTTATTTAATTCAAAAAGTATTTTTTAGAGTTCAATTGTTCTTGTAAATGCTATAGCCTTACTAGCTTATACACAAAATCAAAGTATTTACAAATTCTGGAGGAATGAATTTAATTTGGAGGCTTTGAGTAATTGGATAATTGAGCAACAAGATAGTAATAGACAATATGAGAATGCTTTGGTGATTCTTATAAAAATATTTTAAAATTTCTACAATCTAGGACACCTTCTTTGCTACTCGTGCATTACATCAATTTGCTGTTGTTAATGCGCAAAGGCAAATGCGTCAAGCTTTGACAGGAACACTTGATGTATTAAATTTATATTGGGGTTATTGTTATGTCCAAAGGTTGTCCGAACTTTGTTCGACGAGCACAAGAATAACCGTTTATCCTAAGTATAAATGTACAATGTAGGTGAAGGGGATTGAAGCTGGACAGGCGAAGGGGATCTGGGACTGCCCGGGGAAGACTGACACTTACCTTGTAATGTATTTAGAATAAATTAGTCTGCAAAATTTACAATAGTCAAATTACACTAGGCAAATTTCACTGTATATTCAACATCAACAAATAGTAGCAGATTATTTAAAGATCATGATTTACCTTTTGGAATATTTATAGAACCCACAGTCCGTCAAATGGAGCTTAAATCTCGTGGAGATTCACAACTCTTATTAGGCGTCAAAGTTCAAATAGAAAAGAGAAAACGTTCTCGACGTGATCCAAGTGATGGTGAACCAATAGTTTTAAGTTTAGAACAAAAACGAATACAAGCTGGTTTTATAAATCAAACAGTTACAATTCGGTAAATTAATTAAAGCTGATAAATAATTATGTATTTAATAAAGTTGTAATTCTCATATACTAAATTCAATTCAAATAGAACATGGCATATTTACTGGATTCAGTACCTATCCACATTTTGTCAATATTCTGGTTAATTTTTAAAATTTTTCTTAGAAATTTAAAATAGGTATTTGATAGAGAGGCCCTGCAAAGTTCCAAGTAGAACCTCGCATTAGTGCTACAGCTGTCCATTTTGTTCTAACTAATTTAATTAAAGAAGTTAATGTTGTTTATACAAGTAAATATTTTTAATAACATATTGTACATAAGGGATGGGCTCTTCCATATTTTAAAAACGGGAGGCGGAAGAAAATGGAAGAGTATAAAAAAGAGAAGACGAAATGGAAGCGGAAGGTTCAAAAAGGACGGAAGCGGAAGAAAAATATTTTTTTATTCATAATAGAACCAAGCAAGGTCCTGCGGTATTTTACGGAAGAAAGTAAAAACAGAAGATTGAAGCGGAAGGGCCAAAAAACCTAATTCAAATCAACCGATCGCTCTAATATTTTTTCATTCAAGTTGCATTAATCGAACCTAATGGAGGCTATTTACCTGAGAATTTGGCACCCATCTCCATTAGTGCAATGCATCATCGTTAGTCCTTTTTTAACTGAAAATTTTAATCAAATTAATTTTCTTTTTAATAAGATTTATCACTTGCTCAACTTATTGTTTTGCCACAGGACTTTGACTTTCTTGACGACTTAACAACGTCATCTAGGAGACGACGTTCAGTATTAACTAATTCTGAGAGGGATATTCTTCCTCCAGCAATATTTCCAGTTGCCACTTCTTTTCTGAGTCCATTGGCAACACCCGAAAAAGATAATGAGGAAATTAATGTTTTAAATGTAAATTTAATTTAATTAGAAATATTTTACTTCTTTTACATAAATCCTTTAAGGCAACAACAAAATCAAATCAACAGCATCAATTTTTAAATTTGATCACAGAAAAGAGCGATAAGCCTCAATCTGAGGTAATCTCATTATTTATTTATTTTTGGAGTCAGATTTACCAGATATCGGAAATTTTAAAATATCTTGACCTTGATTTTTATTTTAGTTGGGGATTTTAACTAGATTCTTGACGTTGAGTCAAGGAAAATCAAGGGACACTTGAAAATGCACCGATCTTGACTCATGATTCAGGAAAAATTAAGGGCTGCATCTGTATCCAGATCCAGGCAGATCTCTTCTGATATTTAAGCATCTAATAATTAAGCTAACTTCGATTTGTTAATATTTTTTTCTATAGATTGTTGAAACAATTTGTCTGCAAAATGGAGCTTGTACTTGCGCGGAGCTAAGCTGTACAGTCAAATGTTCCTCTTGTGCTAGGTTGTTGTTTTTCACAAATATGAAATGTAAAGCATAGTTTTTAGGCTTACATTTGGTGAGCTTTGTGAGAATATCAACGCTCCAGAAGGACGTAAATTTGGTGGGTCAATTAGTAATCTTTAACATAGTTTTTAAGTACGACCTTTAGCTCTTTTATGCTAAAATGAGCCCTTCGGGTATTCCCATAATTAACTATTCTTTTTTAATTATCGAATACTCTATTTTCATTTTTAAGTTTTCTACAAAATGATTACTAATTAGATTATTGAATCATTTTATCTCTTGTATACATACTATATTTTTTTAATTTTTTTATTAAACTATATTTTTGAAAAATAATTTTTAAGTACCTATTTTTCTTCCTATTTATCAAAAAAATTTCAATATTTAAAAAAATTTTCTTCCTTAATAAATAATCTGCTTTAGTAACACGCTTTCTTACATGTTAAACTTTGATTTTATGCTTTTTTCAAAAAAATTTTCATTAAATATTTACTTCCTGATCGTTGTTGATTTTTTATATAAAAATTAGTTAGAAATTTTCCAGAAAAATAATTTTTCCTGAATCTTCTTAAGTTCTATTACCTCTTAAATTTTTTACCGTTAAATTTTTACCTCTAATTATATCGTCTAATTGTCTAAATTAATTATAAACGCCTTATTGTCTGATTTATCAATTTTCAATCTTTCACCTTTCTTTTAATTTATTATCAGTCTAGTTATCATATCTCAGGTTATTTTTTACAAATATTTTTGTCCGCAATTTTAGTCATTTTTTACTCATTTTCACCTTTTGCACTTGACTTCCTTTTTTTCAAAAAGTCATACGACCTCTTCAAAAGTCAGACAAATAATTTATTTATTTATTAAAATAAATATAAATAAATATTTGTACTTTATATAAACACATTTTATTTAAAAAAGTCTCGAAAAATAATTTTGGAAAAGGGCGGCTGTTGATAACAAAATTTGAGATTTTTTGTTAATACTTGGTTGTTGTTTACACTTTTTAATTGTTTTCAATCAAAAGGGATTAAATACCTATATAATACATAAGCAGATATGTTTTTAAATAAAATAGGTATTAACGATTATTTACCTATTTATGGAGATAACAATAAATTGAAAAATAGAGATTTTTTTGCCTGAGTTTCGCCTGAGGCGCAAAAAATGGAAGAAATCTGGCTTGAGGACCTCAAAAATTCCAAAATTATTTATTAACTAATTATCATACTTTATTCATTATTTAACAAATAGGTAATTAATTCAAACAATAATTAAAAATTCCCTTTTAATCATTTTTCAAAATTTTTTTCTTTTTTTAAATGTGTTTTGAAAATGTCAGAATATTCTAGTATTTATGCTTTCAATATTTAAATACACAATTTTTTAAATAACACTTTATTTGAAAAAAGTGTGAATAACTTGTTAATATTTTTATTTTATAATTTACTATTTTTCTTTTAAAGTACACTTTTTATTTTAAATATCTCAAAACTTAATCATTTTGTCTTTTAAACAAATATATAAAAATTAAAATAAAATTTATTAGATAATTTAGCAGCTTAAAAGTTGCTTTAATTTAAATATGGGATGAGCAACAAAATTTAAAAAATAATTATTGGGAGAATGGCATAATTTTTGGGTTGTTGTTGGGTACAAAATAAAAATGCTAAAGTAAAAATGTGTGAAAAATAGAAAAGTCTAAAATTAAATGTTCTTTCGACGTTTGATCCTAGGGCCTGCTCAGTCGTCTTTTTCCTTTGGCCATGAGTCCACAATTTTTATTGCGGGGCCGGACTTCGGATAGAGCCCTCCAGAATCAATACTGATCGAATTTTGAAGAGTTATTTTAGAGTAAAATGAAGAATTTTTGGAAGAGTAGTCTTATTGTTAGTCTGAAAAATAAAAATTAAGTAATTTTTATTTTTGATCATTCCTATCTTACCTTTAAAATTAAAGACCAAATATTTTGCTGTCATTTTCTGGGTGCTAAGAGTTTTTTTTGTTGAAATGAACAAAAATAATTTTTAATAAAGCTAAGGATAATAGACGAATTTTAGTTGATAAAGAAAATTTTTTTAAATTTTGTAAATTTCGGAAGCTGAAGCGTAAGTAGGGAGGGAAGAAAAATAATTGACCGGTTTTTGCATCGTTGTTGTTTTGTATTCTCGCAATTTTTTAAAAATATTTTGAAGTATTTCAATATTATTTTTTGTTGAGCGTATTTGCGAGAATGCAAAATTGGTTTTTGTTGTGGTGGTAATTCTAGTTGAGGAAAATATTTTTTATTTACATAAGAAACTGGAGATCATTTAGTTGTGGAATTCCTTTATTTGCTGGAATTTTTACATCTGATAAAGAATATTTTTTAGTTCGTTAAGATTATACATATTAATAAAATGAGAAGGAATTAATATATTTTTAATCAGTAAAAAATTTTTATCAATAATAAGCTAAGAATTAGAGATCGGCTCCCTCTAGTAGATGTCCCTTTGGAGCGAGCATTCTATTAGAAATTTCAGGTGAAATTTTTATCATTAATAAGCTAATGATGTTGGCTTTTAGCTTCTAAATTTGGAAATAAAGTATATATTCTTCCAATAATTTAATAGAATTCTTATTACCTTTATTTGAAAAAAGTGAGAAATACAAATTTAAAATTAAATAAAAATTTAAATTCTGTAAATGTGTATGTTCTTCTCTTTTGGATTGAGTCTTTTATTTGGCCAAAAATGGGCGGGTCGGTTGTCAGGAATGGAATCGAGAGTAAAGGGAGATAAGAGAAGGAAGAGTGAGAAAGGAATATTTAAAAAACTATTTTATTATTTAAATGACGCAAAACTGCAAAACAAGCAATGGACCTGTGACTAATTAGCCACGTTTCTTTACCTCGCGTTTTAGAGAAATTTCAATAAAATTTTTGAATTTTTTGTATTTCTAAATTAAGATTTTATTCTAAATATTTCTGTGGCTTACTTTTAAATTTTTGAAATACCTAAACATACCTAAACCTGAATTCCTATTTCCCTGTCGACCAACTCCAGTTTTATAAAGACCATTTTTATTTTTTATCTCTTCACAAGTTTAATCGGGGAACTGAAGAGGTTAAAGGGGTAAATTTGGATTTAGGAGGATTTCGAGGGATTAAGGAGGGTTGAGGTCGTTTTGTCAGGGCTAAGCAAGGAATGTTGTTTCAATACATTCAAATACAACTTGAATTTGCATAAACCACAAAAATCCATTCGATTATATTTTATTTTATTTTCCAAATATAGAAATATTTGATATTTTAATTTTTACATAAAAAGCTTTATTCCCTGCAAGAATATTTTCTATCTATTTTTTATTTATAATTTTAAATTGATTAATAATTTAGTTTTTGGTTTTATTTGAACAGTGACTATTTTTCTCTCAATAATTCTCTCAATCCTTCCAAATCTTTTCAAACAGTACATAAGACCACAGCAGTTATGTGTGTGTTTATTAAAATTTTTTATAATCATGTAAAGTTCAAAAATATTTTTTATCAGATTTGCTTAAAATTTTGTTTTGCAAAGCTAATTCGGAATCTCTAAAACTTTTTTCATTCAAAAATATTTTTATATTTTATTAATTTACAATTATTGAGCTTTCATTCCATTCGTCTTTCATTACTATTAAAATTTATCTTATTAAATCACCTTATATTGAGTTGTAGGATTCTTTAGATACTTCAGAACTCTAGATACAATTTCCTTCCTTATATTCTAGGTTGATTATTCTACTCAATTGATCAATTAAACTTACTTTTATATTTATTTGATACTTATTTCGATAGATTTTGTCTAAACTTTCACAATTTAATTCGTAATAATTTTAGTTTTCTGACTCATTTCTAAATTTACCTAGCGTCATACGACAAGATTTTAGAGTTATTTTTAACTCAATTCTTGTCGATTTATTGTTATTCAAATTCTTCTTTTTATTACCTAAACATCTTTGACGTTCAAAACTAAGAAATGTTTGTTATTATAATAAAATTAGTCACATTTTTAAACGTGACTATGTCCGCTTCACTTTTTATATTTCGAGGACTTTGTATTCATAATTTAATTTTTAGAATGATTATATAGCTTTAGCATAGAAGTTGAGATTTTTTAGCATTTTAGATTTTTAAAGTTTACAAGATTTAACATTTGACTAAAAAAATAAAAGCTGACTTAGAGCATAAATTTAAAAACTTCACTTAAATTATAAATCGAAAGCAAAATCGAATGATCCGATGAAAAACTAAATAGTATATTCTTTTAAATACATATACATATCAAACATTCAAATTTAATCACAAACTTTTTATAGTGCAACATCATATTTTTAAACATTTTATATAAGATATAAATATAATTTACATAACAAACAAAAAATTATAAAAACAAATTAATCAAGAAGTATCTATAGTATTGCAAAGACAAAAAAATATTACAAATATTTGGGTTATAGGTAAGGGATAAAAGTTGACTAGGGGTGATTATGGAGGTGAAATTGATGATGAAAAATATGGAGATGAATAGTAAAGTATTTTTGCATGTTCAATTCTTTCGACGTTTGATCCTAGAGCCAGCTCATCCGTCTTTATCCATTGGCCATGAACCCGTCAATTTTCAAGACGGGGCCGGAAGTCAGGTGGAGTCTTCTAGAATCAATACTGATCGAATTTGTTTCTTTTAGATTTCAAATTTTTATGGGCACTTTAGATCATTTGATTATCAGTAGGGTAGATAAAGTGCAAAATATTTTTAAAGCTAATAAAATTAGAGAATTGAAGTCTTCACATTTACAGATTTCTAATTAGTTGTAGGAATTCTTTATTCAGTTTTTGTTGAAACTGCATTTAATTTTCCCATTGGGGATTAAAAATATTGTTGCTAATTTGTATATTAATGCTATTTATAAAAATTATTTACAAAGAGCAATAAGCTCTTTCTTTTAGTGCTACATCTGAAAGTTTTTGAGCTTTATTCGAGAAACTTTTTTTAATATGGAAATTAAAGTTTGTTAAAAAACTTTATAAATTTATATTTTATAATTGTAAAATTTTATATAGAATACATCAAAAATTCAGCGGCCTTTTATTTGACCTTTCGGGGGCAAAATTCCAGCCATGGGGATGTAAACAAAAAAGCCAACTTGGCTTAATAAATTCTTTTTCTTCTCTTATTTCTCTCTTTTTTCTCTTCTCTCTCCTTAAATTTCCACGCAATCACAAGATTTTCAAATTCGTAAACAGATTTAAAAAACTTTTTTTAATATTCAAATCTTTTTGTTTGTATAACAAAAATAAAACAACCACATGGCCGGGGCATTTAGAGAATTAAATTTACTGTTAACAATTTATCGAGCGTACATATTTATTTTTACGTTTTTTTTTGTTTACCATCTTATTTTATATTTTTGCATATTTATTTCCTCACATGGTACTTTTTATTATTAGAATTGAAAATTTTTATTAAGAAAATTTATATGTTTATCTGTTTATACATAAAATACTATTTCTTCCTTAATAATAAAAAAGTTTAATCACAAGAATCTTTGTTTGTAAAATATCTTTATCTATCTTGATAATTTTAACCAATATTTTGAAGTTTAGCCAAAGGATTTTCAATTTTGTCACAAATTATATTATACATTTAAGTTTAATTTAATTTCTATCTCAATGATGCCATGGGGTTAAATTAAATAAAAGATTGATTAGGTATTTGCGAACGTTGTCCTTTAATTTACATAATGTACTATAATATGTAGTACTTGAAAAATTTTTTCATGCAAATCCATTTATTCTTTTCCTGTTTAATTTTTCTAAGCAAAATGCACTTTACTTCAATAGTAATCCATCAATTTCTGAAAATTTGTATGGAATATATCTCGAGTTTATTTTAAAATATTTGTTAAATTATCATTAGACTTTGATTCATTTACTTTAGATAAATAATATTTATAAAATTAAAAAAGTGGAGTGGATATTTAAAATCAAAGCTGGAAAAATAATTCGAATTATTTGTACATATGATAAAGTACAAAATTATGCTGAACTCGTGAGAGTTGTTAATTGCGTGGAAATTTAATAAATATGTGAGTGTCATCTCTTGAACCTTTTCTACGTGTCATTTTTTAAACTTTAAAATTTTTAAAATTATTGCTAATTTCAAATATTCAAAAAATTATTCTAAAGTGTATATAGGTACTTTACTTAATTATTAATCTATTTTATGATAAATGAATATATTTGCGGCTAAAAATATGCTCCCTCCACAATAACTTCTAGTGTATTTAAAATCAAAGCTGGAAAAAATTGATGCTTAAAGGCTTCAACATATTTTTCTTTATCATTGTGTTAATATCTTCTTTTTAAGCTTTATTCTTCCGAATCTCTTCTAAAAATATCGCTACCATCCAAATTGGTGACAGCTCAACAGAATATACTGTTTTAAAAAACGTGCGCATTATGGAATGGAAAAGTAATGAAATTGAACAACCAGGTATTTTCTCAAAGGAAATAAAAGTTTGCTAATTTTTTTAGAGCAGATAACAATTTGGATTAGAAGTTGTAATCTGAATTGTTTGAGGATGGTCAATGAAAGAAAAGATGGAGAATTGCCTCGATTTTTACTTATAGGTGATCCTAGGTAAAATACGAATTATTCCCACCAAAAAAATAATTCCAAAATTTTCTTAGGGGTCTGTTTGATGAAAGTGACTTAGTAGAAACAAAATCAAGATATGCAAGTTTTGAGAAGCTTGAAGGACAAAAATCAACAAAAATGCTTCTTCAGACACATTATTTAATGGTATGTAAATGTATATATTATATAGAACATGTAGGACCACAAAAACAAGGAATCTTTGTTTTAATTGTTTTCTATAAAGGTATTTCTAGAAATTCCTTTTGTTGCATGTAAAAAATAGCTAAAAAAACTAAAATTTTCACTTAAAAGAGAGACAACGACCGATTGTTGAAAAGTACAGACTGTTACGAATTATTTGGAAGAGTAGAAGATGAAAGTTGCTTTATATGAAAAGGCTGCTGCTTTAAAAAGAGATAAAACCCAAAGATAATTTTATACATAATTTGATCTTACAGAATTTGTATTATAAAATTAATAATTATTCGATTTTTTTTGTCGCCTACGTGTTGTGTATGGGCGTCAGCCCTTAGAGTGATTAGTATAAAAGCCCAGCCAATAGTTAGTTCCTCCTCCCAGTTTTAGTTCTTCTACATTCCTTCACCTGCTCTGTATTTCTTTGTGTGCGATAAACCTTTTGTTCTGATCTCTACGTAAGCGGGGTCATAACAGTGGCGCGGTCGTGTAAAAGAACCAGTCTCGTCTACTTCGAAAAAGGTCGTCAACAGCTTCAATAAGAAAAGTTCGGCAACAGCTACATAAAGAAAAATGGCCCTGATAAGCAAAGTAAAAACATGGTGGGAAAACCATGAGTGTAATGTAAAGAACAGTGTTGATATTCTCCATGTGAGTATGAGTGTGAAACCGAAATGGTTAACAAAAAAAGTGTTAGTGAACGGAAACGAAGTGGAATTCATTCTGGATTCGGGGGCTCAAATTAGTTGTATAAGTGAAGTGACATGGAAGAATATTGGTAGCCCAAAGCTCACTGGAGTGCCCTGTAAGGGTAGAAGTTTCACAGGAAACGAGTTTAGTATGTTGGGCAGTTTTATGGCGAGTGTCGAAGTAGACGATAGTAAACAAGTATTGGTGACACATGTCACAAGTGAAAAATTGAATTTGTTTGGCCTACCATGGATAATTGAAGTTGAAAACAAATTGGGATATCCAATAGTGACTAGTGTTAAAAAGAGTGAAGAGCCGATTAAAGTGTTAGAAATTGAAAAGGCACAAAATAAAATTAGTGAAATAGTAAACAAATTGGCAGTGCAGTTTAAGAAAGTGTTTGAGCCAGGCTTAGGCCATTGTACAGAAATGAAGGCTCATTTGTATATGAAGCCAGGAGTGAGTCCAGTATTTGTACGGGCTAGGCCAGTACCAATTGGCGTTAAAGACGCAATTGAAAAGGAGTTAAGTAGATTGAGTGAAATTGGAGCTATTAAGCCAATTGAATTTGCTAATTGGGCAGCGCCTATTTTAGCAATTAAAAAGGCAAATGGCAAAACAAGAGTGTGTATGGATTATTCAACTGGGTTGAATAATGCAATTGAGTTGGATAGACATCCTTTGCCAAAGCCTAGTGAAATATGGGCTGAGATCCATGGAAGTAAAGTGTTTTCGCAATTAGATCTCAGAGATGCCTATTTACAAATTGAGTTAGACGAGCAATCTAAAAAAGTGGCGTGTATTAATACACACAAAGGATTGTTTGAAGTGCAAAGATTGCCGTTTGGAGTGAAATCAGCACCAGGAATATTTCAGAGATTGATGGATAAATTGATAAGTGGAATTCCTGGAGTGTTTGCATATTTAGATGATTTAATAATAGTGTCTAAAAATATTGAAGATCATAAAGTGCAATTGTTTGAAATATTTGATCGAATTGAAAAGTGGGGATTAAAAATACAGTTAGAAAAGTGTAATTTCTTTAAAGAAAAATTGAAATTCTTAGGCCATATTGTATCCAAAAGTGGAATTGAGCCCGACCCAGAAAAGAAAAAGAAAATAAGTGAATTGACACGTCCAAGAGATGTTAAAGAATTGAAGTCTTTTATGGGTACAATTAATTATTATGGGCGCTTTGTTAGTGAAATGCATAAGTATAGAGGGCCATTAGATAAATTGCTTAAAAAAGAAGTGAAGTGGGAGTGGGGCCAAGATCAAGAAAAGGCTTTCCAAAGTGTTAAAAAAGTGCTAAATTCTGATCTAATGTTAACGCATTTCGATCCAGAATTAGAAATAATAGTGACAGCGGACGCATCGAATTATGGAGTGGGAGCAGTGATATCACATAAATTTCCAAATGGAAAGGAAAAAGTGATTGAGTACGCAAGTAAATCATTGAATGATGCAGAAAAAAATTATAGCCAAATTGAAAAAGAAGGCTTAGCATTAGTGTTTGCAGTGCAGAAGTTTCATAAAATGCTATTCGGCCGAAAGTTCATATTGAGAACGGATCATAAACCGTTATTGGCCATCTTTGGCAAAAATAAAGGCATTAAAGTGTTTTCTGCATCAAGATTACAAAGATGGGCATTGTTATTGACAAATTACGATTTTAAAATCGAATTTGTAAGTACCAACCAGATGGGTATGGCTGACACATTGTCAAGATTGATAAGTGAAAAAAGTGAATTAGAAGATAAAGTGATTGCATTAGTTTCAGGAAGTGAAAATTGTAGTAATGAAGATAGTAGTGACGAAGACTCATTGTTAGTGGAAGAGTCAGTTAAATATGTATTAAACATAATGATGGATGAAGTACCAGTGAATGCCGAACAAGTGAAAAGTGAGACAGAAAATGATAGTGAATTAAAAATGATTAAACAATTTGTTAGAAATGGGTGGCCAAAAGTATTGAGTGATCCAGCATTAAGTATTTGGTCGAACCGAAGACAAGAGTTGGAAGTGATTGATGAGTGTATTATGTTGAGTGGAAAAATAGTGATACCAAAAACTTTGAGAAAAAGTGTATTGAAAGTGTTACATGAAACTCACCCGGGAAGTGCAAAAATGAAAGGAGTTGCCCGGGAGTATATGTATTGGCCAAACATTGGTAGAGATATTGAAGATTGGGTCGCAAATTGTATAATGTGCCAATCAGCGGCAAAAAGACCAATTAAGAGTGAATTGCGACCATGGCCAAATACAAATAGAAATTGGGAAAGAGTGCACATTGATTTTGCTGGGCCGTGTAAAGACGGAAAAGTGTATTTTATTGTAATTGATGCGCACTCAAAGTGGCCTGAAGTGTTTGAAAATATGACAACCTCGGCAAAAGATGTTATAAAGTGTTTTGAGTGGTTGGGAACCCATTACGGGTACCCAGAAACAATAGTGTCTGATAATGGAAGCCCATTCCGTTCAAATGAGTTTAAGGTGTATTGTCAAAATAAGGGGATTAGTCAAGTATTTAGTGCCCCATATCATCCACAATCCAATGGGCAAGTGGAAAGATTTGTGGATTATTTTAAAAGAATGATGACAAAAAATTCTATTAAGAAGAATTGGCTCAGTGAAGTGTTATTGTTTTATAGAGCCAGTCCTCATGAAACATTGGAAGGGAAATCCCCTAGTGAAGTGTTTCTTGGAAGGAAATTGCGATTGAATTTAGCGAGATTAATACCCAAAAAAGTGACCTTCCAAGAAAATAAAACACCTCAACAAGTGAAAATGAAAACGTGGTTTGACAAACACCATGGAGTAAAAAACCGAAAAATCGGTAAGTTAGTGTATTTCTTAAATTACCGAAAAGATGGTAAAGTTAATTGGTTGGATGGTGAAGTGAAAAGTAAAAGGGGAGTTATCTATAAGATATACTCGCCAGTATTGAATGCCGTGGTAACTCGGCACGAAAATCAAATTAGAAATAGAAGTTTAAGTGAAGATTGTAATACTTTGTGGAAAAGTGAAAGTGTAAGTGATAGTGGATTGGAAAAAGTTAATAAACCACATAAATATTGTTTGAGAAATAGTATTAGACAGCCTCAAAAATTAGTGATGACTAAGGAAAGTGTAAAAAAGTATGCGGAAGAGGCTATAAAGTATCCAGTGAAATTAGTGAGACCAAGAGGAGTGTCAAGTACAGTGGGAACAAGCCAAAGATGAAAGAAGCTAAAGACGAGGATAAACAGATGGAGATGTAGATGTGTAAAATAAATAAATATATAAATTTGTGATAATATTATTGTTATATTTTTGTTTGTAATGTTGTATTTATTTTTTTGTTCCCATTGTCCTTATTCCCCAAATTTTTGTATGTATTTTGTTGTTGTTGTTTGGCTGGCAAAGTGTTGAGTTATTGTAAAGCTTCGGCTTTAAGTGAAGCCGAACCTTTTTTTCAAGGGGGGAGGTGTTGTGTATGGGCGTCAGCCCTTAGAGTGATTAGTATAAAAGCCCAGCCAATAGTTAGTTCCTCCTCCCAGTTTTAGTTCTTCTACATTCCTTCACCTGCTCTGTATTTCTTTGTGTGCGATAAACCTTTTGTTCTGATCTCTACGTAAGCGGGGTCATAACACTACGGCGCCAAAAAATGGCGCCAAAAATTCTAATTTAATAAGATTTAAAAGGATTAAGAGCGATACTGTGGATTCTGAAGTATTAAATTTAATATCAAAGGACTTGAGCGTGGCATCGAGGGATCAAGAAGATATCGTTGGATTTGGAGGGATTTTGAGGGATATGAGGGGATTTTAAGAGATTAATGTGAATATCCGTGGATATATATTGTGGACTTTGGGATTCAAGGGATTTTGGGAATTATGAGGTATATCAAGGGATTTTTGGTGATTAGGAGAGTGATTAGGAGAGACATCAAGAAGTGTTTAGGAGAGACATCAAACTTGCGCCATAGTGGTCGCGCCATAGTGGCCCGCGCCATAGTGGGCCGTACCCATATTTTTAATAATTGGCGCGGAAACATGCCTTTTATAAATGGCGCGGAACAATGTGCGCGGAACTGAGCGCGGAAACGTGGGCGCCGAATCGTCCCTAACCGAAAAAGTAAGAAGTGAGAAAGTGTGATGAGAAAATCTAGTTTCATATTGTTAACTACAAGACAGTTAGAGTTATTGATTTTTTGTATTTTCGCAGAGTATCGATTTTTTACTTGTTACATATTTTCATTTCTTTTGCTTATTTTTTACTTTTTGATTCCTTTCTGGCTGCTTCCACTCTACTTCCCTAAGCAAATTCGTGAATAGTCTTCAAGGCAGATATTGGATGATTAATGCTGTATTTTCTTTTTATTCTCCTTTTTATTACTAGATTATGTATAAAAATTTTTTTCGGATCCTGTCTCGGTCCTGTTTTTTTAATCCTGTTATGGATCCTTTTAATTTTCTGTAAAATATTTTTTCTTTGAGTTAACGAATTTTCCGTTTCAAAAGACCGAAATATGTAAATTGTTATCAATTTTTCTGGCATTAGCTTAAAATTTTTTAATTTTCTGTCGAATATTCGCGAATATAATGAAATTTTACGCCGTAAGCTATGCGCCGAATTTTAATATTTTTGCTTTTACTTTTCATCGTTTTATTAGACACTGGTCTGAATCTTAAACCGATTTATTATTATTTTGTTTGGGTGTAAAGGGTAAAATTGTCGTATACGGGCCACCCATTTCC
This sequence comes from Meloidogyne incognita, assembly GCA_036172945.1. Lineage (NCBI taxonomy): Eukaryota > Metazoa > Nematoda > Chromadorea > Rhabditida > Meloidogynidae > Meloidogyne > Meloidogyne incognita. The sequence goes on from JARQAC010000037.1 coordinate 2,970,705, forward strand.
TCCTCATAGTTCTTTCCTTAAAATGTAGTTCAGATCCCATTCTTCGGTTCAACTCTACTTCCCTATGGCATATTCATGAACAGTCGTCAATAAAAATTTTGAAGAAACCTTGGCCAGTATGGACATATTAAGGAAAACTTGGAGGAGAAAGGGGCCCGTAAACGACAAATCTACCTGTCAAAACCTTAATATTTCTTGTTTTTTATTTTAGAAAATTTATTCAAAATTTATCGAAAACAACGATTATTGTATGACTGAAGACAAACAACTTTTCCTATTCGGACATACGCTTCCGGGGACGAGAATCTTTTGCTTGAAAGGTTAAATAATTTTGTTTTTACTCATATTATTTCAAAATTTTCAGGATTAAACAATGTGCAGAAAAACGAAATAAAGGCTATTGCTCTTCTTCGCCTGGATGTACTGTTCTTCGAAGAATTCCAGCTGAAGATGTTTTGCAAGTTACTGCTGGGCACTCAAGGTTTTAGTTCACAATAGGGTTATGGGTTAGGTCTTCGATTCGGCTACGGAGCCAAAATTTAAGGTCGGTTCAAATCCGGATTTCTTCGGTTCGGTTAAAAATTTCCTAAGATTTTCTAAGAGCCAACAACCTAGTTCACAGTATCCTCACCTCTACTCATACATTTTTAGGATCATCGAGTCGCTCGTCTTCGTTATGAGATTGTTGCCAACACTTTGAATCTACCGCCACAGCAGACAAAAGTAGTTTCTAATCTTTTAATTTTAAAAACGATTTTTTGTTAGATGAATCCGGCCCTGGTTCATTAACAGCTCCAGCTACCACCACTGCTGGTTCCTCTGATCCAGCGTCAGCTTCTGCAAATGCTGCTGCAAATGCCGCAAATCGGACTGCCAAAATTAGGGTTTATTTCGTCACTTTTTTTACAAATTTTAAACTTATTTTTAGCGAATTATGATGACACGCCCAGGGACTCGTTCTGGCGGATTTTGCCGCACTGGAGGTGTGATTGATAGAAACCGTTCTCGACCAGTGATCCCTGCCTCTTCCATTCCAGAAGATTTAATCGTGCAATGCCAGGTTTCTTTTCTTCGCTACCTAGCTATTAAAGTCTTTTTAGGTTGTTTTACAAGGAAAGTCTCGTGATGTGATTGTTCGTGAATTACAACGCACTAATTTAAATGTCAACGAGGCAGTGAAGAATTTACTTTCTCGCGATGATGATGAATTGGATGATTTGGACGACACAAGTTAGGCCTATCTTCACGAAGAGTTGCTTTCTTTGCTCGATGCTGGGCTTCGTTCCGATGGAAGTGGTGCCGCAGCAGCTGCTTTACTTGATAGCGACAGCATTTATTCTGCTGGAGATGGCTACGAGTACTTGATTTCACGTGATTTGACTAGACGCAAGGGTGAAGGTTTAAATTTGAGAATTTTTTTTATTTTTAACATTTCTATTCAAAAGACAAAACAAAAAACCAAAACAAAGAAAATGCTGACAGTTCCTCGACAATCCAGGAACATTTTTTTCTTGGTGAGCGCTATACTTACTGGGGCTTAAATGGCAATGATATTGCTGATGGTTCAACAAAATTCCAATTTCCTGATGACGTTATGGTGAAATTAAGAGTGCTAGTATATGTTCAGGTATTCTGAATAAAACTCTGGATTTTGGGTTCATTTAATTTTTAGCCCCAGAAGCCCCCCCCCTGGCTACGCCCTTGGTATATTCATTAATTATTTTTAAGCTACGAACGCAAATGGCAAGAAATGATAAGTTCCGCTCCAACAACAAGAGCAAAAGCACATCAACAGCAGCAACTTCTAAACGAACTAACTTCTGAAATTTCTAAAAAAGGTTTTTTTTAATATTTTAAATAACTTTTTAACCCGTATTTTTATGTTAGATTCTTCTCCTAAAACAGGCAAAGATGAACCGGAAAGTGCTGACTCATCTGATCTTATCAATAAAAGGATTCCTATAGCTGCCAAGGAAAGACAAGGTTCTTAAATTTAAATTATTCTGTCCTCATAAATATAATTTAAGCCAATTCAATTGAAATAATTCGTGAATTGTGCAAAAACTCCGTAGTACGTGAATATTTTATTGATTTAATGCGACAACGTGACATCAATGGCCATAGTCCATTTGAGACCGCGATATATCAGCGTGCATATTCAGCTGATCAATTGATGTGGCAAACTGCAATTGATGTTAAAGACTGGAGTCACGGTTATTTTTGATAGTTTAAAGTGATTCTATAAATTTTTAGATGTTGTTGATATATTAATGCCAAGCGTATGATCTGACGATACAAATGAAGATTCTTCACTTTTTATTCTTTGTGCTAATGATACATGCAGTATATTTTTCAAAAATTATTTCTTATTTTTAACTCACATAATTTAAAGGTTACACTTGGACAGGCGAAGAGCATACACCTCAAAAAATTTATGAATGCAAAACTTGTGGACTTGTAGGGACTCGTTGTTGTACTGAATGCGGTAATATTCATTCTTTTTATTTTTAATTGAATTATTGCTTTTAGCCCTTCTTTGTCATAGAAATCATGACTGCAAGTGAGTAATTTTATTTTTTCCCGAAATAAAAAAATCTTGCAAAACTTTATTTTTAGACTTAAGAAAACATCTCCAACCGCTTATTGTGACTGCTGGGAGAAATGTGAATGTAAAGCATTGGTTACTGGAAATAATGCAAAGAGGGAACAATTGCTTTCTGGTTTTTTTTAAATTTTCTTTAGATAATTAATATCTAAATTTAATAGGAATGTTACAATGCCCTGCATTGATTGATGGCCTTAATTCTAAAGGAGAACACATTATACTTTTTTTGGCTCGCACTATTGGTCGTCAGGTTTTTAATAAATTTTTGTTTAAAATGTTTAATTTAATGAATAGTTGATAGAGCAAGAAGGCTATACGAAACGTAGTAAGCGCCCTGGACCAACCACAACAACTACAGCTTATGGCGTTCCCATTCCTGAACATGATCTTGAACCACCAAAAGGGGTCACTTTAGTACGTGGGTGCAGGCTTTAAATTACAAATGTTATATCATTTGAAAGAGCTAGTCGAGCTGAGTCGAATGCCACCAAAATTAGCTCTAGGAAAAATTTTTGAACCGAGATACAGGCGATTGAAAATCGAAAAACCATAGGGGGGACCAAGCACTTTTTTGGGGTGAAAAATTCGAATATGCAAATTATACCTCATTCGAAAGAGCTCGTCGAGCTGCGTCGAATAACACCAAAATAGACGAAATCCGACTTCATTTGGCCGAGTTACAGACCCCTGAAGTTTGAAAATTTTCGGGGTCAAAAAATTCGATTATGCAAATAATAGCTCATTCAAAAGGGCTCGACGAGCTGAGTTGAATGACACCAAAATCACCGTGATTGGACAAGATTAGACAAAGTTATGACACAAAAAACTCTAAACCTATGGGACGTCGGCGAGGCGCTTGTGCAAAACCCCGCGCTTCGCGCGGGGTTTTGCGGCACGCGCCTCGCGGGGAGTCTACGGGCGCTGGGTCTGGGCTCGTAACATAAACTTATGCCTATTTTAGCTTCGGTCGGCGTGTCTGGCTTCCTCCCCAGCAAGAAAAACCTGCACGTATACCAAAGGTAAGGAGCTAAAATAAAAGATCATAACTTTGTCTAATCAAGTCGGATTTCGTCGATTTTGGTGTCAGTCGACTCAGCTCGACGAGCTCTTTCGAATGAGGTATGATTTGCATATTCGAATTTTTCACCCCAAAAAAGTGCTTGGTCCCCCCTATGGTTTTTCGATTTTCAATCGACTGTATCTCGGTTCAAAAATTTTTCCTAGAGCTAATTTTGGTGGCATTCGACTCAGCTCGACTAGCTCTTTCAAATGATATAACATTTGTAATTTAAAGCCTGCACCCACGTACTAAAGTACAGCCCACCAAAATTTGCTAGAAAAGGTTTTTTTAATTTAATATGTTCAACTTTTAATATTTTAATTTTTAGCACTCGATTTGGCAATAGGAAATTGGGATGTTGTAAAAAGTTTGCTTGATGTTGGTATTAAAAAGCCGAATGCTCTTATTAATTCCAAAACTGAAGATGATCAACCAATCTTAGAAAATGTTTTTCATTTACTCGAACATAATGGTTCAACACATTTGGACAAATTTGTTTTAACTTTACTTGGCTGGTGTGAAGAATCGAGCCTTGACACTCTTCTTAATTTACTTGTGCGCCCTGCCAACAAACAACTAAAGAAATGGGATGAAGAAGTCCATTATCTAATTCAAAGATTTGTCCGTTCAGTTATTCGTCTTTTTGTTATGGTGATTCTGCTTTCACCGGAGGCTAATGGAACTTTACTTGGTTAGAAAATTTTTTAATTTTTTTAAAGTTTTAAACACTTTTTTAGCAACAATTTTTGATGATATTAACAAAGCAATCCCAGCACCTGATGCTCCAAGTTTAATTTATCCTCTTTCAAACCAGTCAAATGCTGCACAACCGGGAACGTCTACATCTGCTGTTGCTGCAATACGCGATTCTTTAAACAATTACCGAGCTGCTGCTATTTCTGGTGTACTTTCATTAGTTCGGGCTAGTCTACCTGCCGCTCTTTCACTCAATTCATCGCTCGAGAAAAAGGATCAAAAGAAGCATAAAGTTATTGCTTTTGTAGCAAAATGTCGACGAGTGTTTCAGGTTATTTTTAAAAAACTTTTCTTTTTTTTAACAGAAATTTTTAGGCATTAATTAGTTATTCATCGCTTGAATTGATTGGAATTACTGATGCGTTAATTTCTCCAATTCGTCTTGGAATCGTTAAACCTTCAGCCAGCATTGTCTCAAATGAAGATGTTTTGGAAGTTTTACAGCAACACTTGACCAACGAGCAAGATTTGTCTTCATTAATTCGGATCTCGATGCAAGGTGGTGATCGCAATGAAACATCTACTGGTGTAGCCAACAATGCACGTATTATACAGTTGGCTGATTTACGACGTGGTGACACAAGTCAAGCGACAGACATGGCATTGGAACGGGCTAGCGATGATGATATGTCAAGTATATATTTATTATCAGCTTATGTCTTTTAATTTTTTCTTAAATTAGATTAAGATGAGGACGATGAAGAAGATTTGGATGCGGCAGCAACAATTTCTAGAACTCGTGAAAACAGCAACACTTCATTTAGTGATCGTGAAAGAACAATCTCTGAGTAGAGCCGACGTCGTCAAGAAAATGCTACTGGTTTAGATGAGAGTTTGGATGAGCATGAAGGGGTTTGTTTAGTCTCGAAATTTTTTAAAAAATATTTTTTATCGTTAGGAGGATGCGTATGGAAGTGATCACGATGACATTGATGATGATGACGACGATGATGAAGTTGAGCCATATTTTGACATCCATGACGATGACGACAATGATGATGATGGCGAAGGTGAAGTACACGGTGGTTCTGATGTAAAACCGCTCTAAATGAGAATTGGACTGCAGAAATTGATGATGAATTACATAGACGAAAGAAGCTAAAAAAATGTGGCAAAGATGCTACTGCCACATTTAAAGGTCTAAAAGATATTTGAATGAAATGTTTTTATTATTTTTAGTGCTTTTCCGTTTGCGTGGATATATTTTGTTTTATTTTTTTTCAAAATACAAAATGTTATCAAAACAGCAGATTTTTAGATGGAAAAACGGAAAAGCACTATTAAGCCACTTGTAAAAAAAGGATTTTTGCGGATATGTTTAGAAGAAAGCAAAAAGGCCTTTTCTTTACAAGTGGTATTTTTATCACATAATTTTTTTGTTGGTTAAAAATGGGTTTGGGGTTCCCCCCTCAGCCCAGGGTCTTCCCAACATCCAACTCTTCCAAGCTCCGAGAGCTTCAGACAATCCATAATCTTCAAAAACGATCCAACCTGGCGACCTACGTTTTTCGTAAAAATTCGAACTTTTACTATTATGAAACTCCCAAATGAATACCAGCACTCACTCCAAACTGATTTATCAAAAACTCTAAATAGGTTCAGGCTTTCATACCTCCGAGTTATATCCAAAGGCACGGGTTGTTATTCAATAGGTGTAGACAGTAGGGCACTTAGACCTTAGATTTGATTAGAACCCCCCCCCCCTTCCTGCACTTCATCGGCCCGTCTACATCTTCAATGGCTCCTCTCATCCGTCTACAACTTCAACTGCTCCTGCCAGCCGTCTACAACTTCAACAGCTTCTGCCAGCCGTCTACAACTTCAACTGCTCCTGCCAGACGTCTACAACTTCTCCTGGCCCTCCTCTAATGACCCCCCGGGCCCAACATGGTACTCTACTGTCGATACCTATTTTATAAGACCCCTGTCTTACACCAATCCCAAGTCTGACCCAAATGTCACTCCCCAAAATGCCCCGAACAAAACGTCACTTCCCAAAATGCCCCGGACATAACGTCACTCCCCAATTCGTCCCGGACAAAACGTCACTCCCCAAAATGCCCCGGACAAAACGTCACTCCCCAATTTGTCCCACAGACAAAATATCACTCCCCAATTTGTCCCGAAAATAACCCGCACTGAAAATCCGGCACTGAACTGACCGACCCCCCTTTTTTAAAAAATATCTCTCCATAGGTTCAGGCTTTCATACCTCCGAGTTATATCCAAAGGCACGGGTTGTTATTCAATAGGTGTAGACAGTAGGGCACTTAGACCTTAGATTTGATTAGAACCCCCCCCTTCCTGCACTTCATCGGCCCGTCTACATCTTCAATGGCTCCTCTCATCCGTCTACAACTTCAACTGCTCCTGCCAGCCGTCTACAACTTCAACAGCTTCTGCCAGCCGTCTACAACTTCAACTGCTCCTGCCAGACGTCTACAACTTCTCCTGGCCCTCCTCTAATGACCCCCCGGGCCCAACATGGTACTCTACTGTCGATACCTATTTTATAAGACCCCTGTCTTACACCAATCCCAAGTCTGACCCAAATGTCACTCCCCAAAATGCCCCGAACAAAACGTCACTTCCCAAAATGCCCCGGACATAACGTCACTCCCCAATTCGTCCCGGACAAAACGTCACTCCCCAAAATGCCCCGGACAAAACGTCACTCCCCAATTTGTCCCACAGACAAAATATCACTCCCCAATTTGTCCCGAAAATAACCCGCACTGAAAATCCGGCACTGAACTGACCGACCCCCCTTTTTTAAAAAATATCTCTCCATAGGTTCAGGCTTTCATACCTCCGAGTTATATCCAAAGGCACGGGTTGTTATTCAATAGGTGTAGACAGTAGGGCACTTAGACCTTAGATTTGATTAGAACCCCCCCCCCCCTTCCTGCACTTCATCGGCCCGTCTACATCTTCAATGGCTCCTCTCATCCGTCTACAACTTCAACTGCTCCTGCCAGCCGTCTACAACTTCAACAGCTTCTGCCAGCCGTCTACAACTTCAACTGCTCCTGCCAGACGTCTACAACTTCTCCTGGCCCTCCTCTAATGACCCCCCGGGCCCAACATGGTACTCTACTGTCGATACCTATTTTATAAGACCCCTGTCTTACACCAATCCCAAGTCTGACCCAAATGTCACTCCCCAAAATGCCCCGAACAAAACGTCACTTCCCAAAATGCCCCGGACATAACGTCACTCCCCAATTCGTCCCGGACAAAACGTCACTCCCCAAAATGCCCCGGACAAAACGTCACTCCCCAATTTGTCCCACAGACAAAATATCACTCCCCAATTTGTCCCGAAAATAACCCGCACTGAAAATCCGGCACTGAACTGACCGACCCCCCTTTTTTAAAAAATATCTCTCCATAGGTTCAGGCTTTCATACCTCCGAGTTATATCCAAAGGCACGGGTTGTTATTCAATAGGTGTAGACAGTAGGGCACTTAGACCTTAGATTTGATTAGAACCCCCCTTCCTGCACTTCATCGGCCCGTCTACATCTTCAATGGCTCCTCTCATCCGTCTACAACTTCAACTGCTCCTGCCAGCCGTCTACAACTTCAACAGCTTCTGCCAGCCGTCTACAACTTCAACTGCTCCTGCCAGACGTCTACAACTTCTCCTGGCCCTCCTCTAATGACCCCCCGGGCCCAACATGGTACTCTACTGTCGATACCTATTTTATAAGACCCCTGTCTTACACCAATCCCAAGTCTGACCCAAATGTCACTCCCCAAAATGCCCCGAACAAAACGTCACTTCCCAAAATGCCCCGGACATAACGTCACTCCCCAATTCGTCCCGGACAAAACGTCACTCCCCAAAATGCCCCGGACAAAACGTCACTCCCCAATTTGTCCCACAGACAAAATATCACTCCCCAATTTGTCCCGAAAATAACCCGCACTGAAAATCCGGCACTGAACTGACCGACCCCCCTTTTTTAAAAAATATCTCTCCATAGGTTCAGGCTTTCATACCTCCGAGTTATATCCAAAGGCACGGGTTGTTATTCAATAGGTGTAGACAGTAGGGCACTTAGACCTTAGATTTGATTAGAAACCCCCCCTTCCTGCACTTCATCGGCCCGTCTACATCTTCAATGGCTCCTCTCATCCGTCTACAACTTCAACTGCTCCTGCCAGCCGTCTACAACTTCAACAGCTTCTGCCAGCCGTCTACAACTTCAACTGCTCCTGCCAGACGTCTACAACTTCTCCTGGCCCTCCTCTAATGACCCCCCGGGCCCAACATGGTACTCTACTGTCGATACCTATTTTATAAGACCCCTGTCTTACACCAATCCCAAGTCTGACCCAAATGTCACTCCCCAAAATGCCCCGAACAAAACGTCACTTCCCAAAATGCCCCGGACATAACGTCACTCCCCAATTCGTCCCGGACAAAACGTCACTCCCCAAAATGCCCCGGACAAAACGTCACTCCCCAATTTGTCCCACAGACAAAATATCACTCCCCAATTTGTCCCGAAAATAACCCGCACTGAAAATCCGGCACTGAACTGACCGACCCCCCTTTTTTAAAAAATATCTCTCCATAGGTTCAGGCTTTCATACCTCCGAGTTATATCCAAAGGCACGGGTTGTTATTCAATAGGTGTAGACAGTAGGGCACTTAGACCTTAGATTTGATTAGAATCCCCCCCTTCCTGCACTTCATCGGCCCGTCTACATCTTCAATGGCTCCTCTCATCCGTCTACAACTTCAACTGCTCCTGCCAGCCGTCTACAACTTCAACAGCTTCTGCCAGCCGTCTACAACTTCAACTGCTCCTGCCAGACGTCTACAACTTCTCCTGGCCCTCCTCTAATGACCCCCCGGGCCCAACATGGTACTCTACTGTCGATACCTATTTTATAAGACCCCTGTCTTACACCAATCCCAAGTCTGACCCAAATGTCACTCCCCAAAATGCCCCGAACAAAACGTCACTTCCCAAAATGCCCCGGACATAACGTCACTCCCCAATTCGTCCCGGACAAAACGTCACTCCCCAAAATGCCCCGGACAAAACGTCACTCCCCAATTTGTCCCACAGACAAAATATCACTCCCCAATTTGTCCCGAAAATAACCCGCACTGAAAATCCGGCACTGAACTGACCGACCCCCCTTTTTTAAAAAATATCTCTCCATAGGTTCAGGCTTTCATACCTCCGAGTTATATCCAAAGGCACGGGTTGTTATTCAATAGGTGTAGACAGTAGGGCACTTAGACCTTAGATTTGATTAGAACCCCCCCCTTCCTGCACTTCATCGGCCCGTCTACATCTTCAATGGCTCCTCTCATCCGTCTACAACTTCAACTGCTCCTGCCAGCCGTCTACAACTTCAACAGCTTCTGCCAGCCGTCTACAACTTCAACTGCTCCTGCCAGACGTCTACAACTTCTCCTGGCCCTCCTCTAATGACCCCCCGGGCCCAACATGGTACTCTACTGTCGATACCTATTTTATAAGACCCCTGTCTTACACCAATCCCAAGTCTGACCCAAATGTCACTCCCCAAAATGCCCCGAACAAAACGTCACTTCCCAAAATGCCCCGGACATAACGTCACTCCCCAATTCGTCCCGGACAAAACGTCACTCCCCAAAATGCCCCGGACAAAACGTCACTCCCCAATTTGTCCCACAGACAAAATATCACTCCCCAATTTGTCCCGAAAATAACCCGCACTGAAAATCCGGCACTGAACTGACCGACCCCCCTTTTTTAAAAAATATCTCTCCATAGGTTCAGGCTTTCATACCTCCGAGTTATATCCAAAGGCACGGGTTGTTATTCAATAGGTGTAGACAGTAGGGCACTTAGACCTTAGATTTGATTAGAACCCCCCCCCCTTCCTGCACTTCATCGGCCCGTCTACATCTTCAATGGCTCCTCTCATCCGTCTACAACTTCAACTGCTCCTGCCAGCCGTCTACAACTTCAACAGCTTCTGCCAGCCGTCTACAACTTCAACTGCTCCTGCCAGACGTCTACAACTTCTCCTGGCCCTCCTCTAATGACCCCCCGGGCCCAACATGGTACTCTACTGTCGATACCTATTTTATAAGACCCCTGTCTTACACCAATCCCAAGTCTGACCCAAATGTCACTCCCCAAAATGCCCCGAACAAAACGTCACTTCCCAAAATGCCCCGGACATAACGTCACTCCCCAATTCGTCCCGGACAAAACGTCACTCCCCAAAATGCCCCGGACAAAACGTCACTCCCCAATTTGTCCCACAGACAAAATATCACTCCCCAATTTGTCCCGAAAATAACCCGCACTGAAAATCCGGCACTGAACTGACCGACCCCCCTTTTTTAAAAAATATCTCTCCATAGGTTCAGGCTTTCATACCTCCGAGTTATATCCAAAGGCACGGGTTGTTATTCAATAGGTGTAGACAGTAGGGCACTTAGACCTTAGATTTGATTAGAACCCCCCCCCTTCCTGCACTTCATCGGCCCGTCTACATCTTCAATGGCTCCTCTCATCCGTCTACAACTTCAACTGCTCCTGCCAGCCGTCTACAACTTCAACAGCTTCTGCCAGCCGTCTACAACTTCAACTGCTCCTGCCAGACGTCTACAACTTCTCCTGGCCCTCCTCTAATGACCCCCCGGGCCCAACATGGTACTCTACTGTCGATACCTATTTTATAAGACCCCTGTCTTACACCAATCCCAAGTCTGACCCAAATGTCACTCCCCAAAATGCCCCGAACAAAACGTCACTTCCCAAAATGCCCCGGACATAACGTCACTCCCCAATTCGTCCCGGACAAAACGTCACTCCCCAAAATGCCCCGGACAAAACGTCACTCCCCAATTTGTCCCACAGACAAAATATCACTCCCCAATTTGTCCCGAAAATAACCCGCACTGAAAATCCGGCACTGAACTGACCGACCCCCCTTTTTTAAAAAATATCTCTCCATAGGTTCAGGCTTTCATACCTCCGAGTTATATCCAAAGGCACGGGTTGTTATTCAATAGGTGTAGACAGTAGGGCACTTAGACCTTAGATTTGATTAGAACCCCCCCCCCTTCCTGCACTTCATCGGCCCGTCTACATCTTCAATGGCTCCTCTCATCCGTCTACAACTTCAACTGCTCCTGCCAGCCGTCTACAACTTCAACAGCTTCTGCCAGCCGTCTACAACTTCAACTGCTCCTGCCAGACGTCTACAACTTCTCCTGGCCCTCCTCTAATGACCCCCCGGGCCCAACATGGTACTCTACTGTCGATACCTATTTTATAAGACCCCTGTCTTACACCAATCCCAAGTCTGACCCAAATGTCACTCCCCAAAATGCCCCGAACAAAACGTCACTTCCCAAAATGCCCCGGACATAACGTCACTCCCCAATTCGTCCCGGACAAAACGTCACTCCCCAAAATGCCCCGGACAAAACGTCACTCCCCAATTTGTCCCACAGACAAAATATCACTCCCCAATTTGTCCCGAAAATAACCCGCACTGAAAATCCGGCACTGAACTGACCGACCCCCCTTTTTTAAAAAATATCTCTCCATAGGTTCAGGCTTTCATACCTCCGAGTTATATCCAAAGGCACGGGTTGTTATTCAATAGGTGTAGACAGTAGGGCACTTAGACCTTAGATTTGATTAGAACCCCCCCCCCCCCTTCCTGCACTTCATCGGCCCGTCTACATCTTCAATGGCTCCTCTCATCCGTCTACAACTTCAACTGCTCCTGCCAGCCGTCTACAACTTCAACAGCTTCTGCCAGCCGTCTACAACTTCAACTGCTCCTGCCAGACGTCTACAACTTCTCCTGGCCCTCCTCTAATGACCCCCCGGGCCCAACATGGTACTCTACTGTCGATACCTATTTTATAAGACCCCTGTCTTACACCAATCCCAAGTCTGACCCAAATGTCACTCCCCAAAATGCCCCGAACAAAACGTCACTTCCCAAAATGCCCCGGACATAACGTCACTCCCCAATTCGTCCCGGACAAAACGTCACTCCCCAAAATGCCCCGGACAAAACGTCACTCCCCAATTTGTCCCACAGACAAAATATCACTCCCCAATTTGTCCCGAAAATAACCCGCACTGAAAATCCGGCACTGAACTGACCGACCCCCCTTTTTTAAAAAATATCTCTCCATAGGTTCAGGCTTTCATACCTCCGAGTTATATCCAAAGGCACGGGTTGTTATTCAATAGGTGTAGACAGTAGGGCACTTAGACCTTAGATTTGATTAGAAGCCCCCTTCCTGCACTTCATCGGCCCGTCTACATCTTCAATGGCTCCTCTCATCCGTCTACAACTTCAACTGCTCCTGCCAGCCGTCTACAACTTCAACAGCTTCTGCCAGCCGTCTACAACTTCAACTGCTCCTGCCAGACGTCTACAACTTCTCCTGGCCCTCCTCTAATGACCCCCCGGGCCCAACATGGTACTCTACTGTCGATACCTATTTTATAAGACCCCTGTCTTACACCAATCCCAAGTCTGACCCAAATGTCACTCCCCAAAATGCCCCGAACAAAACGTCACTTCCCAAAATGCCCCGGACATAACGTCACTCCCCAATTCGTCCCGGACAAAACGTCACTCCCCAAAATGCCCCGGACAAAACGTCACTCCCCAATTTGTCCCACAGACAAAATATCACTCCCCAATTTGTCCCGAAAATAACCCGCACTGAAAATCCGGCACTGAACTGACCGACCCCCCTTTTTTAAAAAATATCTCTCCATAGGTTCAGGCTTTCATACCTCCGAGTTATATCCAAAGGCACGGGTTGTTATTCAATAGGTGTAGACAGTAGGGCACTTAGACCTTAGATTTGATTAGAACCCCCCCCTTCCTGCACTTCATCGGCCCGTCTACATCTTCAATGGCTCCTCTCATCCGTCTACAACTTCAACTGCTCCTGCCAGCCGTCTACAACTTCAACAGCTTCTGCCAGCCGTCTACAACTTCAACTGCTCCTGCCAGACGTCTACAACTTCTCCTGGCCCTCCTCTAATGACCCCCCGGGCCCAACATGGTACTCTACTGTCGATACCTATTTTATAAGACCCCTGTCTTACACCAATCCCAAGTCTGACCCAAATGTCACTCCCCAAAATGCCCCGAACAAAACGTCACTTCCCAAAATGCCCCGGACATAACGTCACTCCCCAATTCGTCCCGGACAAAACGTCACTCCCCAAAATGCCCCGGACAAAACGTCACTCCCCAATTTGTCCCACAGACAAAATATCACTCCCCAATTTGTCCCGAAAATAACCCGCACTGAAAATCCGGCACTGAACTGACCGACCCCCCTTTTTTAAAAAATATCTCTCCATAGGTTCAGGCTTTCATACCTCCGAGTTATATCCAAAGGCACGGGTTGTTATTCAATAGGTGTAGACAGTAGGGGAAACTAGACCCCCCCAAAGGCCCCCCCCCCCCCCCAGTTGTTCCCAAGAAGTGGGGTAACCCCCAGTATCCCCCCAATTAAAGCCCCCCACCCAGTAGACCCCCCAATTACCCCCCAAATTACACCAAATCTCCCAGTAGACCCCCCAATTCTCCAGTATACCCCCCAGTAGACCCCCCAAATGACCCCCCCCCCCCAGACAAAATATGTCACTCCCCAATTCGTCCATAGGTTCAGGCTTTCATACCTCCGAGTTATATCCAAAGGCACGGGTTGTTATTCAATAGGTGTAGACAGTAGGGGAAACTAGACCCCCCAAATGACCCCCCAACCCCCCCCCCCCCAGTTGTTCCCAAGAAGTGGGGTAACCCCCCAGTATCCCCCCAATTAAAGACCCCCCACCCAGTAGACCCCCCAATTACCCCCCAAATTACACCAAATCTCCCAGTAGACCCCCCAATTCTCCAGTATACCCCCCAGTAGACCCCCCAAATGACCCCCCCAGACAAAATATGTCACTCCCCAATTCGTCCATAGGTTCAGGCTTTCATACCTCCGAGTTATATCCAAAGGCACGGGTTGTTATTCAATAGGTGTAGACAGTAGGGGAAACTAGACCCCCCAAATGACCCCCCAACCCCCCCCCCCCCAGTTGTTCCCAAGAAGTGGGGTAACCCCCAGTATCCCCCCAATTAAAGACCCCCACCCAGTAGACCCCCCAATTACCCCCCAAATTACACCAAATCTCCCAGTAGACCCCCCAATTCTCCAGTATACCCCCCAGTAGACCCCCAAATGACCCCCCCCCCAGACAAAATATGTCACTCCCCAATTCGTCCATAGGTTCAGGCTTTCATACCTCCGAGTTATATCCAAAGGCACGGGTTGTTATTCAATAGGTGTAGACAGTAGGGCACTTAGACCTTAGATTTGATTAGAACCCCCCCCTTCCTGCACTTCATCGGCCCGTCTACATCTTCAATGGCTCCTCTCATCCGTCTACAACTTCAACTGCTCCTGCCAGCCGTCTACAACTTCAACAGCTTCTGCCAGCCGTCTACAACTTCAACTGCTCCTGCCAGACGTCTACAACTTCTCCTGGCCCTCCTCTAATGACCCCCCGGGCCCAACATGGTACTCTACTGTCGATACCTATTTTATAAGACCCCTGTCTTACACCAATCCCAAGTCTGACCCAAATGTCACTCCCCAAAATGCCCCGAACAAAACGTCACTTCCCAAAATGCCCCGGACATAACGTCACTCCCCAATTCGTCCCGGACAAAACGTCACTCCCCAAAATGCCCCGGACAAAACGTCACTCCCCAATTTGTCCCACAGACAAAATATCACTCCCCAATTTGTCCCGAAAATAACCCGCACTGAAAATCCGGCACTGAACTGACCGACCCCCCTTTTTTAAAAAATATCTCTCCATAGGTTCAGGCTTTCATACCTCCGAGTTATATCCAAAGGCACGGGTTGTTATTCAATAGGTGTAGACAGTAGGGGAAACTAGACCCCCCAAATGAACCCCCACCCCCCCCCCCCCCCCCCCCAGTTGTTCCCAAGAAGTTGGGTAACCCCCCAGTAGCCCCCCAATTAAAGACCCCCACCCAGTAGACCCCCCAATTACCCCCCAAATTACACCAAATCTCCCAGTAGACCCCCCAATTCTCCAGTATACCCCCCAGTAGACCCCCCAAATGACCCCCCCCCAGACAAAATATGTCACTCCCCAATTCGTCCATAGGTTCAGGCTTTCATACCTCCGAGTTATATCCAAAGGCACGGGTTGTTATTCAATAGGTGTAGACAGTAGGGCACTTAGACCTTAGATTTGATTAGAACCCCCCCCTTCCTGCACTTCATCGGCCCGTCTACATCTTCAATGGCTCCTCTCATCCGTCTACAACTTCAACTGCTCCTGCCAGCCGTCTACAACTTCAACAGCTTCTGCCAGCCGTCTACAACTTCAACTGCTCCTGCCAGACGTCTACAACTTCTCCTGGCCCTCCTCTAATGACCCCCCGGGCCCAACATGGTACTCTACTGTCGATACCTATTTTATAAGACCCCTGTCTTACACCAATCCCAAGTCTGACCCAAATGTCACTCCCCAAAATGCCCCGAACAAAACGTCACTTCCCAAAATGCCCCGGACATAACGTCACTCCCCAATTCGTCCCGGACAAAACGTCACTCCCCAAAATGCCCCGGACAAAACGTCACTCCCCAATTTGTCCCACAGACAAAATATCACTCCCCAATTTGTCCCGAAAATAACCCGCAC
The DNA here is from genome assembly GCA_036172945.1 of Meloidogyne incognita. Taxonomy (NCBI): domain Eukaryota; kingdom Metazoa; phylum Nematoda; class Chromadorea; order Rhabditida; family Meloidogynidae; genus Meloidogyne; species Meloidogyne incognita. The sequence goes on from JARQAC010000037.1 coordinate 2,986,861, forward strand.
TGAAAATCCGGCACTGAACTGACCGACCCCCTTTTTTAAAAAATATCTCTCCATAGGTTCAGGCTTTCATACCTCCGAGTTATATCCAAAGGCACGGGTTGTTATTCAATAGGTGTAGACAGTAGGGCACTTAGACCTTAGATTTGATTAGACCCCCCCCCCCCCCTTCCTGCACTTCATCGGCCCGTCTACATCTTCAATGGCTCCTCTCATCCGTCTACAACTTCAACTGCTCCTGCCAGCCGTCTACAACTTCAACAGCTTCTGCCAGCCGTCTACAACTTCAACTGCTCCTGCCAGACGTCTACAACTTCTCCTGGCCCTCCTCTAATGACCCCCCGGGCCCAACATGGTACTCTACTGTCGATACCTATTTTATAAGACCCCTGTCTTACACCAATCCCAAGTCTGACCCAAATGTCACTCCCCAAAATGCCCCGAACAAAACGTCACTTCCCAAAATGCCCCGGACATAACGTCACTCCCCAATTCGTCCCGGACAAAACGTCACTCCCCAAAATGCCCCGGACAAAACGTCACTCCCCAATTTGTCCCACAGACAAAATATCACTCCCCAATTTGTCCCGAAAATAACCCGCACTGAAAATCCGGCACTGAACTGACCGACCCCCCTTTTTTAAAAAATATCTCTCCATAGGTTCAGGCTTTCATACCTCCGAGTTATATCCAAAGGCACGGGTTGTTATTCAATAGGTGTAGACAGTAGGGGAAACTAGACCCCAAATGACCCCCAACCCCCCCCCAGTTGTTCCCAAGAAGTGGGGTAACCCCCAGTATCCCCCCAATTAAAGACCCCCCACCCAGTAGACCCCCCAATTACCCCCAAATTACACCAAATCTCCCAGTAGACCCCCAATTCTCCAGTATACCCCCAGTAGACCCCCCAAATGACCCCCCCCCCCCCCCAGCCAACACATGTCACTCCCCAATTCGTCCATAGGTTCAGGCTTTCATACCTCCGAGTTATATCCAAAGGCACGGGTTGTTATTCAATAGGTGTAGACAGTAGGGGAAACTAGACCCCCCAAATGACCCCCACACCCGACCCCCCCCCCCCAGTTGTTCCCAAGAAGTGGGGTAACCCCCCAGTATCCCCCCAATTAAAGACCCCCACCCAGTAGACCCCCCACTTCCCCCCCAAATAACACCAGACCTCCCATGAGACCCCCCAGTTCTCCAGTGTACCCCACAGTAGACCCCCCAAATGACCCCCCCAGACAAAATATGTCACTCCCCAATTCGTCCATAGGTTCAGGCTTTCATACCTCCGAGTTATATCCAAAGGCACGGGTTGTTATTCAATAGGTGTAGACAGTAGGGGAAACTAGACCCCCCAGACGACCCCCAACCCCCCCCCCAGTTGTTCCCAAGAAGTGGGGTAACCCCCAGTATCCCCCCAATTAAAGACCCCCCACCCAGTAGACCCCCCAATTACCCCCAAATTACACCAAATCTCCCAGTAGACCCCCCAATTCTCCAGTATACCCCCCAGTAGACCCCCCAAATGACCCCCACCCCCAGACAAAATATGTCACTCCCCAATTCGTCCATAGGTTCAGGCTTTCATACCTCCGAGTTATATCCAAAGGCACGGGTTGTTATTCAATAGGTGTAGACAGTAGGGGAAACTAGACCCCCCAAATGCCCCCCCAACCCCCCCCCCCCAGTTGTTCCCAAGAAGTGGGGTAACCCCCCAGTATCCCCCCAATTAAAGACCCCCCACCCAGTAGACCCCCCAATTACCCCCCAAATTACACCAAATCTCCCAGTAGACCCCCCAATTCTCCAGTATACCCCCCAGTAGACCCCCCAAATGACCACCCCCCCCAGACAAAATATGTCACTCCCCAATTCGTCCATAGGTTCAGGCTTTCATACCTCCGAGTTATATCCAAAGGCACGGGTTGTTATTCAATAGGTGTAGACAGTAGGGGAAACTAGACCCCCCAAATGACCCCCCAACCCCCCCCCCCAGTTGTTCCCAAGAAGTGGGGTAACCCCCCAGTATCCCCCCAATTAAAGACCCCCACCCAGTAGACCCCCCAATTACCCCCCAAATTACACCAAATCTCCCAGTAGACCCCCCAATTCTCCAGTATACCCCCCAGTAGACCCCCCAAATGACCCCCCCAGACAAAATATGTCACTCCCCAATTCGTCCATAGGTTCAGGCTTTCATACCTCCGAGTTATATCCAAAGGCACGGGTTGTTATTCAATAGGTGTAGACAGTAGGGGAAACTAGACCCCCCAAATGACCCCCAACCCCCCCCCAGTTGTTCCCAAGAAGTGGGGTAACCCCCCAGTATCCCCCCAATTAAAGACCCCCACCCAGTAGACCCCCAATTTACCCCCAAATTACACCAAATCTCCCAGTAGACCCCCCAATTCTCCAGTATACCCCCCAGTAGACCCCCCAAATGACCCCCCCCAGACAAAATATGTCACTCCCCAATTCGTCCATAGGTTCAGGCTTTCATACCTCCGAGTTATATCCAAAGGCACGGGTTGTTATTCAATAGGTGTAGACAGTAGGGGAAACTAGACCCCCCAAATGACCCCCCCACCCCCCCCCCCCCCAGTTGTTCCCAAGAAGTGGGGTATCCCCCAGTATCCCCCCAATTAAAGCCCCCCCACCCAGTAGACCCCCCAATTACCCCCCAAATTACACCAACTCCCCCAGTAGACCCCCCAATTCTCCAGTATACCCCCCAGTAGACCCCCCAAATGACCCCCCCCCCCAGACAAAATATGTCACTCCCCAATTCGTCCATAGGTTTAGGCTTTCATACCTCCGAGTTATATCCAAAGGCACGGGTTGTTATTCAATAGGTGTAGAAAATGCCCCGAACAAAACGTCACTTCCCAAAATGCCCCGGACATAACGTCACTCCCCAATTCGTCCCGGACAAAACGTCACTCCCCAAAATGCCCCGGACAAAACGTCACTCCCCAATTTGTCCCACAGACAAAATATCACTCCCCAATTTGTCCCGAAAATAACCCGCACTGAAAATCCGGCACTGAACTGACCGACCCCCCTTTTTTAAAAAATATCTCTCCATAGGTTCAGGCTTTCATACCTCCGAGTTATATCCAAAGGCACGGGTTGTTATTCAATAGGTGTAGACAGTAGGGGAAACTAGACCCCCCAAATGACCCCCCAACCCCCCCCCCAGTTGTTCCCAAGAAGTGGGGTAACCCCCCAGTATCCCCCCAATTAAAGACCCCCCACCCAGTAGACCCCCCAATTACCCCCCAAATTACACCAAATCTCCCAGTAGACCCCCCAATTCTCCAGTATACCCCCCAGTAGACCCCCCAAATGACCCCCCCAGACAAAATATGTCACTCCCCAATTCGTCCATAGGTTCAGGCTTTCATACCTCCGAGTTATATCCAAAGGCACGGGTTGTTATTCAATAGGTGTAGACAGTAGGGCACTTAGACCTTAGATTTGATTAGAACCCCCCCCTTCCTGCACTTCATCGGCCCGTCTACATCTTCAATGGCTCCTCTCATCCGTCTACAACTTCAACTGCTCCTGCCAGCCGTCTACAACTTCAACAGCTTCTGCCAGCCGTCTACAACTTCAACTGCTCCTGCCAGACGTCTACAACTTCTCCTGGCCCTCCTCTAATGACCCCCCGGGCCCAACATGGTACTCTACTGTCGATACCTATTTTATAAGACCCCTGTCTTACACCAATCCCAAGTCTGACCCAAATGTCACTCCCCAAAATGCCCCGAACAAAACGTCACTTCCCAAAATGCCCCGGACATAACGTCACTCCCCAATTCGTCCCGGACAAAACGTCACTCCCCAAAATGCCCCGGACAAAACGTCACTCCCCAATTTGTCCCACAGACAAAATATCACTCCCCAATTTGTCCCGAAAATAACCCGCACTGAAAATCCGGCACTGAACTGACCGACCCCCCTTTTTTAAAAAATATCTCTCCATAGGTTCAGGCTTTCATACCTCCGAGTTATATCCAAAGGCACGGGTTGTTATTCAATAGGTGTAGACAGTAGGGGAAACTAGACCCCACAAATGACCCCCCAACCCCCCCCCCCCAGTTGTTCCCAAGAAGTGGGGTAACCCCCCAGTATCCCCCCAATTAAAGACCCCCCACCCAGTAGACCCCCCAATTACCCCCCAAATTACACCAAATCTCCCAGTAGACCCCCCAATTCTCCAGTATACCCCCCAGTAGACCCCCAAATGACCCCCCCCCAGACAAAATATGTCACTCCCCAATTCGTCCATAGGTTCAGGCTTTCATACCTCCGAGTTATATCCAAAGGCACGGGTTGTTATTCAATAGGTGTAGACAGTAGGGGAAACTAGACCCCCCAAATGCCCCCCCACCCCCCCCCCCCCCCCAGTTGTTCCCAAGAAGTGGGGTAACCCCCCAGTATCCCCCCAATTAAAGACCCCCCACCCAGTAGACCCCCCAATTACCCCCCAAATTACACCAAATCTCCCAGTAGACCCCCCAATTCTCCAGTATACCCCCCAGTAGACCCCCAAATGACCCCCCCCCCCCCCAGACAAAATATGTCACTCCCCAATTCGTCCATAGGTTCAGGCTTTCATACCTCCGAGTTATATCCAAAGGCACGGGTTGTTATTCAATAGGTGTAGACAGTAGGGAAACTAGACCCCCCAAATGACCCCCCAACCCCCCCCCCCAGTTGTTCCCAAGAAGTGGGGTAACCCCCAGTATCCCCCAATTAAAGACCCCCACCCAGTAGACCCCCCAATTACCCCCCAAATTACACCAAATCTCCCAGTAGACCCCCCAATTCTCCAGTATACCCCCCAGTAGACCCCCCAAATGACCCCCCCAGACAAAATATGTCACTCCCCAATTCGTCCATAGGTTCAGGCTTTCATACCTCCGAGTTATATCCAAAGGCACGGGTTGTTATTCAATAGGTGTAGACAGTAGGGGAAACTAGACCCCCGAAATGACCCCCCACCCCCCCCCCCAGTTGTTCCCAAGAAGTGGGGTAACCCCCCAGTATCCCCCAATTAAAGACCCCCCACCCAGTAGACCCCCCAATTACCCCCCAAATTACACCAAATCTCCCAGTAGACCCCCCAATTCTCCAGTATACCCCCCAGTAGACCCCCCAAATGACCCCCCCCCCCAGACAAAATATGTCACTCCCCAATTCGTCCATAGGTTCAGGCTTTCATACCTCCGAGTTATATCCAAAGGCACGGGTTGTTATTCAATAGGTGTAGACAGTAGGGCACTTAGACCTTAGATTTGATTAGAACCCCCCCCCCCCTTCCTGCACTTCATCGGCCCGTCTACATCTTCAATGGCTCCTCTCATCCGTCTACAACTTCAACTGCTCCTGCCAGCCGTCTACAACTTCAACAGCTTCTGCCAGCCGTCTACAACTTCAACTGCTCCTGCCAGACGTCTACAACTTCTCCTGGCCCTCCTCTAATGACCCCCCGGGCCCAACATGGTACTCTACTGTCGATACCTATTTTATAAGACCCCTGTCTTACACCAATCCCAAGTCTGACCCAAATGTCACTCCCCAAAATGCCCCGAACAAAACGTCACTTCCCAAAATGCCCCGGACATAACGTCACTCCCCAATTCGTCCCGGACAAAACGTCACTCCCCAAAATGCCCCGGACAAAACGTCACTCCCCAATTTGTCCCACAGACAAAATATCACTCCCCAATTTGTCCCGAAAATAACCCGCACTGAAAATCCGGCACTGAACTGACCGACCCCCCTTTTTTAAAAAATATCTCTCCATAGGTTCAGGCTTTCATACCTCCGAGTTATATCCAAAGGCACGGGTTGTTATTCAATAGGTGTAGACAGTAGGGGAAACTAGACCCCCCAAAAGCCCCCCCCCCCCCCCCCCCCCCCCCCAGTTGTTCCCAAGAAGTGGGGTAACCCCCCAGTATCCCCCCAATTAAAGACCCCCCACCCAGTAGACCCCCAATTACCCCCCAAATTACACCAAATCTCCCAGTAGACCCCCCAATTCCCCAGTATACCCCCCAGTCGACCCCCCAAATGACCCCCCGTCGACCCCCCCCCGACAAAATATGTCACTCCCCAATTCGTCCATAGGTTCAGGCTTTCATACCTCCGAGTTATATCCAAAGGCACGGGTTGTTATTCAATAGGTGTAGACAGTAGGGGAAACTAGACCCCCCAAATGACCCCCCACCCCCCCCCCCAGTTGTTCCCAAGAAGTGGGGTAACCCCCCAGTATCCCCCCAATTAAAGACCCCCCACCCAGTAGACCCCCCAATTACCCCCCAAATTACACCAAATCTCCCAGTAGACCCCCCAATTCTCCAGTATACCCCCCAGTAGACCCCCCAAATGACCCCCCCCCCCCCAGACAAAATATGTCACTCCCCAATTCGTCCATAGGTTCAGGCTTTCATACCTCCGAGTTATATCCAAAGGCACGGGTTGTTATTCAATAGGTGTAGACAGTAGGGGAAACTAGCCCCCCCAAACGACCCCCCCCCCCCCCCCCCCCCCCCAGTTGTTCCCAAGAAGTGGGGTAACCCCCCAGTATCCCCCCAATTAAAGACCCCCCACCCAGTAGACCCCCCAATTACCCCCCAAATTACACCAAATCTCCCAGTAGACCCCCCAATTCTCCAGTATACCCCCCAGTAGACCCCCCAAATGACCCCCCCCAGACAAAATATGTCACTCCCCCAATTCGTCCATAGGTTCAGGCTTTCATACCTCCGAGTTATATCCAAAGGCACGGGTTGTTATTCAATAGGTGTAGACAGTAGGGGAAACTCGCCCCCCCAAATGCCCCCCCCCCCCCCCCAGTTGTTCCCAAGAAGTGGGGTAACCCCCCAGTATCCCCCCAATTAAAGACCCCCACCCAGTAGACCCCCCAATTACCCCCCAAATTACACCAAATCTCCCAGTAGACCACCCAATTCTCCAGTATACCCCCCAGTAGACCCCCCAAATGACCCCCCCCCCCGCCCCCAGACAAAATATGTCACTCCCCAATTCGTCCATAGGTTCAGGCTTTCATACCTCCGAGTTATATCCAAAGGCACGGGTTGTTATTCAATAGGTGTAGACAGTAGGGGAAACTAGACCCCCCAAATGCCCCCCCAACCCCCCCCCCCCCCCAGTTGTTCCCAAGAAGTGGGGTAACCCCCCAGTATCCCCCCAATTAAAGACCCCCCACCCAGTAGACCCCCCAATTACCCCCCAAATTACACCAAATCTCCCAGTAGACCCCCCAATTCTCCAGTATACCCCCCAGTAGACCCCCCAAATGACCCCCCCAGACAAAATATGTCACTCCCCAATTCGTCCATAGGTTCAGGCTTTCATACCTCCGAGTTATATCCAAAGGCACGGGTTGTTATTCAATAGGTGTAGACAGTAGGGGAAACTAGACCCCCCAAATGACCCCCCAACCCCCCCCCCCCCCCAGTTGTTCCCAAGAAGTGGGGTAACCCCCCAGTATCCCCCCAATTAAAGACCCCCACCCAGTAGACCCCCCAATTACCCCCCAAATTACACCAAATCTCCCAGTAGACCCCCCAATTCTCCAGTATACCCCCCAGTAGACCCCCAAATGACCCCCCCCCAGACAAAATATGTCACTCCCCAATTCGTCCATAGGTTCAGGCTTTCATACCTCCGAGTTATATCCAAAGGCACGGGTTGTTATTCAATAGGTGTAGACAGTAGGGGAAACTAGACCCCCCAAATGACCCCCCCACCCCCCCCCCCCCCCCCCCCAGTTGTTCCCAAGAAGTGGGGTACCCCCCAGTATCCCCCCAATTAAAGACCCCCCACCCAGTAGACCCCCCAATTACCCCCCAAATTACACCAAATCTCCCAGTAGACCCCCCAATTCTCCAGTATACCCCCCAGTAGACCCCCAAATGACCCCCCCCCCCCCCCCCTGCCAATATATGTCACTCCCCAATTCGTCCATAGGTTCAGGCTTTCATACCTCCGAGTTATATCCAAAGGCACGGGTTGTTATTCAATAGGTGTAGACAGTAGGGGAAACTAGACCCCCCAAATGACCCCCCACCCCCCCCCCCCCAGTTGTTCCCAAGAAGTGGGGTAACCCCCCAGTATCCCCCCAATTAAAGACCCCCCACCCAGTAGACCCCCCAATTACCCCCCAAATTACACCAAATCTCCCAGTAGACCCCCCAATTCTCCAGTATACCCCCCAGTAGACCCCCCAAATGACCCCCCCCACCCCCCCCAGACAAAATATGTCACTCCCCAATTCGTCCATAGGTTCAGGCTTTCATACCTCCGAGTTATATCCAAAGGCACGGGTTGTTATTCAATAGGTGTAGACAGTAGGGGAAACTAGCCACCCCAACTGCCCCCCCACCCCCCCCCAGTTGTTCCCAAGAAGTGGGGTAACCCCCCAGTATCCCCCCAATTAAAGACCCCCCACCCAGTAGACCCCCCAATTACCCCCCAAATTACACCAAATCTCCCAGTAGACCCCCCAATTCTCCAGTATACCCCCCAGTAGACCCCCCAAATGACCCCCCCCCAGACAAAATATGTCACTCCCCAATTCGTCCATAGGTTCAGGCTTTCATACCTCCGAGTTATATCCAAAGGCACGGGTTGTTATTCAATAGGTGTAGACAGTAGGGGAAACTAGACCCCCCAAATGACCCCCCAACCCCCCCCCCAGTTGTTCCCAAGAAGTGGGGTAACCCCCCAGTATCCCCCCAATTAAAGACCCCCCACCCAGTAGACCCCCCAATTACCCCCCAAATTACACCAAATCTCCCAGTAGACCCCCCAATTCTCCAGTATACCCCCCAGTAGACCCCCCAAATGACCCCCCCACCCCCCAGACAAAATATGTCACTCCCCAATTCGTCCATAGGTTCAGGCTTTCATACCTCCGAGTTATATCCAAAGGCACGGGTTGTTATTCAATAGGTGTAGACAGTAGGGGAAACTAGACCCCCCAAATGACCCCCCAACCCCCCCCCCCCCCAGTTGTTCCCAAGAAGTGGGGTAACCCCCAGTATCCCCCCAATTAAAGACCCCCACCCAGTAGACCCCCCAATTACCCCCCAAATTACACCAAATCTCCCAGTAGACCCCCCAATTCTCCAGTATACCCCCCAGTAGACCCCCCAAATGACCCCCCCAGACAAAATATGTCACTCCCCAATTCGTCCATAGGTTCAGGCTTTCATACCTCCGAGTTATATCCAAAGGCACGGGTTGTTATTCAATAGGTGTAGACAGTAGGGGAAACTAGACCCCCCAAATGACCGCCAACCCCCCCCCCCCCAGTTGTTCCCAAGAAGTGGGGTATCCCCCAGTATCCCCCCAATTAAAGACCCCCACCCAGTAGACCCCCCAATTACCCCCCAAATTACACCAAATCTCCCAGTAGACCCCCCAATTCTCCAGTATACCCCCCAGTAGACCCCCAAAATGACCCCCCCCCCCCCCGCCCCCAGACAAAATATGTCACTCCCCAATTCGTCCATAGGTTCAGGCTTTCATACCTCCGAGTTATATCCAAAGGCACGGGTTGTTATTCAATAGGTGTAGACAGTAGGGGAAACTAGACCCCCCAAATGACCCCCCCCCCCCCCCCCCCCAGTTGTTCCCAAGAAGTGGGGTAACCCCCCAGTATCCCCCCAATTAAAGACCCCCACCCAGTAGACCCCCCAACTACCCCCCAAATTACCCCAAACCTCCCAGTAGACCCCCCAATTCTCCAGTATACCCCCCAGTAGACCCCCCAAATGACCCCCCCCCCACCCCCCTCAGACAAAATATGTCACTCCCCAATTCGTCCATAGGTTCAGGCTTTCATACCTCCGAGTTATATCCAAAGGCACGGGTTGTTATTCAATAGGTGTAGACAGTAGGGGAAACTAGACCCCCCAAATGACCCCCCAACCCCCCCTCAGTTGTTCCCAAGAAGTGGGGTAACCCCCCAGTATCCCCCCAATTAAAGACCCCCCACCCAGTAGACCCCCCAATTACCCCCCAAATTACACCAAATCTCCCAGTAGACCCCCCAATTCTCCAGTATACCCCCCAGTAGACCCCCCAAATGACCCCCCCCCCCCAGACAAAATATGTCACTCCCCAATTCGTCCATAGGTTCAGGCTTTCATACCTCCGAGTTATATCCAAAGGCACGGGTTGTTATTCAATAGGTGTAGACAGTAGGGGAAACTAGACCCCCCAAATGCCCCCCCAACCCCCCCCCCCAGTTGTTCCCAAGAAGTGGGGTAACCCCCCAGTATCCCCCCAATTAAAGACCCCCCACCCAGTAGACCCCCCAATTACCCCCCAAATTACACCAAATCTCCCAGTAGACCCCCCAATTCTCCAGTATACCCCCCAGTAGACCCCCCAAATGACCCCCCCCCCCCAGACAAAATATGTCACTCCCCAATTCGTCCATAGGTTCAGGCTTTCATACCTCCGAGTTATATCCAAAGGCACGGGTTGTTATTCAATAGGTGTAGACAGTAGGGGAAACTAGACCCCCCAAATGACCCCCCAACCCCCCCCCCCCCCAGTTGTTCCCAAGAAGTGGGGTAACCCCCCAGTATCCCCCCAATTAAAGACCCCCCACCCAGTAGACCCCCAATTACCCCCCAAATTACACCAAATCTCCCAGTAGACCCCCCCAATTCCCCAGTATACCCCCCAGTAGACCCCCCAAATGACCCCCCCCCCCCCCAGACAAAATATGTCACTCCCCAATTCGTCCATAGGTTCAGGCTTTCATACCTCCGAGTTATATCCAAAGGCACGGGTTGTTATTCAATAGGTGTAGACAGTAGGGGAAACTAGACCCCCCAAATGACCCCCCCCCCCCCCCCCCAGTTCCTCCCAAGAACTGGGGTACCCCCCGGTGTCCCCCCAATTAAAGACCCCCACCCAGTAGACCCCCCAATTACCCCCAAATTACACCAAATCTCCCAGTAGACCCCCCAATTCTCCAGTATACCCCCCAGTAGACCCCCCAAATGACCCCCCCAGACAAAATATGTCACTCCCCAATTCGTCCATAGGTTCAGGCTTTCATACCTCCGAGTTATATCCAAAGGCACGGGTTGTTATTCAATAGGTGTAGACAGTAGGGAAACTAGACCCCCAAATGACCCCCCACCCCCCCCCAGTTGTTCCCAAGAAGTGGGGTAACCCCCCAGTATCCCCCCAATTAAAGACCCCCACCCAGTAGACCCCCCAATTACCCCCCAAATTACACCAAATCTCCCAGTAGACCCCCCAATTCTCCAGTATACCCCCCAGTAGACCCCCCAAATGACCCCCCCAGACAAAATATGTCACTCCCCAATTCGTCCATAGGTTCAGGCTTTCATACCTCCGAGTTATATCCAAAGGCACGGGTTGTTATTCAATAGGTGTAGACAGTAGGGGAAACTAGACCCCCCAAATGACCCCCAACCCCCCCCCCCAGTTGTTCCCAAGAAGTGGGGTAACCACCCAGTATCCCCCCAATTAAAGACCCCCCACCCAGTAGACCCCCCAATTACCCCCCAAATTACACCAAATCTCCCAGTAGACCCCCAAATTCTCCAGTATACCCCCCAGTAGACCCCCCAAATGCCCCCCCCCCCCAGACAAAATATGTCACTCCCCAATTCGTCCATAGGTTTAGGCTTTCATACCTCCGAGTTATATCCAAAGGCACGGGTTGTTATTCAATAGGTGTAGAAAATGCCCCGAACAAAACGTCACTTCCCAAAATGCCCCGGACATAACGTCACTCCCCAATTCGTCCCGGACAAAACGTCACTCCCCAAAATGCCCCGGACAAAACGTCACTCCCCAATTTGTCCCACAGACAAAATATCACTCCCCAATTTGTCCCGAAAATAACCCGCACTGAAAATCCGGCACTGAACTGACCGACCCCCCTTTTTTAAAAAATATCTCTCCATAGGTTCAGGCTTTCATACCTCCGAGTTATATCCAAAGGCACGGGTTGTTATTCAATAGGTGTAGACAGTAGGGGAAACTAGACCCCCCAAATGACCCCCCAACCCCCCCAGTTGTTCCCAAGAAGTGGGGTAACCCCCAGTATCCCCCCAATTAAAGACCCCACACCCAGTAGACCCCCCAATTACCCCCCAAATTACACCAAATCTCCCAGTAGACCCCCCAATTCTCCAGTATACCCCCAGTAGACCCCCCAAATGACCCCCCCCCAGACAAAATATGTCACTCCCCAATTCGTCCATAGGTTCAGGCTTTCATACCTCCGAGTTATATCCAAAGGCACGGGTTGTTATTCAATAGGTGTAGACAGTAGGGCACTTAGACCTTAGATTTGATTAGAACCCCCCTTCCTGCACTTCATCGGCCCGTCTACATCTTCAATGGCTCCTCTCATCCGTCTACAACTTCAACTGCTCCTGCCAGCCGTCTACAACTTCAACAGCTTCTGCCAGCCGTCTACAACTTCAACTGCTCCTGCCAGACGTCTACAACTTCTCCTGGCCCTCCTCTAATGACCCCCCGGGCCCAACATGGTACTCTACTGTCGATACCTATTTTATAAGACCCCTGTCTTACACCAATCCCAAGTCTGACCCAAATGTCACTCCCCAAAATGCCCCGAACAAAACGTCACTTCCCAAAATGCCCCGGACATAACGTCACTCCCCAATTCGTCCCGGACAAAACGTCACTCCCCAAAATGCCCCGGACAAAACGTCACTCCCCAATTTGTCCCACAGACAAAATATCACTCCCCAATTTGTCCCGAAAATAACCCGCACTGAAAATCCGGCACTGAACTGACCGACCCCCCTTTTTTAAAAAATATCTCTCCATAGGTTCAGGCTTTCATACCTCCGAGTTATATCCAAAGGCACGGGTTGTTATTCAATAGGTGTAGACAGTAGGGGAAACTAGACCCCCCAAATGACCCCCCAACCCCCCTCAGTTGTTCCCAAGAAGTGGGGTCTCCCCCAGTATCCCCCCACCTAAAGCCCCCCCCCCCAGTAGACCCCCCCATTCCCCCCCCAATGACCCCAAATCTCCCAGTAGCCCCCCCCATTCTCCAGTATACCCCCCCGTAGACCCCCCAAATGACCCCCCCCCCCCCCCCCCAGACAAAATATGTCACTCCCCAATTCGTCCATAGGTTCAGGCTTTCATACCTCCGAGTTATATCCAAAGGCACGGGTTGTTATTCAATAGGTGTAGACAGTAGGGGAAACGAGACCCCCCAAATGACCCCCAACCCCCCCCCCCCCCAGTTGTTCCCAAGAAGTGGGGTAACCCCCAGTATCCCCCAATTAAAGACCCCCCACCCAGTAGACCCCCAATTACCCCCCAAATTACACCAAATCTCCCAGTAGACCCCCCAATTCTCCAGTATACCCCCCAGTAGACCCCCCAAATGACCCCCCCCAGACAAAATATGTCACTCCCCAATTCGTCCATAGGTTCAGGCTTTCATACCTCCGAGTTATATCCAAAGGCACGGGTTGTTATTCAATAGGTGTAGACAGTAGGGAAACTAGACCCCCCAAATGACCCCCCAACCCCCCCCCCCCCCCCAGTTGTTCCCAAGAAGTGGGGTAACCCCCAGTATCCCCCCAATTAAAGACCCCCCACCCAGTAGACCCCCCAATTACCCCCCAAATTACACCAAATCTCCCAGTAGACCCCCCAATTCTCCAGTATACCCCCCAGTAGACCCCCCAAATGACCCCCCCCCCCCCCCAGACAAAATATGTCACTCCCCAATTCGTCCATAGGTTCAGGCTTTCATACCTCCGAGTTATATCCAAAGGCACGGGTTGTTATTCAATAGGTGTAGACAGTAGGGGAAACTAGACCCCCCAAATGACCCCCCCCACCCCCCCCCCCCCCCCCCAGTTGTTCCCAAGAAGTGGGGTACCCCCCAGTATCCCCCCAATTAAAGACCCCCCACCCAGTAGACCCCCCAATTACCCCCCAAATTACACCAAATCTCCCAGTAGACCCCCCAATTCTCCAGTATACCCCCCAGTAGACCCCCCAAATGACCCCCCCCCATACAAAATATGTCACTCCCCAATTCGTCCATAGGTTCAGGCTTTCATACCTCCGAGTTATATCCAAAGGCACGGGTTGTTATTCAATAGGTGTAGACAGTAGGGCACTTAGACCTTAGATTTGATTAGAACCCCCCTTCCTGCACTTCATCGGCCCGTCTACATCTTCAATGGCTCCTCTCCCATCCGTCTACAACTTCAACTGCTCCTGCCAGCCGTCTACAACTTCAACAGCTTCTGCCAGCCGTCTACAACTTCAACTGCTCCTGCCAGACGTCTACAACTTCTCCTGGCCCTCCTCTAATGACCCCCCGGGCCCAACATGGTACTCTACTGTCGATACCTATTTTATAAGACCCCTGTCTTACACCAATCCCAAGTCTGACCCAAATGTCACTCCCCAAAATGCCCCGAACAAAACGTCACTTCCCAAAATGCCCCGGACATAACGTCACTCCCCAATTCGTCCCGGACAAAACGTCACTCCCCAAAATGCCCCGGACAAAACGTCACTCCCCAATTTGTCCCACAGACAAAATATCACTCCCCAATTTGTCCCGAAAATAACCCGCACTGAAAATCCGGCACTGAACTGACCCCCCCCCCCCCCCTTTTTAAAAAATATCTCTCCATAGGTTCAGGCTTTCATACCTCCGAGTTATATCCAAAGGCACGGGTTGTTATTCAATAGGTGTAGACAGTAGGGAAACTAGACCCCCAAATGACCCCCCAACCCCCCCCCCCCAGTTGTTCCCAAGAAGTGGGGTAACCCCCAGTATCCCCCCAATTAAAGACCCCCCACCCAGTAGACCCCCCAATTACCCCCCAAATTACACCAAATCTCCCAGTAGACCCCCCAATTCTCCAGTATACCCCCAGTAGACCCCCCAAATGACCCCCCCCCAGACAAAATATGTCACTCCCCAATTCGTCCATAGGTTCAGGCTTTCATACCTCCGAGTTATATCCAAAGGCACGGGTTGTTATTCAATAGGTGTAGACAGTAGGGGAAACTAGACCCCCCCAATGGCCCCCCCACCCCCCCCCCCCCCAGCTGTTCCCAACAAGTGCGGTACCCCCCAGTACCCCCCCAATTAAAGACCCCCCACCCAGCAGGCCCCCCAATTACCCCCCAAATTACACCAAATCCCCCAGTAGACCCCCCAATTCTCCAGTATACCCCCCAGTAGACCCCCCAAATGACCCCCCCCCCCAGACAAAATATGTCACTCCCCAATTCGTCCATAGGTTCAGGCTTTCATACCTCCGAGTTATATCCAAAGGCACGGGTTGTTATTCAATAGGTGTAGACAGTAGGGGAAACTAGCCCCCCCAAATGCCCCCCCCCCCCCCCCCCCCCCCCAGTTGTTCCCAAGAAGTGGGGTAACCCCCCAGTATCCCCCCAATTAAAGACCCCCACCCAGTAGACCCCCCAATTACCCCCCAAATTACACCAAATCTCCCAGTAGACCCCCCAATTCTCCAGTATACCCCCCAGTAGACCCCCCAAATGACCCCCCCCCAGACAAAATATGTCACTCCCCAATTCGTCCATATGTTCAGGCTTTCATACCTCCGAGTTATATCCAAAGGCACGGGTTGTTATTCAATAGGTGTAGACAGTAGGGGAAACTAGACCCCCCAAATGACCCCCCAACCCCCCCCCCCAGTTGTTCCCAAGAAGTGGGGTAAACCCCCAGTATCCCCCCAATTAAAGACCCCCCACCCCGTAGACCCCCCAATCCCCCACCAAATTACCCCACATCTCCCAGTAGACCCCCCAATTCTCCAGTATACCCCCCAGTAGACCCCCAAATGACCCCCCCCCCCCCCCAGACAAAATATGTCACTCCCCAATTCGTCCATAGGTTCAGGCTTTCATACCTCCGAGTTATATCCAAAGGCACGGGTTGTTATTCAATAGGTGTAGACAGTAGGGGAAACTAGACCCCCCAAATGACCCCCCCCCCCCCCCCAGTTGTTCCCAAGAAGTGGGGTAACCCCCAGTATCCCCCAATTAAAGACCCCCACCCAGTAGACCCCCCAATTACCCCCAAATTACACCAAATCCCCCAGGAGACCCCCCAATGCTCCAGTATACCCCCCAGTAGACCCCCCAAATGACCCCCCCCCCCAGACAAAATATGTCACTCCCCAATTCGTCCATAGGTTCAGGCTTTCATACCTCCGAGTTATATCCAAAGGCACGGGTTGTTATTCAATAGGTGTAGACAGTAGGGGAAACTAGACCCCCCAAATGACCCCCAACCCCCCCCCCCCAGTTGTTCCCAAGAAGTGGGGTAACCCCCAGTATCCCCCAATTAAAGACCCCCCACCCAGTAGACCCCCCAATTACCCCCCAAATTACACCAAATCTCCCAGTAGACCCCCCAATTCTCCAGTATACCCCCCAGTAGACCCCAAATGACCCCCCCCCAGACAAAATATGTCACTCCCCAATTCGTCCATAGGTTCAGGCTTTCATACCTCCGAGTTATATCCAAAGGCACGGGTTGTTATTCAATAGGTGTAGACAGTAGGGGAAACTAGACCCCCCAAATGACCGCCCACCCCCCCCCCCCCCCCAGCGGTTCCCAAGAAGTGGCGCAGCCCCCAGTATCCCCCAATTAAAGCCCCCCCACCCAGCAGACCCCCCAATTACCCCCCAAATTACACCAACCCTCCCAGTAGACCCCCCAGTCCTCCAGTATACCCCCCAGTAGCCCCCCCAAATGCCCCCCCCCCCCCCCCCCCAGACAAAATATGTCACTCCCCAATTCGTCCATAGGTTCAGGCTTTCATACCTCCGAGTTATATCCAAAGGCACGGGTTGTTATTCAATAGGTGTAGACAGTAGGGGAAACTAGACCCCCAAATGACCCCCCAACCCCCCCCCCCCAGTTGTTCCCAAGAAGTGGGGTAACCCCCCAGTATCCCCCCAATTAAAGACCCCCACCCAGTAGACCCCCCAATTACCCCCCAAATTACACCAAATCTCCCAGTAGACCCCCCAATTCTCCAGTATACCCCCCAGTAGACCCCCCAAATGACCCCCCCCCCCCCCCAGACAAAATATGCCACTCCCCAATTCGCCCATAGGTGCAGGCTTTCATACCTCCGGGTTATATCCAAAGGCACGGGTTGTTACCCAATAGGTGTAGACAGTAGGGGAAACTAGACCCCCCAAATGACCCCCCAACCCCCCCCCCCCCAGTTGTTCCCAAGAAGTGGGGTAACCCCAGTATCCCCCCAATTAAAGACCCCCCACCCAGTAGACCCCCCAATTACCCCCCAAATTACACCAAATCTCCCAGTAGACCCCCCAATTCTCCAGTATACCCCCAGTAGACCCCCCAAATGACCCCCCCCCAGACAAAATATGTCACTCCCCAATTCGTCCATAGGTTCAGGCTTTCATACCTCCGAGTTATATCCAAAGGCACGGGTTGTTATTCAATAGGTGTAGACAGTAGGGGAAACTAGAACCCCCGAATGACCGCCCACCCCCCCCCCCAGTTGTTCCCAAGAAGTGGGGTAACCCCCAGTATCCCCCCAATTAAAGACCCCCCACCCCGCAGCCCCCCCAATTACCCCCCAAATCACACCAACTCCCCCAGTTGACCCCCCCATTCTCCAGTATACCCCCCAGTAGGACCCCCCAAATGACCCCCCCCCCAGACAAAATATGTCACTCCCCAATTCGTCCATAGGTTCAGGCTTTCATACCTCCGAGTTATATCCAAAGGCACGGGTTGTTATTCAATAGGTGTAGACAGTAGGGAAACTAGACCCCCCAAATGACCCCCCAACCCCCCCCCCAGTTGTTCCCAAGAAGTGGGGTAACCCCCCAGTATCCCCCCAATTAAAGACCCCCCACCCAGTAGACCCCCCAATTACCCCCCAAATTACACCAAATCTCCCAGTAGACCCCCCAATTCTCCAGTATACCCCCCAGTAGACCCCCCAAATGACCCCCCCCCCCCCCCAGACAAAATATGTCACTCCCCAATTCGTCCATAGGTTCAGGCTTTCATACCTCCGAGTTATATCCAAAGGCACGGGTTGTTATTCAATAGGTGTAGACAGTAGGGGAAACTAGACCCCCCAAATGACCCCCCACCCCCCCCCCAGTTGTTCCCAAGAAGTGGGGTATCCCCCAGTATCCCCCCAATTAAAGACCCCCCACCCAGTAGACCCCCCAATTACCCCCCAAATTACACCAAATCTCCCAGTAGACCCCCCAATTCTCCAGTATACCCCCCAGTAGACCCCCCAAATGACCCCACCCCCCCCAGACAAAATATGTCACTCCCCAATTCGTCCATAGGTTCAGGCTTTCATACCTCCGAGTTATATCCAAAGGCACGGGTTGTTATTCAATAGGTGTAGACAGTAGGGGAAACTAGACCCCCCAAATGACCCCCAACCCCCCCCCAGTTGTTCCCAAGAAGTGGGGTAACCCCCAGTATCCCCCCAATTAAAGACCCCCACCCAGTAGACCCCCCAATTACCCCCCAAATTACACCAAATCTCCCAGTAGACCCCCCAATTCTCCAGTATACCCCCCAGTAGACCCCCCAAATGACCCCCCCCCCCAGACAAAATATGTCACTCCCCAATTCGTCCATAGGTTCAGGCTTTCATACCTCCGAGTTATATCCAAAGGCACGGGTTGTTATTCAATAGGTGTAGACAGTAGGGGAAACTAGACCCCCCAAATGACCCCCCAACCCCCCTCAGTTGTTCCCAAGAAGTGGGGTAACCCCCCAGTATCCCCCCAATTAAAGACCCCTCTCCAGTACCCCCCAAATGACCCCCCAACCCCCCTCAGTTGTTCCCAAGAAGTGGGGTAACCCCCCAGTATCCCCCCAATTAAAGACCCCCCACCCAGTAGACCCCCCAATTACCCCCCAAATTACACCAAATCTCCCAGTAGACCCCCCAATTCTCCAGTATACCCCCCAGTAGACCCCCCAAATGACCCCCCCCCAGACAAAATATGTCACTCCCCAATTCGTCCATAGGTTCAGGCTTTCATACCTCCGAGTTATATCCAAAGGCACGGGTTGTTATTCAATAGGTGTAGACAGTAGGGGAAACTAGGCCGCGCAAATGACCCCCCAACCCCCCCCCCCCCCAGTTGTTCCCAAGAAGGGGGGTACCCCCCACCATCCCCCCCACTAAAGACCCCCCACCCAGTAGACCCCCCAATTACCCCCCAAATTACACCAAATCTCCCAGTAGACCCCCCAATTCTCCAGTATACCCCCCAGTAGACCCCCCAAATGACCCCCCCCCCCCAGACAAAATATGTCACTCCCCAATTCGTCCATAGGTTCAGGCTTTCATACCTCCGAGTTATATCCAAAGGCACGGGTTGTTATTCAATAGGTGTAGACAGTAGGGGAAACTAGACCCCCCAAATGACCCCCCAACCCCCCCCCCCCCCCCCCAGTTGTTCCCAAGAAGTGGGGTATCCCCCAGTACCCCCCCAATTAAAGACCCCCCACCCAGTAGACCCCCCAATTACCCCCCAAATTACACCAAATCTCCCAGTAGACCCCCCAATTCTCCAGTATACCCCCCAGTAGACCCCCCAAATGACCCCCCCCCCCCCCCCAGACAAAATATGTCACTCCCCAATTCGTCCATAGGTTCAGGCTTTCATACCTCCGAGTTATATCCAAAGGCACGGGTTGTTATTCAATAGGTGTAGACAGTAGGGGAAACTAGACCCCCCAAATGACCCCCCAACCCCCCCCCAGTTGTTCCCAAGAAGTGGGGTAATCCCCCAGTATCCCCCAATTAAAGACCCCCCACCCAGTAGACCCCCCAATTACCCCCCAAATTACACCAAATCTCCCAGTAGACCCCCCAATTCTCCAGTATACCCCCCAGTAGACCCCCCCAAATGACCCCCCCCCCCCCAGACAAAATATGTCACTCCCCAATTCGTCCATAGGTTCAGGCTTTCATACCTCCGAGTTATATCCAAAGGCACGGGTTGTTATTCAATAGGTGTAGACAGTAGGAAACTAGACCCCCCAAATGACCCCCAACCCCCCCCCAGTTGTTCCCAAGAAGTGGGGTAACCCCCAGTATCCCCCCAATTAAAGACCCCCACCCAGTAGACCCCCCAATTACCCCCCAAATTACACCAAATCTCCCAGTAGACCCCCCAATTCTCCAGTATACCCCCCAGTAGACCCCCCAAATGACCCCCCCCCAGACAAAATATGTCACTCCCCAATTCGTCCATAGGTTCAGGCTTTCATACCTACGAGTTATATCCAAAGGCACGGGGTGTTATTAAATAGGTGTAGACAGTAGGGGAAACTAGACCCCCCAAATGACCCCCAACCCCCCCCCAGTTGTTCCCAAGAAGTGGGGTAACCCCCAGTATCCCCCAATTAAAGACCCCCCACCCAGTAGACCCCCCAATTACCCCCCAAATTACACCAAATCTCCCAGTAGACCCCCCAATTCCCCAGCCTACCCCCCAGTAGACCCCCCAAACGCCCCCCCCCCCCCCAGACAAAATATGTCACTCCCCAATTCGTCCATAGGTTCAGGCTTTCATACCTCCGAGTTATATCCAAAGGCACGGGTTGTTATTCAATAGGTGTAGACAGTAGGGGAAACTAGACCCCCCAAATGACCCCCCAACCCCCCCCCCCAGTTGTTCCCAAGAAGTGGGGTAACCCCCCAGTATCCCCCCAATTAAAGACCCCCACCCAGTAGACCCCCCAATTACCCCCAAATTACACCAAATCTCCCAGTAGACCCCCCAATTCTCCAGTATACCCCCCAGTAGACCCCCCAAATGACCCCCCCCAGACAAAATATGTCACTCCCCAATTCGTCCATAGGTTCAGGCTTTCATACCTCCGAGTTATATCCAAAGGCACGGGTTGTTATTCAATAGGTGTAGACAGTAGGGAAACTAGACCCCCCAAATGACCCCCAACCCCCCCCCCCCCAGTTCTACCCCCGAAGTGGCGTCACCCCCCAGTATCCCCCCCCCTACCGACCCCCCACCCAGTAGACCCCCCAATTACCCCCCAAATTACACCAAATCTCCCAGTAGACCCCCCAATTCTCCAGTATACCCCCAGTAGACCCCCCAAATGACCCCCCCCCAGACAAAATATGTCACTCCCCAATTCGTCCATAGGTTCAGGCTTTCATACCTCCGAGTTATATCCAAAGGCACGGGTTGTTATTCAATAGGTGTAGACAGTAGGGGAAACTAGACCCCCCAAATGACCCCCAACCCCCCCCCCCCAGTTGTTCCCAAGAAGTGGGGTAACCCCCCAGTATCCCCCCAATTAAAGACCCCCACCCAGTAGAGCCCCCCAATTACCCCCCAAATTACACCAAATCTCCCAGTAGACCCCCCAATTCTCCAGTATACCCCCCAGTAGACCCCCCAAATGACCCCCCCAGACAAAATATGTCACTCCCCAATTCGTCCATAGGTTCAGGCTTTCATACCTCCGAGTTATATCCAAAGGCACGGGTTGTTATTCAATAGGTGTAGACAGTAGGGGAAACTAGACCCCCCAAATGACCCCCCAACCCCCCCCCCCAGTTGTTCCCAAGAAGTGGGGTAACCCCCCAGTATCCCCCCAATTAAAGACCCCCCACCCAGTAGACCCCCAAATTACCCCCCAAATTACACCAAATCTCCCAGTAGACCCCCCAATTCTCCAGTATACCCCCCAGTAGACCCCCCAAATGACCCCCCCAGACAAAATATGTCCCTCCCCAATTCGTCCATAGGTTCAGGCTTTCATACCCCCGAGTTATATCCAAAGGCACGGGTTGTTATTCAATAGGTGTAGACAGTAGGGGAAACTAGACCCCCCAAATGACCCCCCAACCCCCCCCCCCCCCAGTTGTTCCCAAGAAGTGGGGTATCCCCCAGTATCCCCCCAATTAAAGACCCCCCACCCAGTAGACCCCCAATTACCCCCCAAATTACACCAAATCTCCCAGTAGACCCCCCAATTCTCCAGTATACCCCCCAGTAGACCCCCCAAATGACCCCCCCCCAGACAAAATATGTCACTCCCCAATTCGTCCATAGGTTCAGGCTTTCATACCTCCGAGTTATATCCAAAGGCACGGGTTGTTATTCAATAGGTGTAGACAGTAGGGAAACTAGACCCCCCCAATGCCCCCCCAACCCCCCCCCCCCCAGTTGTTCCCAAGAAGTGGGGTAACCCCCCAGTATACCCCAATTAAAGACCCCCCACCCAGTAGACCCCCCAATTACCCCCCAAATTACACCAAATCTCCCAGTAGACCCCCCAATTCTCCAGTATACCCCCCAGTAGACCCCCAAATGACCCCCCCCCAGACAAAATATGTCACTCCCCAATTCGTCCATAGGTTCAGGCTTTCATACCTCCGAGTTATATCCAAAGGCACGGGTTGTTATTCAATAGGTGTAGACAGTAGGGGAAACTAGACCCGCCAAATGACCCCCAACCCCCCCCCAGTTGTTCCCAAGAAGTGGGGTAACCCCAGTATCCCCCCAATTCAAGACCCCCCCCCCAGCAGCCCCCCCAATTCCCCCCCCAACTACACCCAACCCCCCAGTAGCCCCCCCACTTCCCCAGTATCCCCCCCAGTAGACCCCCCAAATGTCCCCCCCCCCCAGACAAAATATGTCACTCCCCAATTCGTCCATAGGTTCAGGCTTTCATACCTCCGAGTTATATCCAAAGGCACGGGTTGTTATTCAATAGGTGTAGACAGTAGGGAAACTAGACCCCCCAAATGACCCCCAACCCCCCCCCCCCCAGTTGTTCCCAAGAAGTGGGGTAACCCCCAGTATCCCCCCAATTAAAGACCCCCCACCCAGTAGACCCCCCAATTACCCCCAAATTACACCAAATCTCCCAGTAGACCCCCAATTCTCCAGTATACCCCCAGTAGACCCCCAAATGACCCCCCCCCAGACAAAATATGTCACTCCCCAATTCGTCCATAGGTTCAGGCTTTCATACCTCCGAGTTATATCCAAAGGCACGGGTTGTTATTCAATAGGTGTAGACAGTAGGGGAAACTAGACCCCCCAAATGACCCCCCAACCCCCCCCCCCCAGTTGTTCCCAAGAAGTGGGGTATCCCCCAGTATCCCCCAATTAAAGACCCCCCACCCAGTAGACCCCCCAATTACCCCCCAAATTACACCAAATCTCCCAGTAGACCCCCCAATTCTCCAGTATACCCCCCAGTAGACCCCAAATGACCCCCCCCCCCCAGACAAAATATGTCACTCCCCAATTCGTCCATAGGTTCAGGCTTTCATACCTCCGAGTTATATCCAAAGGCACGGGTTGTTATTCAATAGGTGTAGACAGTAGGGGAAACTAGACCCCCCAAATGACCCCCGCCCCCCCCCCCCCCCCCAGTTGTTCCCAAGAAGTGGGGTATCCCCCAGTATCCCCCCAATTAAAGACCCCCACCCAGTAGACCCCCCAATTACCCCCCAAATTACACCAAATCTCCCAGTAGACCCCCCAATTCTCCAGTATACCCCCCAGTAGACCCCCCAAATGACCCCCCCCCCCAGACAAAATATGTCACTCCCCAATTCGTCCATAGGTTCAGGCTTTCATACCTCCGAGTTATATCCAAAGGCACGGGTTGTTATTCAATAGGTGTAGACAGTAGGGGAAACTAGACCCCCCAAATGACCCCCAACCCCCCCCCCCAGTTGTTCCCAAGAAGTGGGGTAACCCCCAGTATCCCCCCAATTAAAGACCCCCCACCCAGTAGACCCCCCAATTACCCCCCAAATTACACCAAATCTCCCAGTAGACCCCCCAATTCTCCAGTATACCCCCCAGTAGACCCCCCAAATGCCCCCCCCCCCCAGACAAAATATGTCACTCCCCAATTCGTCCATAGGTTCAGGCTTTCATACCTCCGAGTTATATCCAAAGGCACGGGTTGTTATTCAATAGGTGTAGACAGTAGGGGAAACTAGACCCCCCAAATGCCCCCCCACCCCCCCCCCCCCCCCAGTTGTTCCCAAGAAGTGGGGTAACCCCCCAGTATCCCCCCAATTAAAGACCCCCCACCCAGTAGACCCCCCAATTACCCCCCAAATTACACCAAATCTCCCAGTAGACCCCCCAATTCTCCAGTATACCCCCCAGTAGACCCCCCAAATGACCCCCCCCCAGACAAAATATGTCACTCCCCAATTCGTCCATAGGTTCAGGCTTTCATACCTCCGAGTTATATCCAAAGGCACGGGTTGTTATTCAATAGGTGTAGACAGTAGGGAAACTAGACCCCCAAATGACCCCCAACCCCCCCCCCCCAGTTGTTCCCAAGAAGTGGGGTAACCCCCAGTATCCCCCCAATTAAAGACCCCCCACCCAGTAGACCCCCCAATTACCCCCCAAATTACACCAAATCTCCCAGTAGACCCCCCAATTCTCCAGTATACCCCCCAGTAGACCCCCAAATGACCCCCCCCCCCCAGACAAAATATGTCACTCCCCCAATTCGTCCATAGGTTCAGGCTTTCATACCTCCGAGTTATATCCAAAGGCACGGGTTGTTATTCAATAGGTGTAGACAGTAGGGGAAACTAGACCCCCCAAATGACGGCCCCAACCCCCCCCCCCAGTTGTTCCCAAGAAGTGGGGTAACCCCCAGTATCCCCCCAATTAAAGACCCCCCACCCAGTAGACCCCCCAATTACCCCCAAATTACACCAAATCTCCCAGTAGACCCCCAATTCTCCAGTATACCCCCCAGCAGACCCCCCAACTGCCCCCCCCCCCCCAGACAAAATATGTCACTCCCCAATTCGTCCATAGGTTCAGGCTTTCATACCTCCGAGTTATATCCAAAGGCACGGGTTGTTATTCAATAGGTGTAGACAGTAGGGGAAACTAGCCCCCCCAAAGGCCCCCCCACCCCCCCCCCCCCCAGTTGTTCCCAAGAAGTGGGGTAACCCCCCAGTATCCCCCCAATTAAAGACCCCCCACCCAGTAGACCCCCCAATTACCCCCCAAATTACACCAAATCTCCCAGTAGACACCCCAATTCGCCAGTATACCCCCCAGTAGGAGCCCCCCAAATGACCCCCCCCCAGACAAAATATGTCACTCCCCAATTCGTCCATAGGTTCAGGCTTTCATACCTCCGAGTTATATCCAAAGGCACGGGTTGTTATTCAATAGGTGTAGACAGTAGGGGAAACTAGGCCCCGCAAATGACCCCCCAACACTCCCCCAAGTTGTTCCAACGCAGTGGGGTATCCCCCAGCCTCCCCCCAATTACCGACCCCCCACCCCGTAGACCCCCCCATTACCCCCCCAATTACACCAAATCTCCCAGTCGACCCCCCAATTCTCCAGTATACCCCCCAGTAGACCCCCCAAATGACCCCCCCCCCCGACAAAATATGTCACTCCCCAATTCGTCCATAGGTTCAGGCTTTCATACCTCCGAGTTATATCCAAAGGCACGGGTTGTTATTCAATAGGTGTAGACAGTAGGGGAAACTAGACCCCAAATGACCCCCCAACCCCCCCCCCCAGTTGTTCCCAAGAAGTGGGGTAACCCCCCAGTATCCCCCCAATTAAAGACCCCCACCCAGTAGACCCCCCAATTACCCCCCAAATTACACCAAATCTCCCCAGTAGAA